>OZ023332.1:22361605-23039105 GCA_964007535.1 Brachyptera risi | reverse complement strand
GACACGTTATTTGTGTTGCGGCTTCGTTCATTAAAAGAAATAAAGAATTCAATTACAGTATTTAATTGGAGTTCACCCTACTATCGATTCGTGAAACAACAGAATTGATATTGGATTCGTAACTTATACACGAGTATAACTTCTTCAAGTAAATTAATTATGTATTGATGTAGTAGTACCAACTCTTCGATTACTTTCATTTTTCACTTTTTTTAGTCAATGCTTCATTTATAATTTATGTCTTCACACTTTTTCCATATTAATTTCTATCATTTTAAACTAGTGGATGATTTTCAATTTAAACGTTCTCCACCTTCAGGGTGAGCCTATTAACAACAGGAAACTCGGTTCTGAATCTCACTTATAAATATTCTCCTCAATACATGAAAACGTGAATAACGCGATATTGCCATAAAATTTTAGAAGTTTTGGAATCATGTATAACCTATCTATATTCATTGATGAAAGAAGTATAAGAGTAAGTTCTGCCGTTAATACGTGGATACAATAAAAACGTGAAGTATGTAAATATTCAGTATAGCTAGCGAGGCAGAACGTGATGAAAAGATGATGACTTTGGTGGAGGTGCCGGGATCATGCATTTACATGTTGAATGCTTTTAGTTTCTATTTGCACGTTGCATCAAACTTTCTCTGGTATAATAATCTTATTGGATAAGCGAAGCGAAGACTCAATTTCACCATACCCGAAAAAAAAGTTCCTGTTTTTTTTTTCGCGCTCCACAGGTCAAACGAGAATTTAAAACCACTTGAAACTTGGCATAAACAAGTTTCCTTATCTAATTCGATACTGTAGAGTTTTGAGGAGAAATCGGTTGAACCACTTCTGATAAAACCCATTTCAAAGTTTTCAAAAGTCTCATGAGAATAACCCAGAGGAAAAAATTCGTGAAAACAATTGCATCCGAGAAAATTCAAATTCACAGGGAATTTTAATATAATAATGATACACATTATTCCGAACTTTTACTCAAATTGAATCAGCCGTTTTGTGTAAAAAAATATATAATATATTTTTTGTACATCACTCAAATTAAATCCAAGCCACAGGTGTCACCACTTAATTGTAAACAATTATAGCAAAGCCTTCTTTATTATCATAAGAAATTAATAAGTGAAAATAAGATGGCAGTGAAATCATGGTTTGGATCTCAAGGTGTATATATATAATAACCAATCCAAAGATAAGTTGATATGTTTCAGTTCATCCATCAACGCGGCAACACATAACGCGTTTGCCCAGTATACATTATCACTACATGAATTACAGTCGTCAAGAATCATACCGCTTAATGTCGATTACTTAAATCGATGTATTGATTATGCCCAGGTATTTCAATTACCGGCAATGTAGTACAGCTTATCGGTAGATCTGTGACAGTTTGAGTTTTCATTCCCCCTAGCTACTTGATTAGCACTGTAGATACTCGATATGCCTCAACATTTCCTATAATAGGTTTGGATCAGGTGATGGTACGTAAATTGCATTCCTACCCACGCCATTCCCCATCCAACCAACCTCCCCTGACGCCGGCCTAATCACCATTACTTGGTTCTTACCTACCTTACTCAGTGGCACTGACATTATCATTCCATTATCATGTTAAATGTTGTGAAAAATAGTGAAGGTGAGTGTAAACATAGAACTTCGGTTGCATGTATAAAGGTCAAACGGAGGAGATATGCCCCAATAATAGCGGCTAGACATGTTCTGAATGAATACTTGGAAGCGTTCTGGCCCATAGTTTTGTATAGGTTTGACCTTTTTTGATATGTTCCAACTTTATATATATATATATATATATATATATATATATATATATATTCAAATATGTATATTTATATATATATATATATATATATATATATATATATATATATATATATATATATATATTTATATATTTATATATATATATATATATATATATTTAAATATATATATATATATATATATATATATATATATATATTTATATATATATATTTATATATATATATATATATATATATATATATATATATATATGTATGAAGTTTACATTTTCACACACACACATCTTCACATTTGCATCTACATTTTCAATATATCATATATATATATTATACATATATATATATATATATATATATATATATATATATATATATATATATATATATATATATATATATATATATATATATGAAATCCATTCAAAATATTTCTTCTCTGTTATATATAACACATGTATAATGTATTATGTTGATTATGAGAAAATGGAGAATGAATAAAATGAATGAATTTAACGAAAAAAATAAACATGGACTATATTTACAATTGACATATACACAGCTCTTAGATAGGTATTACTGTTTACTAGGAAAACGCAGGATATGCGTTGTTGGACGAGTGGTTAGGCTATTCATATGAAATGTATTGGAAAGCTATTGAATGCACCTCAAGTTCAGAACAATTATATTACTGCCTTCTTGTTGTATTCATCACTCATTCTAATCGTTCTAAAATTTGATCAGTTACTTTTTTTGCTTACATTCTTGATGGGTTTTCCAATAGCTTTGATCGATGAAAAAATATATCTCATTTTTTTCTATCAAACCTGCTCATCCGATCTATGTAAAACTTTGGAATATGTGTATCAATATTCATTTCAGTGTCATTATATAATGTATTGAATATATATATATATATATATATATATATATATATATATATATATATATATATATCAAATCAGAAATCGGAGGACATTTAAATATATACAAAAGTAATACATTTTCACAATTTCCTTCTCTGGGTTATTCTTATTGTGGTTTTTATCCACCTCGGAATGGGTTTCGTCAAAAGGGGTGCAAGTGCAACCGATTGCATCCCACTATACAATATCGAAATGACACCTGTGTATGCCAAGTTCCAACTGAATCTGTTGTTTCGTTTGACCTGGGGAGCGCGAACAAAAAACAAAAGAGCTTGTTCGTTTTTTCGAGTACTGTGAAATTGAGTTTTTGCTTTGCTCATCCAATCAGATCACAAAGTTATTTATTGTATATTACATTTTCAGGGCAATTAAATATGACTTCAAGTGCAGTGAAATCTTTCTTGTCCCTTCAAATTGGGCTGCTGTCAAAAAGCAATTTACTTGTTATTCACGAATCTTGTATTTGTGAAATACAATGTAGATGGTATACGTATAGCATGAAACATCTTATTTCAATCTACTCTCAATAATGCACGAGCACACAGACAAAAAGAAGGAAATATAAGAATATATTATCGTATGTTAAATGTTCAAAGGCAACGCTTTCAAGACAGTCGCATATATATATATATATATATATATATATATATATATATATATATATATATATATATATCAACTGTCTATATAGACCACTTCATAGACTCTGTAGATCTGTTATATTTTGAGAATACATTCATAGAATATATTTTCTTTTGCAAAAATTCTTTGAAATCGTGACAATAACAAGGCAAAGTCAGCTTTCCTAATAAAATATCGTCTCAACAAAGAAGTACATGATAAATATATAAAAAATCTAATACATCACCAAAGCATGAAATCAATTGATCTATAATAATAGATGGTATGAACAATAGAAAATATGTGGGCACACAAACTGATGTATGAATGTCAAAACACAATAAATTATATCAAGTCGAATATACGACTGGACTACAGTGAAAAGTGTGACGTATTTTGCAACAATGAGCCTATACATAAAGAATCTAAAAAAAGACTTGAGATATTATATATTCATGTCTTATTTTAAATTTTCAATGGAGTATCGGGTAGCGAGCATCACAATTTCCACCCACACAAAGATTTACAGATGTCACATACATTTGTATAAGTTTATGAATACAACGATAATAGAAGTAAGAAGAGATAAAGAGATATTCAATTTTGAGCACTGTGGGCGTATCATTTAAAAACCTGTGTTCTTAAAATAATGTGAACGTTTAATTTGGCGTGATTTGCTTCTCACAAAATAACATGAAGCAAATTTTGTCTTCTAATTTTGTTTTAAACAAATACCCGTAAGGTTTCTACTCCGTTGATAATACAATTTTCATAATGTTACGAGAAATTCTAATTAAATTTTCGAGTCTGGTACGATTCTCAAGCACAATTTCAACAAGAATTGTAGAATGCTTCCATGTATGAGATATGTAATTTTCTTTAAATTGGGTCAAAGAAGAGATTAGATTGAGGTTTTCCTATGGCATCGTCTTTCATTGAGTTTTATTACCTGTCATTAGTTATTTAATATATGAGCTGTAATTGGATGTCAGTGATAGGAAACATTATGTTCATACGAAGAACAGCAGTTATATTGATTCATTAGAAACTCATCAGAATATTTCAAGCTATTTGATTCTAAATTGAAATTATTCTAATAATAATATCATCGTTCAATTTTGAACACATTAGAAGCTAATTATTTCAATTTTGTGGAGTTCGGTAAATTCAGTGAATGCATTAGGGAATATTAAGGGGACAAGCCACTGAAAATCACGATTTTTTTTTTCGTTTTATTTTTATTCACATTCTATTGAAGAACCTCAAAAAGTGTTGTCCCATTTGAAGATTTCTGTCACACTATCAAACGTGAAGATGTCATATTTCAAGCCGTTGTAGTAAATGAAGATCAATAATTTGTATTGCCTGAGACTCCTTCCAGTATTTTCCTACGCATGCGATATTGAAAATCGCTACTCCTTTTTAGTGGTAATACCTGAAGAACTGATTTTTTTAATGTGAATCCAATGTGATATTCTTGATGATAAATGGGAAGTACATTTTCAATTTAGGCCTTAGTTTCCTTCAAATAAATTTTCAAATTTAATTATTCTGTCCAAAACTGAGAAGAAAAATATTTGCAAAGTTCCAGTTATGAAAAAAAAAACATTCTGGAATAAATTCAAAAATGTGATTCCCATTTATTTTTCACACATCTGTGCAGAATAATATAAAGAAATAATAACTTTAAAAATATGAAAAGTGTGGGAGAGGAATAGTATTTTCAAAAAAAGTCAAATTTTTCATTGGAAAAATGAAGAACAAAAAAATTGCCAACATTTTTCAATTTTTTTATATATATTTCGTTTTGAGCAAAAAGACATCATGTGCGAGAATTTCATCACCTTTGAACCCTTATCTAGGAAGATAAAAATTTCAGTGGCTTGTCCCCTTAAATTTTCAAAATACCAAATATCCCAATTGATGACTCTCAGTCTCCGCCCCCTTGACGTCACAAATCATACCGTCCAATCAACAGGGCTATTAGAACTGTAGTGAAATTCAAATATCCAATCGGGGTATCTTCAAATATCAAAATGATATAGATCCAAGTGGCGGACTGGTGAAGCCACGCCTATTTCGAGTAATCAATTGTCATAATTTTATTTGCTTTTTGCTACATTAGTATTTTGTGACCGGACACTGGTCTAGCTCAGAGGTAACCCTCTTGCTCCATGTAACCGACCTCGGTTCGATCCCCGCCACCGCATATCTTTACAAAGATGTTTCGTGGTTCATTGTGGCCCTACGCTACACCGAGAAACCTAATGCCGAGAAAGTTCCTTCAATACCCACAACCGATTTCCGCTGGTCTCTGTTCCGACAATACCTGAAGATGATGGGTGAAATTTCATCGAAACTCCATTTTCGGTGTGAGAGAAAGAGAGAGAGAGAGAGAGAGAGATAGATAGAGAGAGAGAGAGAGAGAGAGAGAGAGAGAGAGAGAGAGAGAGAGAGAGGGAGAGAGAGATAGAGAGAGAGAGAGAGAGAGAGAGAGAGAGAGAAAGAGAGAGAGAGAGAGAGAAAGAGAGAGAGAGAGAAAGTTTTTCAGGTTGATCGTTGATCGTTGGCTAACTAGAATAGTTTTTCTGTAACTCTTCCGACTGAACAGTTTTTTATCAGCTTCAAACTTGCTCGCGAAATGATGAACTTAACACCCATCAACATTATTCTGTTTTAGCTGTAGTTAACTTTTCCTATTGTCTTCATGGAAGAGTGAAAAACTTCATTAAAAACTGGATTAAATTTCATTTCATTTCAGTTAGGAGGGATTGTTTGAGTTTAATACATATTTTTATTGATATTTTTTTTATGTCTTCGTTCTTTTATCACAGACTTGTTGGTACAGGCACACTGTGATTGGCTGGAGTTTTCACAAACATCACAACACAAAAATATGAACTCTAGCTTTCTAAAAATAGTGTGTGTATAGACTTGTATCCAGGAAAAGAACAGGTAATGTCCCAACTGAATAATCATAAAAAATCGGTCACCACATAATATGGTGCAACATATAAGATTCAAAGCTTCATAAAAATGCAGTTGCGTTTCTCATATTGAACCTCGTCCTACAGAATCAAAATATCTTGAAACTATCACAGCTATACTTGTATCCACGCATTTTCGGAAACTTTTCCTTTCGTGGATAAATCTAATTGTGATATTTGTTTTTGTTTAAACAGACTTCTTTTTTCGTGGATACAAGAACAGTACATCGAAGTTTTGAGTTGAAGATATGGAGAAAGAGGGAATCATTAAATTTTATTTCTTATATTGTATCCACATTGTGAACGTTTTTGAGTATTACAAAACGTATCTGATTCAAAATATGTTGGAAGCTGTTCCCTCAACTTTCTGATTATTGATTATTATTTGTTTAACGACCCCACCAACAGCTAGATTATACGAGTTACGAACGAGGTTATGAAATTATGGAATGATGATGTGAAAGGAGGTTTACAAAAACCCATACCTTATGCGGGACTCAAGCCTGCGCCCGACGGTGACTTCAGTTTTTGAATCGGTGCTTCAACTGACTGAGCTACCGAGCGTGGCATATGAACTTTCTTTTTTAATGGATACAAGAATGGTAATAATCAAGTACATATTTCATAATTATATCTACTTCTAATCACAGTCATCTGTGAACACTTGTAACCAGTAATGGCAAACAATTTTAATTGGTAATAATAAAATTTGTCAACATGTATTAAAACCTGATATCCTACCCCGTGAAAATTGCCCTTAGTTGATGTATTCAAACTTATGGATGTAACCCATTTTTAAAACATCAAAAACACATACCAATCATGGGGTTTTCAATTTTCTATAGACTTGAACCAATATAAAAGTGGACGTACTTTCTGAAGCTTGAAAAAAAATATATATATATATTTATAATTTTTTTTCACTTTTGTTACAAGTAAAGAATTATCACTGTCTCATCGGTAATTTTTTCCTCTATTTTCTCTATTATCAATCTAATGATGATATGTACATTGATATTCTTATTTCGTTATAATTGCTCTTGCAGGAAGAGTCTGAAGAATGTATACACATTCTTCATAAATTAAACATCGAACTATTTTGTTGGTGAAATGTGTTATTATTTAAACGTTCAGCACATAATGCAATTGATATCTCTTGCTCGCGATGATTATATTATCAATTATGGAATAAAAGAGATTGAGTATTTTGGAAATAGCTTTTGTAACAGTAACAAATTATAATGATTGTAGATCGCTATTGGTATTTGTAGATAGCTACGAAGAGAGAAGAGTTCCCGATTCGTTACGTAACTACTGTTACAATGACGTTACAATGACGTTACAATGAACGGTCTTCTCAGATTAACGTATCCCCGTAATCTCGTCATAGATCGATAAACTACAGACAATTGTTTTATTGCGTACTTCGTACTACAGTATAATACGTTTTCTTATATATCATAAGATGCCAGTGATTAATTATTCAATTAATTAAGTAAACACTGTATTTAATTAAAAACTGAAGTGTGTGTTCTCATGGAGAACCGGAAATAAAAAATACAAGTGACACTTTTGCAACAGTGAAAAACATGGGCAAATATTAGAGTTGTAATTAAAAAGTAAAATATAATTTGTTTCGTATTTAAATCATCACAGACTGTAGTACGTAGAAAGGACAAAGATAATGACGGAAAAGTAATTAATTTCTTTATTAACCACTGTCGATGTATACGCCCATTAAATTATGATTCAGAATCAGGAAAAGGAGCCTTTAGTAGGATAATAAGGAGCTGATAGACCAAATTGCATTCACACAATGCTTTCTGTTATTTTTCGATAGTTAACTCTCATTTTATACATTGTCACTCTGAATTTGCGATTATTATCGATCATCTTCCACCAGTATTATCATTATTTACAAGCACAACTGCTGAGAACCAATTTCGAGTTTCTAATCATCGAGCAAACAAAAAATTGAGCCGAACAAAATTATGATAAATTGAAGCTCATTTAAATCAGGAGACGAAAACTAGATCAGCCAGAAATGAACGTGTTTGTAATCAAAATTGGGATTGAAATTCGTGTCAAATTGTCAAAGAAAAGATAATATTATCACCTATTTTACAAACATCATTTATACCAATTAGCCCATACAACCCATTATAATGTAGATCGACTACATCACACAGAATATATAACAAGGAAATATGATTAAAATCATACGGTATGGTGCAGGTAGAATGGATTACGTCTGTTGCAATTTTACATAATTGTATATCCCTGAGCATGTATGTCACACATACAGAGCACGAGAACAGGAGAATTGCGCTGTTTGTTATTGTTAATATGACACAGCTGTTAAGTTTCTGCGATACCAATATGTTGGTCGCATATAAATATTCATATATATATATATATATATATATATATATATATATATATATATATATATATATATATATATATATATATATATATTTATATATATATACATATACATATATATATATATATATATATATATATATATATATATATATATATATATAAATTGATATATATGTATATATATATATATATATATATATATATATATATATATATATATATATATATATATATATACATATATATATATATATATATATATATATATATATATATATATATATATATATATATATATATATATAATAATGATATATATTTAATAGGAAGATTAAAGTCGTGTATGAAATTGTGAAATATTTTTAATATCTCTACGTTTCAACCATTATGTTATGGCCTTTTTCAAGAGAATTATTGAATAATATGACAAAAATTGTAATCGATTATTTCTCAACATTTTATGTTAAGAACAAATATAAAAAAAAAATATATATATATATATATATACATATATATATATATATATATATATATATATATATATATATATATATATTTATATATATATATATATATATATTTAAATTTATATATTCATAAATATACATAAATATATATATATATATATATATATATATATATATATATATATATATATATATATATAACTTCACTTAAACTTTCACGATTCATATTTATTTAAATTGACTGAAACTGGGCTGTTTTTTAACCGTGATATATTTATTTAAACTGACCAACGTTTCAACGATATTGGTCTCGTCCTCATCAGGGTCCAAACTATACTAATTATTTTGACATAAAAACATTTCATATGCGACGAAACCAACGCTACTTTGATATAAGGACGAGACCAATCTCGTTGAAACGTTGGTCAGTTTAAATAAATATATCACGATTAAAAAACAGCCCAGTTTCAGTCAATTTAAATATATATATATATATATATATATATATATATATATATATATATATATATATATATATATATATATATATATTCATAAATATATATGAATATATGAATATTTTCTTATTCATATATAATATATTCGACTTATATGTATATCTTATTCTTACAACATAATGCCGATCAGATCAGTTATATTTGTTGATTATTATTTTCAAAGTAGCCCCATCTTATTTTGAACAAAACTTGAAAATTCAAAATTGCCGACTGTTTTCAACAGAAACAAGAAATTGAATGATCGTCCATATCAACACAAATGTGCTATTGAATAATAGATTTTATAATATCTAGAAGTTGTAAGTAAAGACTTGGGCCACAAATCATTAATCGGACACTTCAGAATCGAATACAGCCATCAAGTTTTAACCAAGTTGATCGAGTGTCAACGTGTCATATCCCTTGGTTATTCTCCTTCTAAAACACATGTTTTAAGCAGGAATCAAACTCAGGGCAAACTTGATTTGAACCAGCTGAGGAAAAATCACGATTCATTCCAAAAAATATATATATATATAATTATATAAATTTGAAATATATATTTCTATTCCTTCGAAATCATCCTTCACGTCAAATACCAGAAGGCAACAAGAACCAAAAGACAACAGAATACTTGTATCACGATTCAAATTCTAAATTTTAGCCCAAATGTATTGATAGGCCTACTCACTTTCTTCATATCAAAATGGAACTCAATAATATTGAATATTATACAAAGCAAATAAAATAAAATGCGTATTTCAGTGGAAGAAAAACGTATAACCGGATCAAACCTGAATATATTCCAGGACATGGACGTCTTTTCATGCAAATTTCAGCTTGAGACCCGGAGGGTTGTTGGGGTGATATAAATACAAGCGTCAGAAAAATAAGTCGGGAAATGAGAAACAGTATGAAATATTCGAGAAAAAAGCTTTTCAGATGAATTGGAAATGAAATATTGAAATTCAAAAGAATCAACTTATCTTACGAATATGTAAAGCGTAATTGAATGTGAGAGGATTTCTTTATAAAACTACGGTCGATTTTGAATATAATTTATTCGTATAGTGTACGTGACGAAACCTTGTACCTACACACCTACCGAAAATCCAACCATATAAATAGTTTCTTTGTGAAAAGTGTACATCAACAACTGATCTGCATTTTTCACCCATGGTTGTACATGCCGAATACCAAATTGTATAATGCATATAATTTACATATTGTAATGGAAACATTTGGTCTCTAATATTCTTTCGATATAATGGGCCTAGAAAAAAATCTCTCTGTCCAGTTGAATTTCATCAGAAAACCCCGACTTCTGTTTCAATTTTTCGATGGAGATGAAAATTGATATTTTTTTGTATAAGTCGGGAATCGGGAATTTACGACTTCAACAAACAGTGAATTCATAGTGAAAAGGTCTCACATGTTTTTTTCAAAGACATCAAATTTCCAAAAATAAATCATCAAATACTTTTTCCACGGATGCATCCGCGTATTTTATAGTTATTCATAATCCATTTTGCATTCTTCATAATTCGTTCATTCAATTTCTATTTCAACATCATTTAGAATCTTTTTCAGCAGCAGACATATAATTCATTTATCCAATCCACTAACTGAGCAACTTCCGTGCATTAGTGACCTGAATTTTCAAATTAGCAATGCAAGAATAAGGTAGAATACATAATTGTACATCGTGAAAACTCGGAAAAAACCGTTCGTAGCTTTGAGACAGCTACTTCCAACCGTGTGCAAAAATCAATTAGCACCATCGTTGAAAATACACGTTGCAAAATAATTTGTGTAGTATATATTATACAACGATTTTAGACCCGCTGGTTGTTTTCTCAAAATTACACGGACACCGAGACGTTGACGTCGCCATCCCCTCGCCTCTCTTCCCCTCTCCACCTCCCCCCCCTCCTTAACACCTCTCAGCAGACTATGTATCACGAAAACACTATTAAAAAGAACTGTATATTAAATCATGTTCCTGACATTTTCGACGACACAAGCCAATCGATTGTATGATAGATATCGCACATCATGACCTTTTTCAAGCTCGACCATTTGACGCCAACCCGGGTGCAACGGACATTCGTCTGCCCAATTACAGATCATCAATCACCAACACAGTTATAAACACCGGGTTTACAGTCACGCACTTCCAATATTTCGACAAACAGTGTCAGTTATTGTTATCGACATAAATGCGTACAGAAAAAGTGAACATTGTTTGTATAGTTCTTGTCGTTTATGTAAATATTTTACAAGTAGCTTAATTCTTCCTGTAATAATACATATAAATGTTGAGCGAACGAGAGACAATAAATTAGAAGCATTCATGAATAGCGTTCTTATTTAAAGTCCACACTCTAATGATGATTGATGATGGTTGTACTAATTAGGGAAGTAAATTACAAGTGTTAAGAAGAATATATATTTATTTTAGGCAATCATTTGAGCGAAGCCACTCCCATTGACATTAATAAAGCTGATTGATTGTATGAAGGAATATATATATAAGAAATATATGAAGTTTGAACTGAATTGAAATAAAATAATAATAATATTATTGAGAGAATTAAAAAAACCTGGCCCTTCCACCAAAATGTATTTCCATCATACATATAGGCCTATATATAAATATATATATATATATATATATATATATATATATATATATATATATATATACATATATATGCATATATATATATATATATATATATATATATATATATATATATATATATATATATATTTATATATATATACACATATATATATATATATATATATATATATATATATATATATATATATATATATATATATAATATATATATATATATATATATATATGGAGAGTGTATCTCTGTGTAGTAGGGTGTGGTGAAACTGCATTGTGTGACAATCAATGAATTATTTCCCTCCGTAGCTTATTTTACATTCTTAAACTTTCCTAACAAATAATGAGTTCTCCTTATTATCAATATGGATATTTCACGCATATATCACTAACGTGCATTGATACATTAACTTCAGCTCATAATTGTATGTAGAATGATTACACATAAAACTAGAAATTGGATCCTAAAGAAGTATATAAATGATCATGCAATTGGACAAGAAGATCATTTTCATATTAAGTTTTTAAATTTGTATTCTATCAGTTATTGTACTCAACAGAATTTTTTTCGAGGATTATTATATGAGGTTATGTAACATCGATATGTATATTATATCTGAGCATAAATCAACTATTTTTTCAGTCACTGGCCTCCATTCGTAGCTCGGTCATCTGAGGCACCGCTTTAGAAACTGAAGTAACCAATTACATCATCATCATACAGACTCCATATTTGAACCACGATGTAGTGATACCAACCTATTTTATAATATTATAAAGAAGGTAACCCAACCGTCATACTGATAACATGGGAGGCATTTGTGGTTTCTTGCGGTCACTTCAGAGCCAAAGGTCCCGATTGCCTGTCGTGATTTAGCGGATTCCCTTTTGAACTAGATGAAAATGAGAGTGGCTAAGGTAACGGTGACATTGTTGAACTTACAAAATCCATCATTTTTGTAAAAAAACAAATGTAACTGCTGATCATATTATTCTACTGAGCCGTGTATAACATTGTTGAGCATTGTTATTTTATAAAGTTTGATACAAAAGCTACAGCTATGACTATTCACGTTATATAGATTGTCATAGGCTACAGGCGATGGGACCCGGGACTATGGAACTGATCCCGAAAATATTTCACCCTGAAGACGCTAGTTGGGAATTACCTTCTTCATATTATGATAATATAGGTTGGCATCACTACATCGTGTTTAAACTGTGAATATATTTGACCCTTATGCCCACACCCCTTAACCCTTAGATAAGGTTGTTATCTTACCATCATTAGAATACTAATAAAGCTTTCTGGATGCTCAAGGGTCATCTTATATTCCATACAAGATGGAATCCAGAAGGCAAGGTCTGCTAAAACCACACAGTGTACAGAAACAGTTGGGTAACAAGATTTTATATAATGATATACGAAGGCACGGTAATGGATTATCGACCGCTGGCTGAGCAGACGTGGAGGCTATTCTCATTATGAATTAATCTGGTACTCTAATCCAGTCTATATATACACATATATATATATATATATATATATATATATATATATATATATATATATATATATATATATATATTATTCCTGCTGTGTAGAAACGCTCTCTAAACTACCGGAGCCTACCACACTGGCCTATGACTTGAGAGATGTATGAATTCACGAGAGAAAACTAAATAATTGAATACATTTCGGTGTTTATAGATATAAGGTATGAATATTCTATGCTTTTTTGAATATGAAGTTAAGTTTCTGCACTTGAATTTAATCCTGAATGATAAGTTACTCTGGAAATACATGGATGGTTATACAAGTATATAGCTGTGTTATATAGTTCTTTGTGCTACGATGGTCAGCAAGAGCAAACTCTCTGCGATACAAATATATCATATTTAAGTATACATTTGAATTGTATATGAATAATGTTACAGAGACATTTGTATTCACATTCATCAATACATAATATGTACATGATACATACACATACTCATGATATTTACTATATATATATATATATATATATATATATATATATATATATATATATATATATATATATATATATATATATATATATACAGTGGCGTAAATATCGGCGGTGCAAGCACATGGGCCCACGATTAAATATACTTTGGGGGGGGGGGGGGGCACTGAGACCGGCATGATTTACTGAGATGATAATTCATTATTTATTATTTCCCATTCATATGTTCATATATTGTTTTGTTCTATAAACGAGACTCAGTGCAGGTTCAATTGTATTCATTGAATCCGAGAGAACAAGATGGATTCATTTTAGTGATGTTGTAGACATATTTGCGAAGCAAAAAGTAAGGCGAAGAAATTGTAATGGAAATCAATAGGTGAGTGAAATAATTTGTGTGCAATAAATAGTATAAAAAGTCGAAGAAAATTTGAACCTTATTAATAATAAAATAAATTGGATGCACACGATTACTTTAGGGGACTTCGCCAAATATGGAAAAGAGGGGGAGGCCCATTTATACATTTTGCACTCCTGTCTCATCGTGCCTTGTTACGCCACTGTATATATATATATATATATATATATATATATATATATATATATATATATATATATATATATATATATATATATATATATATATATATATATATTATACATTATATTTGCATAATATAGTGATAATTATCTACAAAGAAATGTCTTGGAGTTATATGTGATGTTCATTCAGGAGATTTTGTATTCGAATTTTGTACGATAATGTATCTTAATTGGGAATTGATATACGCTCAGTCACGAAAGAAGAAAGTAATCCACCAACATAACAAACACAAATCTAAACGTCCATCTGTGGTATACTCAGACTATTGTGATATCAGGACTGTGGTAACAATAAGAATCAAAACCAGATTTCCCAAACACATTCAATAGTTGAAACTGCAGTGAGATTGCGTATAGTTATACAAGGAAATATTGACAGTTATTTTTTCATTTTTTTTATATTGGGTTTTAACGACGCACTGTGGATAGTGGGAAGGAAGCGGTCGTGGCCCAAATTTTAGGAACCATCCCGGCATTAGCCTAGACTACAGAGGGAAACCACGAAAAAAACTGTATAGATAACAGGTGGCGGGGATCGAACCAGGTCCGATATTCCCCTTCACCTCCCGGATCACACGGAGCAAGTGCGTTAACCACTCAGCTACATGTGCCGGTGGTTGTTTTGTTGTCAGGAACATTCCTCTTACATGGATACAGAGGAACTTTACCAGTTTTTATATTAACAATGAAACTCTGAAAGACTATAAATTAAAAATGTGAAGACAAATTTGTAATTACCGTTTAGTGTTTCTATCGACGCTTCAAGACTGTAGTATTGCGACGTCGAGACGCTCATAATGCGTGCGTCGGTTCTTTTACAGAACCGTGAATTAGTTGATCACTCATTGAATTATGTTTCTGTGGTGAAAGTACGTTTTCGAACTGAAAGAAAAAATGAAATATTTAAATTCCTTGTAAAAAAAATACCTGTTTAGATGCTTTAATTATTAAGATAAATATTATATCACATAAACCTTATCAATAACAACGGTTAACCAGCATAGATGGAACGAAGTCTAAGGCCCAGTATTACCACGGCCAGTTAGTATTTATCTGAGAGTTGGTGAAAACAAATAGCATAGGTAACCATGGTGATAACAAGTTTGAACTGTCAGATAAAGGCTAACTGGACTTGGTAATACCGGGCCTAAATGTACTTTCAGTTGAATTATATTGAGTTCAATCATTGTTTTCAGCCTATCGGAAATAATAAGATCAGACCAATACCTACTGGTACGCCTTAATGAACCATGTTTAACCAACGCCTTGTCTAGTTGCAAAATTTTCATTTAATATTTCATGCAATTATTCCATTTCGAATTTATATTTACTCGCTTCCATGCTACATGTTGCGTGTTTAAATATTACGTTCATTATTGCAAAAGATGTATGTATCATAGCTTATGTTTTAATGTTTCTATTTAAAGATTTTCTCAAAACTTGGCACCTGTTCAAACCGTACTTCAAACCTTATTATTTGCAAAAATATTGTAATACCATACTGACATACTCACACGTGCTGTTTGTAATTATTCAACATATCATTCTAATGCATGAGTATGTACAAAAAGTTCAGCACCAACTCCGATTGCGGAAACATTCACTATAATATATAATATGAATATGTGCTATTTTGTATTTGCATCACTTGTGTATTACTTGACCATATTGGCATGCATGCATGATGAACTATATGTACGTGGTTCCATTCACATGTATACATAAAATCACACGTCACATAACCAACAATGAAGTTTGTAGGCAATCAGTGTATACAGTGTAATAGAGAAGTCACACATTGTTGTAACAAGTGAACAACAATGTCCTCAAATTGTGTTCTCCAAACAGTACTTCATTATTACCCTATAGTTTGTTTTCACCCAACTTTCCTGAATGCCGTGTTAACTTAATAAACGGTAGGTAGTGTTCATTCGAATATTATTAATCCGAATATAACTTCAATTATCGATCTTGTTTCAGATCGTGGAGTGTAAAAACTTTCTCATTTTTCTACTATTTTGAACATAAAATACTGCAGTAGACTTTTGTTTGCACATCAATTCATCGACACTTCCGACGTTTGGTTTCCACAAGATCGTGATTGAGTTTCCCAATATCTACAACGTTGCTGATTGGACGTCTACACTAACGAACCGACAAAGCAAGCGTGCTGGTAGGTTATCCCAGTGTTATATCTTCCCGTATGAAACTCACATGCATTGAGGTAGTAAGGTACAGTGTAGAATATTCTATATAGTTGATGCAATCTACGTGGCTCAACCGAGTGAAGACCGTGCATACTGATTCCAGCTCTCCAACACCTAGTTGTTGACATCCCCCCCCCCCCCTCCCCATAACAAAGGGCAGCCAGGAATAGTCTTGGGAACTTGGCACATGGATGAAGCGACTGTAGGTCTGGTCGAAGACAGGATGCAAAGTGTCATTATTGGGGATTCATTGAACGAGAAAAGGAAAGTAGAAGCTATGCGATGAGGCGGGAAAAGAAATCTCGTTGAAGTGAAAAGTGAGAAGATTAGAGAGACAGTTGCTCGTATGGGTATAAAGCACGGTACACACGAACGATTACAGTTGCCCCAATCGCCAACTAACATGGCTGACCGAATCGGATCGTCGACTTGCGTATGTTCACACGTCGATCATAATCGAACGGCAATCGACGGTAACTCGGTTGAACGTCAATTTCGCGCGGTATCCTAAGTAGCCAATCAGGGACGAGTAATCGCGTCATAGTCGCGCCATATTTGACGTCACACGATTTCGTGCACGCTCATTGGTTGTTTACTGACAGTTGGACGTTGGCGTTGCCGTTTTTAGAACCTCTCTCTATTCTCACCGACCCAACTCCAATTAACAGCGATCGAATTGATGGCATGTACACACGAACAATTTCAGGTTAGTTGCCCAAGCCAGTTGGCGATTGGGGCAACTGTAATCGTTCGTGTGGACCGTGCTTAAGGTACGTTCATATAGAAGAAACACATTTTGTTTACATACGAGTATAATGAAAACCAGGGGGAGGCATGTTAAAGTTGAGTAGACAACAAAGCTGACAAAAAGTAAGATACATAGTCGGATATAAAGTTGTGAAGCGTTTATCATATTTTTTATTTGATAAAAGGAAGAGTTAGGGGTAGAAAATTAATAACTGAGAAATCCTCTTAGAGCGTAAGAGCATTAACTGAGGGATTTTAGTGATTTATTTATAGTGATATATCATGAAAGATTACCTTTTCATACTATTGTCTACGAGAGATGACCCTGAATAATTATTTCATGAGCTAATGCGCTATGTAATGCTTTGTGATAGAATTGAAAGTGTATATGGAAAAATCAAAATGAAGCGACAGAAAAGAAGAAAAAGTTCAACTAAAACGCAAGGATCAAAAAATCTGATTTATAAGTCAACTTGAAGAAAGAGGTTAATGCTATCCATGACTTCTACCACAAAGATTCTAGTCCATATCCATCGTTTGCTTTCTAAAAATGAAGAATTTTCCTGAATTTACATAGCCATCTATTCGGTGAAAATCTGTTTCCGTGACACAAGGGCTTTTAGCTATGTTCATATACTTACCACTGAATCTTTATAAAGTCCTGACGTACAGTACGTTTTTGATACATTTATTGCATAAATGGTTTATAGGTAATAAAACAGCGCCTCGAAACGAAGATAAAACAATATCGGATATACGTTAGCTCTATAAAAATCAAACGAACTCAGGGTAAAATTATTAAAATATACAGTTTTTCTCAAAACTAATGCGCAGTTGATAACTTTGGAAAGAATAATAAAACATATGAAACTCATTTACTGTATTCACGTGTAAACGTGACACTGTGACATGCGTTTTAGAATGTTTACGCTGAAGAAATACGAGAGAAATGTGTCATAATTTCTCGAGTTCAAAAGTTTTCTATGCCAGAAAAATATATATTTTTTTATTAGGTTTTAACGACGCACTGTAATGATTACTAAGATCTATTGGCGTCGGATGGATGATTAATGAGATGATGGGATGATGAGATGAAGGTTTGTATGGGTAGTGGGAAGGATAGTGGGAAGGAAGCGGTCGTGGTCTATATTGTGGCATCCCGGCATTAGCCTGGACTACAGAGGAAAACCACGAAAAACCCTTGTAAAGATGGACGGTGGCGGGGATCGAACCGGGTCCGATATGTCCCTTCACCTCCCGGATCCACACGAAGCAAGTGAGCTTCACTCAACTACTGTGCCGGTAAAAAAATTTTTTTTTTTTTTCGTGGATTAACCGTTTGATAAGTCATAATTGATCGTCGCGTGCCACTAAATTTATTTTTCATAACAAGAATCAGGAGAGCATATCCTAAATATTGACCGAAACAACGAAAAATCTTCATGCATGTATGAAATGGTTGAATTATTCATTATCCTTGAATTTATTTATACACAATTCACATTTTCTTGAATGAGATATTTAAATATGGGTATTTCCTTTGTGGTTATAAAGTGAATTGTTAAAGTGAAAGGTGAATTATGGTGCCCCATCAGAACGATCCTACCTTGTTATCCTAGGCCTTGATAACGATTATAATAATGACAAGCGTGGCTTATTTATTGGCCATTTCTATACAATTAGAAATATCCTGCAATGGTAAATTCAAAATCTCTCATAAAAACAGTTCATATGTTGGATGTTTTGTATTCTGACGTCAGAGAGGCGGAAAAACGAGATAATTGACAATGACATTTATATCTCTATATTATTGGTACCATGAAAGAAGGTTGCTTACCAACTCATAATAGTAAAAACTCCGGTACCAGTAATTAAATATAATTAAAAGATCAAAGAAATTGAACTATTTCACGTTTTCGTTTGAAAGATGTAGTTACAATTCTTATCGTAAACCTCGTCCTGTAAAATAAAAAAAATGCCGAAAATGCCATATTACAAAAATATAACGGAAATATTTGTGATTATTATTAGGTAGTCGACCTTCTTCTTTCATGAATACAAGCACAGAAAATCAATGATAACGATATGTGAGTAGCGTTTGATAGACTTTTGAATTAAATAGAACAGTTCATCAAATGTTGACGTTTTCAAGTCGAATATATCTCAGTTTGAAATTCAATCAACAAACCACAATTCTCTCTTAATGTTTATATCCGGAGAAGACGCGATGGTGATGAGAAAAGCGAATAAATGACCTATATTTGCAACCTTAGTTCGAATGTAAAAATAATACGAGTATATATAACGTATAATCGCATTGGATTCGAGGGCAGACATGTCAATCTTAAGACACGTCTTTTGAAATGAATGGTCTTCAAAGTCTCGCCTAAACAAATATTACATACGATGCAGATTATTTATAAGGTTTAAGTCGAATGAAATATGCACATAGCAAAAAAGTATATATTGGGTAATATTTTACTATATTATTATTGTGGTAGTATGATCGTCTTTTGTCAGAACGATACTACCTAGTCATCGTTATCACTAATTGAGGAACAATGACTGAGTCAAGTTGTCAATGTAAATAGAAAAATATATTAATTTTGTCAATCTATACGTCTTCTCTATAAAATAAATACGGAATGTTGATGATTATTATTATTATGATTCTTGTTTAACGACCCTATCAACTGCTAAGATATTTGGGGCTACAAATGAGCGTATTAAAGTTCCAAAAAAATTGATATCCATCCTTTGCGGGTCACTTCGGAGTTGACTACAGTTTCCAACGAAGAAACTGAGCCAGAAAGACGGCAAAAAATACATAATTACAATTAACTCACAATTAAGACTAAGCTAGAACAAAGAGTTGAATTTAAAATTTTAATTTGATTCAACCCACAGCAAACATGTAAGTCATTTTTTAATGGCATTGTGGATTCTTTGTTTTACTACCACTCTTCATACTAGTGTTTCCTGCGAATTGAGTGAGAGACCCATAATAAAATAAAATGTGCAAATTTTCATTTATATTAGATCTTTTTTTAATTTTCACTGAATCACATGCATGATGTCTCTTCTAGATAATCATATTTTCATCGTTCACTCCTTGCTCGAACTTTCAGTGGAAGTAGAAATTAAGATAAACAAACTGGTATCATAATTGTTTACTCCTCGACATTTTAATTGTTATATCCATCCAACGAAATCAATGACCTTCATACAATGCATTGATCTGAATAACGAAAACCTCTCAAGTTAGCACTATTCTTAGATTGATCAATTGAATTGAAAGTGTATTTTGTTGATTCAAAAACACGTTGAACTCAATGTTCAGTGACGAAACGGTCTCCCAGATAAAGTGTTTGTATTTCAATCACTTTATAATAACAGCCATATTGTAAGTTGGTGTAAACGCCTGTACGGTATAAACTACATGCGAGATGGATGTTGAGTTAGTTTTGGGTTATTGATTAGATCAACTTACGTTTAATCTGTCAGATGAGGTTAATTGGGTTGGTTAGTGGTTAGAAGGTTTAGTTTAGGTTTATTCAGGTTGTGGACAAAAAAAAACAGAAAACAACACTAACGCTCGCATAGGTTACAATATTCCTGGAGTTAACTGGAAATGGGGCTCATTGTATTTAGGTTAGAACAGAGTAGCAACCCATATATATAGATTTACTCATGCTTTATGGTCACGTATAACTCAACATCACCTATATATATATATATATATATATATATATATATATATATATATATATATATATATATATATATATATATATATATATATATATATATATATATGCTGGATATATTCTTTGTTCTTGACAGTTCAATTTAATGTTTTCTCGACGAATGAAAAATATCCTCCTCAATACAAGGTTCAATTCTATGTATTGTACTTAAAATTTCTTCGAAAGTAAAATAATAGTATAGAGTCGCTCTACATAAAGATGGCAAACTTATTCTATTGCTGATATTTTGGAGGTTATTGAAAGAAAACAAAGAAGTGACGTCGTATTTCTATATGGCCAATACTTGATTGGGTTATTTCCCCTGAGATTTCGAGAACTCGCATTCACTCAATGACCCGGGATCAAAACCAGACAGATTGTTTTGACAGTCCAAGGCATTGAACTTGTCAAAATAAGAGGGAAAAGACCTCGAGCCAAGGTACTTCAAACGACCTTACTTGGAGAAAAAGTCGTAACTCATGCTCACGAAAAAGTGGAGTCAATCAATTTCCGAGTTGAAATATATCAAATGTAATCGAATTTGTGTGGTACCATGTGCGTTCCGAGGCATGAATTCTGATACAATAATACAATTCACAAAAATAAATCTTTTTTATCTATAAATATTCTTGGAAACGTGTTGCCTTCTCTGTTCATCCAAGTTGACATTTATTTCAGTTAGAGAAGCAACCAACATGATTAGAATAACATCAATTGAATTTAATATCCTGTTCTTGATCATGCATGTCGAATGATTAGCATACCTAAGTCCTAAATTGGAATAATATTAAAAAAACAGATCCAGGTAAAAAATAAGTTTTGAATGATTATTGTATTCGGAGGCCTATTGATATACATTTTGAGTGATAAAAGGATTGTGAACATTGATCGATATATCAATTACAATCGATATTTGTTAGAACGATACGATAATGGATTCAATTTCTTCCATACGATAATCGATATGATTGATTTATATTATTAAAAAGGTATTTTAATCGATTCAAAACTTCCCTCGACTATGTATGCATGATTCCAACAATTCTCGTATTTGACGCTCGAAATAATCTTCGTCTTGGCAATAAACGAAAAAATATATTAAAAATTCCAATATTTGAACACTCGATACGATTATCGATTAGTTTAGAAAATATCGATATATTACGATTAATTATCCATGTGATGTAAACAATAATCGATTTAACTTTGCACATCGACGAAAAATACTAATAATAATATTTGTGTTTTGTTGTTAATGTGATGGAAAGAAATGATCAACGTTGTTGTCTTTGATGGAATGGGTTTTCTAACCTCCTTGGTAAACACCTCATTTTTCTATGGATCATGGTTATGGGATTGTATAAACGAAGATAGGGAGAAAGAGAGCTGTTTAAGCTTCCGCATGGAAATGTTTTCGTAATATCTTAAAATTCTCGTTGCCACCCTTAGCATGAAAACAGTATGAACATATTTTATTAGAGCTTGTTCTAAAAGCTGAGGTAACAGCAGAGCAATGAACTTTTTAAATGATCGACCACAAAATATATAGATAGACATAATGCCGGAAAACAGATTCCTTTTAAGTTGCTGTTCCCGACGTCTCGATAATAATGTTGCTTCGGGATCGCGAACACACACAAGGTGAGACGTTTGTCACCAGCACGACTGGTGTGATCGAGAACTTTACAGCTTGAATATTAATCTTATCGTTCGTCATGTGCTATATATATATATATATATATATATATATATATATATATATATATATATATATATATATATATATATTGTAAACTAATTTGTACTGTGAAACCACGTACTGGAGTATTTGCGTCTATATATCTTATATATATATATATATATATATATATATATATATATATATATATATATATATATATATATATATATATATATATATATATATATATATATACATATATATATATATATATATATATATATATATATATATATGTTTATATATATATATATATATATATATATATATATATATATATACATATATACATATATATATATATATATATATATATATATATATATATATATATATATACATATATGTGTGTGTGAATTTGTATGTGTGTGTTTGTGTGTATACGTTTCATGTGATGCTATGTTGGAAGTGTACAAATGAAAAGTTTTGTCTCACTTTTCAAATAGTTCTTGCATGGCCTCAAAAATGTATTTTCAACGTATTTTTCAGTATACTTCAGATACAGTAACGAACTATAGACACTAACAATTCCAAAAGATTTGTTCATGAGTATAGTGTATCTTTCAATATTGAAAATCATCAAAATCAAAAGGATTTAATGTTTTTTTTCATCTTTAAAATTCAAAAGTTCGAAAAAAAAATTATAGAGCGATCTTACCACCCCATTGTTATTATTCGAAAACAATTACCTTAAACACCAGGACTGCGCTGTCTGTTTTATTCAAAATTATATTTTCACACGAAAGTATAGCTTGTTCATTTATATTTCACATGAATCGTCTGGATTCAACACCAAGACAGCCTGTCATATATATTTTGTTTCGATCAATGTCGACCTGTAGAGTACTGGAAAATACTAGAAGCATTTTCCTAAAAATGTCATCAGAGCAATTGCACAACAACTATGAAATTCAGCGTCCTCAAAGTTCCGTATATTTCAAAACCAAACGCTGGAGCAACTTTACCGAGAAGTTTCAAGTTTGAAAGTATAAAATGTTCATCAAATGTATATTCAAATCAATATATAAATGAAATGTAATACATCAGTAATCATAAAGCACAGTATAACAGTATCAATACAACAAGAATATTATAAACAAATCATTGCAGCTACAATACAAAGCTGTAGCAATGCAGCTGTAATTCAATACTGTAGAATATAGCAAGCAGTGATGTGCTTTCTTTGATGTAACTAAATTCTAGTGTTAAATGAAAGTGACACTGAAGCCATCTATAGCGGTTGCGTCGGTCGATCTAGAATCGGAAATAATATAATAACCGTTTGACATTTGAATGATAGATAGATAAGGACCAAAAAGTAAAATAAACAGATTTGAATTCAATAAAAGTTAGTTCGATTATTCGTATTCAAATTCGAACTTGGAAATTGTGGTTGTAAGACATATGGATTGAACTTTTTATTAAACATAACAGCGTATAATTATGATTCATGCTCGTAACTGAATTTTATTATGAAAAATCTTAATTTGAAAAGGTTGGTCCCGGTATTACCAAGTCTAGTTAGTCTTTATCCGAGAGTTGGTAAGAACCTACGTGGGTAACCATGATGATAAAGGCCTTAAACTGCCAGTTGAAGCTACTTCCACGAATTGGTCATTCCAGCCTTGCATACATCCTTATTACGTCCAGCCTAACCATACACCAGAATCGGTACTCGATTATCATTATTCAACCTTCTCAAACTTGAATCCACGAAAGAAGAAGCCAACCACCTGTTTTATAATTATTGCAGATACTTTGTACCAAGTTGTTATCCTGTGACATCAAATTGTCAGGATCCAATCAATGTGTATATATGTGATTTTGTTTCATAGATCATTTCATATTACACTAATTATTTGACAACATCTTTCTTCCATCATTATAATATTTCCTGTACCTATTGTACAAGATTTGTTGACTATTTATTTGGAGATGAGAATAAAATGAGATGAAAATGAAATGTATTCGATCGTTTTCACCGTGTGTAATAATCTATACTAGATGGAATATATATGGGTTAGCAAAATACAAAAATCTTCAAAAACGTGCATGGATTATACGAAGTACTCACTCATATTATAGACCGAATAATTCTTTGGTCTATATACTCATATGTGATATTGTGGAATATATTTTGACGCTTAATTTCGATAACTTAAACGGCATGACGAACCATAAGAACTATACACACTTTCAACGTCACTATACTGATCTGATTTCAAGTGATACATTTTCTTGTTATACAGAAATATACACAGAACATCTGTTATGCGACATTGTATTGATATAAACTCGTTTTGCAAATAAGGAATGTGTACTTATACTCCAATATTTGAGAGGGGGTGTTGCCTATCGGATTGTGGATTATTAGAAGAATGACCATGGTTATGTGCTGTCATGCGTTTACCTCAATCCTACCGGAATAGTTTGGCATATTATTTATTTCATTTGATAATGCAAAAAAAACGATGTTTATTTGGACTTGCATTATACCTTAGAGATAGAGAGAATTTATAGGTACTAGTTGAAGGTGAACCAAATATAGATTTGTCTAGCCTCGGCCACCAAACAATAGCTGTTCTAACCTCGCAAAAACCAATTCAGGTACAAAAAGCATAATATGAACCTGGATTTGTAATAACGTCATAATTTAGGTAATGTGCATGTTTACTATATTATAAACATCTGATAGATGATCCATAATGATGAGCAATCAATTTTGTTCCATATTATCTCGTTTATAGACGTAATGACTGAACTGAGAAATGATTGTCAAATTCACACTGGTGGATCAATGGCTGTTTTGGGGAGTCTCAGTCGTCAAATATTTATTCTGGTAATAAAAAATTACTATGGATAATTCGGGTGATAAGGAAAGATAGCTGTCATTTATTTTCTGGTGGACAAAACATTCGAGCGTACAGTCAACCAAACTTTATGATTCACTGTCATCTGTTGTGACCAAAACAAAGATTGAATTATGTTCTAAAGATTCGAGCATTGAAAAATATTTTTAAAAATATATATTTCATTCAAATCGGTTCAGACTATACAGAAGAAATGGAATAAAATAACGAAAACAAGATTATTACATTTTATATACCCAACCATTTTGATGAAATTTTGAATAGCCATTTTGGTGAAATGACTTTCCAAAGGATTGTAGTTGACCGGATTGTTCAAATCTAGGACCCTTACCGCAACTGTCACTCAAAATGACGAGCCAGTCCTGGATAGCTCCAAAGAACTATGCACATGATTAGACGAGCTTTAGCGAGGATTCAATTTGACATACTGAAAAAAATTGGTGTTCGTTTTTATGTTTTTTTTTTTTTTTTTTTTTTTTTTTATGTTTTTTTGTCGGTTCTCCACAGGTCAAACGGCTACAGCTATCAACTTCAAACTTTTTTTCGTCATGGTTCCTCATCTAACTTAGATCTGTATAGTTTTGTGGCATTATCGGGTGGTAACTTTTTTTTTATGAATTTTAGAAATTTCAAAAATCCCCATTAGAATAACCCGGAGAAAAATACTTGAAAAATCAAAATTTTTCAAGACCTCTCAAATTTTCGCCGAGTATAAAGGAAACTATTAAGCACATTTTGAGAGATTTTTCGCATCAATCGGATGAGAAATAACGAAGAAAACGCATTTATAAATCATTTTCCCATCAATTTAGGCTATTACGGGAACCAATTAAATCTATAGCAACAAGTGTCACCAATTAATTCAGAACGATTGAAATGAATGAAGAGGAAGGCCGTGACATAACTGATTCTCGTAAGGTTTTTGAACGTTTGGAGTGATCCAAGGTCTGTAGATGTAGATTGGGTTGACAAATTATTTTTCATTCTAGATTTCTATACCCCTAAGCTCGTCTAACAACGCGCATCCCGCGTTTTCCTAGTTGGTAATTAATAACTCACTAGAAGAGAAGCTCACCAGAAATTTGACATATTTCGTAGCCCATCTGATAAGCAGTGCAAGGATTCTGTGCTACAACAATGGAAATACACATGGAAATACACTAGGAAAACGCTATATACGCGTTGTTAGACGAGCGTAAAGTGATAGTATGTCGACTTCTTTGCCAAACTTTTGCCTAAATTCGCCAATTGGGTAACATTTTAGTTATAAATGAATAAAAACGGCTTCGAGTGGTACCAATTTAGCACATTTCATGTTTTGTCTTCAAAATAGCACACCCGATCAAGCTGAGAATTTCCAGAAATGTGTATCAATATGTAAATTCAACTCCACACAAAATTTCAATTTTTTGGAAAATAAAAATTTTTCAATTTTTTTTTCGCCGTGTTATTCTAGCGGGTATTTTTGAAATTTCTAAAATTCATAAAAATAAAAGTTACGAACCGATAATACCACAAAACTATACAGATCTAAGCTAGATGAGGAAGCATAACGAAAAAAAGTTTGAAGTTGATAGCTGTAGCCGTTTGACCTGTGAAGAACCGACAAAAAACATAAAAAAAAAAAAAAAAAAAAAAACGAACACCAATTTTTTTCAGTATGTCAAATTGAATCCTCGCTAAAGCTCGTCTAACAAAGACTGGACATGTTTTCAAGGCATATAGCTCTGCTATAGTAAATAATATTCAATCAAAGTCCTAGTACTTTGGAGCTGGCTTAGGCCTAGGACAAGGACGTTATTTTAAATGACAGTTGCGGTAAGGACCAAGTATGCTCAAATATACACTTCAATACTTCGTGTCTTCGTGCATAAGATGTTGTACTTTGGGCAAAATATTTACATACGAGTGTTGTGTATTGGGCAAATAACAATAGTTTAATACCTGATTCAAGTGTTTGAGAAATTAAATAAACATTTCCGATTCAACCAGTATATATAGCTTTGATCAATTAGTTCTGAATGAAAGTCGATCAATAATAGGAGGGAGCTCCAAGAGTTTGTGCAGACGTGTTGTAATTATTTTGCATAGTTGTCAGTGAGAGATAATATCCGGCATCTGACTGATTGATGTAATTTATTTCACTAATATTGGATTAAACTAAGCGTTTTAATGATAACGAAGATCTTTTGACGTTCGTGAATTATAAATGAGATGGTGAGAAGATGAAGAGATTGAATGAAAACACAACACATTCAACGAAAAATCATCAAAAAATCCACTATGGCGGGAAGCCGGAAAGCCACCATTTAGACCAAAGTTCGATTTGCACCATTATTAACCATCCTTACACATTTTTTTTATTGGTTCATCTCTGTCATTAGGATAAATACTGGGATGGATCATCAGGCCACACCCACTTTCTTCCCACTGTTCAAAATACCTAATAAGGTAACGTAAATGAAAGTGAAGTAAAAATGAATACAAAGTAGAAGTAAATAAGTCATCTCAACTTTCCATTGCCTCATCCATTATCCACGTCACTAGACCTCAGTTATCAGCTCTCGAATGTAAGAGTGCAGTGCGTCTACAAACTCTACAAACTCAATGGACCCACTCATCTCATTGCAGTCAACGTCAGAATGATAATCAAGGCTCATAATGAACACGTGACTTCGATCTGGATATGGTCAGTGACTTGCATGCTTCGATGATTGATATCGTCGCGTGACCTTCTACACTCTCGAGGTCGAATTCATTCAGGGATGGTTTCGGGTCACCAATCGGTGAATATCATGTTAGACATAGTGTCTGCTCTTGAGATACAATCAGCACGAAAGGTTAACTTGGACATGTGGTCGAGTGGTTAATACACTGAATCGTCATTCAGGAGACCGATTCACGCCATGGTCAACCATTCTGACAGGGGTTTTTCGTGGTTTCCCTCTGTTGTTCAGGTCAATATTGTGATGGTTCCTTAACAAAAGACCATGATCGGCTTCTCCCTACTATCCAAAAACACCTAACAAAATAACCTTTCATCTCATCATCCCATCATTTCAAATATCATTCACCGACGCCAATATATCGTGATCATACACCGTATCAGTATATATATCATATATAGTATATCATATATCGTATCAGTACAGTGCGTCGTTGAACCCAATATAAATTTAGAAATACGAAAGGTGAGATTCTGTGTGTGTGTTTATATTGGGTTTAGAAACGCATTGTAATGAAGACCAGATCGTCGGTGAATGTTGAGTGAGGTGATCGGTAGTTGAGATGCAATGTTATTTTATCAAGAGTTTTGGATTATGTGAAGGAAACGGTCGTGGCTCTTTGTTTAGTATCTATTCGAGTACTCACCTGAATGACAGAGGAAACCACGAAAAACGTACCGGCTTGTGCAGCGCAGTGGTTAACACGCTCGCTTCAAGTGATCCAGGAGGTGAAGGGGCATATCGGACTCGGTTTGATCCCCGCCTCCGTCCATCTTTACAGGGGGTTTTCGTGGTATCCTTCTGTAGTCTGGGCTAATGTCGAAATGATTCCTACAATATAGGCCACGACCGCTTCCTTCCCACTAGCCTTCCCAATACCTAAAAAAACCTTCAACTCATCATCCCATCATCTCATCAATCATTAATTCGACGCCAATAGATCTTAGTTATCATTATAATGCGTCGTTAAGACCCAATATGAAAAAAAAAGAAAGATAGTATCTGGCGGTATTTAAATACTCTTTTATCAAACAGAATATCCAGGGAGGAAATCATCATTTAGCATTCATAGTTCATTCACCTCAAGAAATAATGAAACATCATCGTATTCGCTACATATATATATATATATATATATATATATTTTTTTTTTATATATATATATATATATATATATATATATATATATATATATATATATATATATTTATATATATATATATATATATATATATATATATATATATATATATATATTTAAATATATATATATATATATATATATATATATGAATATATATATATATATATATATATAAATATATATATATATATATGTATATATATATATATATATATATATATATATATATATATATATATATATATATATACATATACATATATATATATATATATATATATATATATATATATATATATATATATATTTATACCGGAATATATAAATTTATATATGTATACCGGAATATATAAATTTATATAAATTTTTTTTTTTTAAAGCTTCGACCATCAGACGATTATACACACAATTGCAACCCTTGAGTTTTTATGATTTATTCTTCTTCCGAAATGCGTCTGACCCGACACGATTCTGACAACATTTTTTCATCAAATAGAAGGATGAGGTGGCTGAAAATCCCAATCAATCGAGAGCAAATAAATGGATGCATGGTTTTAGAATATAATCAGTTATGCTGCTGTTATTCATACTCAAAGCCACATTTACTCGGTGTGTATATGACCAATCTATTCACGCATACAGTTTCAAAAAAGATTACGTGTTCAATTACAGCTCATAAGTTATAGTTACTGATAGGGAGCTCCACAATTGTAGTCATTCCTTAATGACTGATGAACACGAAAGGCACTGATAATTTACAAAGAAAATAATTGACAAAAATCATCTGAAGAAAGTCGACAATGTTATCACAAATTAATTTATTCAATGATTCAATTTGTAAGATCAGTATATCACAGCAATAATGGATAAAATACTGATTTTATTATTGAAATTATCTTTGTCTTCCGATACTTATGCGTGACCTATTTCAGTTTTTATGGATATTTCATTCAGGCCAGGAAGTTATTTCCTCCATTTTGTTGACTGATGAGCAATTATAGTCCATAAAATGATGGAAAAATCCGGTAATTACTTTAGTACACGTGTAACATTTCTCAGTACCCATTTATTTCCCAACGGAAGATTGGATTGAACAAGTAAACAGACAACAAGTGAACACGTGAACAATTCTAATAAGTGAACATACGAATAGGCAACTTGTTACTTCATTTGTAATCGCAAGTACAAGATTGCACTGATTCGTACGAAAAAATATGTAATTTCTGCTGGGAATAGAAGTGTATAAATGTTTACGAAATTATTGATCTAAATTCGTCGCATGCTTTCAAAATATGTATTTATTTCAAATATTTATTTCTGAAATATAAATATAAATCTATAATATGATACCTATAAATATAAAAAAAAATCCATTTTTTAATCACAACTTATTGTTCACAACGTGTTTTCAATTATATTTTTGTTGATATCGAAAACTTGACCCAACTTGCCCACTTAGGGCTATAAAGGATGACAATTGGTAGTATTATCAATAATACTGATTTCAGAAAGAGAATTGAATTTTCGTCAGTAATATATACATTCATTTCATGAAAAACACATACGCTGTAACAACTGTTACGTGGCGAAATGGCGATCGTGAAAATATAAATTGAATGCAAACGGTATTTCAGAGTTAAACCGCCTTTCGTCTTCATGTTATAACTTCTAATAGGTATAGGTACTAGTAATTACTCTGTATATCAACATCCCGTTACTTCATTACTAGCCTCAAACATGCGTTTGAAATACCTGCTCAGTTATTTTGTGTTTCATTTTAAGCAGTGTAAATGTTCAAAAAAGTTGGTCTTTATTATAAATGACAATTTTGTAATGAAAAGAAGATATTAATCGATTGAAAAATTTGTATCTCCAAAAGATCAGTGGTCTATTTTTTCACAATTTCAAATAGAGCTTCTCGTTGACCATTAACCTCCAACAAGACATTTATTGAATTGTCATTATATATATATATATATATATATATATATATATGTATATATATATATATATATATATATATATATATATATATATATATATATATTTATATATTATATATATATATATATTTATATATATATATATGTATATTTTTGTTTTTCATATATATATTATTTTTTATTATTTATTTTCTTAACATCGAAACTTGATACAAAATTATTGTCCCCGAATTAAGGCTATAGATGAAAGATAGAATCGTTTGGACGGGGCACCACAGGGGCGATCTTACCACCCCATTTTAATTATGTAAAACCAATAAACTTCAACACCAGGACCGCGCTGTCTGTGACCATAATTTTCCGCCGCAGATAAATGTCTTTCATAATATTATCAAATCCAATCTATTTTTTATAAGAGTAATTACACACACACCATGTTCAACCTCAAACGATTGGAAATTTCAATCAACCGTGTTCCTTGAAATGTACTCCATGAATAAGTTGTAAAATAAATTGAAGAGGCCATATCGTTCATTCTATTTGTGTTCTATTCCCATTCAATTGACTTATTGCATGACGTCGTTTGAGCGTCGCGACGGCTTATTGCAAGAATTAGAAGTTGTACATTCAAGGTTGAATGAAATGCATGCCTGATATACTATATGTTTTTCAAACTAATTTCTTAGTTGCTGTAACATTGAGGAATACGATTTTCATGCAGATAAAATATATAAATGAAATAAGATTTCTCAAAACTAATTTTATTACGTATCATATTCTTGAGAAATGTTCAGCAAATTATGTCATTATTTAATAGATCGATTAATATTAACGTTGATATTAACAATCATCAGAATATTCATCATCGTCCAGAATAATCAAATGAACTCAAATAAAAAAAAATTGAAATTGAAAATGAATTGAATTGAAATTAAGAAAATAAAAAAGAACGTAGATATGAACGAGAGAAAATTTCAGAAACAAAGCTGAGAATATAAAAGTATCACTTTTAATATACTTATAAATGAAGCCCAGAAGCAAATGCAGTAAACATTTCAAGCGAATCAGAGATGAGCAAATAAATCTCGGTTGTGTGTTGTGTGCTGCATCTTTGCCACCCCAGGGGTAACTGGAATATTCCATGCACAAGTCTTAAGGATCGGCAATCTATTCGGGATTCCAGCCTGGGTAAAGTAACGTGATATATGTGGTGATGCTCTTGCAATATTCAACACGGTATAGAAGAAAGCATTGTCTTTTATAAAATGCTTGACTCGCTTACTAATACTTTCAGTCTATTTTGAGATGGTCGAAATTTTTTGTTACTTGAAAGAAGCCTACGTGTAATGGCATGTTTTTCTGGTTACGATAGTTAATATAAAATCAATTAACGGTATTGTGAAAGGAGTAATTCGAGAGCATTGTTGTCCACTTATTACAACAAAATGCGCAACAATAATCGAAAGGAGCCTATCAAAAAAGTTGTAGCGTTTGGTTTCTTTAACATGGGGAAGTTCATGAAATTTTAAATTCAAACCCTTGCAATATACACAAATTATTATATACAACTTTGTATTTTACGAATTTTCACTCAAGATTACTTTGAATTGATGTTGTGCTGTCCTGAATTGTTTAAACTATAGAAAAATGCGTACAAACTGACAATCTCTGTTTGTATGATGAGTGAAGTGTAACTTCGCTGCAGTAAAAGTGTAAATATACACATGTGAAATGTGATTATGTCATTGTCTCTATTAGTAGAATGATAGAAATTTGTCATATCTTATCAATTACGCCTTAAAATCTAATTATTTTCACTAAATTTGTAGGCCAGCTTCTACTGTTTGTGGAGTAAATGATAGGCTACTCTAACCGGCACATTTAGCTCAATTGCTAACGCGCTCACTTCGTGTGATCCGATAGATAAGTAGCATATCGGACCTTGGTTTGATCCTCACCACCGTTCATATTTACGGAGTTCTTTCGTGGTTTTCCTCTGTAGTATAGGCAGTATTGTTGTAGAATGGTTCCTACAATATAGGCCACGACCGTTTTTCCCCCCACAATCCTTCCCATTACCCGCAAAACCTTCATCTCACCATCCCATCATCTCATTAATCATTCATCCGACGCCAGTAGATCTTCTTTATCATTACGGTGCGTTGTTAAAACCAATATAAATAAATAAGCGAAGCTCTGAAAAATTGCCAAAACAAATTTTCGTGGCTTTGAAACAGTCATGAGTCAATTTAACACAAAACTGACAAATCCCTCCAAAACAATTGTTCATTTTGTTCCAGCTATATCATACCAGTTTGTACCAGCTTAAAGAGATTATTTATAACACCTTTAGAATGTACCAAAATTACCAGTTCGTGTAAGTACACAGAGAACCGTAATCCACATCGCATGCAATTACTATCACACTTCGAAAGAGACTGGTGCATACTTACTAATTAAGCGGATTTAACTTTGACCTAGAATTCTGTTTGGAAATGCATCGTCCATAGTCATGAATCTTGTCGGAATGGTAAAACCACGAACCAGAGTTCCATAATTGCATTCAATTCAAGTAGCTATGTAATTGTGTAAACCAATTACTGTGTGTAGAGGCCAGCCTACACCATTCAATTTGTTGGCAAATTCATTCTATCCTATAGTTGGTTTCAAGTGATTGAACCGATTAAAGGCAAATTTTTAATCAAACTATTAAATTATTTTTATTATATGAATGTTTAAGTTATGTTGTTTTTATTTGAAGCATGTTCTATTCCCATCAAAGATTGAATGAAACTGAACAATCAAACGTGTGATCGAGGAAATCATGGTCAATCGAACACGCTCAGCTTACCTCAAAATCGAACTCAACTTTTTACGACCATTCAATTATTCAGTCCAATAAGTTGATCTGAAGTACTGAAATCAATTAATCTAATGAGAAACTCAACCGTGTGAAAGGGCTCTAAAAAGAGTGACGGTCGCCGTGTTGATGTATATAATATTGCTCAACAAAATGCGGGTTTTGCGTTCAATCAATAGTCCACGCAATACAAACAAAAACACGCGTGCACGCGACACCTGAATGTAGTGTATACTGGTTCGGTACGGCATATTACCTACTTACGCTTTAATAATATGATGTCGTCACATGAGGCAGTTTAAACAAACCCACATCCCCATAACAATACCTAAACGCTCAGACTATTGTATAGAAGTGTATTGTAATGAATCATGATTCATATTAACTGTTTGATTAAGGCATTCAAACGATATAATAACTTTGTATGTGGATCAGCTGTTTGCATACTGGATAGTCTTTCAGAAGACCAGAGTTCAATTATTGTACCAACATGGTCGTTCATACCGAAAAAGGTTCCTCTTTGACATTTTCACTCTCCGTAAGTCAACAACTTGTGATTTTTCTCAAAATGTATTGGAAAATAATCACCGAAAAAAAGTGTCAAATTATATCATTACTTCATACCACATTTTGTTTGGTTATTACTATTAGTTTTCCATTCGTTTCTAAAAATTGTTTTTATTGTTTTGTGTTGAAAATGAATCTTTAATATGGAGCGAGCAATTCGGTTCATTCATCTAATCTAAGAAAGATGATCTCTCTGTTTTCCTAGTTCAAACCAACTCTTTAATTGTAATCTTTCCCAAAAGGTATTAAAAATCAATTTCAGGTGGATAATAAGCTCAGTCGAGTTGTGCTCAGTAGTTAGTAGGTATATCACGTTTGTTCGAACTATTATTATTATTATTCCATTCATTTCTATACTTTTTCATTTGACTCAGTGATTGCGTATCTGATTAATTTCACATTGTTATATGATGTAAGAATGCTAAAATGAATTAATGTTAATACTTGAAGATCAGTTTGATGCATTCTTCTCATTCTCATCTAAGCGCTTCGTTTATATACTCTGTAATTAAATGCCGCACAGCCTTGCACTTGGACTTGCAGCCATTGCTCAATGCTCGCATGGATCAAGTTTTAAATGAGACTGTATAATTGCTTTTCCACGATTCGAGTCTTTCAAGAACGTTCACTTAACTATCAAACTGAAACATCGCTCCGTGTCTTATATTGAGTCAGTTTATCAAAATAAATTGCTTTCAGTAAACATTCAATTCATTCAATGGTGCAATTTATTACCGAAAGTAACTTGTAATTCACCGAAATATTTTGTTCTTTATTTGGAGTCTATCAAGCTATATTCACATATTATTAGCAATTTTCATTATTCATTCGGTAGTTATTTTCATATGCTTTTCTTATTACTTTAATATGTGTACGAATAAATGAAATGGTACCATGCGCGCAATATATAAATCACAGTTCAAGAAATCTACGGGAATGAAAAAAAACATCCATGGAAACATTCAGATGCCAAAACACATTGGATTTCAAGATTTTATGAAACCATTCCTCACATTATATTAAAATATTCATATTAAAATGTCACAATATCGCTCTTTAACTCATATACAATCATTGAGTTTCTTGCATTATTTTTCTTTCAAGAAGTGTTTAGATTTCACGACCATTCAAGTGTCAACTTTTTATTTTATGAGAAACTATTTTCATCGAATAAATGTTCTTGGGGGCTGATTGAAGAATGCATGAGAATTAAAATTGCATTCACATTTATGAAAACTACTCATGTATAGAATAAATACTCCCAAATAATCTAGCTGTTGATAGGAATAAATATAAGAATGCAAAATGTGGATTGTCGAAAGCCATGCTATCTAACATCAATATGGTTTATGTATAGATCTGACCGTGAGATGTCATTGTGCAGCAAGTACGAAGGATGATCCAATCATTCACATGATTCTAATCTCAACAGCATATCCTATCCGTCTTTCCATAGAGGAGTACCAAGGCAGCTCGTTCAAAGTAGACGTAAACGTGACCGCCGCAGTGAGATTGCGGAACTATTGACGTTGATGTGACGGAACGGTATTTCGGGTTTGCTGAGCGATGATTCTATTTCAATTGAACAAATATCTGGTAATAACTAATAGAAAAACGAAGAAGATTATTTTTTCAATGGTAACGAAGAATAATGTATGATCTTTGGAAAATTAATCATGATAACAGAAACTATTCTGATATTGATTTAGGGAAAACTATTTTGAGAAAACAAACTGCTCTGCACCGTATTGCAATCACGTGATGGAAAGTTTCATTGAGATAGTTTTAATGTGAACCGCTTCTCTATTTCTTTTTTGGCGAAATGCCGAAGTGTACGATCGCCTGTTGGTGAATATGTATAATTGCACTAATCGCAGACAGATGTGTAATATGTGTCAAGATCGTTCCACTTATAAGGGTGACAAAACGATAATTACTATCTTTTCATTGGGAACTTGCAATTGCTTTATTGATAAAATCTGAAATGAAAGTGCCAAGAGTAAACTAAATCTAGACAGTGGTGAGAATGAAAATGAAAAAATCTTGAAACTTTTTATCACTCGGCGAGAATAAATTCACCCCAATTAATTTTTAATTTTATAGTTCAACTATTTTTAATGTTTGTTCTGTTTATTGTAGAGTTTTTTAATGTCTACATCATTTTTATCAATATTCCAATTAATTTTTTCAAATATCCAAAGTCCAAATTCTACAACACCAGATCGATATTTTGAATCCAGACCTCCGGGGTCAGGTTACGAGAATACGCCAAGTTTATACAGGCTGATCCATATCATAGAGGCAATTAATATAGAATTATTTTTAAACAATTTTCTCATAAAGTTGCATGGAAAAATATTGTGATTCGTACGCAGCTATGCTAATGTAGATTGAACGTATTGTTTACTTATTTCAGCTGAGTATATATGCTCTTGTTTGTTTATAAAGTTACAAAAAATGTAAAAGTAACGAAGTGAAGACTCTATTCGACTCTCACGAAGTTTGTTTGTTCGTCTGTCTGTTTTTTGTTTGTTTCTGTACGTGCTGCGGATGAATTGGTCAGATGAATAATGGTCTTGAAACTAGATGAAATAGCAATCAACATATTTCTGATGGTCAATTTTGTATTTACCAGATAATCAAATTGCCATGTCCGTAAAGTTACTGAAAATGTTCAACCATTTCATATCTCGACATTTTGAACTGTGAATATTTTGAGAATCGACCAGTATTCTTCATCAATGAGCAAGTATAATTCAAATTAATCTATATCTAGATTACCCTCTACGAGAAAAAGTAGAAGAGTATTACACGAGACCTGTGAAACATGTGAAATTCCATTCGTTTTGGTCTTAAGTTGTAGAGTTTTCTCTTGTCCTTACTTGATATTAATTTAACTCTGTCAACATTTGTATGAAATGTGTGAAGTAATCGTAGATTATTTCTATTTATACTCAATTTCAAATTCATGAGCAAAAAAATATGCCATTTAATCATGTAATTGTTTCAAGCAAATGTTTTCTACAACCTTGCCAACCTAAGTTTTTGATTGTCTTTATGAATTGCATGAATCAAGATTTCCATCTATAAGCGTGAGTTAGTATATCTAATTCATAAAGGTTGGACTGTAGGTACCATATTCGATATGGAGTTTATAATAAATGAATATTAGGATTTTAAGGTGCACCGTCTGCGAGGTCTGCATAGAGTTTAATAATCTGACAAAATTATCTGAGAGCGTATATAAGTGTGTTTTCGTGTGAATACAGCGATGTTGTGAGATAATAATTAATACGCATAGATAGCTAGGAACTATTCCAATACGTTATCAATATGTTTTAAATATGTTTTCATAAGTTAGCTCTAACTATAAAGTGGTATATTTGAAATGAATAGAAAGACAAAAGCTGGCAAAACGGTTTAAATTAAATTCTGTACATAAAAATGCTGATTTAAATGAAATCCGATACCTGTTATAATTTATAGTAACACATATAAGTGACTCGATTTCAAGTTCCAAATCTATATAGCCATGCGGAAGACACAAATGAATATCGGAACAATGCAAATTGATTTATTGAGGAGAGAAAATATCGTAAGAAATCTATCATGTCCTAAATCTAATCGTGAAAATACTCTTATTATCATACAGATACAAAATAGAGATGTACCAAAAATGCTTTGTTTTCGAATTATAAAATTATTGGAGCTGAAATTTAATTGTGGATGTGACAAAAGATCTTTTGAAAAGCTAGAGCAAAACATCAATGTCAAATTTCAAATAGATTAAAATTTGAGTAGTTCATAATTATTATTATATCATATATTACTGAAATGTCTACCTCAACAAGAAATACCTTTTTCATATAAAACTGTTTGTTTTCAATAAAAGCTTACGTGAGAAGGCAAAAATATCAAATAACCCTTCGTAACTTTATATTGGTCCATTTTCTCTCGTTCACCACCCACCTCAAAATGTTGCCCTACAGCTGCAACCTTTCATTTGAAAAATTCTATTATTTTGTTTTATATTGAATAAAAACTTACTCAGGAATAGATACCATGGTGATAATCTAGCGTAAACGATCCCACCCAAACAATTAAATCTTGACTTAGATCTTGATCTACTCACAAAGCCACATATTATATTCAATCAATTCAGCACGTACACTTCTAAAAGCCTATCAAACATACACAATAACATACACATAGCCTATTTTTTTGTTGCCGTTAGCCACGACGGCACCCGCATTCACACAAACCACCACGCACGATGTAACAGCAAAGTATGCTCTGGCAAATCACATCCCGTGTAATAAGTGCAATAAGTAAACCGAAATAGTGAAGCAACATTAACAACTGTATCTAGTCTTTGCCAAGGTTCTGCTACCAGGTTGACCTTCCTCTTTCCATCCAGTTGTTGTCATTCCACCTGCTCATGCACCCCACATGCTTCCGTCAATCATGTCGAATATCTGAGGGAGTTACCTTATTTCTTGTTTAGTTATTATTTTAGAGGTTTGCGCAAAGAAAAGCAACTGTGTTACGCCACTGAGCGTGAAAGACTGTGTAGCGAGATTATAATATCATACTTATTGCAACTGTTCAAAATATACTTCCCCTATCAAATCTAAACTATAAACTCTTTAATATTAGTATATCTTATATTTAATCATTTAACCAATTTTTTTATCACCATCAATAATTACTTCTCCACTATTTCTTAGAGACTTGGCTATATTATTGCGTCAGATAATTATGAATAACAAACTCTAAAAAATAAGTATTACTGGATACGTACATCACATTGAAACATCATGTAGAAACATTGACATTGAATTGAACATTTGTATCGATGTGGATCGATGTTATGTAATAATGTATGATTAACTGTATATACGTCATTATCAACGTTTTTACTAAAAGAATTTCAGAACGAAAATTGTTGATAAACAAGATGCGCGACAAGATATTACCGTTGTAAAATTGAACAATGCATTTCAATCTCTTAATTATAATCGATATGGGTAATCTTTATAGCCTACCCGACTTGACCCGGAACTGAAACAAAAAACTTATTAGTATAGTTATACTTACTACAAAGGCAGTATTGATGAATGCATGAGCTCTTCAAATGATTTTAGGCTAACAATATTGAATCGATAGAATGACAATGATAAGAGTGACACGAATTAGGAAGGTTCCGAGAGCTAATCATCCTCTCTGTCCGTGAACATAAATGAACAGACTTCTCGATATGTCAAAAGTAGTGGAACAAATCCACACGCATTTATAAACATTTAGTTCGCTAGATTGTTGAAGTACCTTAGGATATATGGTCCAGTACCCCATACAATAACTTATATTGTTGATGGGTAATGGTAAATATTAATCTAAAACTTTTCTTTACAGATGAAGTTCGAATTGAGGGGGGAGATGCGAAAGGATTACATTCCCAAAGAGAAATTGTCACTCATATCATCCTCCCAGAAAGATGATTTCGAGTAATCATCCCTCAATTAAAAATGCCTTCCTTCATATAAATATAATACGATTTTTCAAAACATACTACCACGGTATAATTAGTTTTCCCCTCATATATTGTCCCGATTTCTATTTACGAGTACATTATTAGAACCTTTCTTGAAATCATAGATGCACATAAACCAGATCAGCGTGTTTTCAGTATCAAGAACAGATTAAGGTCTCAGATGAAAGAATGATTTCAGATATTCCTCTGCGACCCTAAGGATCCTCCCTTTTCCCCGCCACACTGATAGTACGTAATATTCCGTTTGTGGCTCAAGCTATCATCCTCCCCATAAGAACATTTGCAATTAGATCACTGTCTCTTTCCTAAGGTTTTCTGTGACGCAAAAATAAAACACCATGCATTTTCACTGCTTATTGAAAGATGAACGCAAGGAAATAAATGGCGGCAATTTGGCATTTGTTTAATCAGTAGAATATATATATAATATATATATATATATATATATATATATATATATATATATATATATATATATATATATATATATAGCGAGAGAGAAAGAGAGAGAGAGAGAGAGAGAGAGAGACAGAGAGAGAGAGAGATAGAATAGATATATATTCTATCTGTAGATAGTATGTTCTAAATCATAATATAAATTTAGAGTATGTATCAACTACAATGCTGAGAAATGGTGTATTTTATGAAGGAGTGAGTATATAATAATATACCATCAGAAACTAGACAATGTGATGGTATTCATAATTTTAGAGCTAGATTTAAAAAAAATGATGTTAAAAATGAGAATAGAATAAGTGAATACCAATAAGGAACAACGTCTGTATTAGCAATATCTATGAGGTAATATAATGGCGTATGGCTGAACAATAAATATATATGGAAAAAATATATATATATGTATATATATATTAATAATAATAATAATAAAAAAATAATAAAATAATAATAATAATAATAATGAAAAATAATAATGAAAAACAAAATATATATATGTATATATGTATATATATATATATATATATATATATATATATATATATATATATATATATATATATATATATATATATATATATATATATGAACGTTTTTGTGAGATAATTTTTATGATTTGATAAAAACGTTCATACATCTCTTTAATGGATCGCATCCATAGGGAAATGTCATTTATATAATAGAGTTTGAACGAATATATTTTATTTCATAATGGCGTTTTTAGAATTGTTATCCGTTTCTCAAACTTTCATACAAATGTAGCAATTAATTTCAATTTGATCTGCGGTATTCCAACAGAATCAGATAGTTGAATGAAAACACTTTTTAAAATGGAATAATTTGAATTGTCGACATATTTAACCTGCTAAACATAATACATTTCATAATTCTAAATTCATGATTCATTTCATGATTCATTTCAAGGTTTAGAAGAAGAATTTTAAGGCACACAAAGACTCATGATTATATTCTTTCTAAACGAGTTCGAGTTATTGCATAGTATTCTCATCAAGTAAATCAGTATGCAAATTTGACCAGTAAAATGAAGAAAGTCAAGTATTTTCAAATATTTGTATTATTGGCAAGAATTGATCAAGTGTTTGGCCAATAGCCAGTATAAACACTTCTGGCCAATATTCTTTCGAGTTCGAATGTACACATTCAAGAGTGATCGGTACCGGTAATTATTATTTTTCAAGATTTATGTATGTATAATCATTAACAGCGGCATAATTGACCTTCGACTGGATAGACTATACCTACATTTATCTCACCCTCGCATCAATTCTTGTTTCCAGATCAATTGAAATAATAAGTTGAATGTGATGGTAAATTATTGTTATAGGTCTTACATATAAAATTATGATAATACCACCTTATTTATTTTATTCACAGGTCTAATCCATCATATGACGAGTGATAACACAATCATCGTCCTTCGCAATGTAAGGTCAGACCAACCAATGCACAATGATGAAAACTTCAACATCATTGAGTCATAGTTTGGCGATATCAGTACAAGCGAATAAAATTTAAAAATAGAATAATTGAAATATCTTTCGGGTAATGAACTTGACCAGAGAGCTTTTTCATTCCGATTAATTTCATCGAGATACTTTCGATTCATTCTATTCGCTGTAGATCACCCCCTCATGTATGCGCCCCCTTGTTCCTCCCAGTCTCCAGTAGACTATTTGGATTTCGACTAGACATGCTTGTATTTTGTGTACTATACTACGAGGGGATGGTATTGATCTGCCGTTTTCTTTCTTGTCCCTCTGAATTGTTAGTTGCCACACCATATTCATTCACCCCTCAGCACTTTCCTGAGGTACTTGCATGCGATCACTTTTGTTTTGTCCAGCCTTGAAACTATATCATAACGATTGAAATATATAAAAATACTATTATCAAACAAATCTGTTCTTGAAACTTATTATTAACTTTTCACTGTATTAGTTTATGTTATAGCATATAGTGTGTAATTTGAATGGGGTTCATCCCATTTATCTTATCAGTATGCATGAACGTATGTCAGAAAAAATTTAGACTCATTTATATAAAATTCCGACCGCCACTCTCATAACACGAGGTCAGGAAATGAGTTGTATCGGACAAAAGCAAGGACTGTGGTATATAAGCAAAGTGTCAAATATAAGGGTGTATTATTATATAATCAACTACCACAATGTTTAAAAGATATAGATAATGAAGTAACTTTTAAAACAAGACTGAAAATGTTTATTGTCAAAAAATGCATCTATGATATTGATGAATTTAGAACAGCATGTGAACATAGATGTCTGTGAAGTGAGGTTAATGAGAGGTCGTAATGAAATGTTCATATTATGTTGTCTGATAGGAAATATGGTGTGATGCCCAATTCAATAACATTTTTTCACCCTTGGCTTATTTTATTATATTTCAATATTATCACCATCTAGATTATTTACATTTATGACGTCTGTAGGATGGGTATCGTTTTTTATATTGTATTATCTGCTATTGACTGTCCATATACTGTACGTATATACATTCTACGTACCAGTCCTTTGGACGAAAATTTTATAAATACATAAATAACTAAACTTGTGTCCTGTAATCTTCACAGGTGTTCAGCTGAAAAAGTATACAATTAAGTATACATTTTTTACATTACACTGTTTAGTATACCACGTTTTAGTGGTTTTCATGCTCACACTTTTATAGGTTTAATACGCGCTTTTCTCAGATATTGGATAACTTTACATTCTTATTTCTTCTACCGTTCAATTTTTGATAGATTCAACAGTCATGTTAGATACTGCGACTTATATTATTACCGACGCAGTTGACAGTTATGCGATTAAATTCCATTCAAAAAAACTCACTTAACGCAAAGTAAGCGAAATCTGACAGCTTTCAAAATCCTCTGAATTAGTTAAATACGTATAATATGTTTTATATATTCCATAATTCACAATTGGACTTGGAATTGCTAATTGTGCTATATAATATATTCTGTATAAAATATACGTCATTGAATAGATGGTTGGTTACTCTGTATTGTTTCTACTTTCAATTGTCTAAATAGAACAACCTCTCCCACTTATTTTTCCCCGAGGATTCAGGAGTAGTCAGCGTAACTGACATTAGGTCAACTGTCATCACCTTGGCCTCATCTTATTTTTCTGACACAATTTCAAGACACAATTCTTTGGTTTGTACTAATGGATGATGGTTCTAAGAGTATAACCGTAGTACATCGTATGAAACCGTTTTCTTTTCTCAAATAAAAGAAATCAGATGAAGAGCTATTATTATTATTATGAAGTACTCGATAGTTCAGAAAATGACCCATATCTTGACGCGAGAGCCATTGCTATTATTAGACACATTTTATTACCACTCTTGTTGAGAGAAAACAGCGTAAATACGTTGTAAGATTTATAAGCAACAATGTGTGAAAATGCGTTATACACTTGACAAATTACCAATCCTATTGCAGTGGAATTTGTCACAGTCATTGTATGTCTATCTAAAACCTATGACTATCAATAACGTAACGGGATAAGCAACACGGCATAAGTCCTATCCTTTCAACATTAGGCCGTTTTCACCATGATGGAATCAGCGCGCTTTCGTGTACATTTGTGAGATTCGCAATTTCAAATCAAATTGTACGTATTAGGCTCGTATTTCAATACATAGTAAATAGTTGTACAATTGCATTGATTTTAATCTTTCTCGTAGATGATGAGTAATTATCCAGTTATCAAATGGTAAATATAGCAGTAGGGCTCTTGACTAGGGGACTAAATGCTTTTACAGACGTATTTTAAATTTAGATTGGCTAATTCAAATGAAATTTATCCCAATATTGTTTAATGCAGTTGGAAAGAGCAGGATTCACAGATTGCATTACATCTATTACTTGTATAGATCCACATACAACAATACCAGCAAATCATCATAACATTTGTGAGGCGGCATCCCTTTGATATACGCATGGTGCGAAAGGAAACCGCCATGTTGCTTATCCCGTTACGTTATTGATAGTCATAGATAAAACAAGGCACACACGATAAACATTTACCCGTCAACATGTTGACAGGTAATGTTGATCGTGTATGCCGTGTTTAACTGTATTTCCTCAAATTAATCCTGCACTGTGTATTTTAACACTCGTGAAGAATTTCATGATATTGACAGCAAGATATTTTCTTCACTTCTTCATTCCATTTTCATTCCAATTGGGTCATTTAATTCGGATAGTATCAAATTTATATTTCTGTTTGTTTTTTTCACTTTAGTCTATGAATCCATTTTGGTCTATTTGTTTCACGATAGTTAAATAATGAGAAATATCCGATAGATATAGCACTTGCTTTCAATGAATATAGAATGAATATTTGCTATTTCTATAACGTACATTTAGTATCGTTGTATTATGATATCCAATTTTCAAGACTCATTATAATGAATTGTATTTTGTATATAATTACAAATTATATAATTGAATTGAGTTTTTAGACACTCGAAGTACATGAAGTACAAGAAATGAACAAAAAAAAACATGAAATTGTGATTTGTGAATTCGAAGTCTCCGATTAACAATTCTATCCTCTGCGAACCCAGCATGTATGCATAATTAGAAGCTAAAGAAGTGTACGTCCAAGCTGTAAGGTCGGCCTTTGCATTAGATGGCACTGATAGTAACAAAAAGGGTTGAAACCGAAGATAATTGTTATTTACAATAAAAGCGACAGTGAATCATCTCGCAGCAAGGTCAATCTTGAAGCGGATAGTCTATAGATGAGGGTTACTAAGGGAATATATTTGTATTTATTAATTGAATGTACTTTTTTATTCTATTCTATTCTATTTCAATCATCTATTAAATGGAAAGAAGTATTTGTATAATCATATAAAGATGCAATTAAAAACAGCAAGAAAACAGCTTGTTGTTTCTTTATTTCATTTATAATACAGTGAATCGAGAACTTGCCACGATGCAAGATTAATTATTGTATTCAATTAAAATGGTAAATTGTATTTCCTTGATGAAACTCTTGACACTCTTGTCTACAAATAGTATACTTGTCACAGGGATAAAATCATCGAGTTTTGTTTTTCGAATATATCTCAGTGCTTATTGCTGTTTTAAAATGTCTACATCCATCCGGTGATAAAAATGTTCACGCTTGAATTTCACAATTTCATTTAAGTTCATCAGAAAAATTTAAAATAAAATACGAGAAATAATCGAGTTAGTTTACGAAGGAGAAGAGCATAGAAACGTGGAATAAGAAGTATTAATTAATAAGCATGTCTCTGAGAAGACATGCGTTTCATTCGTATTTTCGTTCCTTCTAAACATAAACATAACCATTGTAAACATACTTTCTAAACATAGTGAAATATCTAATCACTTAGTTACGGGAAAACGATTTACAATATAATCCACATTAAAGTGAATCGGTTTGTACTTGGTACTGCCATTCTTGCTAGTACTGCCTTTAAATTACGTCCTTACTTGAGTCTGAATATTTCATTACGGAAAGTTAATATAAACGTGCACGTATACGTAAATGTTGTAAACTAATACTCAGACCCCCGGAAGCTTATATTTGAACTATAAAAAGCATTTTTTCCTTCTTTCAATTCCTTAACACTGGCATAATATAAAATAGTAATTTCCGTATTTATTTGTGTAAACGAGCATGAACACTGCGAGTTCTATTCTCGGATCTGGTGATATCGGCCAAGAATTCTCACCTATATTAGTTAGCGTCACCACTATTATTGTTGTTATACGGTCAGGTCACGTGTGGGGAAAGAATTGGAGGAGACAGCATGGGTAAAATGCGGCCCTTTCATCAGATAAAACGTGTGGAAAATAGAGGTTTCAAGTCCATCCACACTCCACGCGAAAACACACATACACACACACACACATATATATTTATATATATATATATATATATATATATATATATATATATATGTGTGTGTGTGTGTGTGTGTGTGTGTGTGTGTGTACAGTGCCTGCCCCAATCAGTGAAGTTGTTGGTCTCAACCACATGCCACTGTATCTGTAATAATAGGGAATGACATAAATAACGTTGTTATAGATGAACGAGCGAACTAATAGATATTGTATTCGTTACTTTCGAATCAATTCCAAGATGCAACACTGAACAATCACATGGTTTGTTTTTCCGTTTTGATTACTTTCTTTACGCGAGTTGATTCGTTTCCTCTCCAATGTAAACCAAAAGACTGTTTACAAAAACGAGACGTTTCTGAACAATGTCGTATCAATTACATTGTCTCAAATGTATATTATTCAATATTGACAATAACTACAATGAATCAGTAAATTCCAAAGCACATGAAAAAGGCTCATTCAATGACTGATTGCTGAAAATCCAGATTTTGACACCATATTAGGGGCCCCATTCATGTACGTCCAGCAGAGATGCTAGCGGTCGCAACTTGCGATCATCAAAAACTACCCCGCAAAGTTGATAGCAAATTGCCGTCATGACAGTTGTCAATGCCTTGCTGGAGCTTGCTAGACGTACATGAATGCCCCCCTCCCTCCTCCCAGCTGTACTATATCTGAACCATAGTACGTAATATAATATATTTTTTGATAACATCAAAACTTGATACAAAATCGCCCTTGTGGTGCCCCGTCCAAACGATTCTATACCTTTCACCCATAGCCTTAATTGGGAAACAATGATTTTGTATCAAGTTTCGATGTTCTTTAAAAAAAATCTTTGTTCCCAAATTAAGACTATATGGATGAAAAGTAGGATCGTTTGGACTACTTTAATGGCGTTATTCGATAAAATCCCTTTTACATTTCTTTATCATCTTGATAATTAATATTCGACATATCCGATCTATATAATTTTGGAGATAATCAAAATTACGGATTCCGGAGTATTTTCAATTGGACTAGCCTATTTAAATCGCAATATATAACCTGCATCCTACATAGAAGCAAGTGACAATGACAATTAATAATTGTCAGCAGGATGAACATCGTGCCAAACTTTGGATTATTTAACACATTTATAACATTGATGACAGTTTAATTACAAATTAAACAATTTATTCACTTCCAAGTCCATTTCATTCACTATAATATAGAACCAAAATAATCAACTTGATTCCGAGTTTTGATGTAGCCTATAGCCTTATTGTATCACTCAAATATCGAATGAATAAAAAATGAAAATATAACATAAAAATAATTCCAGAAAGTAAAAAATGATAACTGGGACATTCTATAGTGCTCATAAAATTGCTGTAAGGGTAATTTCTATATATTTACATGCATTTTTTATGAGATACGGCATAACGTAAAAGGTATAAGTCATATAATTCCATTAGACTCTTTTATGGAGGAATATCTATAATTTACTCATGGCCTATATATTTTATCTACCAATTTTTATTCTGTATCACCAGTGCATGGAGCTTGTTAAACAATTGAGTGAGCCAGTCGTGACCTGGGATAAATGATTTCAGTAATTTTGCAAGGCTGATACTACCAAACATGTTACTGTCGTCGTAGTGATCAAATTTTGTAATGAACAAATTAGCTAAAATGTGTTAAAAATTTCAACAAGCGTACTGAAATATAGGATGCAGTCGAGTAACGGATTACTAAAAAATATGTAAATCAGAATAAAATACAAATTCAGGAATAATTAGGATTCAAAAATACTATGGTAACACATTCTTGTTTCGAATCTATATGATATCACGTTATGTGTTATATATGATGTATTTCTAATTTCTAATGTAATGCTGACACTTGATTTGATATGTTGAAAGAATATATAATGCAATAGTGACTCCATATAGTATTACGTTATTGTATGATGTATTATGTATTTATAATTTTGTGCAATGCTGACATTTCATTTGAAATGTCATAAAGAATCTTATCTAATCTAATAGCTAATAGCGAGAAATTGATGTTAGATTTGGTATGCAAGTTCAAATAATTACAGTGACCTTGACATTGAATAAATTCACCACAAAACACATATAATACAGTTTATAAGTCCAGACAATTTTTACTGTGAGATCTTTAATTCCAGCGGTTGGGCAGTCTATAAATGGAAAGACCTCCATCTATAAATAGTTGTAATGATTGTTTTTTTTTTCATCCACAGCACGAAATTATTCGAGAAGTAGAAAAGTCTCGACTTTCTTGCTAAACCAAAATGAATGTTTAGAATTACAGAATATATCTGGGTCTATACTTGATTGTTAATTGGACAACAACGGTATTAGCAAGTGCTCAGTTCACTGAGCAGAAATGTGAGATCGAATTATTACATTTATGTATAAATGACGATATAAAACAAGAGTCGAGTTGAAACACCAATCAAAATGATAAGAAAAGAGTTGGGACGCCCTAGGGAGAGATGGCTGGAGGGTGTAATATAGTAAGTTGAAAAAATATGAGAGAATTGGAAAGCAGTAAGAAGATGAATATTGGCAGGAAGATGGAGATAAATGGAAAGAACAAGTTAGACGTAGAGAAAAGAAAACCAGTTCTGACAATAAAGAGATTGGAGAAACAACTCAAGTCTGGGAACTTGCCGGAACCGGATTCAAAGATTACTGTCCTATGTCTGATGGGAAGTACCCCCTAGCCCAATAATATCGGATACATATATATATATATATATATATATATATATATATATATATATATATATATATATATATATATATATATATATATATATATATATATAAATCTTTATTGAAGATTGTGTCATGCTACACATGATTGCCGTTCGACACCTAATAATAATCAAATACAAAATTAATGGAGTTGGAAAAACATACAATATTAATGAATCACACATGAATGATTGATGAAAAAATAATTGTGGAAAATAATGAGGGAGTAATAAACATTAGCCTAATATAAAAAAAGTATTAGTATGAACAGAGATTTAAATAATATTAACTTGGAAAAAAATAAAAGAGTGGTAATAGAAAAAATAGAAGTGAAAATCTTTTGTATATAACTTGCTGTGTGTAGGAAAATTGTATTTTTTCTATTCATGATTCCAATGTTTTTAATAATACCCACAACCTCCTCTATTTGTTTTTCTTTATGAATTTCAGGCCAATCAAATCTATCAATCAGATCAAACTGCCAATCAAATCTAGAAGGTTGTGATGATACCACGTATTAATAAACAGCTCACTTGAATGAATGGTAGGCCTGTTATGTGTCATCAATAAGGCAGGGGGATCGAATGGGGTTCATTCGTAGAGACTACAGAAATATCGTTCAAGTCTAAACCTGGATAAGTATTGAAATTAAAAAAAAATGCATCACAATGTTACGAAACTATATTTGACTGATTCACGTGATATGGATTATAATATCGGTTAAATTTAAGATGACCGTCGATCATGGAGACGATATACAAAATAAACAATAAGATATTTAAAGTCATTTCAAGGAGTGTGATTACAATAAGCATCATGGACAACCCTTCATTCAATTGCTTGTCCGATTTAAAACTAAAAGTTTCCAAAAAAAAAAAAAATAGTAATAATAATAATAATTATTTAAAATATTGAATATATTGATATATTGAATATAATAATTGAAGTCAAAATAATTAACTTTACCAAGCTTGTATTCACAGTTTTAAGATCTTTTAACATGCATGACATCTTAATATGTTTTTGCGTTTGGTGTTTATGTGTTTTTAATGTGTTTTTCTATTAAACTTCCCAGAAAATCCAATAAATAGCCCCCTCCCCCCCTCCCCTCCCACCAATCGCCATCGATAGAATCCTACCATCATATTATTGTAAACCAATACTAAATTCAAAGCTAACTATGTGGTTGTCCCAATAATTCATAATGGCACAATGAACCTGTCTAGGAGTACAACTGCGGCAAACTTTTCGTCTACCCGGTTTATTTTGACTTGTCTCACAAGGGTAAAGTTATGATCGGGAGACATTGTGACGCGCTCGAATAGAACCAGTCGAGTGTGGCTATACATCGGGCGTCGCGACGCTCAACATCATACTTCAATCGGCGACATAACGACGCCGAACAATGGCATGATATTAAAAAAACACTAATCATTTGAAAATGAATATGATTAATAATTTAATAACATATCTTCTTCACAATGAGGCAACACTGTATAGAAGTAAATATAAATTGTGTGAAATATTGTGACAGAAATGAATTGGGAGAAAATTTATTATATATATAAAATGGTGACTACATTATGATTTCTCGAATATGAAATATTCACTCAGCATGAACCTGTAAGTGATACCATACATTTTATTGTGAGCGTGTACCAAAGCAATAAGCAAGCCGTCTATACCAACCTAACAAATACAAATATCTATGTATTTGGTTTACTGCGCTATTATTTTAGACGAGATTCACGTCAAGAAACTTAACTACATCTTTCAACACCGTTAAATGGTTAAAGTTGCAGCGAAATCATGTTTTTACCGAGGGTAATCCTACACCTCTCGTGGAAACTATTCATGTAAGTATGGTCTGCAAAGCTAGAAAATACTGAAAATTCACCTTTCATTTAATCTTTTAATGTATCAAATATATCTAACTTGTCTCAAACTATGAGAGATAACAGAACCCAGTTCTTTTATTCTTTTCATTATCTAAATGAGATAAAAATGTAATTCCTCTAATGTAACCTATCATAAAACAAAATGCCTCTGGTGAATGTTGTGAATAAATGTCCACATGTCCATTTCGTTATTCCAGTATATTGTTATATATTTGATTTATTCATATTATATTAATAAAACGGAGCTTTCCATTAGGCCCATATCTAATTGAACAAAAACAATTATGGCTAGAAGGTGAAGATGCTGGAAAATAAAATTGAAGATAATAGAAGAAGAATACATTATTTATAAGGGCGAAACCAAGATTAAAATGAAGCATATTGTATATGCCTATCTCTCTCTCGCTATATGTAAATATATATGCAATCAAAGAAGAATCTTACTTTGTTCTTTGAAACGTTTCCATTACCAACTGTGAATAATCTTTGTGGTTTTATATTACTACGATCTTGTAATACTGTATTGTTCAATATATAAAAGCGTATATAGGCATCCATGAGCACAGCGTACCCTTATATTTGCCATGACAATGTGTATGCCTACATCGGAAAGCTGTATCACATGGCACAAGGATTACAAATTGTCTTTTGACAGCACAACTTCGACTATAAGATATTGATACTTCGCTATTGATATTGTCGATTGTCGACAGTTGTGTTTGAGCATTATATTTCAAGAAGACTAACGATACTGCTAGATATAAGTTGAACAATTATTTTGTTCTTACAAATTATCACATTTGGGTATAATTAAATTTGTGTATTTATTTATCTTATTGGTATTCAAGGACGCCCCATAATGATAACAATTAAATGTCGGATTAAATTTGTATTTCACTCAATTAATGTGTGTGTTGTCAAACACTATACATACAACCTCAATAAGATCTCTATCATTGGACTTTTTATTGGATCTAGGGGCACTATAACCAGATTCTTTGTCGATTCTGGTGAAAAGTTTAGATTGCTTAGAGATTTTATAGATTCTATTATAGATTTATTTATATCGAAAAGTCAGATTTCGATTCTACGGAATCATTCACAGATAGATAGTTTGTCGTTTTTCACGTTTCTTCACATGGCTACAATTGATCAAAAACTAACTACATTGGATAATAATTCAGGACAATGGTATATTATATTATATTATAGGAAAACAAAACATGAATTAAAAATTATAAATAAAATTAACAGTAATGAGATCTATTTGTATTTAAGCAAGCTAGTATATTATGTTGATAGTCATCAACTTTATAAATAACTTAATTGACTGGTTGGGATTTATTCGTTTTGATTATTTAATTATTCAATTATACGAGAGCCAGTATCAAGGTTCTGGCCAATAAGTATCACAGGTCTATGATATCAGTAAGGTATTTCATTCCATTCACTTTTAATTATATCAAATCTCTTATAATTCAAGCATCAATATTCTATATTCTAAGAATTCTTATTCTAAGAATTATTCTAAGAAATATTCTAAGAAAACATCTTCACAATTTTTAATTCTCTTTGTAATAATAATGAATTTTCTTTTTTTCAATATTTTATTTCCTATAAAACCTCAAATATGTTCACTTTCATTAATTTTCCTCAGTTATATTCTAAATTTGTATTATTAGTTAATTTTCTGAGCATAACTTGACCAATTTTCAAACTTTCACTCACTTTTTCCACTTATTTAACTATATTTCATTTCTATATATCAGCCTAATATCAACAATTGTATTTTATATTGATTATTATCCTGTAAACTTTTTATAAGCCACGGACCAATAAAGGTTGTTTATATTTCAATCTCGTTTTATTGCAATATCATTTCATCTACCTGAATATATTTTTTATCTCATGTATTGTCATCTGTGTCTTTTGGCAACCTTCCATTCAGAAGAAGAGTCTTGTTTTCATCAAAGAAGATATATGAGAAAAAAGGAAATTAAAACCCAACTAACTAACTAGACCAACTAAACTAACAGGCAGACAAATAGCTTAGTTGGGAGAGCTTTGAACCGTCGTTCAGGAGACTGGGGTCAACCGATTCCCGCCGGTCGCCCATTCTGAGACTATTCGTGATTCCATCATTCATTGGAACTTGGAAGTAAATACTGGAATATACTGAAATACTAGGTCTACTCCATTATGAGAATACGACCGATTCCTTTCCATGTTCACACAACAATTTTTTTTAAATGTCAATACTTTCGAAGTGAAGTAAAATGAATATTCACAATTTTCAGTCTCTATAATATGAACTATGGGTTCTTATTATTGATTACCAAGTCGCAAATACTCAAGTGTTAGCTCACCATGTGGACAACTTTCAAAAAAATTGATGTTACCCAACATTATTAATTAAAAATTATCTGAATGCATTACTATACTTATACGTTGTTGGTTTATAGTGACTATTATCTACCCAAACCCTCATTAAAAAGATCGGTGGAAATTTAACTCTCTCCCAATGATCATATACGATCTTCTAACGCTAATCATTGTATTAAACAATTATTTCACTCATGCAATTAGTATTGACTTTATCGATCTATTTTTCGTTCGTATTTCACAACATTTGAAATTCTGTCACATCAATCAAACAATTATAGTTGTTAGTTGCATATGTCCAGTGAAAATAATAAATCCAATACAAGAATCTAAGAAAAATTTCCAAAAAAAAAATTACAACTTAATGGAATTCCCTATTTTTTACTAATCCATCCCCGAACGAAAATCACACTAGAATGACTGTAATTATAATCACCAAGTGTATTGCACTTACCAGTGGTGTCCAACGTGAACGAGTGCAGCAGCGTCGGCGTCGTCAGCGTCGGTAGCGGCGTGCGTCTGTACGTGTGGGGTGCGTGCGTGTAGAGCCTACAACCGACGTCGGTTACGATCATCAGATGGCGACTAACGGCGTGGCACTGTGAACACACGCTTTACATTAGGGTCCACCCTCCGGGCATGCGCTCTTTCCACCTCGTGATCGATACTTGGTGACACAGTTGCTCATCAAACGTTAGGGCAGGATCACCGCAACGACGGGTGAATGTCTATTTACGAGACACGGACGACACTCTCGCGGCTTAGGTACGCTTCAATGAGAATAAGCTTGCCGTTAAAAATATATCCATCTAATCGTTTATTCAAAACATATAGTGAACATATAATTTGGATAAAAATAAATACACAACCAGATCAAACTAAATCAATATTCTCTGAATAGATCTGTATTTGGTCGATATTTTTTGTTTGATGTCCCCACCAACATAGCTAGGATACTGGGGCGCCTCAAGAGCGTATACCAGAATAAAGTCGATTCGGCTGTCCAACCTGGCCAAAACCCTAACCACATTCCATTGAAAAGTACCGCGAATCCCATATCACACGACCGAGTCGACTTTATTCTGGTAAACGCTCTTCAGCACCCCCGAGGCTATTTAGGGGTATGAGCGGATGATAGGAAATTATTATTGCATGAATTATACGGGACTTGAACTCACGCCCGACATGACCTTACATTTAAAATCAGTGCCTTCAGCTGACTGAGCCAGTGGAGGTGGCTGACCTGTATATTGTGTTACCCAAAAGGTCATTGTTTCTGTTGTTTTTGAGCGCAACTTACATCACCTCAATCTAACTAATCCAACCAAATTAATCTCACCTGAATTATGATTCAATAACCTCACCTAACCTAACCTGAGCTATTGAATCAACAGCTATATCATGTTATCATCTACAAGAGGACTGTTTGTATTAACAGTCAGCACCCACTCCGTAGTAAATGAACGTGAAAAGAGATGGAAAAGAAAATACAAAACAGATCTAACGAAATCAATGTTTACAGGCGCTAGAAATACATATCATGACCGAGTTACAAACTGTAATAATTATCCTTTTCAGATGTTATAGATGTGACGCTTCATGCATGAAAGAATATTACATTTCATACAGTCAGGAAAATGTCAACGATAAAAGACTTAATATACACAAAAAAAGTTACATTATCGGTAATAGAACTTCGTTTTTTTTTCCTATATATAACTTAATGGATAAACAATATTGAAATGAACAAATTTTAAAGAAACTGGAGATAAGAACGAAGGGAAAATTGAAATAAAATTGAAATTGTGCAAAAGTTTAGTGCTTGAAAAAGGGTAAAACATTACCATACAACTTTACCATCGAATTCCCCAGTATGGAACCCATACTCGAATGTTTCAATCATTTTTGTCTATGAATTGATATATTATTTTACCATCTTCAAGAGTTTCTACGTTCACATCATCTTCAAGCATATATTAAATTTAAGCACCATTTTTATATCACGTAACTATAAACCAGATCATAAACCAGATCTGATATGTCATAAGCTAGATCAGGATGCGGAATGTTGAATGACTTTTAATTACGGTGATCATACTTCACTCGATTATTGTTCATGTATCTTTACATTTCATTTTTTCTATAATTACTACCCAAAAGAAAAAATATCAAATGAAGCAATAATTTGAATGAAACAAAAAATGGAGTGAGATATGAAACATAATGATAACATATATGTTGATGAAACATTACAAAGAAAATGGAAATGGAAAGCAATATAGGATGATCAAATATAAATAAAAAAAAAATTATTGGAATTAATTTGCGTACCAGAATGCGAACATCCAAGTGTCAGGACCTAATGAAGGTACATTCAATGTGTATATACATTTTATATTTTACATTTTATTTTATATATATATTGTTGTATTTTGTATTTTGAATTGCCGTTCTATAGGCTTAAAAAAATCATATACGATATCAAAATTCAATAATGAATATCGATTGATTTTTTAATTTTCATTCCAGAATAAATATGATAAGATTATATCAATTTTTCTTTATGGGTCATTAGAACGTTTACAGCTCTATGTATTCATCTTACTGACTGGCTGAGGCTGCATGAGTCTCTAGAACAAAATATGAAATTATTTCCAGCCCCGCATGATTTCAGTCATGCAAAATTGATATCGATCTTTGGTTCGATATCGAAAATTACAAACTGATATCAAATAGAAGTTATAAAATTCAAATTGATCGGAATTAGTATCAATTAAAATCAAAGTATCAAGTAGAATTGATCGGAGTTAAGTGGCCACGTTAGTTTTCACTAATAGAATTGCTGATATTTGGAAAACCCGGCACTTGTTGGAAAAACGATACCGTCAAAATATCTTGTGCTTTATTGTTTGTATCTTGTATCTATCCGGTTTTCAGGAGAGTATTATATATTTTGTATCTAAGATACATTTTGTTAGTATCTTTGAACATCTCTGCATATATAGGCCAATATATATGACATCATTTGGTTCGAAAGAGTCACAGAAAGCAATTCTGTTCAAGTTCAAAGTGAAATCTAACAATGCCACCCTTTTAGGTCAGTTGGCTAATGCTCTTCTTTAGAAACAGAAGGCAAGTCGGGCGTGGGTGGGTGGGTTTGTGTACCGCATAAGTCACTGTTTTTTACAAACCATCATTAATCTACCACCCACTCATTTGTATCCCGAATATACTCATTGTTAGTGGGGTCATCAGCAAATAATAATCATTAACATATATCAGTAATATAACAAAAGAGAGAAAAAAATCTTCATCTTTGTATCTCAGTATTCACTCTACTATACTAAGAAAACATATAAAGAAAACTGAAAGTTGGACGCATCTATAGAAGTCTTGGTATGGAAGGACGCGATGTGATTACGATAACTGGAACACTTGAGAGATGTCAACCATTCTGGGAGAAAAAGTTACTGCTAAGGGAATTTACAGATATCATCAAGTGATCACAGCCGTGCGAGATAGAACATTAATAATACATTACATCGTGCTGGTAATGTTCCGAAAGAAGAATGATGGAGAATGTATGAAAATAACGTTAATGGTTGATAATGGAAAACAGATTTTTTTTCAAACTGTTTTAAACATCATGGACCATTTTCAAATGTGGCCTCGAATAACCTCAACAAAATAAATGTTGGCACATTTTCAGAGTAGGCCTTATATTCTAGACACAGTATAGGGTCTACTGAATTCAACAAAAAATATCGACCCTACAAGATTTTAGGATTCTTCAAAAATGAGATAATGACAAATTCCCCATCATTTATCATTAATTGAATATATTTTTTAATAACATCGACACTTGATACAAAATCATTGTTCTTCAATTGAGGTTATGAATGAAATTAGGGTCGTATGGACGGGGCACCACAAGGGCGATCTTACCGACCCAATTATTGATAATTGATTATGAAACTAATGTCGTGAATTTGAAATTTGTGAAATGTGGTTTGTGAAACCACATTGATTTTTGTGATTTATTACAATTTTTTTTTTATATATATATATTTTTTATCAAAAATACGAAAATTTCTGTATTTAAGTATAAAAAAACTTCGAAAAGTATTGATGAAATCATATATTTCTCACAGTTTTATAGTTCAGAATTTATACCCGTTTTTTCAGTTTTCTAAGAAAAAAACGCCGATCTTTTATATTCACCAAAAATGTTGCAGGTACGCTGTTGGCGTTGGAAATGGGAACTCATGAAAAGTTGAAAAATAAAGCGCGCACATATTTCCAACAATGACATTGATTAAAATATTACATTGTTGTCATGCTTCTTGTATAACCATTCGTCGGCCATATTGCATTCAGGAGCGCATTCTATTGTTACTTCTCATGTCGAATTGAAAAATACTAGAAACACTTCCTTGAAACAATATAATTAAGAAAATTACAGGACTGTGAAATTGAAAATTCCTTGACGTTGAAGTTCCTCACATTTGGAAGGCACAAACTAAAGCTACTCAGACTCTCGAATCTAATAGCTAATACGTGCATGTTTATTGTGGGTCGACAGTATTTTAGAAGATACTTACTCTCAATGTTGTGAAGCAATAAGCAAAGAACAGTGTACAGATGGAGAGGCGCTACAATTGCTTGTTTTGTCGATAATGAAATTGCTCTACTTGTACTCACGAAAGGTGAAGGCTCGAACTAACCGTGCGTTAGTGGTGTGCAATAGGGGGAAGAATCGATCGGAACCTTCGTATCTCGTGTATACAAGTATGGGCTCTAGCGAGATTCTAAAAGTTAAAACAACATATTGTACATCTATTGTTCTATATGTCTTTTATGTGATTCACCTACTTCAAAAATGTAGGTCGTATTTTTGTTGCTGGCGAAAAGTCTTTCAAGTTTATAACTTTTTTCAATATCACAAAGTTACGCTCTCAAGTATCAATAATTAATCTTGTCAAGAGTGTAAAACCCAACTTTCAACTTTTAACCTTAAAACTTATAACTCGTCTGAAATATCAGTCATGGTTCATTTTAAAACAAGTCTAAATTGAAGTTGTAAAGTTATTTTACTGCTTGAGCTACACAGCTGAAGAGGACACAGTAAATTTTATAATTATCTCAATAGGAAACAGACTTTTTTTTAATAAAACAGTAATCAATATATTGTTCATTAAACATTTTCTAGTTTGATTGTATGCGAATAGAATTGTTCAAAAATTGTATAAATATACAATTTGATCGATTCTGTGATAGTAATGAAAATCATTCGATCGGTATGAGCATGAAATTAAATTTTAACAACAAAATTGATTAAATTTTACACATTGTACAAAAATTGGGAAATTCCAAAAATACTTCAAAATAGAATTGGAAAAACAAAAAAATACAAAAAAATAATCGAAATTTTCCGATTTTATTGCATCTTTATGAGCCTATTTAGGAGTTACGAATGATATTGACATACTAAATTGTGAGAAGCTATACATTGCAAAAACTTGACCTATATCAAGAAAAACTCTACAACTTGATATTTTTACGCTCTGCATGGTGCTTAACGACCCACCAAGAGCTAAGTTGTACGAGTATACGATGTACGAATGAGCAAGTGATACTAAAACGATGAAGTGATCATTAGTGATGTACATTTACAAAAATCGATGTCTACAGTGGAACTCTAACCCGCGCCCGAGATTTCAAAGCATTGCCTCAACTGTCTGATTCTGACAATTATTTGTACAACACAGCTCAAGCCACACAACGACACTTGGAGGGTTTTCCTAATGAAGGAAGAAACGTCAAATCTATATCATTGTGAGTTAGACGTCTTTACATGTTGACTAAATATAGTTCAAAAGGGCCACTAAAATTTAAATTTTGTGAAAAAGTTTTTTGTGTAAACGTTGTATTTTTCTCAATTATTCACACTGGGTTACACCAAAGACCTTAGTATCTAAGTATCTAAGATCTTAGTATCTTAGTAGTTAGATACTAAGGTATTTGGTTACACTCTTGGGACATATAGGGACACTAGGGGACATATTTTTTTCAAAATAATCCAACTGATTTTTCACAAAAACTGTTATAATCATTATTTAAAGCGGCTTTCTACAGATCTAGCGACCGTCTACCGCATTCCAAACGCCACAATCATGCATTTGTCCATGAAGTCACCGTCCCGTAGACCCCTTCTATTCGTCTCAGTTCTCATGGTAATGGTAATCCCTTCGGCCCAACGTTTCCTCGTTCTACCTCTCTTTCTTCTTTTTGACGTAAGCCATGACCAAGCTTTCGTTGGAAGCCTCTGATCCGGCATTCTTCTCAAATGGCCATTCCACAAGAGTTGCTTTTACTTTTCGTTGTCAGTAACTAGTAAGTAATCTCTTCACGCACCATTTCCCGGATACGGTCGTTCCAAACGCGGTCGAGTACCGAAACTTTGCAGCATCTCCTCCAGTAAACCATCTTCATTGCTCGGACTTCGTGACAATCAAGAAAGTAAGGTCCAGATCTCTGACCCATAGGTATAGCACAGCTTTCGACGAAAGACTTCAATATTCGGGTCTTTGTTTCGGTTGAAATAACATCATTCCAGAGCATTGGTGCAGTTGTCTAGTGATAGTCCTTTCCCTCTATAGCTTATTCAATGTGTCCTTTTCATCCGTTCCGTCAGCTGTTATGCTTCCCCAAAGACCTTAGTATCTTAGTATAAGTATCTTAGTATCTAACTAAAGTATCTTAGTATAGTATCTTAGTACCTTAGTACCTTAGTATAACGAAGTTAGATACTAAGGTCTTTGGCTTCCCCCAGATATACGTTTGTTAACCTCATGGTATCCTTTTCTGTTACAATATCTTGAGTCTTGACCCTCCATTACAATTACCATATATACCCGTACTGAGTCTGAGTCTTTTGCATGTTAGCTTCTGAAACCCAGGAATCTTATTCTTCCATTAGTTTTCTCATCATATACTCCGCATCCTGTTTACCCATCACTACATATACAGGTTGCATTGTTTTTTTGTTTTTTTTTTGTTTTTTTTTAATAACATCGAAACTTGATACAAAATCATTGTTTCCCAATTAAGTCTATGGATGAAAGATAGGATCTTTTGGACGGGGCACGACATGGGCCATCTTATTAATTACCACCCCATTTTCGATTATTTAAAACTAATGAATTTTATTGATTATTTATTGATTATTATGTTTTGATTATTTAAAACTAATGAACATGTGGCATAATAATAGTTGCATGATAAGCTATTGTGTTAATTTTGCGTAATATTATGTAAATAATATTATTAAAATATCATGATATGAATAACATTATTAAAATATTATTATGTAAATAATATGTAAATAATATTATTGTTATTCCATTCATTCATACAATATGAGAATGAGAAGTGGTGTGTACGTACAACCATAGGTCCAACATGATTATAAATTAATTTGATCCAACTGATTCGTACTTCTTATAATTAATAAGAAAAAAAAGAACTCGAAAAGAACTGTTCCGGTTTCTAATGTACCGGAAAATTTATTAGTCACAATCAATATATAGGTATTCAACAAAAATACTTGTAAAGTGTAGACTTATTATGGATGATCTTTATAGTATTGGTGACGTTTTTGGTCGATTAGGATTTTTTTACGTCATCATATCACAATTGTGATTGATATTGATGTTTAATTTGCAAGAAAATAAATTCTATCAGATTTCAAATAAAGCTGCAAAAATAAAACAGGAAATCTCATGACAATAACAATTATCTGAAACAACGCCCAATAAAGTTAGTTGAATGATTCCTTATGGCAATTTTCAAGTCTACAATTATTTGTATGATTCCTAAATGTATCGAGCGCTTCCATTGAGTTTCTCAGTATACTGAAAAAACAGGAAGATTTTTTTGTTTTTGTTTTATTTCAGTATCTATCATCGCTGTCATGGAGTTGAATTAGTACAATCAATATATATTTATTGGTCATAAACATTTTTTCTCGTTTCTATATCGTACGGTAGAAACGTACCTGCCGTTCACCGTAGCTCAGTCAACTACCCCTTAAGAGAATGTGAGTTACATTTGGGCGTCGGTTCGAGTCCCACATAACGCATGGTATTGTCAATATACGTACTCCCAAATGACCTAGCTGTTGGCGGGGTCGTAAAGCAAATAATAATCCTATCATCAGAAACGTACCTCTTCTTGAGTTGGACTGAGAGGTCAATGTCCTTGACCTATGAACATCCAGACAAGACAATCCAGACAGGTAGACGATGGAGTCAATATTTACATGAAAATATCCGACCAAGCTGACTAGCCTCAAATACACTTGATGAACTTTTAAGCTGGCTAGTCTCAAATACACTTGATGAACTTTTAAACCAACTTTAGTCAAAGTAACATAAGTACGACTTCAAACTTATAAGTATTCATTTTGTGTTATTAAGTCGATACTTTATTCTCATCTTAAGGCTCCACTAGTCACTCTCAAAACTATTTCGGGCAAGATAGGCAAGCCCTTTATACAGGGACGAAATTTGAGTTGCCTAGATAGGTTACAGGGTTTGACCCGTCAGCTGACAAATTGGTAGTTTGATTTATTACTGTCAAAGCAAAATATGCCGCCGAACGTTTTGCAGGATCGAAGCTTCAAACCGTTAGTGATAATTGATATGATAGACGGTCAATTGAGACCCTCAATACAGTGGAATGAAGATATTAAAAGTGATCGAGCTCAAGAATAGATCAGGTTACAGCGTTATCAGCTGCTCTGAGGTGATATTTATTATGGACGATTCACTGGATGCGAGGGAAAAACAATCATGAACTCGCAATCCTTTGCTGAGCGTGTAGTTTACACGAATGATGAATTTGTCAACAAGTTTTTGATATTCTAATATTTGTATGTTTATTCATTCATTTCATTTTTATGTATATATTTATTTTTACTCTCCATCTATCTCATATTGATATATTTCTATTTTTTTTAATGTATATTCAATCGAGAAAAGTTGATTTCTACAACCAATGGTCGCCTAATCTTTAGGGTCCAAATCTGCAGTGGATATAAAAATAATCGCTTTCTCAATTCAAAATCAAAAATCTACTTGTTTTCTAAAAAATATTTACCTTTTAATTTATCATGAACATTTTAATGATTTTCACTAATTCATAGGCTCATATATAAATACTTGAGCCCTGAAGAGGATGAGACCATTGCTCGTAAGTCGTAGGGTCGATTAAGTAGGCCTACACATTATCACGATTTAAATAACCCAATGTTGTATATTTCATTTATGAGATGGAATAACTTCATATGTTATCTGATTTCATCTGTAAAACAGAGAACTGAAGAAACTGTCTATATAGGACTGTCTATAAAATAATTAATGTAATATCATTTTAATATCATTTTTCGAATGAATACATTATTTGTAGTGTTGCCCTTCAATCAAGAAATTGTAAGCGATACCGAATAGTGCTATATCAAACATATCAGAAAATCAGGAATTCCATTCGAACGAATCGAAACGATGATAGGCCTATTGAATATCGATCGAAATTATCGATTTTTTGGTGTCTAAATCACGTTTTTTCAAGTTTTCGAAAATATAAAAGTCGTGATAAAAGTCCGCCTCTACCGAAACTTGCCAGCCACAGAAGTGTTCTACTCCCGATAAGATTTTTCTCAGAGGCGGACTTTCTATTCCTGCAACTGCCGAAGCCCAATCACAACATACTCGCCAAAGACAAATTGCGAGTTCGCGGGAATCGAACCCCGAACACCCCCGGGAAAGTTTTTCTCGTCTTCGGTGAATGTCGTACACCAAAAAAGTACGATAATTCACCACCTCTTGCCGAAAACCGTCGCGGGGGTTCGGGGTTCGAGTCCTGTGGACTTGTCTTTCATTGCCGGAAAAACGAGTTTTTCACAAATATCTTCCGCAAATGTCCGACTACGAAATTTTCCCCGGTGATAGAGGTGATCGATCCCCGCCAGAATCTAGAAACTGCATTCCCCTTTCGCACTTCCGTCGACGGCGGCGGCGTCGAAAGTCCGCGGGACCGCGCCGACACGTACCCGGTCGAACCAAGAGTCCCATCTTATTCGACCGGCACTTTTATGAGAGGACTCGACTAGACCTTTCCGAATCTGTTCATCTCGAGTTCGTGCGTTTGTCTGGTAACTCGCAATATCGCCGGGAAGGTGAGCACTCTTCGGCCGCCGACACCATTGCTCGGAAAATGGATTTTCCGAAAACAGTTCGGGAAAACGTCGTCTCCTATCCTGTGGTTTTAACCCCGATCGATTTGGCCCACCCGTTCACCCGCCACGGCATGTTTTTCTTTGTGACCACGGCGGCCGACACATTTCAAAAAAAAAAATCGTCAATCGAATTGTATGCGAATTTTTTTCGATAAATTCGTACATTATCTTATCCGAATTCACGTGCTGGAAAACTCGCTGAATCGAGTCACCGATGTGGAAATGGCGAGCATTTCACTTTCGAAAAGAATCTGTTCCGTATCCGAGATCAAAGTATAGGTGGGTATCGCAAATCCTACCCCGACCTGATTGGCCAGTTTGAAACCCAGAAATTAATTTCTTCTAATCGCCTTTCTCGTCCCGATGGTGGCCATTTTGGGTCATTTTTCGTGTAAACGGACTTTGCAGGAGGGTCCGTATAGCAGCCGGCGCGTCCTTCGACCGTTTCGGACGTATTTTCCGGTCACAACTTTGGCAACATTTTTTGCCGACGGTGAAATTTTCATCGGCTCCAGAGGCAAGATTGCCGCCTGAATCTGAAGACCGCATCGCGCTACCGCACTCGGATCGACGACGACGCCGCCGCCCTGCATCGAAATAGCCGGCACCTTCGGGCGACGTTGCGGTCGATTGGAATTTTTTAGCGAGATTTCGTGTCCAGATTCGGATCCAGCGGACTGTTTTACGTCTCGAAAAAATTCAATTAAAAAGTGAAAAATCAAAAATCTACTCAATTATTTTCCGGGAATTGCAATTGTTTCATTTTTTCAATATAATATTTAATTTTTTTGAAAACGACCGAACCAAATTAATTGTAACTTCGTAAAAACATGTAGGTAAGGGCCTATTGAGATCATATTACCATTCTGTTGAAATTTCATCTCGGCGTTTGAATAAAATTGACAAAAATAACCCGTTGTTATTCTCTTATGGGAATTTGCCAAAATACCCGATTTTACTCAAAACCAGTAGAGGTCTATTCTGGTATGACAGGATTCAGCAAATACTTGAACCCTGAAGAGGATGAGACCAGTTACTATTATAAGTCCATGATGAGACCTTTGCTCGTAGGGTCGATTAAGTACACATTATCACGATTTAAATAACCCAATTTTGTATATTTCATTTACGAGATGTAATAACTTCATATATTATCTGATTTCGTTTGTAGAACAGAATACTGAAGAGACTGTCTATAAATATAATTTTTTGAATGCATACATTATTTGTAGGGAGCGAGAATTTGTGAGCGATACCGAATAGTACTTTATCAAAAATCGATCGAGAATATTGAAATATTAGGAATTCCATTCGATCGAATCGAAATGATAAATGGAATATCGATCGAAATCATTATCGATTTTTTGGTGGTCTGAATCTTTATTTTTGTTGTAGTTTTCCGTAATTATTTTGTGACGCGCATAAGGAATTGTCAGTCCCGACATGCACACTCCCAGCGTCAACACAGGACTATGACGTGAGTCCTGACCAAGGATAAGAACCACACAGAATGGTCTCTCTCTATGATGTCTTGTTCGGTAATGCCAAGGGGGGAGAAGGACACCAAAAAATTGTTTACAAGTATTATCACGTTTCATCAACATATTTATTGTGACATTTTTATTTTTTAATGTTAACGGCCAAATTGATTCTTCGCTTACGCTCATCCATGATTATGTGAATGGATCATTCATAAGAAATAAGAATTCTCGTTCTGCTTACGTGATGAATGAATCGTTTTGCGAATTAAAGGAATAAGGATGAGTGAAATGACGAAAGGTCGTGGCTCCTGGCATTAGTGACTTATATTTCGGAAGGCCTTCAGCTTCGTCTTGGATATTTACTGTGCAACTGACACTGGTGGTCGATTGGCTAGCGCACTGAACCATAATTCAGGAGACCGGGATTCGATTTACGACCTGGTCGACTATCCTGACTGAGGTCAGAGGTGCATCGTGCTTGCCCTCTGTCGTTCAGGTTGATACATGGAACAGGCCAAGGACGACTCCTTCCCACTATCCCCAAAAAGCATAATAACATAACTTTTCTTCTCATTATCCCAGAATCTCATATATCATTCACCGAAGCCAATAGCTCAGGCTGATCATCAGTACAATCCGTCGTTAAACCCAATATAAATAGAAGATATCGACTGCCGCGCGGCGCCGTATAATGATCATTTTCAATAATATAACAATAACATGACTATTTTGTATTTTTCATTTTATTTAGTCCAGAGATTCGCACATGGTACAAATATAGGAAATATAAAAACTTACAACTAGATATAGAAATGAGGAGACAGAGAGATATGATTGAAGAAGACAGAATGATATTATATAGGACTATGCTATGATGCAATGATTGTCCAACTCTAGTGTGACTTTGAAGTAAGGAATTCATTGAGGTCATTAAAGGGGTTCTGGAGTAGGAAAGATTTCAGGTTGTATTTGATAGATGGAAGTTTGGTGAGGCTAGTTATATGGGCAGGTAGTTTGTAGAAATAAATGGCAAGAATCATATAGATCCTATAAAACTTGTTAAAACATGAATTCGTAAATGGTTGTGCAAAGATGGAGAGGGCTGTGTGTGAAAAAAGCGTGAAAAAACTAATAACAGTCAATAATCAATAACAATGTTCTATGACCGTGAGGTGACAACTAACCAACCTAGGCATAACACAAGTATGTTTATTAATTACTAATTTTTTAATTGGTTTCATAATTCAATACGATTACCTAATCGATAGCATCACATTTTTGGTATAGTAATGAATGTAAAGTAATGTTTTGGTTTGAGACTTCTAGGTCATTTTGTACCGGTAAATGAAAAAAAAAAAATCTGCGAAAACATACTCACAGTCCACATGGCCAAATGATTGCTTTAGCAATCTCTACTTTTAGCCGACTTCTAGTTGATACGTTTTGACAAAATGACTTCTAGTCGAAATGTGAAAGAACCGATTGAACGTCTCCACCATCAATTAGCACAAACGGCTTGGTGTGTCGATACGCCAAATGAGGTAGCGGCAAATATCATCTGTCCTTTGCTTTGTTATCTTGACATATTTTTGCTAATAAATAATCACTTTTGACTCGGCGGTGAATGATTGTGTACGACGTGTTATCGGGTGACATCGATAGACTACCCAATGTACAAATATGTATAAGAAGGCGTATACCCCTCAGGCGTTTGAGTTTCTTTAGATATATTAAAAAATGTGTAATGTGGTCACACGAGAAAAACACGCTAATTGTAAACAGTAACTGTGAAGAAACCAATCAAGCGATTGTTGTCAAATTTTTGGGGTGTATAGTTAAAGGATGTATCTTGACTGTAACGTAAATTAAATGTCATGTGTGCGCGATCACCGAGGCGCTATTACATGACATGAAATCAGAAAAATCACTGAATTTCGCCTTAGTTTGATTGAAGTTTATATATGAACAAAAAAATATTTGAGGAACAAAAGTACCTCGTTAAATCAGATTGACCTGTGACTGAATCACATTCGAAATTTGAAAGTCATCGAACGTGTCGTTGGCTCATGAGAGTTGAATGAAAATACATCCATTTTATGCTGAAATCGCGACCGACTAGTAGCATCTTAATTAGAGTCAGTAAAATTACGATCAGTGTTTGTCGACAATCAGTCACTAACTAAATATACGTATGCATAAAGAAGGATAGATATTAGATACGGAGATAGATTATATTGGTTGATAATGTTTTATTAGCTAGAACTTTGTAGCTTTGAGGTCAAAATGAATAAAATAGTGATGCACATTTCTCAATTCTTTTGTCTTTGATCATGATTCACATCGAGTCGAGATAAAAGAGCATAGGCCCAGCTAATAAAACAGTTCAACCGAAGTGCACTTCAATCATTATCAAGTCGGTGATTCAACTTTCATCGTAACATGTTTAGGGTCGATGTAACATACTAGGAAAACGCGGGATGCGCGTTGTGACTTGAGCTTAGAAGTATGGCAATCTAGAATGAAAAATAACTTGTCAGCTCAATTTACATCTACAAACCTTGACTTACTTCAAACGTTCAAAAACCTCACCTGCAACTTGTTGATATTTATAGTAACCTGCAACCTGTCGCATAAACACTTTGCAAAACCAATTGATCCAAATATTCAATAAAATGTACACGTTTATTGCGTTTTCTTCATTATTTCTCATTCGATTGTTGTAAAAATCTCTGAAAAGGTGTATAATGGTATTTTTCATATTCTGTGAGAATTTGAGAGCTTTTGAAAAATTCTTGTTTTTCAAGTATTCTTCCTCCGGGTTATTCTTACGAGGATTTTCCAAACTTTCCGATTATTTTCCGGAAAAACTTTCCGACCGATTTCTCTGAATAACAATCCCAACCTATTCTGGTATGACACCAACGTTCAGAAAAAGTTTCAAGTTGATTTATTCATTTTTCTGACCTGTATGCCGCGTAAATAATTACAAAAAAAACAAACATAAAAACGAAGCCCATTTTTTTTCAGGGTGTGAAATGGAAAGCTTCGCTACGCTCATCTAATAACAAGCTATCTTGGTGACTTTCCGTTTGATCATATTGTAGAATATTGATTTGAAATTGTTACATAACTTTCAGGGAAGTATCTTCTGGAAAACTTTTTTATATTGGGCTTCAACGACGCACTATACTGATATGGCTACGATATATTGGCGTCGGTGGATGATGAACGAGATGATGGGATGATGAGATGAAAGGTTATTTTATTATGTGTTTTGGATGGTGGGAAGGGGTCAGTCGTGGCCTGTTGTTAAGGAACCATCCCAGAATCAACCTGAACTACAGAGGGAAACCACGAAAAAAACCTGTCAGAATGGTCGACCATGGCGGGAATCGAACCCCGGTTTTCCGAATGACGGTTCAGTGTGTTACCACTCGACCACGTGTCTCGGTCTGAAATACTGTTTGTCCATATTAAACATTCACATAAGGTTACATATTTTATTGACGTACACACCACAACCCTGAAACTAGATTTTGAAGGTTTAGAATAATTATGAAATTTATTTTTCCTAGTCTTAGAGAAAACGACCAATCATTTTCTCGATTTTAGAAATTTAATTTATTCATTCATCATCCAGGGCCTGTTTCGTTTTCTGTGTCGTGACGTGGACATTACTCGATTCTGTTTATATTTCTATACAAAATAGGTAATGTCTACGTCATGACTCGTAGTCTCTTGACCCTTGAGACCAGAGAATTTGACAAATTCGCGAGTTTAGAAGTATAAAGACAAATATAAGCCGGTTGAATTAGGTCAAATAGTAACAAGAAATGAGAGAAACTTTTTTTGATAATAATGATAAAGATAGATTAATAATATACAATTATCAGATTATTTTACAATTGATAATTCAATCAATGAAGCCATTTACATAATTATAATAAATAAAAGAGCAACTTGCCAAGTCGAAAGAAATCAGTATAACGAAATCAACCTTACATTGAACATTTGAAGTTGAGATATTGCTCATACCATAATCGAAAGTAACTATTTTTTAACACATACTTTTAGCTCGTTATAATTGTTGAAATTTTTCAAATTATAGGAAGTTGATTGATATTGAATGGGACTATGTATTCCAATCTTCTCCTACCAAATTTGTTAATCCAAGAAGGAATCTGAAATGTATCGATTAGGGCTAATCTTGTGTTAACAGGGTGAACATACATTACTTGATAATCCTCTTTGAAATAATATGAAAGAATTAGTCTATAAGTTTACAATTTAGTGATCGGAAGTACATTGCAGTGGAAATAATATTTATTTAAGTTGAAGTCTAGATTTTTTTAACATGATGAGGTAACATTGACTCAATAATTCTATCTTGCAGTCTTAGAATGCTATCTAGATGATAATGAGAGGCATTCCCCCAAGCCAACAGACCATATAGCAATATGGGATGTTCCCAACGCATCATAAACAGTTTTTAATAATTGAAATCGTAAAATACTTGTAAGATTATAAATGCGAAAAGCTACGGAACGTAGCTTGTTACATAATTGATCGATGTGCGGCCGTCAGGAGAATGAACTGTCGATGGTTATACCCAAATAAACATGTGTATCTACTATTTCAATACTGGTTTAACAATCACAAATATAGACAGGAGTACTACGTTTCAAGTTGTGAAGACATTCATTTGTATGAAATAATATTTTGAACGGCATAGATCTAGAGTGATTCAAGGGTGTACAAATATGCATGACTTTAGTTTTGCTAGCGTTTATAATTAAATCGTGAGGTCGAGCGAACTTCAATAAATTAGAAAAATCATTCTATAAATTTTCGACTGCACTATTTAATTGTTTATGAGCCGATACAATCAGAGTGTCATCAGCGTACATATAGGTTACACAATTATTCATATGTTTGAACATTTCATTCACATAAATGAGATACAATGTAGGTCTCAGAATGGATCCCTGAGCTACTCCGGTTTCACACATCTCAGGTTCACTAAATGTATCATTAACTAATTATGTTTTTTTTTTTTCAAGGCGTATTATTTACATGTTATATTAGTACATTATGATAATAACGTAGACCCACAAAGTCACATAAGATTTTACTTGTCTGTGGGTCTACACACTGTTACATTATATGGTCATTAAAATAATTATCTGGAAAGCTACGCGGAATAAGAATAAAAACAGTTGAATGTATAAATATATATGTTTCCCTTTGAACAATGCAATTGAAAAAGTAAATAGGCTAAATAAGTGAATAAGGGAATGAAGCATTATATATATTGGGTATGCATCATTAATGTGATAATATTAATAATAATAATGATAATAATAAAGGAAAAATAATAATATACAAATATTCGTGACAAGGTAAAAATAGTAGGTAAAAATATCTAGTTTTACTATACATCTGAACTTCTACAATGCAAGTTCACAGAAATAACTCATTAGTATTTTGTAAAATTATGATCCCTGACTGTCCACCACGATGATGAATGACGTACTTCTTAATAACATCTATTCTTGTCAAGCTGCTTTTATATGTGTAAAATCCTCCGAACGGGAACTTTTTCCTACAGATGAATAGGTTCGCCTTAATACTGAGACGTCATGTCTTATAATAATATATTATTTCCCCTAAGCCACCCTCCAATCTCAGCTCAAAGCTCGACTCACGGCCGAGTGTCATGGCCGCTCATTCAAGCCTATACTTGATTTTCTCGTCAAGAACTGACACAGTTATTACAAATGACACGACGCCATATCCAATGACAGAAATAAATTGGTTTAGTAAAGAAAAAAAAGCGATCTTTTTTGTGTGTGTCTACCGATTCGTTTAATTAGTTACGATTTGTGATTACGATTTCACACTCAAAAAGGTTTCAGAACATTTGTCTAATTGTGTGCTGCAGCGGTGAATTTGATGTATTTATTTATTCTCAAGTAAAGACTAATAATGTACTATAATTATTTTGGTAAATGGACCAGTTTGGTTTTTTATACGTGAATGAATGGTTGATTTTTGTATTTCTGTTTTTCAAATTCATACAAATGTGAATGTTCTTATCACCTTAATTTTTAAATAAAAAAGTATTATACATTCTTGATTTTTAGACCAATGCCGAGAGAGGAGTTTATAAAATATAGTCTAGTCTTGCGAAAAAGAATGTAGAATTATAAATAACCAGAGAAAATGTACTGTAAAATACGACAGCAACCAGACGAATGAGACTTTTTGAGACACTTAAGTCTTGGTATACGCCTTGATGTTTTTCATAAATTGCATTAATGTTTTTATTAGTTTCTTAAATATAATTCAAAATAAAATGCTTCCTTTTCAAAATCTTGAAACAAAATCTTTATCCCTCAAGAATGAAATAGTCTGAGTACAGGGTTAATGAACTATTAATCAAAGCAATTATATAATGCTAAAACTATCTTAAGGGTTTACGTTTTTAGTAAAAGCAGAATCTCAATATCGACATCGTAGTTTCAGTACGTATAGGCTTACGCTTTGAAGAGGCACAGTTACCACAAAAATATATGTATAATCATGATAAAGGCAAAGATGCAAAGAGAGAAGCAATGTTGAGTCTCCATAAGAGATATTCAACATTATTTACTCTCCGTTGGTAATTCATAGAAAATCTTTCTCTATCACGTATAATTGAGTTATGCTAAGCAATCAGTAAGCTTCCAGACATCAACTTTACTTGGACAACATACTGAGTCCTTTCAAGAAATACACACTCAAAAAACAATTCAGCTTCAATAAAATATACAAGATATAGAGTACTTACTCGTATAGGAGAAATCGATTTATGTTTGATATTAAACAAAGCAACGCTGTATCCATAAAATAATATTTTGATAAGAATGGAATATGAATCGATGAAAAATAGGAACCGGACATAGAAATATTTATTCAGGATCTATTTCTCATAATACATTCAGATATTCAGTCAAGTCAAGTCTCTGCCGTACGCTGTATGGTTGATAAATTTACACAAGACAATAATAATGGAATACGAAGTTTTCAAAATCAAGAATGGAAAGAGAGAGAGTAAAAATCTTGGTATAAAATATATTTTTGAAATGAGATATACTATGAGTAAATTATATTGCAAAATGACAGATTATTGTAGAATGTTTATGCTGGACATTTTTCTTAATAATTTAGTAATAACTAATCAGAGAAAAGCAATTGAGAGATCACAGCTAGAGGGTTAGTGCACATTAATCTGAAATCAAGGAATACGCCAATATTTATATTTGAACCTTTGTTCCATTTTAGGTTCTGACATTCATTTGCAACGAGATAATCGAGAAGTCGATGAATTAATTAGGTTATATACAATTTTCACAGCAGTTCATGGACGTGATATAATAATACTACTCGAATATAAAAATAATTACAGGAGTTTTGAGCATGATAAACTATAGTAGGTATATAAATGATTTCGAAGTGATGAAACAGAATGGAAATGGAGGGAGGAAAGGGAGGAAAACCATGTCGGATAGGCCTACAAGTTCTCTCTTCAAATCTTGGTTTGAAATTATTTTGAAAATAGATGTGATTCCCGTTTCTCCAATCAACAGCCCAAATTTTGCTGTCATGTTTGATCTTTTGGTCTGTGTCTGAAAATGGAACATCGTTCATGAAATTATCGAATTGAAAAAAAATAGTTGATGAGAAAAAAAATCAGTGAGTAGGCCTATATAATTAGTATGTGTCTTAGAACTAGTGCTATTCATTAGGATATCCGCTATAGTAATTGAAATTAAATAATTTGAAAATGCGAGAGAAATTCATTTAATTGGTAGCTGTTCATGCATACATCAGTGATCGCAGGGATATAACGTGCTACTTGATACAAATATATAATACTTTTTTTATAGAAATAACACATGGAAAATTTAAGAAAATTCAACGAATTCCAACAATTGAAGATGAAATGAATTATTAAAAATAAATGATGTCCCAGTCATATTATCAAAAACTTGATCATGAAGAAGTCAAAATATAAATGATGATGTTGTCCTGAATTGGAGATGGAATTGCGATTTACCAGAAACAGGCCAATAGTCCTCCTTGATAGCATCTTCTCGATAGACTGGGAAAGGATGATAGTGGGAGATGATAGCTTCTTCTCTCGTTTACTTCTTCACCCTATTTCCTGTGCATCTCGAATTGAATAGTTAAATCTAGAATTCTAGAATTAGTGCTTTTTTTATGTCATTTTTAATGACTACTCTCATTGTAGATCCATTGAACAGGACAGCTCTCCATATCATGGCTAAGCCCTCATATTTAAAGTGGAGATAAAGAAATTGAAGAATTTAAATAGAATACCGGTAAACAGTACAGCGAACAAGGAATTATTATGAACAACAGTGTACTTATAATTAATAATAAATAATAATTAAAATGGGGTGGTAAGATCGCCCTTGTGGTGCCCCGTCCAAACGATCGTATCTTTCATCCATAGCCTTAATTGGGGAACAATGATTTTGTTATTTAAAAAAAAAATTATAAACAATATAAACATAATATTCGTGTATTCTAGTTTTTGTCTGCTTTGTCTTTTTTTGCCCGGCACTATTCTTTTTTCAAACATCAATATTTTCGATTCAATGTTGCAAATAAATTGCAATATTTTCAGATAAATTCTCGACATCAAAATGATAGTAGATAGCAATTATTTTTCAAACAACCCTTTTAAAGATGGAAACACGAGAGTTTGTGATGCAATTGCATCACATACGATTTCCTCTTTTAAAAAAATACTCGCTATCGGCGTGCCTGAACGCCTTTAAAACCCAACATTCATTCAATAAATATTACCCACGAATCACATCGAATTGGAAGCTCGTATTCGGGTTATAATCAACAGAAATTGACACACATTGAGAACGCTCGTTGATGTAAACAAACCTTGAATAAATTAAGACACCTCGTGTGTTCTTTGCCATATTTGCTCTGCATATCGTTATTACAGAGCTCGTACAACTACAAAGGGTTGCAATTTAGCGTGTGGACTTAGTGATTTGTATAGGATATTCAAATAGCTGTAGGTAGTGACTGAATCCATGCTAATTTTCAGTTCAAGCAGCACAACTCTTGAAATGTATTAGACTTAGAGTAGTCAGTAAATATAAAATAGTGAATAGTGAATAATGAATATAGTGGTGCGCGAGTACAACATTGTAATATTTCCATTATAATCATTAAAATGAGATGATAAAAAAACAATTGTGAAAGTTGTTTTAATAATCTATTCCATTTATTCACAGCGACAATGTTCAACACATTAATTGAGAGGTTAATTAATTTATTAGTTTGATACTAATAATTAATCTCATATAATGAAAGCAAAATTGAAATAAATTCTGCTACAAAGAAATATAAAAAAAACAGTTTAAAATACAGTTTGACAAGTAGGCCTATTGGTTTTCTACACCTCAAGTCAAAAATGTGAGTAGAAAAAATATCAATTCTATGAATCAAGGAAAAAAATTAAATAAATACGCTTTCATTTAATAAACTGTTTCAAAGTTGACTTACCACTTGTTAGCCTTTTTACAATACCCTGGAAAAAAAATGGTTTGGGCACCTTCGAAAAAAAAAATGTGTGTTTCAATATTTTCCGAATAAAAATAAACCAGGCCTATGTTTGTTGGAACCAAAAATTAATTCTTCAGAAAAATCTGATTGTTTTATAAATTATAAATTGTAAAATTCTCAGGATTCAATACTAATCATTGTGGTCCTATTCCAGATAAAAAGAAACATGATTCCGCCATTATTTATATTATTGTTAATAAAAAATACATGAAAAGATAGCTGATTCTCAACCATTTCATTCATTTTCTAATTCATACACGAGTTAACCTTATTGCCCGCGCACACATGTATGTTGTGTGTTTAAACCGAAAGTACAGTCCATCTGGAAGTTGTCAAATTCTAGAGTTTGGGTTTTCAAATCTTTTTCTTTTTTAATTTGAACATTAAAATTTTGATACACAATAAAACTAATCTAGGATTATAGCTATCTATGATATCGTAGATAGCTATGATCTTAGCATCAACTAAGAGCGGCACCACTTCGTTGTTTCAAGACTTTGAGGCCGTCATGTCACCGAATATAAATAACTATGTATAGACTTGAAGACTATTTAAAATAAATAACAATGAACAATGAACTCTTGCAACACCTGTGACCACACTTCTCTGCAAACAGGTTCGATTTAAAATGGAAACTTAGTATATTGAACCTGTTTGAAAAAAATGGAATTGCTTTAGTACATTTTTCAGGGAACTAGTTTAGAAAAACTGAAAAATTCACCAAACAAACTATTCAATATGGATGGGTTGAAAAAATAAAACTTTCCAAGATAGTACCAGTAAGTGTACTATTTATAGAGAAACTTACAACAGAGGTTCTACCTAGCTTTCATTTCACACTGAAATGCACAAAAATGAACAAATGCAAAAAAAAATGCAATGCATTGAAATGTACAATGCATCATTGACTCATTGTACAGTAGAGAGTAAGCCTAATGAGATAACAAAAAAAAGAAATACCGGTAGTCACGACAAAATCAGTTGAACTTCATTTTTTCTATGCGTTTTTCCATCTGACAAGAAATATTTCAGACACAAGACGTATTGAACTCTGAAATGAACAAATACTGTGGTATCCATTCTGCTGTATTCAGTCTACACTTGAAGCCAGAAGTAATGATATATATATTTCACAGTTACTGTATGTATACCCAAACTCATTTGTTAACAATAAGGTGGAAGGACAGCCGACAGAGATGGTTCAAGAACTCTTGGAGACAATGTTGAGAGTAGAGATCAAAGACCTTGTTATGTAGCCTACGTGTAGAGATGGATAAAATGAGGAAGATGCAGTATGTCAACAGGTATGGCTAGATGGCAGTGAAGTAGTAACGCTGTTCATCATACCATAGCTCCGACTAACCCAATGGTGTGGGATGAGGTTTGATTTTAAAAATAATATACGATAAGTTGATTAGTATCTTTTATTGTTGAGATATTTGCTAGCATATGAATCGTAGAATGATTCATTGTCATACCTTACACTGTTTTTCTTGTTGTACGATTTAGCAAGACATATTATATGATACTGTTTTGGTTGGTATATACAAAAAACAAAATATATGTTGATTAAAAAATATCATTGTGAAATCAAGATAATATAAGTAAGGTATATCTATCTTTGGCTAGTATCACGGGGTCGGTATGCGATACCACGGCTTTTCAATTCTCTGACAATACCAGAAGGAAGACGTCCCGAAACGGAGATTGCATAGACGCCTTTGGTAAATCGATCTACAAACAAACATATCATGGTAAATAAACATCTGATATTATTATCTTACACATTCAAAATGTTTATGAATAGCCTGTAGACAATAATAATCTGAAATATTGGAAAAAAGACATTATAAAGAAACGTTTTCATAACTTGTTTTTGTTTTGCTTCATGATCCTACCATCAGCTGGGTTAACGTAACTTCAGTTCTAGAGCTGTGCAAATTAGCTGACTGAGCTAAGAAGGGCAGATTTCATATTCCTATATGATAAATTAATAATTCATAAACATCACCTCAATGACTTGGATACAGTGCCGGACTGGCTCTCACAACCGGCCTGGGCAAAAATACAAAAGGCTGCCCACAGGGAGGTAATGTTTTTGAGATTGAGGTATACAGTGGAACCTCTTTAGTACGTTTTTCAGGGGACCAGACAAAAAAAATTTACTAAAGTGAAAAACTTACTAAAGAAACTATTCAACATGTAGGAGCATATGGTTGGGATCAAAAAATGAAACTCACTGAGGCAAAAAAGGTACATACTAACAAGAAACTTACTAAAGAGGTTCTACTGTATTTGTACATTTTCTATTTCGAGTGATTTTGGCTCAAGAGTGGTGTAAGCCCATAATTTTTGTGATTCAAGGAAGTTTTTAAAATGTAATGGTGTTGTATACAGGCCAAGTACAAATGGTGATGTTAAAATACCAGTATTTTAATATGGTAGGTCTATAGACTTATATGGAAAGAATAAAAATTCCAAATTGGTATCCATATTATAAATTTTTGATTACCAAATGGCTAAATATTGGGCAAGAAGAAAATTGGGGTACTCCTTGGTGAAATTACTTGAATTTTTCGGAACTGACAAAGATTACACAAATAGTCGAAAATAGTGCGAAAAAAGCGTTGATAGATTTTAGATAGGTAGGGTCAGGGGTGCAAAAATATTTTCATTGAATATCACTCGGTTAAATAGGAGAATATTGGAGAAAACATCAACGCTATTTCTTCCATATTTGACCAATAGTAAATCTCATCTCGTAGACTAGATGTTCTGTTTGGATGTAAATAATAGCATAATCGCAACCAACCCACTGAGAATGTATCTCCATCCAGGTGAATTATTATGTTTGTATCTTAATCGGAATTGAGACTTAATTTTACAGTATTATGAACATTTCCTCCTGCCGTCGCTTGCTTCAAGTCTGTTTTTGTCGTATTATTTAGTTATATTCCCAAAGAAAAGTAATCGACACTTCAGCCAATATTTCGTGTCCCACACCCAGGCACGGTCACAGTTTGATATTCTTTGGTACCGGTACCGGTAACGCGAATTTGGAAAATTCTGAGATGTGCTTGAATAGCAAAGACAAAATTGTTTTCTAACGGATGTGTGGGTTCGGCCCCGCAGGGAATTTTTGGGGAAAATCGTGATTTTTTTGTGTATATTCTGTTATTTTTAGTGGAAGTCCATACTTAATGCTTATTGCTGATACTGTGATAGTCCTGAATAGTTTGGGTCAATTTTTGTAAGTTACATTCCAACTACAAGCTCATCAATTGAAAGAATATACTTCAAAATTCGAATTCATCAAACAACAAAATCATAAAAATCTAAATTTCAATTCAATGGTGACATCTCAAAATATTTTTGTATCTTTATTTGTTTCACCAGTAGGCCTGCCTAATTTATCAAGGTTATATTTACTAATTAGAAAATAGATTTTGATAGTATTTTTAAATACAAGAATAGTATCATATTCTAATAATGAATTATAAATATTTAAAATGCTCTGCTATGGCCAGTTTTGATTACCCACGTTATTATGATTTCAAAGGTAAAACCTTGGCTGAAAGTAGAACGTTGAAGTGGAACAATAGTACGAACGCATAAAAAGATATTCGCGGGTGTCTGCGACCCATTTTGATATTTATTTCGCTAGCGGCCCACCGGGCATTGTCCGATGGCCAAATCCAGTCTGGCACTGCTTGGATAGACCAATGAAATGACTTGTCTAGTTGCCACATAGGTCTAAAAGTTACACCAGACCTACTGGACCTAACTAGCCTACATATCTCCATTTATAGCACCATCTTCATTTATCTACGTGAGCCTACAATATAAATTCGCAGAACCACTAAATTAATTTATTCTATTCTATCCCAAGAGTGCTAACTAAAATGAACTCCAGTAACTCAGTTGCAGAAAATGTTTTCTCAGTAAAGGCCTATCGAAGATGAACCAAGTTTGCCTTGTGACGCATATCGACCATTTGGTGTGGTATGGTATATAGAATCTAAATCTCATTTCTTTTTTATTCTCGACAAAATGCTTTGAATGAGTGGAAAACCGTTTCGTTGGCCTATGTGTAGTATGCAAAGTGTGTAAGAGCAGTGTTGGGTAAGTTTCTCAAAAAAAGAAACTAGTTCCAATTCCCGTTACTCGATTCAAAAAGGAACTAGTTACCGTTACAGTTTCTTGGGGAGAAAAAAATCAAGAGTTCTCCAAAAAGTTTAATTCCTTTGAAGTTCCTCTGAAAGTTACCAATGCAGAGTTTTTCCATTCAATTTGGCCCCAAAACTATACAGTTCCAAGTTGGATAAGTCAACATATCCAGGAAAGTTTCATGGGTATACAAAAACAAAAACACAAATTAAATACAATGAAGGCCTAGGCCTAGGCCTATTTGATATTTTATAACTCACTTATTCTCTGCCATTTGCAGACCCAACTATCTTCAGGGCTCATAACAGAAATCATCCTAGAAAAAACAAAATTAATAGATAAATACCGGTACCGGTACATAGATTATATCAATTATACCCCGTTCACACTATGCTCACTAACTCCTGTTAAGCCACTAACTGACATCAACGCAATGTGAACGGAACGCAGTTAGTACTAACCGACATCAAGGCCTAACTACGTTCAGTAAACGCAATCATGCCTTGACGTCAATCAAAATCCACCGCCTTCCCAAAAAACAACAAGATTCCCGTCGTCATTGTGCTGTTACAAGGTAGTGGGATATTTTTAGGTTATAATAGACAACACGTTAAACCAGTATCCGCCATTTTATTCGAATGATTTTACTCAACCTGTCTGCTCAGAGCCTGCTATACCGTGAAAGTCGTGCATTAATATAGCAGTGCATGACGTCACTAACAACTTTTTCATCGCTATCAGTATGAACACCTCACCTCAGTTAAAACGTTAGCGAACGTGTCACCAATGATGCTTTGGGCCCAGCTAACCTCTGTTAGCTCAACAGCAGTTAGTGATCATAGTGTGAATGGGGTATTACTGATTTGGCAAATGGACTAGATGACAGGATTCCTAAATTAAACATATCAGGTCGATTACCGGTACTGAAATAACAAGTGGCGTTTAGATCCCAGATTCACTCATCAATTTATTCACAACCTCAATTCACACATTATGCCTATATATAAATAAGGCTGTGGATAATCGTACGGTCAGCCGTATGAATACGCGTAAATAGATTGTACGGTCAGCGTTGTCATGGTTGTTTATGTTAGTGATGAAGGATTCGTTCAGCTTCATTCAGGAGGATAGTCTAGTTGTAATTTTCACTGCTGGAGAGTACCAGACACCAGTTATCGATAAATGAACATGATATATAAGCTCCGTTCCGCCTGCCAGCGGTAAACGCAAGGTTTATACACTAACCTAACCCAATAACCTAACCTACTGTCTGCAACCTGACTTTGTCCACATAATTGACTATGTTCCTTCATGTATAAACTCTAGAGGAACCAAAATGAACATGATACATAAGTTCCGTTCCGCCTATCAGCGTTCAAGCCGTTCGTTCAGCCTATACGAGAGGTTTATACACTACCCTAACTCAATAACCTAACCTACTGTCTGCAACCTGGCTTTGTCCACATAATTGACCATGTTCCTTTATATATATATAAACTCTAGAGGAACCAATTTAAAAAATTAAAAAATAAGTCACAGGCGGGATGCGAACAGAGGCCCTTGGCATGGGAGTCAGCTGTCCTAACCCATGTGCTACAGTAGTAACATTGTTGGAGTGTTATTTTGGCCATTTATGGTCATCAACCGAAACATTGCGGTCATAATGTCACTGACCGTATGATCTATTTTCACTTAATCATACACTTGACCGTACGAATATACACTCCGTGTAAAGAAAGCAACACTTGGTCTACATTTTACATACCCATCAAAGTTTGAGCTTGTGCAATCAAACACTATGTCCTTGTTATTCTTCATTCGAAGGAATTCCTCGCAATTATCGCAACCATCAAACTCGAACTGTTCAGCTGTCTGTAGAGGAAGAACATTTTTTTGTCAAGTACCAACAATAGTCAATTAAATACCTAGATTAGACAATATGGGACGGAAAAGGCTTTAATTCATTATTTATAAATGCTAACCACTATTTCTTGCAAAATTACAATTACCATTACAATTCACGAGGCAGTGTAAGGAATCTAGCAGTCTAAAGAATAGTAGGCCTTGCATAATAGCAAATTAGGTATTGTAGAAGGGGGCGCTGAAGTGCGTATACCAGAAGCATTAGGCCCAAGTTAAACCTAGCTATACTTAATGCCAGAAGTAAGTCAACTCGCTCGTGTGACATTGGCTTTGGGATACTTCTCTATGAAATGTAGTTTTTTTTTTAAATATATATTTTCTTTATTCAGCAAGTTGAACAAGTACATGTAGTTCACAAAAACCTCCACAAAGCCTGTAACACAGGCTTATCTGTGGAAATAAATAAATATGCGTCTTGCATTTTCGTAGAATAAAACATAATATCAGAAGTACAAATAAAAAGTAAACAGTAGGTACAACACAATGAAGAATTCCACAGAATCTGTGGAAATAAATAAATTAAGCGTCTTGCATTTTCGTAGAATAAAACATAATATCAGAAGTACAAATAAACAGTAAACAGTAGGTATGACACAATGAAGAAATCCACAGAGTCTATGGAAATAAATAATTATGCGTCATTGCATCTTCGTAGAATAAAACATAATATCAGAAGTACCGGTATAAATTATTAAAGAAATATAAATTATTATTATTATTAGACGAGCTTTAGCGAGGATTCAATTTGACATACTGAAAAAAATTAATGTTCGTTTTTATGTGTTTTTTTGGGGTTTTTTTGTTTGTTTTTTTTATGTTTTTTTGTCGGTTCTCCACAGGTCAAACGGCTACAGCTATCAACTTCAAACTTTTTTTCGTCATGGTTCCTCATCTAACTTAGATCTGTATAGTTTTGTGGCATTATCGGGTGGTAACTTTTTTTTTTATGAATTTTAAAAATTTCAAAAATCCCCATTAGAATAACCCGGAGGAAAATACTTGAAAAATCAAAATTTTTCAAGACCTCTCAAATTTTCGCCGAATATAAAGGAAACTATTAAGCACATTTTGAGAGATTTTTCGCATCAATCGGATGAGAAATAACGAAGAAAACGCATTTATAAAGCATTTTCCCATCAATTTAGGCTATTACAGGAACCAATTAAATCTATAGCAACAAGTGTCATCAATTAATTCAAAACGATTGAAATGAATGAAGAGGAAGGCCGTAACATAACTGATTCTCGTAAGGTTTTTGAACGTTTGGAGTGATCCAAGGTCTGTAGATGTAGATTGGGTTGACAAATTATTTTTCATTCTAGATTTCTAACCCCCCTAACCCCTACCTACCCCTAAGCTTATACCCCTAAGCTCGTCTAACAACGCGCATCCCGCGTTTTCCTAGTTAGTAATAATACGTAATAATAATAATAATAATAATAATAATAATAATAATGTCTTTATTACCCGGTTGGATCATACATGATATGGGTTCGTCAATATAGTAATGGTTATGAATTATAAATACAACAGATACCGTAATAAGTAGGCCCATGGATTTACATTTCTTCACATTTCATTAGGGTACCGTGTAACCAGTCACTGATTCATAAGCTCATCTATAGGTACTATAAAAACATTCCTGAAGAAGGAACTCTTCAACACTTAACTTAAACTTAATTCCTGTTAGTGTCTTTAAAAACGCATTAAAGACTTCAGGAAAGCCTGGACCCTTATTTTATAACTTTTGTCTATTACTTGACTGGTGGAAATTATTTTGATACCGCTTTGGTTCTGTTTCGACGGCGGTCGAAATTGGTATTCTATGGAAAACCGATGGAAACGACCATTTATTCGAAAACACAGGAGTTGGAAAAAGTGCGATATATCGCTCATTTTCAAGTGAAATACATGCAACGACTGAGCCAACGCAGCTTTTTTCATAACTTTGATCTGGTTTACTTGCAAAATTTTGGTAATTTAATTGCAGAAAATGATGAGTGATGAATCAGTTATTCAGATTAAAATTTTATTGAATGCAAATCCTAATTAAAAACAATAATAGGGCCTAATAATAATAATAATATGTTTTTATTAGCAGAAGACTGTACAAATACAGAATGATAATCGTCAATAAATGAGAATTAATTATCAATAATTAATACATAAGTATTCGTCTATAGAATAGTACGATTTCTCAAGCAGAAATTTCTTTATACTGGACTTAAAATTACTTATGCTTCTCATTGCTTTGATCTCAGCTGGTAAGTGATAATATTCTTCGATCAGATGATTTCTCTATAAGAAAAGAATGATCTGAATAGAGAAGGCTGTGATAAAAACATACTAGTCAAGTCAAACGTCAAAAAAAATAGCATAACCTAAAAGTATTTGTCACTTATCTTGGAAAATATATAAGAGCAACAATAACATGGCAAGTGAACCGTCGGTATTCAATTGTTACCGGTACCAATATTTTCTCACTTTCCACACCATACATTTACTCAACACTCACGAAAACATATTTTATTTACATTTATAATTCCATGAATATCCCGTTGCTGGCGCGCAAACATTGCAGTATCTGTTTTGACCACGGTCGCATTGGTTTCAAGTCGAAATGGGAAAATAAGTGCTATAGAATGACGACAGATCAAAACAGACCTGTTTCCAGTCGAAATGGATTCGACCGCTACAAAAAGCTGTTACTGAATGAGGCTCCTGGACAATCAAACCCATGTCACACAACCGAGTCCGGCCTCCAGATAACCGGCCTAACCATTGAGTGACACTATATAGGCCTAGGCCTACTCAACGCATTAAAGGCCTAATGGATTTTGTAGGTTATGTAAATCTACTTTCTTAGCTTCAAGCAGTGAAGACCAATACAGGTCTGACATTAAACTATCCAGTGAAACTATCCTTTTTAATCATACCTTGATTAAAGAACATACTAAGCACGCCCTCAAGCCTCGTAAGTCTTTGGGAATAGACTCCATTGATATTTTCGACAACAGTATCAACAGAATTCAAAACAAAGACCTTTATATATATTACTTGCTTCAAAACAACGAACCGCAAAACAAATAGAGGAGGTTGTGCAACGAACAAACAACGACAGTCGACAGTAGGCCTAAAAAGCAAAAAGTGCGAATCAAAAAGCCAGTCCACTTATTACAAGGTTGTTTGTCAGTTTTGCCAACATAATCGTCGTTTTGACAGTTGTTTGGCATGCGCATGATCAAAAGGCACTGGTGTTGTGACGATAATATGTTATGACTACAACACTATGCTCTTATGACGTGAAAATAACAGGCTGGAAAACTGGCTTACGCTTTTGACCACGTAGTATATGGTAGGATAATTTTTATTTGAAATAAAATAGTAGATAATATCAAAATTGGTGAGCTTTAAGAATCATTCCGTCCTGTGAGTTGAATAAAATCTTAACTGTGACGTCACTTTTACGTTGTTTTTTTAGCATAATGTTGTCATAACATACACACGAGAATTTTGATGAATTACTTGTTGCTGAGGAAAAACAATGAGGGCGTAAACGTGTGCGATCATTTGTCATAATTATTTTTATTTTTTCTTCGTTCTTGTCTTTATATTCTCATTTTAATACGTAATTATGGATGTGGAAAATAACAATGTATACAAACATGATGAACCGTAAGTAATGCTCTTTGGAGAAAGTAAGCAAAGCTGAAGACTAGGTCTACCCCAGATTTGAGCAAGCATAGGGGCATCATTACAAACCCTACTTACAATTCGCTAAACATGATAATCAATACAGAATAAACATTAGAAGCCGACTGTCTGGCTCGGCTAGGCCTACTACTTCATAAATTGAGGTCGCTTAACCTAGGACCTATATAGTTCCTCTGACTGCCTTCATAGGCTCATTAACCTTCTAACCATTAGGCCAAGGGTTATCTTCTAATCTTGCCCCAATGTAATTGGATAGGAGGGATGGGAAAGTTGGAGTGAATCACCAAACGGTGCCGACCCTGGACAAACTATCTCAATTACTTGAGTTTAAAGTATCGTTTACTGACTCGCGTTGGGCGCGGCACCAATCACAGCGCTAGTAGCTCGCGACAGACAACACGGCGCGTAGGCCTTCGCGTGTCGCTTCCAAGTTGAACGTGGTCCAACATTTTCGCTCAGTCGCGTCTGATCGCGCGCGTTACTAATTTTACGGGATTTTCGTGAAGATTGGACGTATTCTAACCTCATGGTTGTCTTTGGATTTTGTTGTCGTGGTGGACAGGACAGGATGCGTTATTCAATTCTATTTATTTCATTTTCATAATCATATAATATAATGATAATATTGCTCCACTTGGTAATTATACAAATCAATAGCATCCATCTTGCATTAACTGACATTCAGTAACCAGTCAGTGGGCGCGACTGCGCGAGTCAGTAAACGATACGTGCGGGGAGCGACACGCGTTTCGCCCGTCGCTCGACGCGTCCAACGCGAGTCAGTAAACGAAGCTTAAAGACCATGCATATTGCAGTCAACTAATACCTTGATACAGCAACAGTTCCACATTCTCTTTAGTAGGCCACACCGGTAGTTTCATCTTTTTGACATTTTTACCATTATATGTTGATAACCTTCACATTATCTATATGTCATTTTGTGTTTACATTTTTACAGCTGTTTTGATTTGTTTAACGATACTGTACGCCCCATGCTACGTCTTGGTCATGAGGGTGAGCTCATTGTGTGGCTCAAAGAGATGGGACTGCTACGCAGAGGCATTCCGTGCAAGACACCTTCATGCAATGGCATCTGGATGGCCCTGGTTAAGACACGATCCATGGATAAAAGTTGTTGGTGTTGCAGTAAATGTTCAAGCAAGGTAGACCTGATTATGACTCGATTGATGTAGTGTCCAACTGGTGGATTTTTTTTTGTAATTTATCGACACACTCAGTACACGAGGTAGACCTACTTTATGTAAAGAATGTTCATACCATGTATAGTTTAAAGTAAGATATTCTACTTGAGACAGAAAGCTATGTTTCAATTCAATCATTCAGACCTTGAAAGTGAATGGATACTAACCTCCCCCCCCCCCCCCCCCCCCTCACAAAAAAAACAATTTTTTCCTGTGATCCGGTTGGTCTATTAGAAATGTGTCTGTAGTCAAAATCCTATCTATTATCCTGAAATTATTCAAATACAATTGTAAAATTTGACACTTGCATGCATTGTTGGGTGAGCAAAGCAACGACTCAATTTTACTGTGGACCTAGGCCTACTTGGAAAACAAATTTAAAAATTGGTTTTGCACTCCACATGTCAAACGTAAGAAAAATGATTGATGAAACTTGGCATGCATACAGTACCGGTATGTCGTCATCTGTATAGTTTTGAGGTGCAATTGGTTGAACCACTTGTAATGCTGGTCTTCCATGAACGCGATTTGCGTTTCGCTTTCGCAAGGCGGTGGAATTGAGGCGAGCTCAACAATCAGAAATTGCGTACCTAACTTTCGTCACTGATTGGCGTTTAATCATTATGGTGGCTTGAAAAACCGCTTAGCGAATTCACAATCCGAATAATGCAGGTATGGCAGCCCAGCATTAGGCCTATGATAAAATGAGGAGAAGAATTCAAAACTTTGGAAAACCTCATTGGCCCGTATTCACGAAGCGTGGTTTTGAAAACGGGGATTCTATTAAAAAAAACTCGTTTATTCTCCCCCTCAAACCCTCGTCTTCTCAAAGCTATAACCCCGTATTCTCGAACGAGGATTTTGATTGTGATATTGAGGGGAGAATGTATATAATCAATGATGTCATCAATAACTGTTGACCTCACTATAATTTACCAATCAGTGGACAGGAAATACAGAAACTTGTAAACTATTTACCAATGAAAAGATAGAGGTGAATCGGAAAGTAGTTAATAGGCTTCTGTTGAGTGATGTCACTCATTGTTAGAAGAGACAGACAACAATGTCCACCAGTTGGTATTAACCAATCACAATCTTCGATAATTCACCAGTTCGCTGTATTGCCAGGGTAACGATTGTTTGTCATTTGTTATGTGACCGAAGCCTATAGATTTATAATCAAGGTGTGTATTTGTATTATGTATAGGTTTCCAGGACATTTTATATTATAATCTCACTCATCTTATCATGTAATAAATAACAAAAAAGTTATCTTGAAGCTATAAGGGAGTGAAAAATGAAATTGTTATGAACTAAAATAAGCCATGTAGGCCTACATGTGAATAAAAATATATGTACCGGTATCATAAAAAAAAGGAAGATGAAAGTTGATTAATTGAATATGAATAATTTTTCAAAATAAGTACCAGTAGTAATCTTTTTTATGTTATTCAGGTCTCCATTCGTGACAGCTCATTCTTTATCAATTTGAAATGTCAACTGAAACTAGTTGTACAGTCAATAATGGGTTGGTGCAAACAAACACCTATTGATGAATTAAGTGAGCAAATAGGTGAGTTGATTTCATAAATGAAAATAATACATTCAATTTTTATTTTCAGTGTCAATGTGTTAGATGAATTTTAGCTGTTAGCAATTGTGTTCTGTTCTGTTAAACTGATTTTATCGTTTTTATACATGCAAGACGGGTTTCGGCCCTTTACACCGGAGCCTGTCTTTCAAATCTAGTCATCTGTTGTCAATGAGTTTTATAATAGTAATAAGCATGACTTTGTCTGTGTGTGTAGCTAGGATAGTATTTTTTACATTAATGTTCGACAAATTCCGGCTCTTTACACCAGTAGGTTCGTAGTAGATATTTAGGATAATATATTTCACTTTGTGCTCAACAGGTTCCGGCTTTTTACACCAGCACCTGCTCATTCAATTTGTATCATTACAATTATTTTCAATTTCGTTATTTCTTCCCAATTATCGATAGTAAAGTTTCGGGATAGAAAGTATAATTATGACAACAATTGAGATTGCAAAGGCACAAAATGACCTCGCTGTCGACGTGCCTTTAAACCCTAACATTCATTCAATAATACATTGAGAAATTTTAGCAGTTACAGCCCCACTTGCCTACTACCGATTTTTGCAGATTTCAAGAACGAGTCAATCAACACATTAAAATCAACACAATTTGTTGAATAGTGTACTAATAAATATTATTATTTTCAAAATATAGTAGGGCCTACTGGTAATTGAATAGCATGTAGTTATGAACTTCGGACCTGTTATCAATTGTTGAAAGTTGAAACAATATTTTGTGTTTTATTTTCAGCTCAAGCTAAAATTTTGTTCTAGTACAGTAGGCTTAGGCCTACACTAATTAATTATGTGGAGGCCTACATAAAAAAACTAAATTCAATTACCGTAAGAGTAAGGAATTGTAGTAGGTCCCTACAAAATCTATTATTAGACCCTAATAAATTTACCATAATTAACTATTTAGTTGTTATGATGTAAACTGAAATGCCTGTTACATAATTGACAATGTTTCTCTATTGATATTCTATTTCCCTATTTTTTAATAATAGTCCTTGCAAATTTAATGTCGCTAGTTCCGTTCCAAACGATTCCGCCTATTCCGAGATATGACGTAACACATTGCTGAAAAGTGGCGGGATCGAGTCAACAATTGGAACAAGGATAGGCCCTAACACCCAATTACAAAGTGCACATGGTGTTCAAAATCTCGTTCAAAATCTCATTCAAATCGTCCCAGCCGTTTAGGTTGTACAGCTGTCACCAGACCTTTTTTTTCCAGTGGAAATCAGCAAAGTCGCACAATTTTACAATTTTCACTATTTAGTGGATCGATTGTTGACAAATTTGGCGATCAAGTGGTCTATGGACATCTTTCAATACAGTAGGCCTAATGTTCAATTTCCTAAATTGACAAAATTCAGTAGGACTAGAAATGACATGTTAATCTTGAAGACACAGATGAATATGATGCTGCCCGTAAATGCGATTGGCCTGCAGTGAATTCTAGTGACGTGACTGTTTGCACCTATTGCCACACCACATTTATTTATATTGAGTTCAACTATTTTAATAGCTAAGATCTATTGGTGTCATTGTATGTTGAACAAGAGATGAGGAGAAAGGTGATTCAACTTATTTTATCAACGTTTTGAACGGTGTGGAGGAATCGGTCAAGACGTGTTCTTAATGAACACTTTTACCTTTCAACTCCTGAATTTTCTGACAGCAGCTGTACACCCTGTGCTGACTTATTTTTCCCAAAACATAATAGTTGGTAGGCCTATAAATTATATCATATTCTACAATTTATGATTATTTCTCCATGATTTTCTTCTGCACACTTCAGGAAAAGGAACACAGAAGAAGGGTGATGAAAAATCAGATGTTAAATAAATAAATGAAAAATACTCATAAATACTCATGGTCGATTACTGGGCTTAGATGGAGTAGGCCTAGGCATTGCCGCGGGAGCTTGGGTATCATCTACATCTTCACTAGTAAATAAATACATCATTATAATTGTTATCGATACCAAAATCGAGATACAAACCTGCTCATCTTCGTATATTTATGTGTCGGGATAAGTTTCTCATTATCGGTTGAACAAAGCATTTCGTATCACCGAATCGGTCAATCAACATCCGCCATTTTTGCTCAGCTCAAAATCAGTCTGGTCGTTGCCAGAACTTTCGTCTGAATAAATGAAATGATTGAAAAATGAATGAATAAAATGAAAAATGAATGAAATATTATGAAATACATTGAAAGTCGACGTTATTTCGAAGAAGTACTTATGTTCAGCCAATGAATCCCGCCAGAGCACAAATAAAATCAGGCCGATAACTGCAGTTTGCAGTTTGTCTAGTAGAAAATAACCAATATACCACGGAATTCAAAACGACCCAGCGCGTGTGTAGCACAACGCGTACGACAGGCCAAAACGAGCGTACGCGTCTGTAGCAGTTGAAGGTTTCTACATCATCAAAAAAAACGACTATTCCATCCCGAATTTTCTGAATTACGTTTCACCTTGCTATCATCTGATAATTTACCTGTAACATGCAGTTTTCCTTGTAATGTTATTTCATTTTTGTATGTTTCTTCTAGGTGTCAATGTGCAGTCGTTGAAAAAAATATATGACCGTTGCTCAGAGATTTCTAGCTGCTACATCATGGAACATTGGGAAGACTGGCGTTTAGGTATGTTATCACTTTTCTTCTGTAATATAATTATCTGTCGATATGTGATATTTAAAATGAGCTTACATGTATGTATGATTTAAAAACAAGTTGTTATGGTTTCAAATTGGCTACCCTGTGACGTGCAAGTTCCCGAATCTAGAGAGTAAAGGAAGGCAGGTACACCTATTGTGCCCTTGTGGGCTATCACATTGAGAGCTTTGACATTTGTGAAACAGAGGCTTGGTATTGTGGCCTTGATTTGAAAATTTAAGATTTGGATTCATGTAAAACTGAGCCTTCGTTTAGTATGCCTTGGCATTTCCGGAAAGTGAGCCTTGATATATTCAGCCCTGACATAACCACAGATGAAGGAAGGGTGTGAGATTCAGTCAATCAAGACTTAGTACATGAATTGCTAGCAATGTTCAACAATTAGAAACAACATGAGAAGTTGGAAATTTTAGTACAGTTAACGTTCAATGGCCCCAAAAAGTATCCATTTTAAAATATAAGAGTTTGAGTTATCGAAATATGTAAGCCTATTCAACATTGATTATATGGGTCAAAACTCCAAGGGAACATATAACTATTATTTGTTTTACAGAAAATATGTAATTATCAGAATTTAAATTAACAACAGTTTTAGCAGTTTGATTTTTTTTCTTTATACGACACGATATTGGTCCGATTTTGGTCATGCCCGTTTCCACTTGGCTGTGCAGTAACGTTTTTGTGACATCATAGCCATAGTCTTCATTACCTTCAACTCACAGGCTTCTTTGAATGTGAGGAATTGATCCGACAGATTGCAAATTGAAGCACTTTTCTCAAGTTGCGCAATTGTAATTATACAAACACGAGTTGTCCTGAACCACCTGAATAAATAATTCTACTTCAAATGGCATAACAATTCTGACAAAAAATCTAACATCTTGATTTTAAAAACGTGGTGATGTTTGAAATTGCAATTTTTATGGATAGGTGAATCTATATTTCCGTGACTTGATTCTTTCTTCCAGTCCTTTGATATGAATCCTAATAACCGGAAGCAGATGAATCACAATCGCAGTCCAACTTCCGGTAAAATCGTAACTTCAGCCGACAAAAGTTAAAGTCGAGTCAATAATCAATCACATCACAATCACAATCATAAACATAATCACAACATAATCGGTACCGATACGGTGTCGTGAACCGCCATAATTTTTAGGTGAATACTAGCTTGTGATTGGGCAGTTACAAAAATCGTATTGCTCGACAAGAGAAAATTGGAACTAGAAACGCTGCTTTACTGTGCATATTTTACCGATAACTGAAATTTAATATATTCTTTCAAATGTGCATGTATTTCCCATTTTTATTTTTTGTAATACAGGCCTAATTGATAGACTACAATGTCCCTTCAGATTCTCAAATTGATGTTTAACTAAAATAAATGCACTTAGGCCTAGACACCTACCTATTCTTGTATCGTAATTCTAATATGGAGAAGTGAAACAGTAAATCAAGAAAATATTTGTAATTGACATATTTTCACATTATTCATTACAAATTCTATATTCGTTTACAAATGAGCGAATAAATGCGCCCATGAATAATATCTAGTCTTGTGTAGCCGACTGCGGAAATTAACTCAAGTTGAATTTGACTTTTCTCAGGTGGGCCTGGCAAAGTTGTACTGATAGATGTATTTCCTGACGGTTATATGAACATGGCCGATTCTGACCAAACGACAACTCCAACAAAAAAAAAAGTTAGACGAAGTATTCTTTGTTTAGCCGACTTGAGCACGATACCTCCTCGAACATGGCTACAGATCATAAACCCTCAGGTAGGTGTTGAATTAATTCAATGATTAACCCTTGCATAACTCTTTTAAAGCTGGCCTTTCATGAACGTCGGTATACTGAGCGTATGTCTGATTATCAAGATCTGTTCTGGCAAATATAGCTAAGTTAATAACCTCCAAGGTTGCTTCACGTGACTCGGGAGGTGAGGGTGGATCGGACCTAGGTTTGATTCCCGCCACCGTCTATCTTTACAGGCTTTTTGTGGTTTCCCTCCATAGCCTAGGCTAATGCCGAGATAGTTCCTATGATATAGGCCACGACTGCTTCCTTCCCACCATGCTAGAAACCTTCAGCTCATTATTCCACCATCTCATTATTCATGAATCGTTCCCTTCATCTTATTATTCATGTTTCATCCGACGCCAATAGGTCTTAGTTATCATTACAGTGCATCTTCAACCCAATATAAATTGTTCAATTTCTTCTTTGTTTATGCCAGCCATATTCCGAAAAGACGGCAAAATCCCGTACTGGCATGATCGAAGATGCCTTGCTATTGGTGAGTCGACACGTTTGTCCTGGCTCTGCTCTCGTAGCCAGTTACAAGGCTCGGTGCTGCTCTATGGAGTCAGTGAGGGAACTGGAAGGTTATGCCAGTACAACTAGTGTGGAGATGTTGATGAAACTTGACAAACCTGGTAAAAGATGTTTACAAGAAAATCTAGGTAAGCCATCATAATTGAGTACAATTGTCAATACTTGTTCAATCCATCTTCATGATAGCCAATACTACCTGTAGAATTTAACCTTCACATTATAGTTAGCTCATTGTAGTGCTGAGAGCAGATTTTTTAACTACCAGTACCGGTATTAATAATTCTGTTCTAAAAACCTGTTTGAAAATGATTCGATACATCAATTACAAATACTAGACAAACACAGCAAATTTATGTGTTATAACTAAGATATCTGTATGAAATATGGGAGTCAAATCAAAATCTATGTCTTGGTTTTGAAACTAGTGAGTCTAGTCACTCACTGCCTCATTCTACTACCGATACTTCAATCAATTGTACCTCTCGATCTTTCAAATGAATATTTGATGTAGAAAAAAATGTCAACGTGGCTGATCTGATTTATGTAGAAATTGGTAAATATAGCTGTTTTTACACTACGTGTTTGCCCGTGGGTCAAACCGCAATCTGCCCGCGGTTAAAAATATTGCTGTGTTTTCATAGTACTAACCCTGGTTCAACCCGCAGAAGCTCTAACCCCAGTGCAGGCTAGGGTTAAACCCTAAGAAAGCAGAAGTTCACTTCTTTCTCACTCGTCAAAGTTTCAACTCCAAGGTTGAAGGTTCACTCAAGTTTCACTCAAGGTATATTCTAATTGAATAGAACATGAATGGGGACTAATATTACCTGAACAATCATCTGCAATACACAAGGAATTTTAACATACCACTCTATATGCGTGAAAACGTCAAATGTGTCTATTATTTCAACATAAAACTTCGAGTTGAATCTAGACACAGCTGTCAAAGTTATAACACGAAAACAATTCGGCATACACGGCTTTCTATAGTACTACTCATATTGGTGCGATTTGTACTGACTAAGGGAGGCATATATATCAAACATGGTCTTCAATGAATCATAATTTCCTTGAAACAAGCAGTGGCAATACAAATGAGTGTAAACAGTCTCCTTGTTGACCCGTGGTATCACCCGTGGTACAGCCCGTGGTAGAAACTCCGGGGTTACACCACGGGTTGGCCCGTGGGTTTAATGGTATAGCGTAGAAACAGCTTATGTATATCATTCTTCTATTGAAAATTTTTATGTTTTTCAAGAGTGTGTCTCGTTTTCCCTCTTTGGGTTATTTTCATGTGGTTTTTCAAAATGTTTCAATAGTTTTTCTGAAAAGTCGTGGGATCAATATTGCCCAAAAACTAGACAGTTCTAAGTTGAATAAGTACGCATGTCGAAACAAATTTGCATGTTGATCATACAAACCGTCAGTCTGCAGCTCATACAAAAAAATAATACATGATTAATGTGCTTGTGTATAAGACTAGCATCTTTGCCTAAAGCTCATCCAATGAATATGTAAATAGGCCTGAATGAAATTGCCTGCGACTCTAGGCCCAGATCTACTATAATCAATTACAATCTGTCATTTTTATTTTTAGATATGCGAGGTGGAATGTTTTATTATTAAGTTATTGCAATGATTATATTCTGTATTCAACGTGTCAATTGATCAACTTTCAGCAACTTGTTCACATTATTATGTGATTGTTTGCTTGGGAAAAGACAACACAAATTGCTCAAACCTAACAAGACAAAATTACTAATTACTAATTAGCAAGTTGCTCTTCTTGTTCATGTTTCAGAAACTATCTGGCAGTCAGTTAAGGCTATAACAGCCTGTGAAGCGGTGCACGATTATGGCCCCAACGACCGTTTAGCAACGATAGCACTCCATGAATTTATGTGGCGTCAAAGGTTTGATAAAACTCCCTCGCAAGCTTTCCAAAACTTGTTACATCATATCTCAGAACAGTATTCCTTCAAAGACTAAACTGAAAAGTACTACAACCCTCTCCCCCCCCCCCCCCCTCCCCCTTGTATAGGTTTATATTTACTATCCAAAAACTTTGGTGAGGATATTTTATAATAGGAATTGTTTGCATGTAGGAGACCTACTCGGTCACTGCGTTTTACAGTGTGATATAACTAAGGAACCTTCCTGTCAGCCTTGCCATTAATCGTGCCTTTTCTTTGAACTTGTATAAAAAGTAGCTAATTGTGGTCTTTGATCTACAAGTGCCTTACAATGACCAGAAACAGATCAATTGTAATCAGTAACCAAAATTTGGTTAGCTAATATGTAATAATAGCTGTAGATGTTGCAGTTACTAGAAGTACTATCTAAGGGTTTTCTGATCTGAAATTTCAATTTTTATGCTTTTCAACTAGTGAAATGACTTATTGAGCCTACTCTATCCATAAAAATGTCTAGAAGAGAAAAATTACAAATTCTGGAAGATTGCAGAGGTACGAAAAACTTTGCTGCTATATTAAAATTCATTTCCTGTTTTGTACTATCATGTACTTTCATATTTTGACATTCAAGTCTCCTTACTTTTTTCCCTCTCCAACTTGGATCACTGTGAGTAGAGTCTAGGACTATGGCTATATACAGTAGTATATATAGCTATCTATACAAGCTATAGTCCTAGGTAGAGTACATAAATTCCTCAGATCTATATAATATGTTTTACCCTTAAATGATTGGGAAAAAGAGTCATTTTAAAATGATGAATCAACTTTATTAGTGTTTTCAACTCGAACCAAGCCTCAAACCAAACTTTTCTAGAAGATTTAATTTTACCACACCCTGAACCAAATATGAACCAGTTTGAACTCATTGATACCAATCCAAGCAAATGACCAACAGTTACATCGAAAGAAAAGTTCATCTGCTTTTATGGACATCATTCATATATGAAAAAAATGTTTTCCAACGATATAGATTTGCCCAAGTCCCAGCCCTGAAGTTTAGGATTAAGTAAATTTAATAAATAAGCACACTTGATGAATTGGAAAACACCTCTTTCAATAAACATGGAGTATTTTGTTTGTAGTTGGCATTTTATATATATTATATATATTATATTATATGTTGTAATTTCATTCATCAGGCAATGGTTATAAACAGAATAGTGCCAGGAAAATGAACATTGGGTATCTGCATAGAGCCCTTTGTGACTTCTTTACTTTGTGACTTCCGCGTGGTGCGAGTAGCTAAGCTCACATACAATACGAAAGTCCCATCAGTAACGTATTTTTCAGCTACGTATTTATAGCTTGTATTGATATAGTTGGTTATTGCTTTCAGCTATCCCAATTAGACATTGTTAGAATATAAAAAGAAAAAAAATTGAACGGCAACCCTGATAGATATTTTGAATCCTTCGACACACATTTTCCTAGTTCAGTTTTGAGATTGAAAAAAAAAATCTATTTAAATGTTGTAATTTTTTCTTGTCCCAGTCTTCTAGTAATCACTTCTAGCATTATAGACCTACAACTAGACTACCATAATGTGTTCAAATACTGGTAGAAAAATATCAATTAAGCAATAACAATTATATGTATTGTTCATAGTAACAGTAAATTTTTAATAGTACCTATGACGTGTGCAGTGTTGGGTAGGTTCCTCAAATATAGGAACTTCTAAAAGTTGAGTTCCTCAATCTTCATAAGGAACTTTTGAAAGTTACAGTTCCTCAGAAAAAAAATGAGCTCCAAAGTTCGTGAATATTAAAAAGTTACTATTAAAAGTCACTTTAGCGGATAAATGACGAGATATAGAATATAGGTCAAGGAAATTACCCCCGCTTGGTCGCGAGAACAACATGCATCGTTCAATCAATTGTACATATTGTATTGTTTTACATGCCAATCTTTAGTCTAAGTGAATTTTCAAAATTTCGATCTGACCTGCGGCCATGTCGGTTACTGAAAATCAGCCAGCTGCAGTCTGCACCAAATATTCTCTCAACACCAGCACTCAGTGTTGGGGAAGTTCCTTTTTAAAAAGAACTTTACAAAAGTTCAGTTCATTACTGTGAGAATGAACTTTTCAAAAGTTCAAGTTCATTTTCTATATTTTATTCTGAAAAGTTCAAGTTCGTGTGAAAAGTACATAAGTTCACTTGAAAGTTCATTTCGCTTTTTTTTTTTTTGCTTTTAACGTCAATTTGGACCACCGACAGTATTATATAGCTAATATTGGTAGGGCTTACTGGTCAGAAAACCGCGTCTATCTCCATCTCTCTCACTCAAGTACAAACGTCATGGAAAAATGTACTACTCGTTTGAAAAAACGTCTCACCGGCGAACTTTCGAACTTTTGAAAAAGTTCGTGACCGAAAAGGAAGTTTTACCAAGTTCACGTTCATTATGTGAAAAACGAACGCGTTCATATAAAAGTTCATCAAAAAATGAACGCGTTCCTGTGAACGCGTTCATTTTGCAAGTTCACTCCCCAACACTGCCAGCACTGGATGGAATAGCTGGTGTTGTACTTTGTGAGAAGTTTTTTAAATATAGGGAAATCTACGAATTTTGACAAACTAATTAGGGACGTTGACAAGTATCGATCAAGTTCTGAACTTGTAGATAACTACAACTATTCTAAGCACGTGCATGTGTGATCATCAATTTCTGATTCTAGTGCCCATAAGCTTTTAGCAAAGACCTTAGTATCTAACTTTGTTAGATACTAAGGTCTTTGCTTTTAGCGAGTGATTATAGGGTTTGCCACATTCCAAGACTGGACATTCAGAATGATTTTCTATTTTGGAATATTTTCAAGTAAACAGATGACTGATAATAAATGGAACGGATTCGGGATTTCTACAATGAAGTACAGTCAATGCCTAAAAGAACTTTCAAAGAAACGTTCACGTCCATATTAAAAATTCCCGAAAATTTGTAACTAAGGTCAAAAGTTCCTTTCTGAAAAAAAGGAACGCATATATTTGGAAGTTCTTGAAAAAGGAACAAGTTCTTTTTTAAAAGTTACTACTCGACACTGGATGTGTGTCTACCATACGAGGTTTACTTAATGGTAAATACCTAATAGATAAATATATATAGGCATATAGAATAGTACATAAATTAATACATAATTATATACATTAATACACTAGTTACTCTTTCATGTTTGTTATATTGTACTCGTCTTCTTTTCTCTAGACCTGTGGTTAAATCCATACAATATGTATGTAACACATTTGTAATGATAAAGGGGAAGAATTTTCTTCCCTCCAATATTCTTGGCAATAAGGCACATGTACCAATAGCTGCCATCTTACATAATTTAAATGCTTTGTATAAAGATTAAGATCACGCAAATAATGCCAGCGGGCAAAAAGAAAATGCATACTTGAATAGTACACATATATATATATATATATATATATATATATATATATATATATATATATATATATATATATATATATATATATATATATATATATATATATATATATACTATATACTATATAAAGAGGTTGACGAGCAATCTAGAGTCATCATTAAAAGTTGGAAGTTTTGAAATAAGATGATTTTTTACATTTTTTACTAAAACAGCTAACAATTTGAATCAACTTTTACGGGTCATCATATAGAATTGTCTCTATTACTGTCAAGACCTTTCGAGACCATTCTATACTATGGACTTTACTATTCTCTCGGTCAATTAGGTTTACTACGTGTAGTTCATTGATTTTCTGTATTGACACAAACCTAGCCCATTTCTTTGGTAACAAATTCAAATTAAATGAGAAATGATATTTGTGAAAACACTGTCTTGAGAATCATACATGCTAACGCTTGCAAGCCGAGCAGACGTGTTCAGCCTCTTGAACAAGGTCCTAATAGTATCTCACAAATGGCTGCCTTGTTTCAGAATGTATGCTAGTTTTAACTTTCAATTCAAATAGATTTTTCATGTTATTATATTTCTAAAATTAAATTTAAAAATATTATACTAAAAATATTTATAAACAAATATTTAATATCTGAATACTAATCATTTTTCATCAATATTTAAATAAATATAATGTAAATTCAGAGACTTTTATCTTTCAATTTGTTACTCTAGTTTTGGCAAAAACTAGTTAGTGTGATAAAATATGTAGGCTTATATCGAAAACTCTTAATTCGATTGCAAGCTCACCTTTTGATTTTCTTGATTGTTGCTATGTATGCTGTGTGTAACTTGAATGTTTTACCTCAACTTTATGTGGTTAAAGTTTTGGAATTTTAGTGTTGAGGAAGGAAAAACACCAGTTTCTACTTTCTTTTTATTTTAGCTGTTAAATCGAATTAGAGAAGAGAACCCATTAATATGTTCCTAACTGATCATACACGAATAGAAACGTTGTACACTACAATATTTTCCTACCCTAGTATTTTGAAATATATATGAATCTGTAACCAAAAGCATGTTTGGAAGAGTTAGTATCTGCAAGACACTGCATGCTTGTGAGCAATATATTTTTTAATTGTGACTGCTGTGATACAGCGTAAAACCGTATTTTGTATTCTATTTTGTAATGCAAGTATTGTGCCTTTAAAGTCTGTTCTCTGTTTACAAATATTCTATACAATAATTATTTGACCCTGTATTGTACATTCATCATGGATTCATGGGTCAATAGTAACTATTAAATGTTAATACATGGGGCCATTAGATGTTATATAAAAAAATCTTCAATTAATTGAGACCTGATTACCACATACAAAATTACAGATAACTGCTTAAGTAGACCTATGCTATAATGTTTAAAATACATCATTTTTTACTTCATAAAATGTAATAGCTACTAGTTACTACAGTGAAACCTCTATCCATTGTTTTTCAAGGGACAAGGAAAATATAATCGTCCATGCAGGAAAACGGTCCATCCGTAAAAATTCAACATCAATTAATAGGGAGTGGGATGAGAAAAATGACTGATACAAGCAGGAAAACAATTAATCTGGGAACAATGCATGGAGGTTAGACTGTAACCTCTTGAATAATTTTAGTTGATTTGATTTATGAATGAAGACGGCCGTCTGGGTCTGTATATATTATTACCGTACCGATATATCCCACCAAAAACTTACTGAGTTTATTGTTCTTATTAAGATTAATCATTGGTATTCTGTTGACCTGAAGAATTATATGTACAAAGATATTAAAATGTCATGCATTTCACAAAGTCAGTGTCATTACAAAATAAATATAATTAGTTGATTAAACCAAGATATATATTTTGTTACGTTGAAACAATGTGCAAACTTTGAGATCTGTTAACGGTGAAGCATTTCAAATTAATTTTGCACATTAGTATTTTTTGTATTTGTTTTTTTTCCCTGCAGTTGCACTCAGTTGCACGGTGGCAGTTCCATATCTTCTTTCATTCTCCTCTTGAACTCCTCTATTGTTGCAGCTCCCCCTTGTCCCTGCATTGAGACCATTTGATTCTTGCAGAGTTCTCTGTGCGTAGCTTTTTCTTCCCAAGTCTGATTTCACACTTCCAACTCCAAGCCCTCCTCTCACACTCCTTCGAGTTCTCACCCCCATTCTCACTCTCCCCAACCATCATAGCCATTAATTGCCCTAAAAAAGTTAGAAAGCATGTCATTTTTTCTCCTCGAGTGTTTTCCACCCAGGGCTGTTGAATCATGAATCTTACTAGGCTTTTCCATTACTTTCTCTACCTCGCCCGCTTCATTTCTCAAACCTTTTGTCTTGAACGCGCACTCTTCTCACCACAACCCTTTAGACGCCTTTATTGCCTTCATCAGACCGAGGCTGTGTGGATGCCAGACCATACTGCCATATTCCAAAATTGGCCTTATTAGTGACTAATACTCTTTTATTTCGGTCCTTTTTCCTCTTAAATTTATCATAGTCATATTTAGTACTGGGATGAAAATATGCTGTCTGCAATTCAGTATTCATTGTTGGGAGGGGGACCATGTTTTGATTTCTATAACTAGATTTTTTGAAAATTTTCATGGAGATTTTGATATACAAAATGGACAACTATCAACTAATGGATATATAACTAGAAGTGGCATAAAAACCAATTAGAACTATTATGCTCGTGATCAAGAGAATCAATCTTTGTTGTTTGCTTATGGTCCTTACTTCAAATTGTATAGGCCTATATGATAATTATTGGATCAAGAAAATTTCAATGAATAAATTATGAAATATAGTACTTCTTGCTTAACATTTCTGGAAGATATACAATTTGTCAAACTACCAGTAGGCCCGATTAATTATTAGGTGAGTGTAGCAAAGATTCCATTTCAGGTACCGAAAAAAAATAGGCTTGGTTTTTATGTTGTTTTTTTTTGTAATTTTGTACGTGGCATACAGGTCAGGAAAAGATACCCATCGACTTGAAACTTTCTCTACATATTTCTGTCACACCAGAATTATAGGCTAGGATTGTTTTTTAGAAAAATCGGTCAGAACGTTTTTCCGGAAAATAATCGGAGTTTGAAAATTCCTCATAAGAATAACCCGGAGGAAAAATACTTTAAAAACTAGGATTCTTCAAAAGCTCTAAAATTTTCACCGAATATGGACAATACTATTATACACCTTTTCAGAAATTTTTGCAACAATCGGATGAGAAATGACAAAGAAAAAGCAATAAAAATGTACATTTCATTGAATAATATTCAGATCAATTGGATTTGCAAAGTGTATACACGACAGGTTGCAGCACTATAAATATCAACAAGTTGCAGGTAAGGTTTTTGAACGTTTGAAGTAATCCAAGGTCCGTAGATGTAAATTGAGCTGACAAGTTATTTTTCATTCTAGATTTCCATACTTCTAAGCTCATCTCACAACACAAATCCCACATTCTCCTAGTTTGAATAAACTAGAGGACTTATTTCACTGGTTTCTTCGAGACAAATCTGAACTTCTTTTGGTACCTCAACTAATAGTTGGAGAAAGATAAAGATTTGTAAAACTAGCTCTTACAAAATCAAATAACCTGGAAATGAGAATGAAAAATATCTTGTGATAGCTGTTTGTTTGTCAAGGCAACCATAGAACCATCGATCCATGTTACCACATGCGGACATTGTTGTTGTTGCGCGTAGTCTGAATTAACCTGAATAACCCAATTCAACTGATTTCACCAAACAAACATCCTACACTAAAAACCAAAACCTGTTCTATCCTAGAGGAGGTTGCACTTAAAACTATGTAAAACCTACTTCTAGGCCAACTTATAGTCACTTATAGGTTTTTTTTTTCAATAACATCGAAACTTAATACAAAATCATTGTTCCCCAATTAAGGCTAAGGATGAAAAGTATGATCGTTTGGACGGGGCACCACAAGGGCGATCTTACCACCTCATTTTAATTATTTAAAACCAATGAACTTCAACACCAGGACTGAGCTGTTGGTGACCATAACTTTCCGCCACAGATAACAGTCTTTCAGTTTCCGAAAGTCCGGAACACATTATAAGTAAAAACCGTTTCTGTAATATATATCCGGACATTATAATGTCCGGATGCTGATATATCAGCAATGGTATTAAGAGTGAACAAGACACACGAATACTTATAGGTAAAAATAGATTATCGTATTAATTCATGTATGTTTTATATTTAGATGTACAGGTACATTTAGGTATATGGGCTTAGATATTTCAGAAACTAGAAATTAAAGTCAAACATGCAATTGAGCTTGGCATGCACATAATGTGTCTGTATCCAAGTCCAAGTTGATATTGTAGAATTTTGGGACATAATCGATTCGATCAATTCTAGAAATATACATTTTTGTATAATAGTCAGTTTAGTGTTCTATTGAATCTAATGTAAAGTGAAGTTAAATATGTAAATAGCAACATGTTAATAACGTTTTCCACTACTACTACTTCATATTGTAAAACTCGCGCTATTTTGTTGATACCACCGCCTTTCCCATTTTTGACATTTCAATTTCACGATTTTTAACAGCTGACGCAGATAATTAGCAGAATGCGACGTGTGTCAGGCGCTCAGTTGTTTGGGTGTTGTTTTTTTAAATAATAGTTTTAATTGCAAGAAGTTTTCTGCTCTCAATATATAATATTAATATTATGCAGAAATCGAAGTATAAAATACACAATGGGTTATGCTATACTGTTGATGTTAAAGGCGGAAGGCCGGAAATGTCAAACTGTCCGTGTAGGCTAGGTTTAGTTGTCAATGTCATTTCAATCAAATAAAAATGTTGCAATTTTGGAAGAAATCGGGTAAGAATCGAAATATGACTGTTATAGATTAGTCAGATAACCATGTACAATATCTAACCGATAAATGTACGTTTCAATGACACCAAGAAATACTTACTCAGTAGGCCAGGGCACCTAGGCTAGGCCTACTCAACCCTTTTACATAACCTTACAAATGTAATAATATTATAATTTATAGCCCAGGCCTGGGGCCTTTATAATATTCCACATTTTCATTCCACCATGCCGTTAAGCCTGAAGCTACTATAGTAGGCCTACTAGGCCCAGGCCATTGAATCAATGCCCAGGCTCACGGCCTACCTAGGCTGCATTGTTCGCAGCAATCTAGTCTGTCTATATTTATATTCTATCACTTGTTTGGTTCCTGAAGACACAGTGATTGTATGTAGACCTACTCGCTTGGGGATAGAGATGACGTTGCTGTAGCCCAAGTGGTTTCCGTGTAAATCTATAGACTTTTCATATGACTAGCTAGGCCTAGCTGATTGACAGTGATTAGTAAAGGGGTAGAATATCTTCAAAGCTGAAACACGAAAGCTTCTACCTTGATAAAACAGTAAGATTAAAAAGAATGCCAAAATGTGAACATTTAAAAAAAAAAAACATGTATTGACATTTATATTGAAATTACTCTCATATGCATGCACCAAAAATACCAGGATGATTTTGGCGGGTAATTTGTCACCGGAAGGCATCACTAATATGATATATATATATATATATATATATATATATATATATATATATATATATATATATATATATATATATATATATATATATATATTTATATATATATTATTATTACTTTATAGGTAAGAAGGAGAAGGTGGATACGAAAAAACAGTCAACTGGTTCACCATCCAAGCTTCTAAAGCAACTGACGCAACCAATTCGTTCAAATGGCAATGGTCGCAGTTTGGCAGGACAACATTTTGGCATTAGTTCTGTGGGACCGCTATCTGGATTTAATGATGAAGAATTGTCTGCCAGTGTTGCTGGTAAGTTTTGCACATGCATTCTTCTGACTTGGCAAATAGTATCTATGGTATAATGGCTAGCTAGCATCTAGCAATGTGTGAATAAATGTTGATTATTTTTTATACGCTTATAATAAAGACGTAATTTTCTTGTTTCAAATGCTTATTTAAATCCTTGAATTAATTTCAGTCATACCTAAATTACAGTCTGTTCACCTTATCTGCACAGAGTTAATGAAGAATTATTCATCAAATTTGATGCTGCCATATAACAAATACTTCTACGTATTCATTTAATAATATTTTATCAAGGATAATAACATTTCGACGTAGTATAGAGCTTTGCCAGCTTAAAACACCTAGTCGTTGATAGTGAGAATGAGGGAAAGGCCGCAATAACCGCGTGCCAAGTTTGCTGAGCAATGCGACTTGCAGCACATTCGGGAGGTTAAAGGAACGCATATCCGTTTCCACTGCACGCTCTCTTTGCCTACAATCTGCTGTGAGCATCGGGCCATGAAGCTCGAATAGATTTATTACAATTTGCTTGCACCGCTCTTACAGGCATTCAGTAATGTGAAGATTTTATAGACCTAATGCGTTGGAAGGAACAATGGATAATTTATTGTCTTTTCATTGCAATTATGTGGTTATGGATTGCTAATTGTTTAACAATAATCAGTTGAGATAGGCCTATACAAAATAAAATGGATATTTTTATTCAAGTTGAATTGATTAAATAATAGCGTAAATACCACAAAATATGTGGGAGTGCTGCCATTCTGAATTAGTTATACACAAGCCGCCACTGGTCCCAACCCTAACCCAACCATGTAGTGTGGTGTACCATATAGACTAGTATGTAGTATTGGTTTCATGTCATTAAATGTTAGTAGTAGGCCTACAGTGTAATACTTATAAGTTATATGTGTAGTAGCTTCGTACAGCAGTGGGAACCAATATCTACAAGAAACAATTTCAGAAAACAAACCAACGTGAGGTACATGCATGAGATGCTATCCGACTCTTAAACATCACTGCACTTTTACCTGGTGAAGAGTTTAACCTTTTTCCAAACTCTTTTCACTTTACAAAAAATCTGAAAGCTAAAGAGTGAAGCACAAATGGTCTTAGTTTAGTTGCAAGTAGGTACAGGAACAGACAAAAGAAGATTAATTTATATTTTTATTTATATTTTACTATACCAATCCTGTCCACACGCTTGAATGAGTAAAAAAGTTATTTAGCCCAATTTCAAGTAAGTGTAGTTATAAAAGTCTGTGATATTTATATCGTTCTACTTACAGGAGGTGTCTGCCATCAACGGTCGCAACTATCCAAGACTCTTTCTGAAGTTCTGTCCGACAAGGGGGCTCTTGGCTACTTCATCCAATACTTGGACGCTCAAGGTGCTGTAACCTTGATCAAGTTCTGGTTAGATGTGGAAAGTTTTTGTGCAGCCGCTTCCATTAAGAATCTTGGGTTTCAACCCCCAGTTTTGCCAATTACAAGAGAAGAACTTCAACTATTGGACAGTGTGCCAAAAATGTCACCGCAGCATTCACAACGCTCTCTTGGTACAGATTGTGATTCGTTATTGGAATCTCCTTCTCACTCTATAGACAGTGGAGACAACTTCTCTGGTGAAAATAGGACTACCACCAATCTTCGTGAACCAACGACGTACAATTTACCTTCAAATCCATTATGTAAAGATCCTCAATTACCTTTTTCGTCCGTAGCAACAACAAATGAAAATAAAATTAGTGAATCAGTTGACTGTACGATAGAATTCAAAGAAGCCAAGTGTGATAATGGAGCAAGTAATTTAGTCAGTGATACCAGTTCTAGTAATGATTTATTTAGTGAACACGTAAGGACAGGAATAAACCGAGAGAGATACAACGGTAATGAAAGTGCGTCCACTTCTCAGATTTCTGAGAATTCTACAATTTTGAAAAAATCCAATAGTTCCGAAGACTTGGCAAAGAAATCAAACGAACTTACAACTTCTAGACAAAGTTTGTCCGTAAAGTCGAGTGAAAATTCTCGATCGAGATCTTGTAGCAATTTGCTCCAAGCCACTGTTGATGACTCGGTTAGAATATATCGTAAGTACTTGGCACTTGGAACTGTGCACAGAGTACCAATAAGTTCTGCCGTTAGGGAGCGAGTGATTGCGGCAATATGTAAAGTAGACGGAATTGTTGATTCCAAAACATTTTCAGAGGCTCAAGATATAGTTTTTCATATAATGGAAGTGGAACATTTCAACGCTTTTCTTCGTAGTGATTTTCACTGCAAGCATCAGATTGATGTGCTTACAAGTGGTCGAGTCAGCATGGCTGATATCCTGTACAATGAGACTGCTCTCTTTTATTTTACTGAGGTAAGAACCCTTAAGACAGGTGTAATTTGCCAGTAGCTCTGTAAAAATTATGTTAGCAGTACCGTACCTGGCTAAGAAAGTTTTTCTGAGAACAAAGCAGAAAAATTGCAAAGTGGAAAAAAGTGTTCTGAAGGTAGTGCAGGCCTACTAGTCTGCGTAATTGATAGTTGTGAGATGGTTTCCTTTTGTAGCCGAGGTAAATGCCAGGGTAGTTCCTATGACCCCACTGACCTTCCCATCACCCAAGAAACCTTCATCTCCTCCTCATCCCATCGTAAAGCCAATGGATCTTAATTATAAACCCAATCTAAATTAATTAACAAACATAGTTGTAATTTTTTTCTGCTTATGAACGGCATTCATTTTAATGATGGGCCCCCGCCTATAACATTTTCAGGGTATATAGGCCTAAACTATTTTGGCTTGTGATAGACCACAAGAAAAGTACTTCAATAATTTTGATTTTGGTTCCATGAAATTGCTGAGCAAGTCCCACCAATTATTTCTCCTTGTCCCTACCACATCAGAACTAGCACCGTACCGTAAGCTACCGTACAAGAGATTTTTTTTCAGTATTAGACTGTTACTGTATCAGGGTAGAAAGATGTCGTTAATAACCAACTCATTTCTAGTACATGGAGCAAGAAGGCAATCGAATCCTAGTAGAGTTCTGGCTTGCGGCTGTGAACTTCCAACAGCATTTGACGAGCACGGATGGGAAGTACGATGCAACTGAAGCTCAGAATGATGCTATGATTCTTTATGACAAGTAAGCTATAATTGCTATAATTTACTCTTGAATGAAGTAGTATACATATTTTGGTCAATTAGTTAATAATGAGCTTCAGGAATGTGTAGAAAATGTGTGCAATATTGCTAGTGGGCACTAATTTCTGCCCATGGATGTGACTTTATCGAGTCCTGCGTGAAGCATTATTCGTATCCCGAAATAACCCAGCTGTTAGTCGGGTCATCAAGCAAACAAGAAGAACCCTCTTGACTGAAGATTTGGTCTCTGCCAAACACTAGGGTTTCCCAATGAGACAGTTTATTCTAGTTTATAATACTTGTATCCACAAAAGGAGAAGGTAGTCCACCAACAGAACAAACTCAAATATCACTGTTATACCATATATTTGTTATATGTTGTATACCCATGATATTTTTAGGGTAGACCTATTGGGATTTTTCAGAACGAGGTTCATGATAAAAAAAAACGAAACTACATCTTTCAAAAGCAGTAGAATCTTATAATTGGGGTGAAGTTTTACAATTATTTTGTTAGTAGACAACCTTCTTTTTTTGTGGATAAAAATGCAGTATACTGTAGTACCGTATATAAAACTTTCACCTTGCTTGAAGGTAGCCAATACCTAAATAAACATTTATAAATACCGTAGTTTGATCTATAGGGACTGTACATGTAAGTTTCACAAATCCTAATATTTGTAGTCCTAATTGTTGTGCTTGTATTCCACAACTTATATTGATTGGTCTTCTATTAGGTATTTCTCTATGCAAGCCACGTGCCCGCTGGGGTTCGGTGACCGAGTACGATCAGAGGTGGAACAGAATATATGTCGAGAAGAGGGTCCTTTGCCAGATTGTTTTCAAGGACCTATCAACATGGTACAACTGATTCTTGAAAAGGTAGGTCTACTGGTCGAGTAACAATGATGTGCACAGTTGATTAGCAGGTATTAGCAACTTGAGTATGTTTATTCTCTATCTTTTGCTTCTAGTCAGCTTTTTGTGTTTACAGTGCTTATTCATTTACACAATAGGCTACTTATTTGATTTGGAAACAATAACATAATCTTGAATTGCAGGTCTATTATATAATGGTTGTAAAACATTAAATAGAAAAAGTGAGGCAAGCATTAAACATTTAACAGCATGAATTCAGTGTGCAGTTTCTGTTGCGTACTGTGTTGTGGTATGTCCATCATTCAACTCATTGATTTATAGGCCTAAAATCAAGGAATCAATATTTTATAATACAGTAATAACTAGGTACGGTAATAATATAATGACAGTATTATTATTTATTTTATTGATGCACTGGTATCAAAATGTCAAAAACTGTAGCTAGAGTATGGTATATTGTTATAGGCTTTAAACACTTAATAGTTGGTATTTAACACTAAATATAAGGGGATTGCATCAAAATTCAAACCTGAAATATCTAGTCTTGAAAAGGAAAATTTAGTTGTGTGAATATTCTGGCCTACTGTATTTTTAATTTGGTATCCAAATACAGTGAAACCTCTACCGGTACGCATCTCTCCTGATTGTATCATTTATTTTGTCTCACCCCGATTCCATAACCAATGTTAAATTTTTGTGGATGGGTCGTTTTCCTGCATGAATGGTGTTATTTTCCTGGTCCTTTGAAAAACAATTGATATAAAGGTTTCATTTTATGACAAGTAAAATTGTATTTTACTATCTTCAAAAACTAATATATGAATTACAATCATAACAATAGCAACACTGTTAATTTCAAGGCTCGATCTATAAAATGCTGAAATGTCCAACACGATTGAACTTACGTCACTTGGTTTCAAACTCAGATCGTTGGCACAAATTGAAATGCTGCTTGATTTGCTCAAGCTTTGCTCAATGATTCAAAGTGCTGTGCTTGTATGCAACTACATAATACCTAGTAAATACTTAATACTGAATAGCCTGGAACTACTCTCTATGTTACAAATTACAATATTGAAACGTAATGTAGAATTATCATACTGATTAAAAGAAATATACCTACATATTTATTAGACATAGCCTATGCCATTTGTTTTCAAAGTAATTTCTTCATAAGTTTGTACACATGTTTTGCAGAACTTTCTGTCGTCTTTCCTCACGTCTCAGCTCAACATGAAGTATTTAACAGAGCTAGTGAATACAATTCAGGCTAGCCCAGCCTTACTAACTAGGCATAGAAAAACAGGTTGGTTACACATTTATACTACTTTTAGCTCACCAGGTGTCAATCAATTTGGTTACTTAAAATTCTGACATGCATGCCATAGCCCTACATAGTCAATAAATTACTATGAGATCAAAAAATTGAAGATACAGGTAGGGTACTACAGTGCGATTCAATTTCTTTTTCGAAAGATAACGACTCGATAGGATTCAACGAAGTCAGTCAGTTGGTCTGGTTTTTTATTGGTTTTTTAGTGACAATGATTTGATATCACTATCAAGTAGTGATTCTCGATCACTATCGAGAATAATTGCACGGCTTAGCTAGTTAGGCCTGATATGTGCAGCGAGGAAGACTTGAGTCACACGATCAAGCAAGCAGTGATAATTATTAGTTGATTCTGAATCTTCATACCTGCGACATACCATTCTGGAATACTTATTATACTTGGATATACTTATTTCAATGACAGAAGAAAGTCATACTCATATACCAAATACATGATAGGTACTGGTGAACATTTTGATAATTACTTAACCTCATTGCAAGTTTAATGATTCAATGGGACAGTGAGGTGAAACTGTAAAGTCTCTCAAGTAGGGGATTAGAAAAACATTCTCTCTGAAGCTCATCTGTAGTAGAAAAATGAAAATTTTCAAATTAAAAAAAAAAATGCGGGGGGCATCTGTGTTGGCGACCCCCTAAAATGTGACATTTGAAATAAATCACTGCTACTTTCTCAGTTTTCATTTTTTTCACTTATTTTTTTTTAATTGTTCACAGTACCGAAACTCTAAGGTACGGTACTATGCATTACTTTTTCCAAAACCATTCTTATTTGAGACACGAAAAAAAAATGTTTTTTTTGCAGCAGCAGCGCACCTGTTTACCTTATATCTATTTGCAAGTGGGAAAACAAAAAAATGGAAAAACCCATTCTTAAATTATTACTTGTATCTTGAACATATCCTGAAAATTTCATACAAATCCATCAATTATTGTGGAAGCAGTAGGATTTTTGCTTCCTAAATTATAGTAAATAATTGTTCATAGTTATTATTGGTTGAAGTTATGATAATTATCCAATAGCATATATTTTAGGGCAACGTTTCCACACATTGGTTTACTGAATAATTAATTGCTAATAACCTTTATATCACATAGTATGTATGACAACATATTTAACAAAACAGATAATCAAGACTACACAAATGAATAATGAAAAAAAATAATTTAGTTTTCATGGTAATTTCACCTCAATATCCCCTTGAGGCATTTAAAAGATGCAGTTATGTTTCTTATCATAAACCTTGTCCTGAATAATCATATTGTCTTTAAAATGTCACAGCTACACAAGTATAACGATGAGTTTATTTGTGTTACATTGGTAGACGACTGTTCTCTTTTGCAGTTACAAGTATAGTGAAAAAGATTGTTTATTTATTAGGTTTAATATGTGTTCGTAGCTGTGGAAGAGACGTGTTATGCTTCATGTTGCTCAAAAATACAATCTGTATGAGGGTATTCTAATGTTGGGCCATTTTGTAGGGTAAAAAGCTTCACATGCAAGAACTAAAACAATTATGAAAATAAATCCACGCTTAGAAATCTCATGACAAGGAATAATTAGGTATTACATTTTTAGTGAATTGTTCAGGCATTGGCTCAAGATATAACCGGATGAGCCAAGGTCAAGGTAATGTCATTTCAAACAAACGCTGAAATTATCTACCGCCCAAGGACCTACTCCGATAGTTGGATAAACACTATTACCGTACTCATGGTAGCAAAGAGAAGAGTACTATAACATACATTGATTCATGTAGATGAATTAATGTTCAATACAAGCATTATATAGGTCATAGTTCCCCAAATTAATTGCAATACAGTAATTTAAAGAAAGAACTTTGGGTGGCCGTAATAGGATATTATTTTACACAGCCGTTTCATCATAAAGAGTGGGGTCCATTGAGACGATATAGTTGTCGAATATTATAACGATGTGGGTTGTAAAATTCAGAAGGGAAACACACGCTACAATTTTAATGATTTTATAATCTAAGCAACGAACAAAAAGGATAGACAATGAATTCTTCAAGGCGTGTTTCGAGAGAGAGAATTGCACTGCTGGTACTTTCTACAAAAAAAGTTGAAATACAGAATATTTTTCAATTCTCTCATCTAATATCATATATTGAAAGTGACCCTTCAAGACAATTTGCTTCTTCATAATTTCAAAACTGTGTCCCTCTCCTTAGGATCCGAGTCTAGCTCGGACTGGAGTATATCAGTTCAAAATACATTATTGGCGTCTGAAGATTCATTAGCAAATCCGATCAAAATATTGCACAGCGTCAACCCCGGAGAAATGTGCATCGATTCACGTCAACTCAACGACCCGGATGCACTATGGAAGAGGAGGCGCCACAAGTATGTTGGTCTATTTAATTTTACTGTTTATTATTTTCATATGTTGATAGATGTTGAGGCATAGTACAAAAACTGTTGTCCTAGGATAAAATGGTGAGGACAAAAAAGAATCCTCCTTATGATCAATTAATGATTTTCGACTATTTCCAAATGATTACGTACTATCCATTTCCTATCTCATTGTGGAATCGCCACACGTCAGGCATGTTTATTATCGTATTATCCAACCTTTTCTAGTCACAGTAAAATCTTATCAGTTGTTTCCATTTTGCTACGTCTTCTCACTCACATCCATTTTCTACTTCTGTTCCCGTTACCATAAAGATCAACATTTTCCCGTGTATTTAAGTGTGTTAACTCAGTGATTAAAGATAGTTTTGAAGCACCCAAAAGTGTCTTTGCTTATACTCTATTTATATCTTGTTTGTAATCTCTAAAATAGAAACACTTAATTAGGCACATTATACATTAACAAAAGTCAGTAAGCTAACAAAACCAGCTGACAAGATTTAATGGAATTAATTACAACTTCATTTATGCTATGTTGCTACGTCAGCATCATTTCTTCTCCGAGGACAATCTAAAATATCAACAATGTTTGTTACTGTATTTGTTATTCTCAACAATACAATACAATGGTTAAACCACCTTGTTGATCTCTTTCTTATTCTCTGGACAATAATGAGTGACTATTGGTTAATATATTTTTTTGTGTCTAGGGGGCTAAACTTTGGCCGCATCAACCAAATGGGTAGGTTTGAAACAGATGTAGAGCCAGAGCCAGACAGAAAAGAGGGTAAGCAATTATCTCATAATTATGAACTTTCACATTATGTAACCTATTCACTATGATCTATGAATATTTTTTATAAAGAATTTTGTTTTCTCGCAGAATCAAGAATTGCCAGGGTGGTCAAGAAACTAGTCAATATGGAGGAAGATAAGGTAAGGGTCTACTCTAACCTTATTTTCATTTTAATTTTGTACATGCCCACTTATGCATACATATTTGTATTTTACACCATGCTAGTATCAGTTACTTTAGTCTATGAATGTAGGCCTACAGTAATACACTAAATTAATGCACTGTGCATGTGGCAGGGAAAGAAATGGAACTTGAGTTGTAAATTGTAATAATGGGACTGCTATATTGCAAGCTATACAACTGCTTCTATCAGCAAGAACGATCTTAGAATGGCAAGAATATAGTTGAAAAATGCTCAAATTTTGTTGAACTTTTAAAGTACAAGTCCAACGACTCCTCTTACCGCACGAATTTGTTGGGCCTTTTTCATACATTTCTTTAAAATTTTATTAATCAAATTGAAAATGTTGAAGCAAATTCTAACAACATCTATCTTCTACGACGTTCGGCTTTATTTACGTTCTCGATTAGTCCGTATCCAGTGAAGATCGGACCGAGCCGAATATAGTAACTTATCCTATTTCTTCCAACTTGATACATTTTTTAATCAATTTTTTTTTAAAGAATTCACTCTCAAGTGTTTAAATTGGTTGAGAAAAAATTTAGATTGGAAGCTCTACGAAGGATCTTCATGGACATTTTCGAGAAATGTGCTCTTATTGTCATATATCAAGGTCGTAACACTAGGATAAAACCACACCGTAATTTATTTCAGGCTAAGGAAGAGATGGCGTGGCAGATTGCTGAAATGATTGTAAAAGACATAACAAGTTTGACTCTGGGCAGTGGTGACTCAATGGAATCCTGATAGAAGATTGACAATCTGAGTATGGTGTTTACTTTTATAGTTGTACGTTCACATCAACCACTCAATAGTTCACTCCCTCACTGATAGTAACGTATCGCAATTCAGTATCCTTCCGGTTAGTGATACCAACGGTTCTGGACCAGTATCATTGAAGAATTGTAGGTTTTTCTCACATCCAATATTATCTTGGCCAACCGAGTACCGACATTTATTGTACAAAGCTCGTTGTGACCTAATACCAAGTGTAGCTCCAATATTATGATATTATATATCCAATCAAGTGTAGCCAAGCATAAAAAACATACACTTCAGTCAAGCAAAATAACATTATATGTGCAAGTTTATTAGGAGCAAACTTTAAATGGTTATAGATTTGTGACATATCAAAAGTTGCTTGAAGTTGAAATGCCATTAGCTATATTAATTTATTAATATGTATTTAATTAATATTTTCAATATATAATCCATCTATCAAATCATTCTACTGTAATTTTTCCCATAATCAGTGATTTATTTAATACATTTTTTACTAGCATTTATATGATGTACAGTACTTGTATTATTCTTAATGCTTAACATTCCTAGAAATTCAGCAACCAAGACATTTCTCAGATGTACGGTTATGAATGTTACCAAGATTTTCTTCATTTGTTGTTTATTATTCCACTGAAGCATTAAAAGCATGCATATCTCATTTATTAAATAATATTGGTAGGCCTAGCCTAGATAGACTTGAGAATCAGGCTTTATCTGATCATATTGAATTATTAAATAATACCAATAATGATACATAAATTATTAGAATGGAACCATATACTGTAATATTATAGTACTGTAGTAGGCCTATATTGATTAAAATTATTTATCGCAATACTTCTATATTTAATGAATTACTTATACTTTACTGCGAGTGTAATTATTCATCGAGTTGAAACTCATTATGTTTGTTTTTATATTATTTGATACTGTGATGGGATAATCGTTTTTCAATAAGCATTGTGGGTACTAGATATCACCGTAATACTTAGTAGGCCTAAACCTAGGAGCTGCTCAATACAATGATAGTTTTGGGCACTATCCATTTGTAATTATTGTGCAATGTCAATTCACAAGTTACAAGTGAAATTGTGGAATATATTTTGCATAATGAATTAATGATTGATATGGGAGGAGAAATTTATTTCCAAGTGGACTTACAGTAGAATTTTTAATTAAAAAAAATTCAATTTGTCAGTTTAGAACGTGTCGAAAGTAAAATAGTAAAAATACTGTAGTACCCTACTGCAGTCCTAATGGGCATACTGAGCAATACTGAGCAATGGCAATACTGAGAATTGCATTTGCAGGTAGAAAGATATTATTTCCCTTTTGTTGAAAAGGGCATACCGGTACTATAAATTGAGGTATATTATATATAGGCATATAGTGTATTATGTATATATAATAGTATAATGTAATATTATAAATCAAGTTTGGGAATTATTTATGATCTTTTTCAAGATCAGGAATGTCGCGTTTATGTCGATATGTTCTTGATTGATGACGCCCACTACGACCAGCCTTACTCATTGTTTGTCGCCACAGACTGATGTTTCAACTAACTATACTCGAGCGTCGTAATAATCAAGCTCTACACGCGTAATGAATATACTTGATCAAAATAAAACAGCATCATCATCTGTAATTCTTCCTCTTAAATACAAACATTTCAAATATACATTTGCGCATTATTTATTTCACTTATCTGCAACAACTAAAATAGTATGTATAGATTTTGTAGATTTGCTTTATTCGAGTTGAAAGAAGTCAGTCACTGATAGTCACGTGATAGTACGTGATAGTCAATTTTATTTTAGGTTGCCTTGTAAAATAAAGTGTGAAGACAATTAAAAAATATATACAAATCATAGCCTTCTTTATTCAGATCAGTTTGTTCTGAGTGCCCTTTCACTGTGGGTATGCTTCCTATGCTAACTAATGTCGATTCATTCTAGTTTACGAAACAAACGCTGATGGTACCGTTGTTTCCAGACCATGACGTCACTTTCCAAAGATATTCAAATATATCAGTCTGTTTGACATGTCATATCTGCGAAGCTGCGAACCACTTGGGCAATTCCGTAAGAGAATTTGAACTACGTGCTCATTCTATTAGGCCGTGACTGCGAGTTTACTACCTTTGTGTACGACAATTATATGAGTAATTTTATCCCATAATATGATGAAATATCACCACGACAAGTTCTTGATTTGTGCTTATTGCTTGGGCCAGCATAAATATAGTTGAAGTCCAAACCTGACTGGGCCTATAGGCCCTAGTCAACACGTAGATATGACCTAACCTCAATAACGTCGCGGGAAATGAAAATATTGTGGCAGAACAGTTGTTTTCTAGTTTTCAAGATTACCAGAGTGCAGTCACATACCAGACCATGCAGTCATTTTTGCCTGCGCGAGCAAATATGTGCAAACCCGTCAAAGTGGCCTTATAGTAGAAGGGCAGTTAAGAATCAGTTGAGAATCTTCCAATCAAGAAGGCTGTGATACAAATATTACATCATTATTTATATGTATTATCATGCAATATATTGTACGAGGTACATAAGACTCGCCGCTGTTCAGCAAGCTCATTCTCGCTCGAGACTTACGGAGTAGGTTGATCATAAGGGGAACTCGCTGCAGATTGATGCAAATATTATATTTGTATATATATATATATATATATATATATTTTTTTTTTTAATTATCCTAGCACTATTGACCACTAGTGATAGGCGTGGCTAATCGCAAGGCCACCTTTATCTATACTTCATGTGGGCATTTAAAGACTCTTGATAGGTAAATGTCAAATTTCCCACATAACAAAGCCCATTTGATTGGCTGTTTTGTGACGTTTGTAGGCGGGTCAATCACTAGTCGTCAATTGTATAAGGAACCACCTCAGCAAGCAATGAGTATCAACATTCCCGAGACATTCCTAATATTTGAAAATCATAAATAATTCCTAAAATGTATTTAAAATATGCCGTTTTCATCAGAAAAAGTAAGAAAAGGATCTTTCTACCTGCAATTGTTATGCCTTTTAATAGGAAGCAAATGAAACATGAATCCTTAGTTCAATATTATTTAAATAAAATATTTTTCGTGTTTTTTTTTTGTAGGTCTACCATTATTGCAAGAATAATATGAACCTAAATATTCAAGGTGTTATCTTCCAACCTGTATATAAACCATAACTTCTTAGACCAATACAGTGTATGTATTACTATAATTTGCTTGGATGATGATTGATGGTGATACTGCACACATCTATTGAATGACTAAAAATAATGGTGCAGCCTGAAAATACAGGTCCAGTAAGGTAGAATACAAAAATATGTGATTTTGTTTTGGTGATGTTGGGATGATGTAATCAGTGGAATATGAAATTCAGTATATTACAGTATATACAAATTCCGGTATGTGTGTACTGTTCACCGCACATTGTTGTAAACTTGTAATTCAAGCCAGTGTATGATTTTTAAACTGATATTTCTGAAGAATACTCTCTGAGCGAGTGTAAGGCTAATATGCATAATGTGTCATATTATCATAAGTAGTGTATAAATCAAATCGCCGACTAGGCCTATATCATTAAATGTTACGTAAATGCTATGTTTAAGTGTACAGTAAAAACGAGATTTTGGGTAGGGCCTACACTACATGTGGTCATTATTTTATTGTGACCAATGAAACTTTTAACTGAATTCCAGTAGTGTATGCCTCTACACTGTCAAGACTAGCAAGTTACAGTATAACTGACAAACAAATGCAGTAAATCTTGGCACCTTACTACTTGATTTTATATTTTCTTTGTGTTTTTTTTGTAAAATTGGTAAACTACAGTGCTACTTTGTAATGAAAAATAAATTGGAACATTAAAAGTGAATAAATTGAAAGATAACAATATTTTATTCTGTGTGTTTGTATATTTAATACATAACAACGAACCAAATGCATTAAGGGTTGCGTTCGTTTGCCGTTGGGAGTAGAATAACCGTAATTTTAACCAACCGGCAAACCAACGCAACCCTCAATGCATCTTGCAACAAACCCTTGACAATTGACAGCCCGGATTAGAAATGAGCACAGTACTTCAAAATGAATTATTTTTTAGTTGACATCTGAAATGTCTACAAAAAGTAAAAGTGGCTACAAATTATTGATTTACACACAATGTGTTGCTCAGGATTCAATTAAAAAAGTAGCTTATGAACCAGAGGCGGCAAAATTTGAAGTGAGGCGAGATTGAAATTGAAAAGAGGGTGCCTACGAAAAGGGTCGTGATTTCGAGGTGAAGAGGGGGTCTGAGGGGCAGAAGCCCCCCAGGTGAATCCCGTAGAGAATTTTTTGAATTTTCACCATTTTGGACCTGAAGAAATTCGTTTCGAGAAAGATTTAAGTTTTCGGAGCACGCGTCCATTACTATATACATCACACAATTTCAGCCTTTAGATCACCAACTTCATTCCTCATAGCGTTAATTCCAGTGAGGATATCTTCATACCTTGGTACTTCAACAGTGTAGGTCCCAAATTGATCAAGTAATTGTACTTTTTTATATTTCTACATATACATTGATTGAAGTGCCAAAACAATGTGAGGTTAATCAAATTGCAAATTTTTAGGTCTCATGACATTTTATTGGTTTAAGGTATTTTTGAAACTCCGATGTGTTCAATCAATCATTCCTCCGCTTCAAGTTTGCATCATTCATGTTTGAATTTCCTGTGATATTTTGATTAAATTTTGTCAGCAATTTCAAGATAAAGGTAGGCCTACATTTATACTAAAAATTATTATTATGAAATAATGGGCATTGAAAAGTGGTGATATGTAGGCAATAGCAGGCCTAAGCCTATGGGAATAGCACTGCACATGTGACTGAAAATAATTCCTGAATCCAAATATCATGAATGTGTTCAAACAAATTATATCCATATATTTTGTATTTTGTCACACTTGTAATGTCACACTTGATAATAATGAGGAAAAAAACTAAAAACCAGACAAAAAATGCGAGGTCTGGTACGTAGTCGGTTGAATAGTACAGAATGATGGACTATTTTGTTTTTTGAGGGCTGAAACTTTTCCCTGATCGTGAATGTTCTTACAATTGCGATAACGGGCTGAGGGCGACCCAACAATATTTCTATTTTTAATTCCCGCTATCTTGATCTAAATGGTATATAGAGTAAAGCGGGTGTTTGATCTTGTTAAAACACTGAGACAGATGGTCGAGTAATTATAACACTGAACTGTCATTTAGGAAACCGGAGTTCGATTCCCGCCGTGGTCGACCATCCTGACAGGAGGTTTTTGTGCTTTCCCTCTGTCTTTCAGGTCAATACTGGGATGATTCCTTAACAATAGGCCATGGCCGACTACGTCCCACTATCCAAAAAACTCATGATACAATAACCTTTCATCTCACCATCCCACCATCTCATATATCATTCACCGACGCCAATCGATTTCAGTCATGAGTACAGTGCGTCGTTACACCCAATATAAATCAATAAATACGTTCTAATATTTGAATGAATATTCAGAATGAAAATATTATTATCATTATCATTTTTTTTTTATATATTGGGTTTTATCGACGCACTGTAATGATTACCAAGATCTATTGGCGTCGGATGAATGATTAATGAGATGATGGGATGGTGAGATGATGGTTTTTATAGGTAGTGGGAAGGATAGTGGGAAGGAAGCGGTCGTGGCCTATATTGTGGGAACCATCCCGGCATTAGCCTAGACTACAGAGGGAAACCACGGAAAACCCCTGTAAAGATGGACGGTGGCGGGGATCGAACCGGGTCCGATACGTCCCTTCACCTCCCGGATCACGAAGCAAGTGAGCTAACCACTCAGCTACTGTGCCGGTTTATCATTATCATTATTTTTATTGATGAGTCATTTGAAAAGAGAGTGTTATTAGTTTATTCTAGAGAGGCTGTATTTAGTTTATTCCCCAGTTAAACCCTCAATGGATTTTGTGGACACTCAAGAGTGAAAAATGTCTTGTAATAATGTAGGCCTACATTTATTGGATGAAAAAAAAATGTTTTCCTTTTTATTCTTGAAAAGAGTAACTGCAGTGTCGCCTCAGTTGGTTCACTGGACAAGCCGCCACTACCATTATGAATTAGACATTTGAGAAAATATCTGGTAAATGGATTTACCAAATGTCAAATAAAAACTCAAAAATATATATTAGTATGGAACAAAACTAAAAGGTACCAAATTATATAGGCCTATTATGTAAAAAAACATTAGTCACATATTTATAAATAATAATTAGGTCTACTTGAAGCATCCGATGGCAATGAGATGTACGCACAGTGAAATCTCGATGCATCGTTCCTGGATCCATTGTTTTCCTGCTTCTATCATTCTATCAAATATAAAAAATGAACAAAATAAACACGAAATTTAAATTTTGAAATACCAAGTGTTTTATCTACCTGTATGTAGGCCCTCCCTATACAATATATTTTGAAACAAAAATATCATGTTCATGGTCAGATATCAGGTTTTTAATTAAGTAATAAGTAGGTATGGGGTCAAGGTAAGTATAATACATTGGTCAGTAGGTAGTCTCGATGAGGCACTTCTCTGTTCAGAACATTCCGCAAGTCTGAGCTTGCGTGACGTCACCTGGTGTCAAGGCTATTTTCCGAGCTGTTGTCCACTGATTGAGTGTGACTACTAAAATGCTGGCCCGCAACTTTCTCTTGATTTGATTGGTTAATCACAGTAAGTTTAAATTTGATCCGTTTTTAGTCACAACCCGACGTCATGCGGCTCGCTCAGAAAATGAATGTTCTATACCCTTAACGAGACAACCTAGTGAGTAGGCTATTCAAATAACTTTGGATATGAGATACTTAATAACCGGTATGACTAAACTGCTTTATTGACTATATAATGAATGATGAATATAAAACTATTCAAGTAAAGTAATGTAAAATCTTACAAAATGTAACTCTACACAAAAAGTAAAATGGGCCTAGGCCCAATGGTAACATTGGAAACTTGCCAACTAGGCTCTAAAACTAAATAAGTTTCTAAATAGAAACTGAAATATGCTCTAAATAGCTAATACATTTAAGAACACATTATTATAGTACATGAATGATAGAATGAAGATCCATGTATGCTATCTACTACTAGTTCAGTGATGCAGTTACAGCACTGTCTTTAATATACTTGACATCAGCATATAGATTAGTGAGATCACACAAATAATCATCATTAGTTTCTTGCTAGGCCTACAATAATTATAATATGATTAAAGTATAAAAAGGTGAAAAAACGTTCTGCTTGTAGGCCCAACTTATTAGTTTACAGTGTAGTTGCTTTGGAGCCTGTTTTACAAATCTTAGTTAGGTGTAAATCCTCCAACAATTGGTGAAGGTACGAAAATAGCATGCTCAAACAACGGTGATAACAAATTAATCCACTGACTATCGCTTAATCCACCAACAATTAGTTGGTAAAACTGGACCTTGGAAAATTTAATTCATTTTTGGAGGCAATTCTCCCCAACAAAAGGCAAGTACCATTGTAGGGACAGTATTAGTACTACACAGGCGTTTATGGTTTATAAATATTTTGAGAGTTACCGGTACCAATAGATTGACAGTCAAGTGACCCTTCAAAGTCTTTCCATTGTTTGGTTAGCAAAGTCGAATACAGTGGAACCTCTTTAGTACGTTTTTCAGGGGACCAGACTGAAAAGACTTACCAAAGTGAAAAACTTACTAAAGAGACTATTTAACATGTAGGAGCTTATAGATGGGATCAAAAAATAAAATTTACTAAGGAGAAAAATGCACTAACGAGGGACTCACTAAAGAGGTTCTACTGTAGTCATTTTGAAAATAATTCTTAGTTGGAGAAATTTTATTTTCCAAGCTTTATTGAACAAGCATATTCCCATGTTATCTCGTAAGTATATCCAAGTAGGCCTACAGTATATTCTTGAATAGAAATTGCTTTGGAAACACTGTCATTTTTCCAACCCATAGTTACAGCACTTGAAATAAATATCAAGTTGCTATTTTGACTTCATTCTGGTGACAAATTAATTATTTTTCCACTTGAAATGTGTGTTGGCCTCCTTAAAAATGAGAATGGGTGCATACACTTGTTTTCACTTAATTCTATTTATAATAACCTCTATCTACAAAACACCAGCTTTTCTTTCAAATGATGTGTCATTTTAAATTATCTACTGAATAATTAATGAGAAATAAAAGTTGAAGCTGGCATGTTAAATGATGGGGAAATATACAATATTTTAATTGATATATACCATTTATGAAAATTTAGCCCGCTCAGCCTACAATTCGTTTTGACATTTTTATTCCACACATCAGAATGAATCGACTGACAAGGACTCCTAATTTTATCATTGCTACGAAGTTACGATCGAAAGACTTCAGGTGCTCTCATTTGGATTACAGCTATCGTACCGAGGTTTACAGACACAACCACACAAAGAGATGAGCATTTGATGCTACATTCAACTTACTGCGCAAACGCTAGCCTATACTACTGTATATGAGTCCGAGTTGATGGATGACATTGGTCTTACTGTTTTTTTTTGTTTTTTTTTTTGGATGAGGAGGAGGAGGGGAAATCTTGCAGAGTAGTCTTACTGTTATGGAAATGCTATAGATTTTCTGTAGAAGTGATTGAAAATGAGGGAAATGAGCATTCCTAAAATCACATGAAATTAAAAGTTATAAAAATTCAATCTTTGTCTGTTATGATCGATTACAAACTACGAACTATTCAACTTTGAACTACAGTAAACATAAATGACTGTAATCTGATATAAAAATATGATAGAAAGATTGTTTCATAACAATTATTATTGTCTAGTGATTATTTATAGGGTGGGCATAATTGCTTTCAATTCGGATAGCAAGGATTTCAGTGTAAAATGTGAAAATTAATCTTTATTACACCAGTAAGTAATCTTGTGACCTCTAAAAAATTATCCATTTATCAAATGCATCAAGCACAATTTACTACATACTTTAGTAGACCTTGTTAACTTTATACAATTTAAATTTCTATTCTTAATTTAATTCAATTTTTTTAAATATAGGCCAGAGTTAAATTTCAACATCACCTCTGCTTTCTTGTTCCGTGAAACAATGTGAATTTGAACACAAAATACGGTATCACGCTTCGGCCTATAAGACTGAAGTCCAGTCTCCGGAAGAACCTGGATTACCTCTGACTAAGAACTAAGAATTACGGTAAATTGTTAATTAAATGTTAGGCCTACTTATTAAGTCACTTACCGTTCAGTAATTAGTATTTCCTTGTATAACAAGTAGTACGATTACAGATCATCTAGAGATGACCCATTAATACAATTGGATGGACCTCTGTTCACTCGACTCTGTAATAACGGTGTGGCTTCGCTTGCCGGCGACGGTGACGAACTGGACAGAGTTAACGACGGTAATGGATAGAGTTTTCGACACGGAATGTATACTTTTTCTGAGCCCGACCAACTCCGATAAACGAGACAGTTGAACGCTGCCTGGAGGGGATTTATCGCTGCCTAAAAAAGTAAATGTTATTAAAAACTGACAGCCAGTTATGCTTGTTGGCTACATTAACAACATTAAGAGTTTTCGATTGAGGCTGGAGGGCCTTTTGTGTTATTATCAAAACTCATGCGCAGTTTATTCAACGCTCTTGTTGTCTCGTTTATCTGCAAGATTGCAACAATTGAAAGTTTCAAGACACTATCTAGCACTGCTTCTAGGAACTCAAACTAGTCATATGTAATTTGCAATATTTCAATGCATGTTTGATGTCACCCATAAAAGTGTTTCTCTCTCCCTCTCTCTCTCTCTATCTCTCCTCTCTCTCTAGACTGGTGGCCCATTTACCCATAATTGATAAATCTTAAATCTTGCCTTGGTCACTTAAGAACATGGTTCCTGTCATTGATCAAAATCACACAATAGGTCCATAGTAAATTGTTCACCTCACAACAAGTAATCTAACAGGCCTGCGTAATGTGATATATTCAAAAGGGATAATAGAGGAAAGAGAGCTCGTTGAAATAATACATATATTCACAATTAACACACACATGATATTCGACGTTTTGGCTACTGACTTGGATCACTGGGATTCTTGTCTCTACAGTGACCAAGGCAGTAGTCCCCTGTGTTATAATTGAAAATATAGGTATTATTTCTACGGGCTCTCCATAATGAGTATCTCTACTAATCACATTTCGTGTGCTGCAGTTCATTCTTTCCATTTTACCCATTCTAGCCTCAAGGTTCTTTCATATGCATAGGCCTACTCATAATCATAAATGGAATAGGCCTATATTGTATATGTATGTTATACTAGTTATACAATTACCATTGATAAGCTTGGACTGATTTAACTATTATATATTAATTGTTCACCACTTATGATATATTTTTTCACTTATAATATAGCAGGGCCTACAGTCTAAATATGCATTACATACAACTTACTATAATGTATTGAGCTATCTAGTATACAAATTAGAAACATAAAGGTAAATATAACAGCTTGTAGCATACTACTGTAAGCCTAATCAGAGTGTACAGTATGAGGTAAACTAACCATGATATACCAAAGAGCGATTATCAAGTTTCTCGGCAAATTGAACCACAGAGTCCATAACAGGAAACTATTGATGAGATTCGGTAGCCAACAGACGTATAAAACAATGTTGATGAATGCAAACTTGATTCTTATCGTGTCGACGAGAGTGCGTTCCTTGCTAGTAAACTGTCCCATACCACTAGCAACAACGTGATGCACGTCTCTCGAAGCCTGGATGTACAATGCGGGACAGGCAACCATAACGATAGCTAAAGGCACGTAGGTAGCTAAGTAGTTGGGCAATATTCTGTAGAATGCTTCTGAGAGGCTACCCAGTGCATGACAGCTGAAAGATAATAAGTGATTAATAGCTAGCCAAGTGATTGAAATTTAGAATGAAGACTTGATGGAGCTAGATGGAGTCGTATGCAAATGATTTGAATAAGTAGCTGGATGAGCAATAGCAAATATTTCATTTTATGCACTGGAAAAAAGGTGGGTGTTTTCATGACATTTTTTTGAGATTTTTTTTTGTGCGTGCTTGACAGGTCAACTTGCAAACCAATCAATTTTAAAATTTCAATAAACGGAAGCTTCCTCCTGAGATGGAACTCTATAGTTGTTTAGAAAAATCGATGAACCACTAGATAGAAAAACAGGTGAGAAACTTTTTACAAAATTGTAAGAATAGCCCACTGAGAAATTTTTTTAAAAAGTTCTCTGGGAAAGTCAAAATTTTCACTGAATTAGAAAACATCAACGATAAGCCCAAGTATTATTACAAATTTTCACATGAATCAGACAGTCATTGTGAAGACAAAAATCTATTTTTTTTTACATCAAATTTCCATCAAAATGAACTACAGCTACAATCGATATGCTTCATCAAGTTTCTCCATTACACATCATAATAATCTCGCTCAAACTTCAAATGGACACACTGTGTTACCTTTCATTGGCCCGTTTTTTCAAAAGAAGTAGTTCGTTACCAATTAATCAAGTTATATAGCGTACAAATCTAACCAAGTATCGAAACACTAAAAATGTGCATGCACTTACTTGGCGTCGGGTAGGTATAGTATTGATAAGCCAATACTTGTAAGTACAGCAGGCACACTCCATGCAACAAAATGATACAACACAGGCCAACCAACTCGATCTTTCAACACTAGTCGCATATCGACAGCATAACATAACGTCCATAGCCACGTGGCTGTATAGAAATACTGGATCCATGCCTGTAAATACAATAATAGATTTGTTGATGGTGGAAAATGAAAATATATTATGATGCTGCCCAGTCATATTATGAAGTAGCTAGAAGTGTAATGAAAGTGCAACACATAATAACTGTGGAACAAGGTGAATGTTTTCAATTTTTTCAAATGTTTAAACAAATTACAGAAGCTGTGAAAAATAGAGTTTCAACACAAGAAAAGACTGGGTAGTGAAAACGAAGACTGAGCATACCGGTACATTAAAGACAGGTTCAGAGCCAGTCTCTAAGTATGAATTATCAATAGTACATAACCATCATATCTAGGGATATTCATACGTGCACGTACCATACTGTAAGTACATTACACAAGCTTTTAAATTAATTAGATAATGGTTCCAAAGATTTCCATTCCACTGACAGGAAAAAAACGGGCATTGTTTCCATGTTTTATTTTAAATCGGTTTGACATTTATGGGTGGAAAAATGTGGGAAGCTTGATAACTCCTGATAAGGATAACCCACAGGAAAGATATTTGCAAGACTGACAGTTCTATTTCTAGATAAAATCAGATTTAAAAAAACTCTGATATTTTTAATGAACATAAAAACACTTAGATCCATCTATTCACATTTTCTTTAATGTTCAAATCAATTGGATAAGAAATAACAAAGAAGATGAATAAAATACACAATTTGTATTAAATATTAGGCAGAACAAGTGGTGCGAGTAAAAAGATCATCGGGTCGCATTATTATCAGGTCACGCAACGATGAAGAAGTAGCAGGTGGGGGTTTCAAGCTTTTGAAGTAATTCACGATCAGTAGATTCAGAGTAAGCTGTCATAATATTTCTGTTTCAGATTTTCATACTTCTAAGCTCATCTCACAACAAATTAATAATTATAGAATAATACGTTTTTCTAGTGATAAATACTGATCAATTATCTTACCGATGAAATGGCACAGAAGAGGACGCTGACCATGTCGCTATCATTGAACATTTCTTGCTTGTGGTTGATCCAAAGGGCAGAACGCACGAATACACCTACGAAAAAAACAACAACATGAGACTAAGAATGAATGAATGAATTTACTAATTTTTTGGTTTGCTTTATTATTTATACTATAGTAGGCCTATATCAAGTCAAATGAGGAAAAGTTTCTCACACTCTGCCAAACCAAATGACTAGGCCTACGCCTCAAAAACTAAGAGCGAGTATTTGCAATACATCATGTCAGAAGTGACCAAAAGTTTCTGAACCAATTAAATTTGATGAACTTTTGAAAGTCCTATAAGATCAGCTGTGTAATAATTTGTTTAAAAAATAAAATAAAAATAATTAAAAAAAAAAAACGACTCGACTGAATTTGAAAACAACCAGGTCTATGAAATTGAAGTGTGAGAATATATATCTCATTTCTACTGCTAATAGCTGGTTGTACCAACTGATAATAATTAAAGACCCACAGAACCCTCATAATTACTTTTTACCATGGGTAGGGTGACCTATTGTAGGGCTTGAATCAACAGTGTCAATTCATTTGGCACCATAGGTTAATTTAAAAAAAAAATTATGTCAGTAGGGAAGCAGATATGCAACCTGCCTCGCTCCAATCGTGACATCACACCAACCAACCGAGGAGGCTTATATTGTCTCGGCGTCAATATTACGCGCCCGGACACTTTATAACACTCACTGAAGACCTAGCTATCGGGTTTAGACTAAAAGTAAATTTACTGTTGGATTGTGTGATCTTTCCTCTAAATAATCATATTTTGAAATAAACAGAAATGCTATTTTCAATTAGAGTTATATCAATCTCAAAATGACTCTGATTTTAGTTAAAATGTCTTGTTTTCACATCTATCTCAAATTCTCAATAGCGTTCGAGAGATGCTACAATAAATTGAAAATAACTGCCTTTGTTCTCTATCAGTATAGATTTTGGCATTTGAAGTTTGAAAGAGATTGCTTGATATTCAACACAGAGAATGATTATTATATTGAGCAGTGTTTGCCGTCACTTTACTTTTACTACTACAGAGATGTAACCCCTACCTCCACTCAACGGCCAGCGGAATGTTGCAGTGTTTCCTGTCAACTAAGACGGCCAACACTGCTCGATGTAATAATTATTTTCTCCATTAAATATCAAGCAATCTCTTTTAAATTTTCAACTTTTTTAACGCTTAATATTGACGCCGAGACAATACAAGCCTTCTCGGTTGGTTGGTGTGATGTCACGATTGGAGCGAGGCGGGTTGCATATCTGCTCCCCTTCTGACATGATATATTTTTTTAATTAACTTATGGGGCCAAATGAGTTGACACTGTTGATTCAAGCCCTAAAATAGGCCACTCTACCTATGATAAAAAGTAATTATGAGGGTTATGTGAGTCTTTAATGAGTTGAGCAATAATTAGTGAAGCAATTCATTATCACCTGTGGTCATATTTTATTTTTGTAACTTAATAATCAGTTAATTAATATTTAATTACGATGTTAATTAAATGTTACTTGTACAATGGCTGAATGTGGTGAATTGGATTATGGTAGTCCAAATGGAATGTGTTTTATTCACAAAAATCACAATGGTCTATAACAACTGACGTCTGTTAATTTTATTCATGAACATATTACAAGAAACCATACAAATCTCTATCTTGATAGCTGCTGCAAACAGATAAGTGACAAGTCATTGATGTGGAGGTTTATGTGAATATAATAGTTCACCGGATTTCATCAAACAACTCACAGAAAAAGTTCAGAAACAGAGTTGTAAAATATATTAATGGTTGGAAGTTAGTTTCTTGTTAAATTATTTGAATCCCCATTTTAAATTATATTTATTATATTATATTCAATCTTATATTCTGTTATTGTATGAATTTTAACTCTTTAATATCTATTCAATCAATAGTGTATGTACCATTTTATGTAATGTATGCCTTCTATTGGTAACTAAGCAAATAAACGCAATTTAGCGTACTGACGCTGAATAAACGAGCATTGTCATTATTATTATTATTTTTTTTATATTGGGTTTTAACGACACAATGTAATGATTACTAAGATCTATTGGCGTCGGATGAATGATTAATGAGATGATGGGATGATGAGATGAAGGTTTTTATGGGTAGTGGGAAGGAAGCGGTCGTGGCCTATATTGTGGGAACCATCCCGGCATTAGCCTAGACTACAGAGGGAAACCACGAAAAACCCCTGTAAAGATGGACGGTGGCGGGGATCGAACCGGGTCCGATATGTCCCTTCACCTTCCGGGTCACATGAAGCAAGTGAGCTAACCACTCAGCTACTGTGCTGGTGTCATTATTATTAACCAGCTCTAATCAAGTAATTATGATTCAGGTTAATAAAATAGACATTTTATAACATGGTAAGCCTTCAAATAAATAGGCTTACATCATAGCCTCTTGTAGCTTTTATTCAATTTTTCAGAAGGGAGATATATATATATATATATATATATATATATATATATATATATATATATATATATATATATATATATATATATATATATATATATATATATATATATATATATATATATATATATATATCTTAAACCCAGGTAACCAATTAAATTGGGCCAGGGGGCCAGTTTCCACCAGTTTCCAAATTATAATTTAAGGGGTAATATTTTAGAGGAGGTGGGTGTCTATAAATACCTTGGAATTTACTTACATAAGAATTTAATTTGGGTTGGGGGAATATATTGGTAAATTGTCAAAAAGGGCAATAGAATCTCTAAATTTTGTAATGAGAGAATCCGGGAGGAGGTACAGACATCAAGGCGAAGGCATACAAGAGCTTAATACGTCCAATGATGGAGTATGCTGACTCGCTCTGGGATCCCTGCAGAATCAATTTGATTAAAGAAGTAGAGGGTGTGTAGAGGGTTGCTGCAAGATGGGTGAGAGCAACTACAAACTCAATGGTGAGAGGAAGGTCGAGAGAATTTAGAATGGAAATAAATAACCAGGGGGAATTGAAAAAATTAAGGGAAAGGCACAGTGAGATGGTGAAAGAATTAGGGTGGGAAAAATTAGAGGAAAAAGGACAGACTCTTGATTTTTTGCAAGGAATTTGCAAGGCAAGGAATGGTTTTATGGGGTGGAAAGAAGTGAGATAGAATAAGGATGAGAGTTCAGAGGAGTGGGAGAGAAGGGAAACAGCTTGCAGTGGAAGGGCTGAAACAGAATTGGGAAGGAGTAGTTTCATCCAAAAGACATCAAGAGAGTGTAACAGCTGTGCAAAGAAGCAAGAGGAGCGGAAAGTCTTGAAGAGTTCAAGAGCGACTCGGGGAGGGAAACAACTGCCATCGTGCAATTGCAGTGCACAAGCCAACTACCAAATTTATATGGTGAGCACTACATGGTTGTATGCAATTAATGTAGATGGTAGACCTATGCTTGTAGACTTGGTGACCAGCTAATATATACAATTTCTGAGATGGGTAATTAAAGAAAATTGTAGTCAATTTACCAAGTGAAGCCATTAAATCTGCAACCGCAAGCCAAACCACAATTTGTCGACCCCGGGTCGCAGTCGAAAACCACCTGTGACTTTGTGTGGGATCTTGGCGAGGAAGAATCTGAAATATTTTACTGTAGAGCACATTGCGTTGACTTGACAAGTTTTAGAGATTATAAAAACATTTTGATACATCACAATGTCTACACTCTATTAATATGGCCATCTAGACATCATTTTTGTAATTGTACGCTCATCGTTCTGGGGGGCGCAACAAATTCCTAGATGGCACTAAATCATATAGTTTGGTGGTTTGGTTGATCATATGCTCAGTGACCCTGGTGACCATAGTGAAACAACCAATACCAGCTATCAATAATAACTGTACTACGGTAGCTATTTAATTAGATACAAAAATGTATATTTGAGCGCTGCGGTATGGCTCCAAATACCGGTACTCGATTCATTTTCATCATGTTATCCTAGGTACACAAACACAACACAAACGATTCATTTGTATCACAATCGTCTAAGGAATTTATGTACCTACTCAGTGATGGGACTATCATGTATCCTATTCCTAGATATAAAATAAATTGACAATATAGAGACTAGGCCTATAATGAGAAATGCATATTTAACATGAGTCAAGAGCAAGGCCTGCTCTTGGCAAACATCCTAATATAATGACTCTATTAGGAAACTCCCTTATACCCCGTTCACACTATAATCACTAACTGCTGTTAAGCCACTAACCAATGTTAACAACGTAATGCGAACGGAACGCAGTTAGCACTAACCGACATCAAGCCCTTAACTTCGTTCTGTGAACGCAGTTAGAGATTAACCACGGTTAGCTCAAAAGCAGTTAAGGAACATAGGCCTTGTGTGAACGAGGTATTAGGTTACTTTTAATAGGCCTAAAGCCATAAGAGAAATTATTTTTATACGCCTAGGAAACACATTTTGAATTAATTTTAGGTGTATGCCTACAGTTTGTAGGCTCAGGTATAAACAAAGTCGTAAGGATGTTTATTTACAGCTTGAATCAGAAGTAAAAGTCTCTTTGCTACCTGATCAAATCAGTTCATCATATTATATAGCATAGGATTCAACAGGTATCGAAAGACAGAAACTGTCGTTATGTTTCAAGTCCTAATTTGAAACTTGTATAAGTGTGATAAATTAAGCATCTCTACCTGATAAATTGCTCCCAATATACCAATGCTCGATGAGATGAGACTGACTGCATTGTATGTATCTGTATTAAACTCAACCATGAGTCTAAGACCAGTATTATTAGGTGATGGTTCATGACAACAAAAAGTTTGAATTGTGGGATCTGCCATACAAACTTGAAGCTTCTCACTTTTAGAGTGAAAACTGTGAATAAATTGTCTGACTATTGCTAGATTCTAGCTAGGCCCTACGTCTTCACCATCCCATGTCTGAACAAGACGCAAGAATAATTTTCCTAAAGATTGAAGCCTTGAAACTAGTTGATGACCTAACCTAGCTTTTTAAAAGCCTGTCAAAGTTCCACTGCTGTTAACCTTGAAAGTGTGTGTGTGTGTGTGTGATCAAGTTTAACCAACATTACGGAATTAAACTTAAACAGCTGATTTACATTATAAGTTGGTGTTACTGAACAGCGGAAACAAGAGGGAACACTGAAATCTTTGATGAATTTTGGTTGTGGTTTCTCGTAGCTATTTATAACAAGAAACGTTGTGTCACATATTTCTGAAGTTTAAAAGGAGTGTAGACCTACCAGGATCAGTTATTACTTAGTTATTAAACTGAGATGTCACGGACAAACTTCGTCCGCTCATTCTTGGTTTTGTCCAATCTTTCTAACCTCAAAGCAAACAATAGCTGTAGAACCAAATTAGGGTTTGATGTTAAATTATTTAATAATGTAAAATGTAATGCCCATTCACATCGACATCTATATACTAATCAATACGGGTTTGTGCGTTCATATGTATCACTACGTAACAACAACTTCTATGAAACTGCTGACGATTCTGACTCCGAAGAACACTATGCTAGAAGTGATTATAATACATTTAAGGCTGGAAAGCAGTATGGCAAAGGAGTAGCCACAAAGAAGGTGCAAGAAGTGTTTAAATGCACATTAAAAGAAGCAGATAATATGGTGAAGAAATATCCAGGGCTTTTATACATTTCTTCTGAGAATATTACTGAAAATCTCAAGTATTTGGACAAAATTGGACTGGAAACCCATGTATTAAAAGACAATCCATGGCTATTGACATTCAAAACAAGCGCAATATCTGCACGTCTTAGATTTGTACAAAATATGGGTCTGGAAGATATAAATGTATCAGTGCCTTTAATGCAACTATCACTTGATCGTTTACGGGATCTAAGCTATTGGGCAGAGAAAGAAGCTCAGTTTATTCCTGAAGGTAGCCGAATTTATTACATGAGCAAAAAGCTGCAATGTAAACCATTAGAAATGTGTCAAATAATAGTGGATCATCTCTTTGTTCAAACGTTACCCTTTGAACGTATAGAAGAAATTCTACAACTTCTACAAAGTCAGTACCGTATTATGAAAATATTATACTTAAGTCTATAATGGTAACCTCTGTATTGTTTGCTGGCTCTGTATCGTCACCTCAGAAGGAGAACGTTGTTGTTACAATTTCACGATTTTGAGGTTGATATATAAAAAAATTGGGCTTGAGCTGAATTTTATGTTTTCAATGACATTGTAGGGAGCCAAGACTCAAGTGTAAAATGGAAGAAATTCTGTAAAAAATTGAGTGGAAAATGGGCTATCCTCAGGGAGTATATGGGCATTTGTTTCTTACATGTTAACTTCATAAAATAATAAATAATACTTTATTTATCACACAATTTATTCTAATGCAATTTCAGTCCAGCCTCGGTCAAGTTTCAAAGGGGGCGGCATCCCACCCCCCCTGTATACGCCATTGCTACAGTATAAATATTGAATGTTTGTAAAACATAATCAATAAATGATAATAAGTTTGTATGTCAGATGTTGGAGTGAAATAGTGTTAGGAATAATGTTGGGTGTGCGTAACATACAACGTGATGAACAGAAACTTAATTCATAGAATCATAGTAATTAATGCAAGAGTCACATGTACAACAAAGGTACATATTGTTATTCGATTGTATTGATAATAGAAGAGTGAGAAACATCTTGATGTATAAGCTAATTATACAATCTGTTACACAACAAATGTATTGGTCCAAACAAACCAACTCTACGTGTTTTAAAATTATGTTTATCAAAATGATAGTGAGTTCTCCAACTTTCATTTGCCCTTTACTCAAAGCCACAATTTGCACATACAGTGCGACGTTCTCCTTCTGAGGTGACGATAATGGTATGTACCGTAGATTCTTGGATGCTAAATATGCCATATCCTTGACCGATCTGCATCAGGGTTACTGCATGTTATTTTTTGTTTTCTGTTATGCTTAGGATTACGAAGGAAAAGATTGTGTCGTTTGGACGAAACTGTAATTAACATTTCAAACCTTACTCTACCTCACCCTGAATGAACTAAAAAAGATAGCTTGAATATACAACATTGTTACCCATTGATTAGCTATCTGAAAGATATAATCCAAGGTAGATTTAATTCCAAATCCTTTCAAATTAACGCTCTCTTGTGATTGTAACCTTCCATTTTCTCTAGAATCTGTTAAATTTGAGGAATTGAATATACGTAACAAAATAACTGATACAATGTGAGCAATTATTAAATAACTCATACCAACTGGTTACGGTACTGGCACGATGTAGTAATACCAACCTATTTTATCATGATATAACAGAGGTGACCCAACTCGGGTCTTGAAAGTGAAATATTTCCGGGGTCAGAATCTGTTAAATTTGAAGAATTGAATATACGTAACAAAATAACTGATACAATGTGAGCAATTATCAAATAATTCATACCAACTGGTTACGGTATTGGCACGATGTAGTAATACCAACCTATTTTATCATAATATAACGGAGGTGACCCAACTCGGGTCTTGAAAGTGAAATATTTCCGGGGTCAGAATCTGAGTCCAGCGTCCCGATTGCCTGTAGCGCAACTATTGCTTCTATATCGAACTATTTAAAACAACAACGCTCAACAATGCTATACACGGCCTAGTAGATTACCAGAATTATAGATTTTTGTTAGTTCAACAATGCCACCGGTACCATAGCACCGTATACACACGGGGATCCGCTAAATCGCGACAGGCAATCAAGACAATTGGCTCTGAAATGACCCTAAGAAACCACAAATACATCCATGTTATCAGTATGTGAGTTGGAGCACCTTCTTTGTATTATGATAAAATAGGTATCACTGCATCGTGGTGCTGGTTTATTGCAAGTCTTGGTAGGCCCTATTATTGTTCATCACATTGGTAATCTTATTCATTTCTCCTTATGACTACATAGTACATACCCCTACCAGTTAGCTCTGCTGGCATGTAGTAAGACGTAAAGCAGGTTTGGTTGCAATGGTTTGGTTGGTTGTAATGTCATTACTAGGTATTGAAAGCTGGACCTAGTAAGCCATAAATAATATGATTTAATTGAGTAGGTAATTCTAAAATTAGAATTAGAGCAGTCCCAGAGTCCCAATAATGTATATCTTTGTATTATTATATGTACCAGCAATTTACAGCCGATGCATGTGTCTGAAAGCGTTTGACACTGAAAAATGAATATGAGTTTTTTAATTTCATTGGGTAGGCGCAAAATGCCCTTGTTGTCGAAGTGTCTTATTTAAATAAGGTAAAACCCAAACTCAAACAGTAGCTACTATACAGTAGTAAATTATTTATTTATTTTTCAGAATATGGTGTTTCTTCAAAATATGTTCTTAAAGATGTTTGGGTATTTCGGTATAATCCAGCAACAGTAGAGGATCGCTTGAAGAAAGCACATGATGCAGGCGTGACAAGGTTAAGGCCGTGGATGGTACGATGCCCAGATGACGTATTTTCAAAGTAAGTCTCATAAGTACGGTAAATTACGTGTTGCTTTGTTGAGATGGAAGCATTTGTGATGTACACAAAGAATTCAGGCACGATTCTATGGGGCGGCCCCCCGTCAGTATGTACGATGAGTTTATTCATCATGACATCTATACATGGAAATGCTGTCAGCCACCTTATAATTGCAGGTCTGGACTCTAGATCCATGCTTTTGGCGATTGAGTGCAGTGACCAATAGACACTGTAATTATTGATAGTCTTCACTTATAATACAGCGATAGAATTAATAATGTACTGAATTGACATACCGTGAGACCTGTATCTATCATTTTCAAGGGCCAGGAAAAAACATGCAAGAAAATTCAACACTGGTTACTTATAATGACACTTGTGGTGGGACAAAATAAACGATAGAAGCAGGAAAATGATAGATCCGAGAATGACACAACAAGATTTCAATGTGCTTCACCATTTTTATATCTTCTTCACAAACTAACTACGTATCTCTTCTTTCTTAACAGCACCTTGCGGCGACAGGTTGAAAGTCTAAAAACACTTGGCTCTCACTCATCAGTGGCAGAATATCTTTCACAGCGATTAGAATGCACTGTAGAAAACGTTACGACATTAAGTCGAAGGTATCCTCCTTTATTGAAAGTTCATGTTCTGAAGATGAAAGAAGTATTGGATTTCATATACGACGAAGGGTTCAGCCCGCAACAAGTATGTCAGGTGCCGAGAGTATTGTGTCACAGTCTAGAGACGTTACAAGAAAGACTGAATCAAATCAGGGATCTTGGCCATAATCCTTCAACACTAATAGTACTTTGTAGAAGCAAAAAGCAATATACTGATTACTTGAATAAATTAAAGAGTAATCAGAAGCAGGTATTCTCTGGATGAGTCGTAATTTATACTAAATAGAGCATGGTGGAAAGTTGTAAGAACAGTAGGCCCTAGGACATTAATATTGAGATTTATATTAGGGGTGAGCAAGCTTGAGAGAAAATTGGGAGTTTTGAGTTCCAAAAAAAAAAATGGTTAGGCCAAGATTTGCATATCAGTAGCAACCTCTGGACCCTAAGATGAAAAAAACACGTTTTATATTCGGTACAATACAAGTAGGCCTACCATACAGAAAAAAATTCAACTTTAAATTTTTGAGTTCAGTTAAATTTGAACTCGAACTCAAAAATTTGAGTGCTCACACACCCCTAATGTATATATATATATATATATATATATATATATATATATATATATATATATATATATATATATATATATATATATATATATATATATATATATATATATATATATATATATATATATATATATATATATATATATATATATATATATATATATATATATATATATATATATATATATATATATATATAAATGTTACATAGTTCTCACTCTACATAACTTCCAAATGTCACTCATCACAACCAACAAAATGATAAGATTTTATTCAACTTTGTTTTTAATGTACCGATTAATTTACTGAATATCAGCAGTCAGTTTGGTACTGTGTGTTGGTTGAAAGGTGTAGGCCTACTGGCTGAAAATATGTATGATGCAAAAACACTTCCAATTCAACTCATTACATAATATGAAGCATGCAAAATGCTGGTCTGAAATTAATATGCTCAATACATTATAACTGACAAGTATTATATCATAACAATAGAAAATTATGTCTACAAATGAACAAAAAAAAGGGGATTCATCAGTCATCAGTCATCACCAACATTATTTATTGATGTCTCCAATCATTCTATTCCATATGCCCCTAGTCCGGAAAATGGTAGCCAACCAGGTGTTAAAATCTAGTGTCACGGGCTCACAGCCAAATGAAAATATTTATAAAAATGTTTGAACAACAGAATCAAGTTTGAATTGATAATGATTATACATTTGTAGAAACTGTCTCACTTGTCAAATTAATACCATATCTCAACCTTAGGTAACTCATCCCTGCTACTTCTTCTGCCTTTCATCTCATCCTTTCAACTTTTCTACTACACTGCACAGCTTCTTTTAGCCCCCTCCCACACATCCAATCTAATCTATATGAACCCCCCCCCCACCTCATTTTATATTTACTGTTTTCCCCCTTTCCCCCTCCCCCCACTTACACCCACCCACCTGAACAAGCAGCCTTCATCAGTTCATCACTCTCTACTCTACTGTGATCAAGGCAATAGCCGAAACGTCGAAACCTCGGGTAACTTTCATCTCTGTGTTCTATCAACGGGCTTTCCACTATGAGTAGGCCTTTCTCTGCTCATAAATCTCGGTAAGCTGCTGTTCTTTCTTTCCCTTTCACCCAATTCACATAATACCATACACATTTTGTCATGTTTTGAGAGTTGATTTTCTACATACAAAATACCTATGGCTCGCATATTTTTTTTAGCTATAAATTGTATTTGTTTCTAACCTCATATGATCATTTCAAGTTTAACCTTGAACATCCTAAAGATCATCTAGCAAGTAGGCCTATGCTAAAAACATGTATCTCCACCATGATGTTCAATACAATATATCAATTTGAGTAAATGACGAGGGGCTACAGGGCTATGAAAACCAAAATACGTCAAAGATGCCGTGTAGAAAGCCACTGTGAAAGTTGAGGGCCTAAATGCTTTTTTCATCTAATTTCATGGTAATTGTAAAAATGGTGATTTTTTATTGATGATGTATTTGATGGTGTTTTTGTTGATGGTTTGATGGTGTTGATTTATTTATTGGTGAATTTTTCAATCAATTTTGCATAATTTTATGAACTGCTGATTAACTTGGAACAATAAAGTTTTAGATCGGCTTGGCTTAATACGAGTGTTTTCGCTAATACAAGATTAACATTAATCCTTTGTTTTGGTGTCTTCATACCAGCACATTTGAAACGTATCATGAAAATAAAAGGAAGTTTCAGGAGTTTATGAGATTTGGTCATTAATGATTGTGACATTATTTTCTCAAATTCAAATTTTTCATTTTTTGTTTACTAATGAGAGAAGCTTACATATTATGACTTACAACAATGAAGATCTAAGAAGCTACTTGTTTACATTTCACCAACGAAGACGATGAGTTGAGTTGAACAAATAGTACCGCAGCTGCTAAACGTGCCTGCGTTTCGTGCTGACTTAGATCATGTGACCATTCTACTCGCCCCCAATGTTCCACCTGCATGAAAAATATACACAATACAGTATTATAATTAAAAATGAACACAGTGTACATAAGTATATAGGCCTACGTACGTCAACTTTGATGAAAGTCTGGTTTGGTTCTTACATATTTATATTTAGGAAACATTTTCAGTTTTAAGAATTGTATACAGTGAAACCTCTATCCATCGTTTTCCTGCTTGTATCATTTATTTTTTCTAACCCCACTCCCACATAACCAATGTTAAATTTTCCTGGATGGATGATTTTATTTTCCGGTTCCCTTGAAAAACAATGGATAGAGCTTTCACTGTAGAGTCAAAACTTGATTCATCGACCACAGTAAATGGTCTGTTTTTTAGTTGTGATACAGGACCCTTATCGCGACTGCCACTTAAAAAAATCCAAGTCATATCTAGCTTTGAGTAAACAAAACCAATCAAAGTCAAGTAGTCTCTTGGAACTAGCTAGAACTAGGACATTATTTTAGGAGACAAGTTGTCGCGGTAAGGATCCAGAGCTACGAGCAGATGTACACTTGAAAGTAGGGCCTACTAGTCAGATCAATAGTTTGTTACCACACACTACACCAGAACACACCAAGAATCTGTTGGTTTCATTCCAAAACTACTTTCAGGAAGAGAGAGTAAGTTTGAGGACGACAATGTTGGTGGTGATAAAAGTGTTTGCTCAACAACCCCACCAACAACAGCTACGATATCTGAGGTTACCAATGAGCGTACGAATGATGTTAACACAGATCCATGCCTTATGCAGGTCTTAAACACATGCCCGCCTTGCCTTTAGTTTCTAAAGTAGTGCCTTCGCTGAGTATTTTTCATTTTATTATATTCTATTATAGCTCCTCACAACATGATATAGTACCGACAGTCATATTTACCGAACTACAATAAGTGGACTCATTCAACTCACAAGGAGCCCAATGGAAACAAAATTAATTATAAAACTGTCATTGAAAATATTTGTATGTATAGATATACAAATGAATGTGGATAAAATCCAAGAGCGTGGCAACCTGGGGGCAAATTCAGGTACCTTTTTTACTCTCTTGAATTTAAGCTAGCGTAAATTCAATACGACAGCTACCGTCATTCGCCTAAATTTACACATCGTAAATGGTCATATACGACATCAAAAACATACTCGAATTAGCTTTGTCCTATATTTAAGATAAGACAGCAATTTAAGAGAGTAAAGTTTACCTGAATTTGCCCCCAGACTTGTAGGCAAATTAACATTGAATTTGTCATATATTTACATTTTCCAAACTTGGAGCTAGAGCATTACTAGGAAAACACAGAAGGTCTATACGCATTGTGAGATGAGGTTAGAAGTATGGAAATCTAGAATGAAAGATATTCTGTTGCTCAATCCACATCTACAGACCCTGGATTTATTTGAACGTTCAATTAATTAGTAACACTTACTTGTTGCTTTTTTTAATAGGTTTCTAAATAGCTTTGATGTAAAAAAATTACATTATATAGGCCTGTGCGTTTTTTTTTTGTTGCTTCTCATTTGATTGTTGTAGAAATCACTGAAAATATGTATGATAGTTGTTTTTATATTCAGTGAAAATTGTATAGCTTTTGAAGAATTTTTGTTTTCCAAGTATTTTCTCTTCATGGGGATTCTTATAGGGATTTTCCAAACTTTCCTATTTTTTTTTTCGGAAATAACGTCCACCCGATTTTTCTGAGAAACGATCCAAGCCCATTCTGGTGTAGGCCCCCTACTACTAATATGCAGAAGAACTTTAAAATCATTTGATCTTTTTTCCTAATCCATATGCCGCGCACAAAATTACAAAGAACGAAGCCTTTTTTTTTTTGGTATATGGAATGGAAACGTTTGATATGCTCATCTAATAATATAGTAACAAGGTGCTACCAGTATATCATAAAAAGAATGTCTAGTACATTTGTGGTCGAGTACTAATTTTTTTTAAAATTCAAATTTGATAAAAATCCATGTGTTGAGTGCATATGTATGCATATCACTGATAGTTTTAGTGTGTATAATGCTACCGGGTCAAAATTTTCTTAATGGTGCATTTGAATGTGGTTTGATTAACCACTTTATGTGACCGCAAGTGTACATACTGGTAGATTTATAACCATAATTTCCACAACTTCAATAAATTATTGATGCTACATACCTGATATTCTTCCTCTAATCGAGACAGGGCAACTGCCTTTTCCACAGTTAAATATCGCTCCATACAGCAGAGCGCTAGGATTACAGATTTCAGTGTTTCAACACCATAACAAAAACCTGCAATTGATTGTTTCAAACATGTAAATGAAAACAATTCAGTATTTATATTCTTTGAAGCAAATATCATGGCTACCTGGTCTAAGAGACTAAGGTGAAATCAGAAGTTACTATAATCAATTCACTGTATTTGAAATTATGAATACAGTATTTGAATTTCCATGTACAGTATGTTTTGTATGTACGGTATGCCCCACAGTACCTCACAAAATTATCACTCCAGGCATGGTAGAATCACAAAACCTTCAATTTTATGATTGTTCACAAGTACACTTATACGTACCATGAGCTGACCAATGATTGTATGACAGTAAATGCCTCATGATTGCAGCTTTGGTTTCTTCACTCAAATTAATTCCTGAAATATCTCGAATAGCCTTCAAGTCAACACCAAAACGTTGGTTAAACCACTGAATGACAGGTTCCCATTCTGCTATTTGAAGTTCATACAATCGATCTGGTTCCTACAACACGAAGAAAGTGCATACAGGACACAGATGAATTTTAAAAATATTATGTTGGCTTACCTATAATATAGGTACTTGCAAAATACATCTGGCAGAATCTTTACTTACACTTGAGTGAAAAAGAATCGTGTCTGTCTCCAAGTAATTGACTATGTGTTGAACAAGATCATATTTTGTGAGACGGTTTGGATTATCAATGGCCGTACTGCAGAGTCCAGACTAGCAAAAAAGTAAACATGTGAGGTGAGTAAAGTATGAGTCAAGTTGATTATTCATTCATTTTTCAAGTTAATGTAATTATTTGTATACCAAATGCATATAGTTCTGTAGAATTGTTTTTTTCTGAGCATTCCATTCTGCAGCAACTGCCAGAGCAAGTGGCTCGCTCTCTATTTGAAGTGGATTCCCTCGTGGAGTCTTCAACTTGCGTTGATCAAGGGTGATCTCGTAGAGACCGTCACTATAGATGACACCCGTTCCTTTGTAAAATCTCTTAACCGGAGCTAAGAAACAAACAAGCAGAAGACACTTCTAAAACATTTAAGGCTAATTAGTTTCAATTAGTCAGCCACCTTAGACTATTGGATAACTTCTCAACTAGCATCCCAAGTAAGGCCTACTTGTTTTTAACTACCGTATATAAAAAACTGGTATCATATCAAAAGATAGCTGATGAAATAAAAAAAAAATTTTCCTCCACATTTATAATATGTATATATATATATATATATATATATATACAATAGCATATTGCAGTGACACATAATTCTAATCAATAACCAAGAACAATTAGCATTGTCATAGAGCTTATGCAGTAAAGAGCTGAATAAACCAACTTTAGTTTTAGTGTAATTATTAGGGCTGTGCGAGCAGAGCTTTTTGATTTCGAGCGAGTTTGACTTATTTTCGAGCAAGTTCGAGCACAAATAATGGTTTGAGCAAATTCAAACTCCATTTTATTTGAGTAAACGAGCTTAAACCCTCGTTAATCTGAAATGGAAGGGACCACAAAAAATGATTTTTATTTATAAAAATTTTTATTATCCAAACACGTCCTTCTACACGAAAATCTCTTCCCGATTAGAATTAGGGCAATTTCGTATTGCGCACGAAAGAAAGCTATGCTACTGGGCAAAAATATGTGATAGAAACCGTTGTCAAGGGCCTCACTGATCGTGTGCACTCGTTAGCTTTGACGGCGCGCGATCGTCATATGGCGCGTTTTTATCGGAGCTCGGCTCTCCTGAGTCGCTTGACAACACGGCGTGATGACGTTTCGATATGTTCTTGACAGAGTGTGTAAGTGTTCTGGAGAGGGGGGAAGAACTGAGAGGTGCGTGTCTGATAGTAACTACGACTCAGCAGAACTTCGTCGAAGTCAGTCCAGTGACACTGACAGGGTAATATGATGATGTGTATTGTAATCACTCAGCAAGTTAATAATCGATCAAAATTAAAGGGAGAAATGAAGAAACAAAATTTGTCAACAAGTTTCAGAAACTGTATATGGTAGGCCTATTTGATACCAATCTGTTGAATGATGAAAAGATGACAAGTTCACCCTTCCACTCATACTCACTTCCTCGAAATAGTTCGAGACCCGAAATTTCAATCTGGGGAAAAAATATTTTCAAGTTGAGAACTTAACTCGAACTCGCAGAAAAATTTCAAGACTCGCATAGCCCTAGTAGGCTAGTTGTAGTTAATCAATAACACAATGTCGTATATTACGGTTGCCGTTCGATTTCGATATTTTTTATATCGAATTGATTCGATAAATTCGATATCGAATTGATTCAATAAGTTCGATATCGAATTGAAAATGCTAAAATAAATGGGCTTAACAAGCCAAATAATCAAGTGACAAAAGAAAGTGAAAAGTGCATAGGCCTACCCAACCAAAAGTGAATAAAATAGATATTGGGGCCTTTGAGCACGATTTCTCGTTCGGTCGTTCCTACCAGTATGCCTAATGCTGTATTTCAAGTATAAACGTGTATTTAGGGGAAATAGCTTGACGAGCTGGTAGGCCTAATGTTTTCTTATAAGTAGGCCTACCAGTAGGTCCTATAAGATTGTTATAAGATAACAATGAGATTGTCAATTTGACTTCTTCCTTTGAAAGGGTAAAAGTGACCATCTTAAGAGACAAAAATAATTTTCTATGCACTATCAGTGTTAAATGAGTAGACAAGAAACTAAAACTGAAAAAGTAGGCCTAGACCTATGAGGCCTACACTATAATCGAGAGTATATATCTAGAATATTATTTACTAGACTTGATATTGAATTAAAGATTGAAAAATGAAAATTTCGGTATAGGCCCATGTTGATCAATATTCGATATTCCGGTATTGAAGTTTTATTATCGTTTGCAATTTTCATCGAACGCAATCATCATCATCAACAGTTATATATAGGCCTAGCCTAGGTGGTTACATATAATACATAGTTGATCATTCAGTGAATGATGAAAGACTAGCCTATTTCATAAGGTGTTTTGGGTACCGGTAGGCCTAGCCCTACAAAACCAATGGCCTAGGCCTACCCAGTTTCACAAATTATTGAACCACCCAGCAAAAAAGTAGAAAGCTTTTTTCTTGCCATTAAACTTCAAGACCTCCTATATGGCTTGATGAACGTTTTTTGTTTTATCTCTGCTAGGCTGACTAATACCCCGTTCACACTATGTTTCTTAACTGCTGTTATGCTAACTGCGACTGCGTTCACAGAACGAAGTTAAGGGCTTGATGTCGGTTGGTGCTAACTGCGTTCCGTTCACATTGCGTTGTTAACATCAGTTAGTGGCTTAACAGCAGTTAGTGATCACAGTGTCAACGGGGCATAACTAGGCCTAGGCATTGAGTTTATAGTGTTATAAACTCAATGGCCTAGGTCCTAGACCGAATTTTAGAGGCCTGTTGAACGCGTTGGTGATCGACTAAAAGTAGGGTTAAGTGGTAATCATCTCACCTGGATAATATCGAACTGATGTTATTTGTGTATTTGATTTAATTCGTACATTCTCTAAAACAGAATTTAAACACGTTTTGTTTATCGAAAACATGCAGCTATTTACACATTTGGTCAATAAAAAGAATTGTTTCGCCATAATTTAATTGATTCTGAACTAGCTTAGGCAAGTAAACTTATAGTATTGAAGCTTCCAAACACACCCACTACAGGGGCGGCTAGCGCTGCATTATGTAAACACAATGATGCACGCATGCGGTCCAACCGCATGGCCTTGAGCCCTTGACAGTTGGTAGGGGTTCAAGGACTTTGTAGGACAAAAGACTCTGCCTGAATTTAAACCGGAGTAACGACATTGGCTTAGCTTGTTTAAAAGAAGTAGAGGCAAAAACTTTGATCATATAGGTAAGAGTGACCGAATGGCATTATACAATCGGTAGGCTACTTGTCTGTATCGAACTATCGCACAAGGTATCGGTGAGCTACAGCTAGGCCTAGGCCTAGGCCCTACTACTAATTTATTTCTATTGAGGTTAGGACGTCCCTGACGTTTAGGGCCTAGTAGGCCTGAATGAGCTTGATAATACTATTGAGTATAAATACTTGGTATTATCGAGGTAGGCCTATTAGAGTTGGCATTTGTGTAGGGCCTACTATAAATAGGGCCCATCAAGAACTAGGCTAGTCTCATAAAGTCATTTGGGTCTAAAATCTCTGTTTAGCAATTCCAATGAATTTTGTCTAGGCCTGGGCCTAGGACCAGCCATGATTTATTAGGGCATTGAGTTTATAGTGTTATAACACTGTTATAACACAGTAAACTCAATGATTAGGGCTCAATGATTTGAAACATTTCCTTGTACAGCTAAACTTTGACTGGGCCGAGCCAACTCGGTGACCAAGCCCCGACTTAGGCATATAATACTGGTGTAGGACAGGTCCAACTTACATTTGGAAGTTTGCCTTAGGTGCATTAAGGCCTAGGCCCTAGGCTATTTTTATGGTGCCAAGTTATAGGGAGAGGCCTGAGCTATTTTAATTAAAATTCTAATGAGCCGCATTCTCTTTCCAATATGTTCGTACATGTGCGAGTAGATCTAGATTGTATGAAGTCATTGATGGAAGCTAGGATGGTAAGATTCTTGTTAAGGAATCTCAGTTAGAGCATTGATTTTGTAAGGCTCACTACAAATTCAATGGTTAAGAGTCATGTAGGACTACAAGAGGACAGTTATGTTATTTTAGGCCTAGTCATGTGATTTGATAGGCTAGGCCATTGAGTTTGGGATTAAACTCAATGGATAGACCTACTGATAATTTTTGTAAAATTGTCACGTCTAGTGCATCACAGTTGATTTTTATTTTTACCCTGAAATATCTATTGAATGAAGCCACCGCACATTAAGAATTGCTATTATTCAATAGTTTATTAATTAATTTATTATTAATACTCCCTTGAACATGATAGATTATGTTTAAAGATCTGCCTTTTTTGGTGAAAATGCATCAAAACACTTTCAATAGGTCAACAAAAAATTAACCTCTCCCTCCTTGGCCAAAAGCCTTCATGGACAATTTAAAAGAAACAAAATTAAATCTGTATCAATGCGCTGTGTGACAATTTTACCATAATTTTTTCATTCCTCTTATAGGGGACTTCGGGGGTTTTAAAAACGCACTGTTTTGATGACTTGGATCTGTTGGTGAATGATTATTGAGATAATGGGTTCATGAGATGAAAGGTTATTCTATTAGGTGTTTTTTGACAGTGGAAAGTAGTCGGCAGGGGTTATATTAGTGCGCAGTTGACTCTAATGTGCGCAGTTCTAAATTTCAAAAATGCAGCTTCAATTTGCGCAGTTGTAAAATTAAGTCTCTGTACCCTATATAATAATGCACTATAATACCATGACATTAATAATGCGTATTAGTAATAATGCATTATGAAGCAACAACCTTAGGCCTACATATTCCCAAATAGTAACAAGATACTTTAAAAACAAAGTATTTCAAAAAAATACCTGCGGGGCTGTGAAGCCCTCCCCCCCTTTTCCCAGTACTCGCGTGAAACCTATCTCTTTATATAATTAATTTTTTCATATGCGCAGTTCTAAATTTTCACTAATATAACCACTGGTAGTCGGTCCTGGTCTGTTGTCATGGAACGATCCCAGTACCGGTATTAACCTGAACGACAGAGAGAAACCCTCCCAAAACCCTGCCAGGATGGTCGACCATGGTGATCAGGAATCGAACCCCGATCTACTGAATGAGGGTTCAGTGTGCTAGGCACTCGACATTCTGCCGCAGTCCTACCGATAATTATTTCATTTGTTCCCATGACTTTGTTTGTTTTTTTGCGCGTTTTGTATAATTATCCTTTACACTTTCATAAATGCCTAGCCCAAGTATTGTGTAAACAGACTTCTTAATTTCTTGTTCAGTATTTTCATGCTCAATGGGTACATAACATGAGCTTTAATCCAAGATCTATGTACATAAAATACAAATTGGATAATTTCTATTTTAATTCATAGTACTAGGCCCAATAGGGCCAACTTGAATTCTTAAAACTAAAAATTAAACATTGTTGATCTAAACTTATTAAATTACTGAATAGTGAATATTTTGAAAAATCAAGATGCTTGAAAGTGTATTGTATTGTTAGACAAGTAAATTCTAATGTGGGGAGAATGAATTGAAGTTCCTTCAATTGTGTATGTTATTGTACGTATTACATAATTAGCTAATGTTTTCTGCTACCAAATTTGTATGCTATTTGAAGAGTGGCACAGAACCCGCATGACACGTTCCATCGGTCTTTATCAGACAAGTTGACTGATCACAATGAAATGTTTCATCAGCACATACTTGGACATGGCCTACTCGATGGATCTAGAAAATTTGTATTTGCCAATTCAATCGTAGATCTATTCATTTGAGAAAATTTCATAAGATTAATAGGCCTGTCAAAAAATTATTGAAAATCAAGATTTGCAAAAGGTTACGCAACAGTAACTGAATGTCTCATGAGCACGCCTAATAAAGAATTACGTTGCTCTAATTTTTCAGTCATGATGATCTCATGATTTCTTGACCATTTTCAATGAGTTGACGTATGGTGCCGCTAATGATATTTATTTATCATCTCCCTAGACCTTCTTTGTCAATGCAAAATATTCAACACTCGGAGAGTAATAACAGAATGTACTCTAAAAGCTAACAAAAGTACTATCAACAATGCGATATTTTTAACAAATGTCACTGTTGAAATATGCGTGCACTTCATTTTGTTTAATTTCATAAGTTCCACTGTTTGCTACCAATAGCATGACTACGTACCTGTAACTTTTTCTGTCAAATATAGCATTGTTCTGAGGCTGGGGAATGGTATATGTAAATTTTCAGATGGCAGTGTCCAACTCGAACCAATGTTCTGCAACAATTGACGACTGGGATAGAAGCAACTCTGTTATGGATAGATTACAATTTCTCTTGAAGACGTCTCATTGGAGTGACTGCACGTTTAATGTTGGTGGCCAAGATTGCAATAGGGTAAAATCCTCATCGTATATAGCATAGTTGAACAATTTGATGTTGTAAAAATGTATTTTTCTGTATTATGTTCTGTGTTACTGTTAGCATATTGGTAAAATAAAATAGGCAAGCTGTTAGCCTGTTGAAAATACTGCACTAAATAGTATGATACTTCTGTAACTGTTGCTAAATATCATAACTAGTTTGAACATTTTATACATTAGATTTTCCATGTGTCTCGACTAGTTGAAATTATTCATTAGTGTTATTTAGAAATGTACGTAGTATAGGCCAAATCTATATTTTTCTTCAACTTGTTTTTTACTTTTATTCCAAGAAACTTTTTCAAATTAAAATAATATTGAAACTGATTTCAACTACTTTTGGAATTGGAATCTATTATTTTAATAATCAATTAGGGCTTCACTTATAAGCTAATTGCAATGCATATGAGCTAAATTAAACACTACACCTGTGCAATATAGATAGATAGATAGATAGATAGATAGATAGATAGATAGATAGATAGATAGATAGATAGATAGATAGATAGATAGATAGATAGATAGATAGATAGATAGATAGATAGATAGATAGATAGATAGATAGATAGATAGATAGATAGATAGATAGATAGATAGATAGATAGATAGATAGATAGATAGATAGATAGATAGATAGATAGATAGATTATAGATAATCAAGCTTAATAGACATTCAATATAACTCTGATTGTTTTCAGATATTTAAAGGCCACAAACTTCTCTTGGCACTTTCATCTCCAGTTTTTGAGGCCATGTTTTTTGGGGCAATGTCTGAAAAGGGTTCTATCAGTGTCTCTGATATAGAACCAAATGCATTCAAAATTATGCTCCAGTAAGTTGACTCAATTATATACGCCTAGTAGTAGTATGCCTGTCAGAAAAAGCTAGTCTAAGATGTAATTACAAAAATCTATATTTATGTGATTCATTCTAGGTTCATATATACCGACACCGTTGATTTGGAATCGATTGAAGATGCTTGTGAGACGTTGTATGCAGCCAAAAAATATATGCTGACTAAGCTAGTTCAGGGTTGTCACGACTTCATCAAAACTCATCTAAGTCCCAGTAACGTGATATCTGTATTTGAGTTTGCTGAAGCGTTAGGAGAGACCGACCTATTCCAGCCATGCTTTGCTATAATCAGCAAATATACCAAGATTTTACTTATTGATCCTAAGGAACATATGAAACCATCAACTATTTCCACTATATTGAAACAAAACATTCTGAATATCACAGAGCCCCTGCTGTTTACTGGTGTCCAGCAATGGGCTCAGGAAGAATGCCAGCAACGTGGTGTGAAGCCAACATTTGAGAATTTGCGAGCCATTTTAGTGGAAGAAGAAATTCTTTGTAATGTCCGTTTCCTCGTTTTTTCGGCTAAGGACTTCTCAAGTGGCCCCTCTCGATCTGAAATTCTTACCCGCCAAGAGATCAACGCTTTGTGGGATGCAATTTTATTGAAAGATACTTCCGACATTGATGGGCAGTCTAATCCTGAAGACGTGAACTGCGACTTTTCAAAACCATCCAAAATACCCGATGGAATCTGTCTCATATCTGAGAGGCGTGAAATAATACCGTTAACTCAGTACTATTGCATTAGAAGTTTCCTCAAGACCGCCAGACGTATTTGTGGAAGTTTAAAGTTGTTAACTAAGGTAACTGTCAACAAGCAAGTCTTCATGAACGGAGTACGTTTTTTCAGCCGCTTGATGCCTCGTAGGTCTATTCATGTTCCAGGATTTTCTCCATACGAATTCCACTCGTACATGGAAAACATGAAAATCAGTATTTATAATAAACAGGGTCACCTTTTGTTGCTAACAGTATTTAAAGATATGGTCGAGTATAGTACCAAAGCTACGGTACTGTTCAAAGAACCTATCGTTCTTGGTCCTGGTGATGAGTACAGTATTTATATGGAGTCTCTTTATTTGAATGAACCGTCCTTTGTCGAATACCCTGCCGCGTATCTGAGCAGCTCGGAAGGAAATCGTGGCGTTGTGTTTTCATTCAGTGACTATAGTCAAAAGACAATTGTTGACACCTTCGTTCAGCGCCTTGACATGGGTTTCCTCGATTCAATTGTATTTTTTCTTGCTTAGATCTTCATTTCAGCAGAATCTCATTTGTGGTCATTATCAAGAAGCTTTAGGTACCGGTTCTCAAATGCTGTTTACTTTGTTGTGTATACCATAGGTAACTTGTATCATGTTATTAACGTCTGTAAGATTGATTGGCCAATGATTGATTTATGAACAGATTTGTGTATCTATGCTCAAAGAAATATGTATTTCAACTTGGTATTTCTGTTTTAGATTATGCTGATTTAGCAAAAATCAGTTTTTGGTTATATTTTTAGTACCGTTTAAGATACCGGTAACATAATTTCAGTTTCACAGGTATACACTTGCAAAAATGATTTGCATTTAATCTATCAACTTGCTCCCATAACTAGAGTAGTCATGGGCTTAATCCTGAAAATGTATTTTTGCATTTTTTCTTATGTATACATATCTGTGTGTCTACTGAATTAGGATTTTTATATTTCATGAAAATCTGTCTCCAATTAAGTGATATTCTGCTTGAGTAATTCATACCTTTTGTTCTTGAGAAATATTTGTTGTTTATTATCTGAAATTTTGATACTCTGATCCACTTCAAAATCAATCTGCATCTGTGTGATTTATCTTAATTTGAAAATGCTTGATACATAATATGAATATGTACATATTATACTTTTATGGTAAACATGTGCCTATTGACAAGGGATTTTTTAAATACTATCTGTAAGTTGGTCTACTGCTGTGTTTATATAATCTTCATGTAGGGTTATGTTGATATTATATTTTATTCCAGTATATTGGGACTGTATTTCTATATTCTCAGATACTGTGAATGTAAGCTCTCTGTTAATGATTTTTCTCAGAATAATTAGGTTTTATTGATTTATTTGCTCATTCAATACCAATCCAATAGCACTATTGGGCTGCACAGCAACATTGTGATGATTGTATGATTTAGCTCCACAATACTTGTTCAATATTCTGGTGGAAGTATTCACGGACAAGACTGTTGATGTTTGGCTTTTTCATATTTCAAGCTAAGATCTGAATGAAAGATGAATCTTATATATGAAAACATAGTTTTGATATGAATTGTGTTATTGGTGTGGCCATATTTGGTTATAAATTTATTATAGTATGTAATTTGATTTGTTTATGTTACTAAGCTAAATATGAGAATTTTGAATACTGGCTCACAGGGTTGTTTGAATTATGCCAAAATTTGTAAATAAAACTTCCAAAAATCTATGAGTGCTGTTGTATTCCAAGTTTTTAACCATATGCATACTAGTAATAATTTTAAAATAATGGAACATTTTATTCAATATAGTGAATTTAATCTTTTCCCTACCTAAATGACAAGGACCTAACAAAGTGTATAACTAAGGAAGGTTGTCAAATGATTATTAAGAAAGGGATAAGAACCTATGATATACTACTCTTGGCTTGACTCTTTGTCTCTTTCATTGGGGATGGCAATCATTTTCAGTTATTCTCATTGTGTTTCAACAATGACAGTTGTACTGATGCTTACAAGATGAGTGGCTGACTACAAAGCCGATGCAAGTATCCCAGAAAGAATAAGGTTCCAATCAACCGTCCCCCTCACCCACATCTTGATCGTGCGGATGGTTCGTTAGTATATCTTTCGTGGATAGGCCTACAAGTGCACAATAATCAAACAACAGATTTTAAATACTAAACATTAAAATACTTTATTTTCTTCATTAAATAATTACAATAAAATATAAAAGAGTTGGGTGTTTCTAATCTAAGGGATTTATTCACAATGAGGATAAGGAAGGTGGGTCTTGGAAGTTATTCTTCAGTTCGAAGGCCATAGTACACACGGTTGGTTTAGAGACGGATGCCGGGGTTGCGAGAGCGAACAAAGTTGAGAAGCTCATCGCTATCCTCGCAGACGAATGGTTTCAAGTGGTGGCAAGCAACATCGTGCCATTTCACGCCATCTTGGTAGAAGTTGTTCAAGATGGACAGGCAGGATTCGTCATTACCCTGAAAGAGAACAAACATTTTGGTGGAGGTGCCGGGTACGCATTGTAACATTGTTTTAAAGCATCATTCTTTTGTTGCATAGTTTAAACAGTTTTACATTAATAAATTTAACGTTTTTCATGCTTATAGACTCTTGCTTTTATAGTCATTTTTTCATAATTTACTACTATTCAAGTTTATAGCTGCAAAGGCAGATATTTTATTGGGAAAAAGAAACAGGCCATTTCGCACAGAACGGAAAAAGACGGTAGACGGACCAATAATGTTTTTTTTTATCAATGTCGATCAACCTGAAAGGTGAATGAATTAGGTTCTATGCCCTACAGCAACATCATAATGAAATGATGATGGAAAATAACACAGCAGGTCGTCAACCTGCCAACCGGTTTGTAAACGTACCTGACTTCAGTTTAACTGATCAACCTTATACGAGCCGCCTTAATCATTTGTTGTAGTTAAAACAGGTCATTGGTATGTTTCCAACAACTTGGAATTCAGAACTCGTTCTTATTTCCTCTTTAGTGTTTATAATAAATCAATCGGTAATCGATGACTGTGCGTCATGCACGTTCAACCTTTCCTAACAGACTTTATTCTTTTCTGCTCTTGTTGAATGAATGTAATACAAAATTCTTCGGGATACCGGCGTGATGAAATTAATTTTAAACGAAAATTGATAAAGTTGTATCGATTTTTTTGAAATGCTCTTGACCAAGGTTTTGTCGTAGCCTTGTCTGAATTATAAGTGATTGGACTCTTCATTCAAGAGATTTAACATCAAAATAATTCATTTTTGTCAATGAATATAATATCGAATATCGATTAAACATTTTCGTATTAATGATCTGGCTACCCGTTATTGTTATTCTCATGAATAGTATTTACTTATTCTGCAGGTACTGTTCGACTTTTGTATCATATTTTCGTAACTAATATATTTCAGATTTCACAGATTATTCGAGTACCAGAGTAATGAAAGAATATTGACCATTCTTTTGTCAATTGTGTTCGTTTGTCTATTGTTTTTGTCTTTCTGAATTCTATTTCTATTGACAATTCTATCCCACCGGTTCCATCCTACTCTTCACCATTAGTATATTTATTGTCACTAATGCAGAAATAACTCATAAATTGATTTTTTCAAGAGCCTCCCCCCCTCCCACGCCACCCTGTCGATCATATAAAAGAGGTCGGTAACTTTTGGAGCGTTTTCTCACCTGAGGAGCCTCTCGGTTGTCGGGCTGGGCTTGTCCAAAGCCACCAGTGGCGCTCCAGTCCCCAGAGTTGCGCTGAGAAGTGGGGCCAATCTTGGCACCGGAACCAGACCAGAACCATCCGTTCACATTGGGGGGTTGAAGATCGGGACGATCGCAGCCGTTGAAGTTACACTTGCGACCGGATGTCCAGATGAAGCGGACATTACCTGTATGAAATATTACACTAGATTTTTATTTTTATTTTTTATTAATGAAAGGGAAACGCAGTAAGTGCGTTTTTTAGTCAAACGAGAAGTGTTCTTGTAGACAATGAAGCAAACATCTGTCTGCTTACCATACATAAATTATTATTTGTCGAATACAAACTAATTTTTAGTACCGTGTTTGGGGAGATTCAATGAAAAAAAATGTCACTTTTTAAAATAACTCTTCTGATTGATGAAAACAAAAATTGTCCATTATCATAATTATTGTAATAATAAAACAACTTGATGGAAAACAACAATTATAACAATTCAAATTATGTACCACTTTCTTTGTTGTTTTGAAACACATTACTTTTTTCAATAGTTTTTTCCTACCGGATTATGAGTTTGGAGATTTTCAAAAATTCGAGCCGATTTGAACGATTTTCTCACAAAACTAAGTAGCTCTTTTTTTATTTTATTGTGGCCATGCTTTGGGTGATTGTCGTCGCGAAGGAAGAGATGGTACAAAACGTAGACAATGAAAATAAAAACAAACCTGTTAATTCACTTAGGCCCGGTATTACCAACGTGGGAGTAGTTCCAACTGGCAGATAAAAGTTGTCATCACCATGGTTACCTGTGATATTTGTTTTCACCAACTCTCAGATAACTGCTAACTGGACTTGGTAAAACCGAACCTTAATGAGTTAACCACTTCGATCTTCATTTATTCGATCAGTATCTGTAATTTTCCACTATAACATGTTTACTTTAAATATATTAATTGCCATGTTATTTGATCTTATTCTAATTAAACCCACTTAAACAACCAATCTCGTGCTCTACGATGCACTTCACTATTCAACTAACGATAATTGTTGTTTTTTTTCATTTTAAAATGATCTCAATAAGCTAATAAACTCAACCATCTCATCAATTTACATTAGTTTTGAAACACTTTTAATTGAGTATGATCGATTTAAAAAACAAACCATGGTAAATCTCATCGAAGCTTACCCATGCGGGGATACCATACTAAATATTAAGGGACGGTTTTAGAAAATCTTGATAAATCTTATCAAAGGTGGCTACCAGTTTTTCATAATTTATATTATATTCAGACTAATCGATCAAAGTAATATTCGCATCGAAATTAATCAACTACTTTTATCATTAAGAGTACAATGGAGTCGATTTAGCGAAATAAATTATTTGTTTTTTAGTGATAACTTTTGAATGGTAAGAGATATCAAAGTTCTAATACAAGGTAACACAGATATTTGTACCCTCAAGATCAAATCAATTCAGCTATAACTGTTTAACTCATATCTCATAATTGTCAACAGTAGGCCTACATAAATCTGAAAAAAAACATTTTCCAGCTGTATATGCTTTGATAATTTTACGATAGAAGTTTGTTTAGTTTCTATTTATTCCATCTTGAACTTGAAGGAATAAAAGATATCAGTGTTCCTCCAGTATTAGAATTTCAATTCCTCATACCGGATCTAAGTTATCATAAGAAAATGAATTTTCACTGAATCAACTCAATTAGCCCTCGTTAAGAAATTAAACAAAGATTTCTCAAATATGCATCTTGTAGTGTGACAATTTAGATCAGCGTAAAAAAAATACTCAATTACTCAATCTACTCAGCCATTAAATAAATTCAATGACTGAGACCTTGACCTACTGACTGATTGACATACCCTTTGAAATCCTCTGCTTGATGAACTCATTCTCTTGGGGTGTCTCGAGAGAGACGGCGTCCATGCAGTGGCGTCTGCAGATGTTCCTAGCGTCAAGCCAGTCAACTTCGAGACTGCGAGTGGGTGCATGCTCCCAACTGAAGAAGTAGGCGTGAGCTACGCCACGAGCATCGCGGTAGGTGGAGTGACGCACCCCTAAGAGAAAAGAGAAAGAAATTTAACAATCAAATGAAATCGTTTATTTTGTTATTCAAATCCTTTACACATAATAATACAATATTTTGTTGGGTCGTACTGACATGTTCTCTGTACTGTATAATAAAATTCAAATTTGTTTAATATCATCATATAATTATGAATAATAATCAAATTGCCAATTACATATATATAATGATAATGATATACTATCATTTTATTATCACATTTTCAAAATTGATTTCAAAATCACAAATTTCTCATGACGCGCTGTTTTTATAGTATTGATGAGTTTTTGTATTAACATTCAATTCAATCCATTATTATACACTATATCTTATCTAAATTATCTGGTACTAAACCTGGTTTACACATATTCATATGTTTTCACATAAAAAAAACATGAAAAATGAAATAAATAAATAAATAAAAAGGAAATGATGATAACTCAATTGAAGTAAAACCTAAAAGTATAAAAGTAAGTGTACGGGGAATATTATCTTATATTTGGTTTTCTAATGAATAATATAATGAATAATAATATTTCTCTTAAATCGATCAAATTATTACCTCTGGCGTGTGCCAGGAGAGTCAAGCAAGCGCGGCCAAAGATTTAGGCATACATGTATAAACTTGTACACGAAAGATGAAAGTCGTCTACCAACTAAATAATGGTAAAAACTTCGGTTATTGAAGGAAATCCACTCAACTTTGACACATGTATTTTAACTTTTTCAAAAGATGTAGCCTAGTTGTGTTTCTAAACGTAATTATCCTCCTGTGAATCGCTGACCCTCAAAATACCAGCTAAACAAATATAACAGTGATACTTGTGTTTGTAATGCGGGTAGACGACCTTCTGCGATGTGGATGCACGCATACATTCAATCTTATTATTGAAGATGTGTACATATTATGCAAAAAGTGTTCTATTTTAAAGAATTAACCAACTGAACCTATATATCTGCTTTTTATCGATATATTTCATCAAACATACCTGCACAAGCTATTGCGCCTGTGCCAACTGGATTTGAATTGTTCTTACAAGTTTTATTATATATATATATATATATATATATATATATATATATATATATATATATATATATATATATATATATATATATATATATATATACTTTTATTATTCACGAAAGAAAAAGGTTCCGATCGACAGTCCCCCCTAAGAGACACCAGCAGCGAGCGAGTGGTTCGCGTCTTCTTTTGTGGATACAGGTATATTGAACAAATTATATTATTGATGTAGAATAATCAGCAGTAATTGCTTTAAATACGGGCAGAACTCTAGCATGATCGTTTTATGCTTTCAGGTCACGATTAATTGATGATGAAACGAATGTAATAAATGAATATAAATATAAGTATTTCGTCGAATGAATCTACAGCGATCAACTTCGATGTTTAAATATATTTATTATTCGACTCGAGTGACTATTTCATCAACGGAAATACTGAGCATAACAACATACAAACATGAAATAAAGTTATTTTATATTGAAGTAAGCCCTAATATGAAAAATATTATCAAATAAATGACAAATCAAGTTTCTTCCTAATTTTCTTTCTTGCTTTACAATTGAAATTAATAAACCTCTTATATTGAAGTAACCATTAAGATTGGATTCGCGATGGGGCAAACATTACGAAATAAATTTGACTGTATGAGAATTAGTGCTGTTTTTGGTCGTTTTAAATAGAATGATCAACCAATCATATAATAATATATAATATAATATATCTATAGTAGGCCTACAATTGTGCACGAATGAAAACAGATTATGGACCATGATAGTTTGTATTTTGGGGGGAGGTTAGATTTGCATTTTGATTCAATTATACACCAGCATCTATATCATATTTGAGAAGCGATCTGCAATGAAATTCTGCATATATTCAAAAATATGATTCTTACTGTTGGAACAACTGCGAGGATCCGGTAGGGCCAAACGTCTTTGAGCCATCACCATCACTGCTCCTATTAACAGGAGCGCTAGTTCTCGTATCATCATCATCGCCTGAAACAATTGAACAAAGTTACATGTTTATTACTTTATTTTCAACCATTTTATTCAGTCACCAACTTCACTTCGCATAACGTGGTAATTCCGTGGGAATTCAACGTTTTTATTTGTTTATCCAACCGATCTTGATGATTATTGATGTTTAGCGACGCGTCAACATCTCAGGTCATTTTGCGCCGGTACCAACCGATCTTCCTGTGTGGTTTTGCTTCATTAAGGAATGTTGACTCTTCAATTCCCTTAAAGATACTTTATTGAATATAAACATTTTCATATTGCCATTCTTTTCTTTAAATTTTGAAATAAAGCCGGTGATGTATTTTTGGATGAATTTATTGAATTTTTACCATTCTAGAGATCTATAAGTTTTCAATTTTTTTTTTCTAATTTTCATGTTCGTATAATCAGTGAAATGAATCCGCGACTTGGTCCAACACTATGTAACTTTTTAGTTTTTTATCACGATTTGTATCAACGAATTTGAATTAAATTCGTTATAACAATTTATTTTGACTATTCCTCACTCGACAATATATTTTAATTGAATTGTTTATTCATTCGATACGACAGTCTTCATTCCAGAATTACTCTAAAGATTGATACATCAATAAATACTAGGACAATTATTTGAAGTACAAATGTGATTTAAAGATTTTTTCTGTGGAAATAATCGATTCAGTCCATTGATGAGTAGGTTGACCATTTATGGAATGCAATTTACATTCACTATCCAATGAACTGCAATGTACATATGTTGTGGTTGGATCTCACGCTGGTTTACCGAGCCCTAGCTTCTTTCACTCCCTCCATACAATCTCTTTTAGTCAAACCACTGTCCGCGCTGAATCGTGCGTTGAAATCACCAACCATCGTCTGGTGCATTTCTCTAATTGACAACACGAACTACAGCTCAGTTAATTGGACTCAAACCCAACTATTTTTATTTCTTTAATTTAATTGTAGAAATAACGGTCGAAGTTGACAATAATTCGTCATGTAGGACGCAATCGTACCAACCAAGACCGCTTAAAGACATGAACACAAACAACGAAACGTCTGTCGGTTTGGCCTCAAATAGCGCGACGAAGAGGCCGAGCTATAGGAAGGTAGTTATAGCCTCTTTGACTACAGGTCATTTCCGCTATCAGATCTGGGCCATTGCTGTACGTCTAGGATCAAAACACGTCGAGGGGTGTACTATATGTGATGTCATACTATAGAGTGGATCTAGGACGTCAGATAAATATTACGGTATATTCTCCAAACCCATCGACTTCTTTAGCATCGCTTCTAGGTATATCGTCGATTACTAGCGAGATGAATTACTAATTCGCATTTCATACTTGGATAGTTGTCAGGTGTGCAATATTGGTTAACGGAATTTAGTTGCAGGAATGTGAACTTGAAACCACGTTCGCTAAAAAAAACAGTAATCCTTAACCTGAAGATAATTGTATACGTTGTTAATCTTTGAAACTGTTTATAAATGCCGTGAGATTGTGATTAACTATCAGAAAGCTGTTGATATGAACTTGATGTGGTGAAACCCATTGAACTATGAAATGGCAAACAGAAAATAATAAAAATGCAGTGAAAATAATTGATCCAAAGCAATGGAATAAAGTCAGCATAAATCATGATGAAAAGTAAGTTTTATCGTACGTTGAATTCTACTTGTGCACCTGAGGCTAATTGTTACTTAACGTACGATCAAGTATAATGTATAAAGTGCATATGTAACCGTTGAAGACACATGATGCTCCTTTATCATATTCATAAAAATAAATGAAGCGTGAAACTTTCCCTCTTACCGTGAGAAATTAACGATAAAACACTCATTTCTTGTAAATGAGTCTTGTCTATTAAAGTATTAAAACGTAATTAAAAGTGAGTATTAAAAGCAAGATATCAATAAAAGTAGTGTTAACTTAATCGTTTATGTAATCCATTAATGTAATATCCCAAGAGTAATCAATCCAACTATGATTTTCCCCAGAAGATGAAATTCTAATTTCTGTTCCAACCCATCTTCCAGAAATTAATTCTGTAAGAAAGTGTTCTGTCAATGACAATATTGAATCAAATTATTAAGTATTAAAATGTCATATCGTGATTACAATGAATCCGTGATGATTCTGTGGAAACTTTCTAATAACTTGATAAATCACAGAAAGTAACATTATAGAACAATTAAACTGTATTACTATTTTGTGGTCTCATGCTTGTATTTTCCATCAGCGGTGTTATAAATCCGAGTATATTTTCAATTTCATATTAAGTATTTTTGATTTTTTGTTTCAATTCATTATTATTACTCAAACTAGATCTTGAAACCACAGCTAGTGAGTCTACCGAATTATCGATCGTGAATATAAAATTACATTGGTTAAGTTTGAAACAATGTGCATGTACACTCAATTTGAAACTTGATTTGATATGCTATTTAGGTTTAATGCAAGTAGATTGTAGAATGACAGCTAGATTTTCTCACAGGTTAATTAGTTTTATTACCTTGTAAATGATTCACATTTTTATCATATTATCTTCACCACGATCACCAAAATGATTGCTTCAATTCAATCTAATGAGTAAGTAATAAATGACCATTCAATTATTGCAAGAACATTAGCCTTATTTCCACATATTATACTGTACTGTAGTATAGCTGTAGACCAGAGAAGAATTCGTATTAATTATATAGTTGTATTATTCTATTATTAGTTTGGTTAATGATTATTATTTGCTCAACAACCTCCTCGCAGCTAGGTTATTTGGGGGTACGAATGAATATATCATAATGAAACTATGAAATAAGTGAAAGGACTCGAATCCACGCCGAATGGTGACTTCAGTTTCTAAAGCCGAAAGCGGTGTCTTTGTTGACTGTGCTATGTATGGACGGAGGCTCATTCATTTGTTATTTTTTGTTGTTGTTTCAATTGATATTAGGCATGTGTATTGGCAAGATGTATGAAGGATTACAGTCTACTAGATAGTTTGAAACAAACTTCAAGGAAAATACTGTCTCATAGTCTTAAGTATTAAGTCTTCTCAAATATTGTCTTAGTATGAACATACAACATATTTGTACAAATTGAATTAAATGTAAATGATTCACTTTTTATTTTCTATTATTATTTGATATTTATATCCATGAAATTATTTTGAAATGTTGGTTCAATGTATGGTTATTGTAAGCGGTAAAACTTATGTTTTCTAAAAGCTTGACTATAAAGCTATCGAATTGACAAATTGTCTGCAAATATAAACCATATCATATATAAGCGCTAAATGACCTCGCTGTCGATGCGCCTTAAAACCCTAATATTCATTCAATATGTGGAAAAATAATAAATTATTTCATAACGCATATAAACGATGCGTATTCAATTAGAAAATATCAACTATAATTATTTTTTCACTAGAATTACGGATTGTTACAAACTGTTATATAATAGAAAATCACATATTCCATTCATTTGTGTAACGCAGAGAACAGAAAATATCTTTCATATCTAAGTGCACATAAATGAGAGATAGAGCTATAGAAGAAACAAAAATATATTTTTAATCGACTGACATGAAAAATTATATCACAGAATTGTAACAAATAATATCAACGTGATTATGAGAAACGGTAAAAAAACTATAGTAATGGATGAAAAAAATTCATTTCTTAATTCGAAAAAAAAAATATAAGGAATTTCCGTCACAGACATGTTTTAAAGATATTGCGTTATAAAAACCACATGTCATCGTGCGTCTTATTGAATTCATCCTTACGAATATACTTCTCTGTAGTCATTAGTCTTGACGGATTTAAATAATTTTCCAATTAATTTTTCCAATTGTGTATCGCTATCAACATCAACTAGCGATGCACAGCACTATTAAAAAATTAAATCACAAAATAAAACACGGAAATTAGAAAATATATGTCTTATATTGTACAACCTTTATTTTTTCGAATGAAATATTAATTATATTATATCTTCCATATCTTATCACACAAATATATATTCTTTCAATTTATAAAATACTTGAATCCTTTACTACATCTTAAAAGTATTCTTAGAAAATGTCCTCTCACCTTCTTAGTTCCTTCTGGTAGCACGATCAACAGACTACTGAACTCCCTCTCCGAGGTGTTACCGGTGTATATAGGCGTCCTACATCCTCGGGTTAGGCCTTCAATAACCTACATTACCCTCTCTAACTCATCATATCTCATCTTCTCACTACCTTCCTCTCTCTCTCACTTACCACCATCAACATTTCGTTTCTCTCCCAAAGCCATCCCTTGCCACAGTCAAATGTGATGAGGGTGCGCCAATGTTATCACATTGATTATCCTACATATTTTTAATATGATTTCAAAATTTTAAATTGGAATAATAATAATTTTTTATTTGTTATACATTTTTCTTACACCATCGTTCATCTTCAGTCTCCTTTCATTTTCACGCCTCGGGAAGAGGTCGTCCTAGACTCACGTACATACGATGATGGACCAATTATAATTAAAATTTGTGACTGGACCTAACCTACTCCATAATTTTCACGCCGCTAGTCTTTTGTCAGTGATTATTAGAAAGAATAACAATATAATCGTGTGTGGGCAACGTAAGTCTTTGACATATCTTTAAAGAATTTATTTCAAAAGTACTTAAACGTAGTAAGAATTGTGGAATGTGGAAAAAAATGAACTGTTAAAGATTTTGTTTGATGGATTAATTTTATTCATTGATCTTCGAATCCATATTCCAAGTGACAACTAAGTGTCTGTTTGGTGTGTTTTTTAACGATCCCATCAAAAGTTATGTTATCCGGAATAAACGTTATCGCGGGCGTCCATTTTCACATAGGTATATAATCATCAAATTAAGATTGCTTCAACGTTCTGAAAGTTATTTCAGCTTTAAAGTAAAGTTACCCAATCGACACTACTCTCGTTCCAAATTAAGTCAAAGTACGTACTTCTTCTACGTATTATAGTTGAATTGTAATTTTATTCAACCAACGAATTACAATTAACTAATGACCACTCGATTATACTACCGTGATAATTAGTCTGGATATAATTTGAAAAATATGTATTCTATTAATACGAATGAATGAATATTAGAGTTTTAAGGCGCATCGACAGCGAGGTCATTTAGCGCCTGTACCTCTCTATTAATACGTATTATTTTTCTCTTATCTACATTTCGAATAAATAAGACTCGCACTTTAGACGAAAGATAAAAGATATACATTTCTGAATCTATGTTTTTCATATGTCTTCTTAGTTATATTACATTTTATACATTAGGTATACAAATTCAAATCTTTCAACTTCAGTATATATACTATAGTCAACTGAAATTCAATTAATTAGGTTGAAAATCAATAACAAGATAATTTACATGATAGTCGTACATGATAGCTATGTCTCTCCTTGACATGCTCTAACCCTATGAGATCACTCATTCATTAATATGTACCCTAAATTGACAGGAAAAATATATATTCTCATAACAAATATTGCATATAAGTATTGGGAAATATTTTGGCCTTTACCATGTTCCAACCGTCGGCATATTCATTGATATGCCTACAACTTATAGGATTGACCATAGTTTTCAAATTTGAAACTTCTACTGTAGGCCTAATGGGAACACATTTTGCAGTCAAGATTATTTTGAAAGGTATCGCTTGACTACATAATCAACACAATCGTATTGTCTTTATATTTCTGAAATTTGAGTACTGTCTTTATTATTAATGGTGCTGAACGAAAAAACGAGAAAACAAGAAAAATCAACTCAATTATTTTCAGGGAAGTCATTTTTATAATGAATAGACTATGTATATTATATGTTACATATAATATGTTACAATATTGTATATTGTATATTATACATTACATTATGTCAAGATCATAGTTTGTCTTATATAAAATGAGGGATTTTTTTTAATGTTCAGCCTCCTCAGCCTTTGATTGTAACAAATCAGACCTATTGTCCAATAAAATTTATTATCATAAAACAAGTTTAAAAAAAAAATCCGATTTCATACTTAGTGTCATTCAAAATCTAGGTAAGCTTACACACTATTTAAAAGGAATAATGCATATACAAACTTATTTTCTGTAAACGAGTGAAAATGCTGAATTTTGACATGTGTTTTTAATACATTCATATTTATCAGAGGAAAACGCAGCATATGCGTTGGAATTTGATCGATTTATTCATATAGAATGCACTCTATAGCTATATACACACCATGATTTTGAAACTGTCAAGTTTATGCACATACTTCGTTATATATCCCAAATTGTTGATCATCCATAAGAAGAATTTAGAACCCGATATTTCAAATTTTTCGACAATGAATAGACCTACATTATTTTCTTGAAAACAACCGAACCAAATTTCTTTAAAATTCGTGAAAACATGTATTAAAACATTCATAACATTCTTTTGAAATATCATTTGATCGGATAGAATTTTAAAATGTGATCCGATGCTATTCTATTAGGAGGATTTACCAAACTTTGCCAATTTGTCCTAAAAAACTTCGAACCGATTTTTCTAAAAAAACAATGACAATCTATTTTGATATGACACCAGTGTCCAGTAAATCTTTCAAATCGATTGTTTACTTCATTTTTTTTAATCTATGCTGCGCCCACAAATTCAAATTGAAATATAAACATATGAACGATCCCGATGTCTTTCAGAATAAAAGTAAGATGAACGTCTTTGCTACAAACATCTCAAACTCAAAAATACTAGAAAAAATGTGATGCCTTAAATTAAACGAGTTCTGCATGATAAACTATGATTTCCCGGTGGATCAACTGGTTGATTACTGAAAACTAGGAAGAGCATGATACCATTTATATTTTATTTACATTGGGACTCACAGTTCTGATATGACTACGATCTATTGGCATCGGTGAATGACATATGAGATGGTGAGATGATGAGATGAGAGGTTATTTTATCAGGTGTCTTTGGATAGTGGGAAGGAATCAGACGTGGCCTGTTGTTAAGGAACCATCCCAGTATTGACCTGAACGACACAGAGAAACCACGAAGAAAAAACGTCAGGATCAAGAACGATGGCGGGAATCAAACCCCTCCTGAATGTCGGTTCAGTGCATTAACCATTCGGCCCAGTAATTTATATTTTGTAATATGATTAGTAATATTGTACTCGATAATACTAAACAAATTGTATTATATTTTGTAAATACGGTAAAATTTGTGGTTGATTCGACTGATTTAGTCCCAGTAAATTCAAATCGCGTCAACGAGATCTCCATCTGTCGTCATGCGGTTCTCTCACAAAAGATGCCCTACCCTGATCGAGTCAACGTAATAAGCACTCTAATAATAACGTTGATTGAGCCCTATCTCGTTTTTATTTGAAGGTTTGTTTGTTATTTTCGTATCCTGGTTGTAGAAGAATGAAAACTAAACTAAGCAACTACGAAACTAAGCACATCATCTTCGAATGAATTATGACAAATAAAAGGATGGACCGGTGAGGAGCATCAAACTCTTCGATTGTCTACCATCATCGATAAAATTTGAAACAAGCTAGAATGAACAACTTTCGAATTTGAACTTGAAAACTCTTCGATTATTCAATGTTTCCATACAACAACGTTTTCTTATTAAATGGTAATAATTGTAGTTGAAATAACAATGTCATGTTGGCCTTTAGTCGTATACTGGTATAACACTAGACATTTCTAGTCTCATTGTAAAATAAGTTATTTTTTATTTGAAACTGGGGGGTAAGTTTTTTTATTTTATTTTTCTTGATACGTATAATGACATGTTCAATATATGCTTATAGATCAATTTTGGGGAATGAAGAGCTATTATAATTGTTCCAGCATACTATTTTGTAAAATGATTATTAAAAATGATATTTTTAACGTTCAGTTATCATCTCCTATAATTCTACATTTTCTATAGTTCTAGAATTTTAATGTATTCCTGCTCATCCTATTTTAAAAGATATGTTCAATGCTTCTTCTTATGCACAATATTATTACAATATAGAACAGTATACAGTATAAGAAAATATTTTCCGCTTAGGAGACATTTCCCCATATTTTTTAACAACTCGTAACTTTTTTTCAGCTTTTGGTTAACAATAATAGTAAGACAAGTATAAGAAGAGTCAATTTTCCTGTTAAGGGAATAGAAATATTTAGGTCATGTGTTCAATTAAATGTCATACTTCATATTATTTTTTTTTTTCAATTGTATCTGCGGGTTGGTAATAATGAACATCATAAAAACCTTGCTCAAGATGAAAAAAAATGCATAAAAATAAAATTGCTTACTCTCTATTGAATTCGCAATTTCTTCTTTTTCTTTTGTTCCTGATCTCTACGATATTTCTCTTTTTTTCAATATGTGTATTTAAATTTATTAGTATCTTTTTTTATATACATATATATGATCCTTAAAGCATTCCTTTCTCAATTGTCCTCATTCATCACCTTTCTATACTGAATAGAATTACTATAAAACTATAATACTTAATTACTTAATCCAACGTGACTTCTTCGGACCTCAAATCTGAACTTAAACAATTATTATTGTATTGTTTCCCTGTCGTGCAATCTCGTAATTGGATATGACAGAGAATTAGAGTTTGTTACCTTGGTTTTATCACCTCCCATATGATTACTACCATGCAGCTGCAATTAAATCACCTCTCCGATGAACGTCAACTCTGGGCTAAATTTATTTTTTAAAGCTTCATCTTAGATTCTTAGTTGAAGGTTAGCTATTAAAAAACTAGACTCAGTTATATCAACATTTGACCCACTTACCAATTCGCTCATTTTCCATTTGAATCACGTAGAAGAAAAATGATGTATAAAATAATAACCGTCGCATCTAGTATTTTCTTGGTACAATTCTAAAAGTGTTCTTCTTTAATTCACATATTTTCAAAATTTCAATATTTTTTTTTTTTTGATGTTGCGCAATTGAAAATCAAGAAATCCACTTGGTAAAGTGTTCATTGGATTTCTATGGTTAAAATGTTGTTAATTTATACACGTTCTTTTGGCAACTCATGGAAACAAGCATCCTTTGATATCTTTTGAATATCTGTGATATAGTATCGGTCAACTTTCCATTGAAACTTGTTGACATCTGAACATAAGAAAGGAAGTTTAAGAAATTTAAATCATTTTATAACTCAGCATTGTACTTATCCTGATTATATTGCATGAAGATTAAATATGTATTATGCTTTCTCAGTATAAAAGTTTGGATTACCGAAATATCAAGCCGAGCTGTTGTGGATTTGAATCTAGATAAAAAGTAAAAATGAAAAAGCTACGTTTTTGTGCAAAAAAATGTAATATGATTCATTCTTCTCGTACGTGTACAGACCTCATAAAACTTCGATTAATTATCTGTGAGAATCGTAATAAATATCTAGATTGCAGTAAATCACATAGTTTGGTTGCTCAGAAGCACAAAAAAATAATACATAAGTCATTATTGCAGAGCTCGGCTGGTACTATTGATGTTACATTTTGTAATAACGTAAATCAGCAAGACAAGAAAAGTCTCGTTTTATATTTTGTCTGGAATTTATGTCAATTTGTGTTTTCACCGGATTTTCTTGTGTATTTTTTTTAACTCAAATTGATATATATATATATATATATATATATATATATATATATATATATATATATATATATATATATATATATACATATATATATATATATATTCATATTGAATACATCAACAAAATATATAATAATACGTTTTGTAAAGACAAACTACTAGTAAAATTTATTCAACAATGTGGTTTGAAAATGCGATTTGATCACCATTGTAGGTTTTTTAACACTTGGCTAATTTAAAGTGTTTTATAGCAACTGTATGATAAAATAAAAAATACAATTTAACTCGATTTGATCAAACAACGTCATATGCCTTATTATAGTAATTAATTGCATATCATAGCAATATTTGTAAAGTTTGTTTTGATATAATAAGATATTCAGTTCTAGTAGAAGTTAACTACTAGTTAACAAGTCAACTAGTTAACCAGTTAACTTTCACGAATTGAGTTATTTATCACTCTTGGGTACCCATTATGCTACTTTCTTGAGAAGGTAATAAACAATTGTTATATTGATGAAATACTTATAACAGAACTTCATTCACCTCTCTACATCTAATCCTTAGTTCACTATTAAGTAATAATCATCTATTTTGTACTTCAAATTCAGTTCAATTAGTCTAATTAATACAGCCTTCTTACATTATCTGTGTAGTGCATGACGTAAATCTCTTGGTCACCCACATAACATATTATAGCATGGTGGTGGAAATAGAGGTTGGCTTAATTTCACCATCAGTAAAGTGCAATATGCATACACTTCACGAGTATCAGCCTACCTATTTACAAGACTGGGGATTGTTTGATGAATTGAGTTTTTATGTTTAGGTGGATGCACTTGATGTGGTGAAATGGCTGCAGAGAGAGAGAGATATTACCTCATTTGCTCTAGATTCCAAGTGGAGGCTTCTATTAGAAGATTTCCTTGTCTACTATGATCATCAGAGGGCGGAATATCACCTTGAAATTCAAGAATGAAATAATAATTAGTTTATGTTTGTAAGCGTCATGTATAAATGATTAGATCATGGAGATGAATGTTCAAATGAATAGATTTGGAATGAAGTTATAGTTATGTCTGTATATTGAGGAAAGATGAAGGCGTGAACCAAAGGTAAGCTAGCTAGTGGTGTGGGATCGTGAAGACTGTCGATCTTCTTCTTCATAGTAGCAACATCTCGGTTTTCATTGATGCCGTTTTTTTATGTCATTGATGACAGTAATACTGTACCGCAACTAGATGTATCTTCTTGATTTATTCATGTGTCTATACATATGGTGTATTATTTGATATTATAATATCTTTTCGTTTCACCAACATTTTACGCTGGAAGCCTATTGCTTATTGCCTGATGAAGCCTATTTCAAGCCTATTACTATTAAATTAATCCAGGCTCATTTTGAAATGCTGGTTTACGAAAGACAATAAAATGCTATGAAAAAATACAAAATGGGAAGTGTTTTTTATATTAAGCTGCATGGATCAATAAAAATATATACACGTTTTTGTAGTAAGTCACTAGAAAATATGGAGGTGTACCGAAACCATGTATAGGCCTACTTATCGAGGCTATATTATTTATTTATTCATCCCTTTCTTTCATTTTTCTCTCTCATCCTTCCCCCCTTTCTCTCTTTCTTCCTTTCTTCCTTTCTTCCTCTTTTTTCTGTTTTTTTCTCTCTTTCTTTTTTTTTGTATTCATGTATCATCATAGTTACAGTGAGTTTATTAAAATGTTTAGCCATAATACTTTTTGATATTTTGGCTAACCTGATAGTTATAGGCTTTTACTGCGTGACATCACTTCTTTCAAGTGGCGTGACACATTGTTGTAATAAGTGGACAACAATGTTTCCCAAATCGTTCTCTTTAATCACAACATCAGTATTAGTTCGTTTGCTCCCAACTTTTCTATCCGCTATTTTTTTTTTTTTTTTTAATAACATCGAAACTTGATACAAAATCATAGTCCCTCAATTAGGGCTGTTTTAAAGGCTATTTAGACTATTCAAAGGCTATTTAATAACCTATAATTAACACGGTATGTTACTATAATTGACTATGTAAAATTAAATCGAACAAAAATCGATGAATGTCAAAACATGATACCTACACAAATATATGGATACATATATATACGACATCAAATAATATAAGACTATACAATATACAATATTTATGTTCAAATATTGTGAGTTGTAAGTGTACTTATTTAAGCATTTGATCTATTACCCCCCTCCCCCTAAGGTTATTGAAATATTTATAATGACCTTCACCCCCTTCCCCCCTCCAATAAAACGAGCTATCTACCAATATGTTTCATTGTTCAAAACCAAATAATAACATAAACTATCTTCCTACATCTTGATCAAAACACCATACATTATATTATACAAAGTTTCAAACATTAACTAGATCGTTTTCTTTCGTCCCTCGTGACTGGAAAAAGAGGTTAGACGAAACAGATAGTATAAAATAAATTGACCTCATTGTTCAGATACTCGAATTTTATTTTAATAATCGATAACATCACGATTCGTGTATCATCAATAAAATCAATATAATGGGCCTACAAAACACAATAAGAAGCAACAGGTATCAGCTGTAATGACGTATTGTTCAATTTATTGGTACCAATACTATTGGAAAGCGTAATCATATAAGGATAATAATTATCAGGATTGGGTGATCATAAGCTCGGTGACCATGGTGACCATCAGAAAAGAGAAAACAACCGATAATCAATTTTCAGTATCACCCAAACGAAACTTTTTAATAAGATACCATGAATCAAGTATATAGTAACGGAAATTAATTCTATTAGTTGACCTTATTATAATCTTTACGTTGGTTAATGTAAAAAATAGCGAGTAAAATACCTCAAGCAGAAAGGGTGATTACAAAAATTGTAAATGATGATTGCGACCCTAAAATATATACCTATTCACTTCCAAAATTATGAGCCATGCCAAATTAAGCTATATATGTTCAGCTTTATAGACTCATTTTCGATGCTAAACGAACGACTCATTCCTCACCATCAGGGTACTGATGATTTCTTCATATAGCTCTACAATTGTGCATCCTCTCATGCACCTAGAGGCGTGAAAAACATATTACACTCTTAAAAACTGTAACCTTTCACTCTGAGCTGTGTGTGTTTTCATATTTGTTTCAAACTAATTAGAATAAGATTAATTTAACTCTTAATTGATTTGAATGCTTCCCACTCCATACTACACTGTTATTTGATAGATAACAAACTCCCATCAAGTAATTATATAATGCATTTCATATGTGAAACTTGTTTTGGTAGAATCATTATCGAACGTATTTTAGTGTATAAATATAATTATTTATTACAGTCTTAACGTTTATTACGATACAAACGAAAGTGCAGCATGACTACACGTTTAAATCTGTTGAATATTATATAGCATCCTATAGCATACATGACTTCATCATATGAATCAACTTATCATATCCTGGAGTAATTTTCTTCACTAAATCGTTAGATCCGTTTGGTTTATTCACATGCAACACAATTAAAAATTACAGATGTTTTATACATTTCATTTAGTTATTTTGAATTAATATTTTAAACGCCCATAATTAGTTGGTATTATTATAGGTATTGAGTCAATTATGTGAACGTATACGTGTAAATTTAAAATGTAGATGCATGTGCTTAAAGTGATTCATTCAAAATATTTGGTTATGAATCTCACACCATTTTTCTCACAAGATTTACATATATTTAATAACGATTCTCTGTAATCTTTTGTTTATATTCACAACACAAACATCTTTTTGCATTTATTGTGCTAAGATGATTACATTATAGAAGGCACAATAGCATACAGTTGCATGGTGTAAGATATTTCTTCACGGTTGTTTTCTCACCAAGATTAGGACTTCAAATGATGAACACATAATTTATTCAAAACATACTAATTGTAAATATATGTTCTTTCAGTTGTCACCATACAGTTTGATAATGCTTTACTCTCAGTTATATTTATACAATGGACAGGAAATTTTTGAATGCAATGAATTACAAATCCTTTCACATCCTTCCATTAACGACCGTGGCTATAAATATAGTTCGAAAAAGAAAAAGAAGATCCTTGTAAAATGGAAATTGAATCAAAATCATTTGTTTCTGGTGAGCATTTTATGAATTGTGATGCTCTCTGTATATGTTGTTATCATTATAATGTATTGCTGATGAAAAACGAGCAATAAGGTTTTGTATATTTCTCTGTATTCATTAAATGTATGAATAAATTAAATATATATATATATATATATATATATATATATATATATATAAGAATGAATACAACTTCATTCGTCCCATATGCTTCATAAGTATACAAGATAACAATCAATATAAAATAAACGAAAAAATAGAATAAAGCTGAATATATTTGAAAAAATTGTTGAAAGTAATGAACGATAATCACAAAGAAAAAGTAATGATGATAATAATTATTAAGTGAGTGGTAATACTAATTTGCAAATTCAACAGCGTTAATGAATATTCTAAGAGGTCTAGTGCATGTGTTCACGGGAAAGCCTAAACTTATTCAAATATTATTTATTCAACTTAAAATAAAATAAAATTCAAATAGTGAAATCTTGTCATTTAAACGTGATTAAGCGATGAACATGTACCATTGAAATATATCTTTCATAATTCCTATTTCGAAGGTTCAATGATCAATGGTTTGAATGGTTTGATGATTTGAATGATCATGGATGAGTGAATCCTTCATTCAACTTCAAGACAGTAAAAAATAATTAATTATACTATACTAGGAATTATGAATGGGAGGTATGTTATTTCTTGAGACCACACCATATCAATAGAGCAAAATGCTGTATTAATTTAATTCATGTCTCGCTAGAAAATGTTTGAGAACAAAATTTTCGAACAATGTCACCAATTCTTTTAAAAGTCGAATTGAAGAAATTCTTAATTTTCAACTTTTTTTACTGTGAGAATGAATTTTTTGACATATGCAAGAAGAATGTATAGTAGCATAAGAAAAGACTGACGAATATAATATATTGAATGTATAAATGAATCTATGAATGTGTTTTTCATTTTTTTTATATTTTCAATATGTATACCGGTATCTCATAAATATGGTTCAGTTTCAATTTAAATTATGCTAATTTTCATATTCATTTTTAACGTGCCATATATTTAATCATGCCCTAATTTTAGAATGTAAAAATCAACTTGGTAAATAAAGCATTGAATTGAAGAACAATACACAGAAAAAATGAACCAATCGGTAAAAATGTTGACAGAAATTGTTTATTTGTATGAATGCAGATAATATTTCAGGACATTTGTAATTTGGCTCTTATTTTTGATGATTGAAATTAATTCTATAACTAACCAAACACATTTCACACAATTGACTCTGCTCTTGAAAGCATAAAAAATGTCAAACAATTGTCAAGGCCTTGGCCGCTCCTTACCTCTTTGTTTGGAATATATTTTAATATACAGAGCACAGATAATTATAATACGTTAAATCTTACAACATAGACACCTAAAAAAACTATGCGCTCTCCGACAGTATGTGTGAAGTACCTATTATGATTATAATTTTAGGTTGTGTATGAAAAAAGATTAATGTGCTATTCATCTCATCTCAAACGGATCATTACTTGTTTTTGTCTGTCTGTTGTTTGCTGATTTGCAGGGAACATCATTCTCTTGAAATTTACACTGTGCGTTTTTTTTTTAAACAAAGAGTTCTTTTCATATTACAGTTTTTAAGGTCGTTATTTGATCTTGAATTTTTATTTTTGGAAAAATTCAAAAAGAAAAACAATACAAAAAAATGATGTCCAAATGATATTAAAAAATTAATATCGTCTCTGTATGATGTGTTAACAATGATATATCTTCATCTGGATTCATATCATCAATATAGTAATGTTAGTCATGTCTTCGTAATTTTTAGATTTTCATACTCTTTCATTCACACAATGAACAAATGATTGGATAAATGAATCAATCGATCGATAAATCAATCGATGAAATAATTAATTAATTGATGCATTGATGAATGAATGAATGAAATAATGGATAGGTGAATGAATGAATAAATAATGTAGAACGAAAGAAAGAAAGAATACAAAATTATAAATAAAGGACTTATGGTTGAGACAGAATGAGATGAGATCATTCGGCGCGAATAACCTCGTCGTTGAAGCGCCGTGAAACAACACAATTCATTCATTCATTCATTCATTCATTCGAGATGAGATCATGGATGAGATATTACGAATCTTTGAGACTGGTTTAGTGGAAAAAAACGTTTACAAAAACGTGTATGAAAAATCTTAACAACGAAAATTATTGCTAAAGATTCCAGTTGAAATAAATATGTAAATCTAGTTCTGATATGAATAGTTTTCGAGAAAACCTTATTTCATAATTTTGAGAAAAATGTAGTATTTATTATATATATATATATATATATATATATATATATATATATATATATATATATATATATATATATATATATATATATATATATATATATATATATATATTAATATATATATATATATATATATATATATATACATATATATATATATATATATACATATATATATATATATATATATATATATATATATATATATATATATATATATATATATATACTATATATATATATATATATCATATATATATATATATATATATATATATATATATATATATATATATATATATATATATATATATATATATATAGATATAGATATATAACGATCAAGAGAAAAGACGAAAGAATCATATAGTTCAATGAGTTGATTTTCAACTAAATTTTTGATGATCGATGCGACGACTCAATATTACCGTAATTGAAAACTTTTTTTGTCCAGATTCAAAGGTCACAAGAAAGCACACATTTGTTGAGACTCAGCATACACATCTGTCATCGTAGAGCTCGATACTATATAGCTTTCAGGCGCAATCGGTGGATTCAATTTTGAGAATAAATTTCGGAATTTTGAAAAACCCCATATGAATGACCCAGCTGAGGAGAAATTTTCAAGAAAATACTTTTATTTGAGAAATAAGAAGTTCTGATATTAACAAAATTCGAACACAAGAATGATGTATATAAACAATTCTATAGTTTTACATAAATCGTAATGTCTGTTTTGAAGAAAACAATTATAATGTAACTTTTTACATCAATGAAAGCTATTAAAAGGATCAAAATTCGGTGTAACAAAATTGATCGTGAAACATTCAAAATAAAATGCAGGTAAAACAGAAGGCAGTGACTTAATAGTCTCAAAATCGATATGCTTGTATAGCTTGCAAATCAATTCCACATAAATATCGCTCTTTTTCCTAGTTTAAATATACATATCCAGAAGACTCATCTCACAAATATACTAAAGCAGCTTTTCTATCATTTCAAAAGTTTTCTGTTTTAATAATGAAAATTTCATAACTGCTAAGTTAACTAGGAGATTTGATATTATTGCCAGATAAGAGGACTATATATAATGGATTATTTTCTTTTCATGCGATTCAGAGGGGTATTATTCACAGGTAGGCCTACTTCCAAGCTAACGCAAATTAAAATGATGATTCTTCCATTCACATCAACCGCAAGACCATATGTATGCAACACTCATTATATATCATACACATTGTAAAACAAAATTCATTTCTATGCCTTATAAGTAATGCAAAGCAATAAGAGTTCTGCAATTTGGTCACGATATATGTCTTCAATAAGTTCAAAAGAGAACACATTTAAGAATTCTTTAATATGTTCTTTCTTGTAACAGTTCGTGATGTATATAAATTAGACCAACTTCTATTTAAGACATTTTAATAACTATAAGTTTCTAAACATATTCAATCACAATGCAACTTTGAAAGAGCTTGACAAGCAAGCATGGTGCTGTTAATCTGTTTGTGAGCAAAGAAAATACTGTTGAAATGAAATTTAATTAATTAACAACCAATTAACTTAATTTCCTACAAACTACCAACATTTTAAAAACAAAATACTCTTTATTAGATTAGTGAATACAAAAATTATAGGACCTTCTTCTCCGGTTTCCATCGATAAAACTTGCACCCCCAACACACACACACACACACACACACACACTCACTCACACCATCTGCCCTGGGCAGCACTAATTCTAAAAAAATATGAACCGAATTAGTGCAAATACTGGCAATTAGGCAAAGTAGCTTCTACTCATTTAATGTTAATATCACAGTAGCCATCATGTATGGTTGATTCAGTTAGAAAGGTGAAAACAAACTGGTCGAGAAAATATTGACATTGTCTTGAAATATTCCCTAATCTCTACACGTATTTTTCAACAAGAAGATAAATGTTGCAATTGTCATCGATATGCGACATTAAACGTCAATTCATATGAAATATATTGTGTGGAAAAAATTATGGCAATAGTGAATGTGCGTAGAATAGTGAATACGATCTTCACATTAGAATAAGTAGAGGAAAGTCAAGCAGAGCTGAAGAAAAAAAAAATTGTAAAAGGTGAAAAAAGTAAAGAGAAAAAAAAAGTGAAGCAATCAAATCACATCTGAGGCCGCTCTCTGCAGCTCAAGTCATCTAATTAGACACCAATTTAGAAACTCATCATTTTATATAGTTTCACTATCACCTGCTCATTTGTACCCCCAAATAACCTGGTTGTTGGTTGGTGTCGTTAATCAAACAATAATTAATCAATTACATTCGAGATGAATAAAATTGTATCTATCTATATTTTATTTATTAAAATTAATAATTATTATTATTTTCAATACAATATGAATATAAATTAAGCACAACTTATGATTTCAATCAAGAAATGAGAATATTTTCATTTAATATAAAGAATATCTTTTGGTAAAAACTGGGAAACCCATCTACTAAAATATATAAATACATAAGAATCACGATTATATTAAATTGTGTATCACTAGCCAGAGCACAAAATAACATAAACCTAAGTCTTCCTTTCTATGTTTCAACTATCAGCATTAGATTCTAATAATAAATCCTTGTCACATCAGACCTTGTTCATCCTTGTCCCACAAAAGTACAATAATATTTCCTACAATCACCTTGGTGTCCTTGCCGAACTCAACAAGTCATCTTCACCCATCACTTCAAATGTTGGAGCACAAAGAACTTGCTGATTTTCTTGGCACCAACTAATACACCCATTACATTAATTAGTTACATATGCATTACATTATTTCTACAATTATGTAGAAACAGAATGTGTACAAGTATAAATTAGCAATGTCATGCATGCATTTCAGATGTTTTAATGTAGGTCTATATATTGTATCCATGAAAGAAGAAGGTCGTCTACTGAAAAAATGATTGTAAGAAATCGGTCGTTATATAATCTCATTGCAATTTATACTCTTGAAATTTACAGTGAATCACAGTCTTATAGTAAGAACATACTCGTACTGAAACTCGTACTCGTACTTGTAGGTTCATGAGTGAACCTCGAACTGAAAAAGAGAAATAATTGAATAACTTTTTTGTCAAAATTAGCATTATTAAATCAATTTTATTTTGATTTTGATAACAACTATTCCTAGATTCAATTACTTATATTCTGTTTCTCGTTATATTGTCATTCCATTATTATTTCAATTTTGTTGTTGTTGCGGAAGTTAATTTTTAAATTTGAATTTATTGATTTTTATTCTGTGTTGTGTGAGACAGAATCTCAATCAAAGATATATATATATATATATATATATATATATATATATATATATATATATATATATATATATATATATATATATATATATATAACCGAGGGCTGAAATACGCATTCTACTGTAGTTAATTCAAAAGTTTAGTTTAGGTGGTACACCTAAACACCTTAACCCCTAATTTAATACTAATTAACTTACACTTATTCATTTCAATTCTTAATTTTTATTTTAGAAAGTTTTCAATTTTGTAGGAACTAAAATTGTATTCTTGCTTAGTTATTTACTATGAGTTTGTTTTACATGCAAATTTTTGTGTGAAGTCTATTTAATCTCAAAGATTAAATATTTTCTCTTTACATCGCAGTATTTAATTTTACTAACTAGAAAAATTTAGAACTAGTAATGTCTGATAGTACCGGCAAAAGTCGTGCCAGCCACCGCGCTTACACGGAGGGTACAAGTGAATATCTTTAGTTTATAGTTGATATCGTTAGTTTATTTTATAACTAGGTGGTACACCTAGTTTAGGGGGGGTTAGTCGACTATTGGTTGTTTTCTGGTAATCATCATGATCACCTGAAATGTATGATGTATGAAAATGTATGAAAATAAATGTATGATGCACTTCTTTACACAATCGAGTGTATTTTTTCCGGGTTTCAATAATACACGGGTTGCCGACCCCCGCGGCTCAGCCAGCTGAGGCATTGTTGTTGGATCGTTAATAAAACCATAATCATCAATATATAGTTACCCAAAAAATGTAAAAAAATCGATTTCAAATTATATTTGATAAACGTAAAACAATTCGTAAACTTCTTGATTTTATTGAAACATAGTTACCGTACCTACAACCTATGACTATCAATAACGTAACGTTATTGATAGTCATAGCTACAACCTGGAAAAAATCTAGTTCCAACACTGATCTATCATACGTGAACTATATGATTTTGCAATGTTCACTAAATTTAGTCTTGTCTATAGGGTTCTTCACACGGTAATAAATAGGTTATATATGGGTTCTTCCATTCATCACATGGTAATATTACGTCGGCGAGAATAGAAATGGTGGGCAAACAATGCTATCGTTATTAGTTGAAATTAAATTTTGGTTGACACCACGGCCTTCTTAAACGATGTCAAGCAACAATGAGTGGCGTCAGTTGTAAGAAGCCAATTCTGTTTTCCTATTGTTGTTAAAAATCCTATTCTTAGTCCTGCCCATGAAGAAGTTATGTAATACGGTAAATTATTTCCGTCTCAGAGACTGCTCTGGCATTGTAACAAGCTCATTAAAGGGTCAATCCAAGCTGTACAGAGAGATTTTTGAGTAGTATTGGACGCAATGCGCAATAACTGTATGCATTTTAATTCATAAAGATGGGTGACCATTTGTGACCATTAGAGATATCAAATTGCTGCCCTCCGTAGCTCGGTCAGCTGAGGCACCGCTTCAGAAACTGAAGTCACCATTATAGGTGTGGGTTTGAGTCCCTCATAAGGCACGGGTTTTTGTGACTTGCCATCACATCATAGTTTCATAATCACCTGCTCATTCGTACCCCCGTTGCTGTTGGTGGGGATGATCAATCAGACATCCAACTTCCAGTATCACCGAAACTCAGGGGCGGCGGAGCTGGGGGGTCAGGGGTCAGCTGATCCCCCAATAATCATCTGATAGGCCTCACTATAACCACTGACCCCTCAATGCAATTGATTATTCAAATTTATTTCATTTAATCAGAGTGTAATTCAGTACTCTCAATTGAATTAATTAAATATAATACATTATGCATATATTGTATACATACCGGTATATATATATATATATATATATATATATATATATATATATATATATATATATATATATATATATATATTGGAAATAAATGAGTTTATTGCCAAAACTTAATTTTTCATTGTGCAAGCGTATCTCCAATAATAATGTGTAGTTTATTATTTTTGCAACTTAGCTCATACTGTTATTTAAATAAAACACCTGACACTTGATTAATTGCGATCCTTCATTCACTTATTCTCTAAATCTCAACAAAATTACGTCAAAATGACACACTGCCCCACACCCTACAGTACAGCATATTTTCTACGACTTGACAACTTGGCCCCTCAGGCCCTCAATAATAATGGGGCTCCGGCGTCTCGTTTGTCGAAACAAAGTATTTGCGCGCTGTGGCTTTCAAACTCAAGATTCTTCGTGTACACTTGTATCCACGAAAGAAGAGCGACCAAACAAACTAAATAATGCTAAAAACTCCACCAAATTTGTAATCCTTCTGAAACTTGACAAAAAAACATTTTGAAAGATGCGGTCACGTTTCTCATCGTGAATCTCGTCCTCTAAAATCATAATACCCTCAAAATACCACAGCTATGCAAATATTGCGGTGATAGTTGTGGTTGTTTTCTTGGTAGACGACCTTCTTTCGTGGCTGCAAGTACAGATTATGATGTCATAGAGCAAGGTTAGTGGCGGCTAAGGTTAAGCAGGCAGACGAATTTCCATTCATATACTTTTTTGGTTGAAAACAGAGTTTCTTTAAGAATTTGTATAACAATAGTTTTTATCTAGAGTAAAAAAATACAAACGGATTTGGTAAGAGAATACAATTATATATTTTTCATTTCAAATGGTAAGCAGACAAATAATAAAAAAAATATTTTAGCTGGTTTTTAACTACAAAATATATACTTTCTCAGTTCTATTTCTGTGAAAAAACAGGGTAAGTTGTGTATTTTTATGTACACTATTCGATAAGTATAAATTGAAGAAATATGTCGTCTCATTTTATAAGAATTATGTTATCTCCAATCGCATGAAAGTTATTACCAATAAAATGATATCTCACTAAAAGTGTAAGTACTTTCATAGCTGTAGGAATGTGAAAATTGTAGGACGCATAAATGAGTTATGGTTTATTGCGTTTAAACATTATTAAAAATAGAAATTAATTGTTCCTACCAAATTTTTATTCTCATGTGGTTTGAGAATAGTTGAAAGAACATACGTCTGCAAAGTCATTGTCCTACATTGAAACTCATTGTTTGTTTTTTTAACTTCTACAGTCAATTCACAAAACAAATTACCTTGAAGTTGAACGCAGTATTCGCATGTAATAATCTTTTATTTGTAAATCTCATGCTGATTTACAGAATATGTATTACGAAACATAAAATCCATTCGTTATAAGTATGATTTACAATTTACATCTACTTCATTACGCATTACACATTGTCAATAACTGCAAGTATATTAAAATAATACTTGGTTTACTCATTACTTCGAAGATATAGTACTGATTTATAATTAATACTATATTTTACCATCAACTATTCAGTGAAAGTAGCATTGAATTTTATTGATGTCTTCCCCGTCATCAATCATCAATCTGCATTGGAATTCTGTAAGTGAAGTTACTTTTACTAACATGAAGATGAGGTCAAGGGTTTGATAAACCCTAGGAGCCAAACTTTTTAAAATACTGGATTATAGGAACAGTGTCATATATATTGATAGCTCTACAAGGAAAGAATTTCAATAATTTATGATTCTTAGAGTTAATGTTGGTGTTGTTTTGATGTTATGATGAAGTATATGGTCCATGAGAAGAGAAACTTCAGTTTGTAGATGAACACATTCCGTTATGTCATAGGATTAATCGGACATGATAGAAAAATAATAAGTCTAATGTATCCGGGTAGAATTCTTTCATAGCCCCCAGGTGAGACGTGTGGGTGAGGTAAACACTATTATTTATAGTTTCATATTGATGAAGTTCAGAACATCAAAATGTAATTGAAACGTAAAAAAGAAGTGGAACTTGAGAGGAAGTGGGAGGGAAGGAACGAGAGAAATGTAAAGAATTATCAGGAATAATAGTGAGGTGAAAAGATAAGGAGGAAGACGAGGAAGATTGCAGTGTGTCACATGCCTAGTTACAGGGCACTTGATGTACGAGCCCTAGTTGTAAGAGCCCGCATCTTAGCTGAGCATGTATCTCTTCGAAATGCTCGACCCAAGTTCGATATGCTTTCAAAAGTTTGGTTGTGGGTTGCAAAGTGAAAAAGAGATAATATTGGAAGTATATTTTAGTATTATTGAAGTAATATTGGTAGTAACCACCGATAGATGGGGAGTTTTTCATTCCATAATTTGGACAAAATCTAGTTACATTACACATTTTGGCCAAGGAAATTGGAAAAACTGTAGAATAAAAGGCGAATCAGAATCTCAAAAATTGATGAGCCAAGTTGAACTTAAGGATGTGCGTTTGAATTTATTTCTTCTATTATTCGGTAACCAAGAATTAAGCAATAAATACCATCAAATTAGGCATATTTTGATTCAATTATTGCTCCATAATAAAATTATTCTTCAATTTTCGATTAGACATATCTAATTGTGAGGGTATTCTTTATTTATTGCCCTTTACTGGAAGTCTATAGTGTTTGTAGTTCTTTAGATAAATGTGGCAAAAGTGCACCCTGTAAATCTGTCCAAGATTTCCCTATAGCTCAGTTATATTAGGGTTTAAGAAAATATACATATATATTTTATACACGGCGATACAGGGAAGTGTAAAATGTGTGATGATCAGTTCATCATTCAACTTTTTTTTTCTCGCGACCCGTTATTGCAAACTTCATTCCGATCATAACGTTGCAAGTAAGTTAATTTCTCTTCGGTTGAAAGTCTGGACATCCCCAAAGGCTTATTGATATTTATATTTCATCCTTGCGGTTTTACTTGTGAGACAATTAGAGCTCAAAAAGTCATAGTATCATACAGACATAGTAGTCTCACGCACATCTAATTACTGCCATGTTATAGCCACAACACTTTTTACCGAATTATTTCTTCAATGAATGAGAGAAGTGAAGACTACAAAAAAAGGTATAAATTGCACGCACGAAATAAGAAGGTCGTCTACGAACTAAATAGTTATAAAAACAGCGGTAATTTCAAAGAAACTCGCTGTAACTTTAAATATTTAACGCTTTTGACAGATGAGTTTCGAGTTCCTGATCGTGAATATTGATCGTCATGAAAAATCATTGACCCTAGAAATACCACATGTATATATTTTTTTCTTTCTTTTATCTAACGACCCCAACAGCAGCTAGGTTTTATGGGGGTAAGAATGAGCGGGGAATGATATTGAAACAGTGATTGACGGAAGATGAAATTACATTTACAGTACATCTATGCCGTAATGCAAAATTCGAACCCACGCCCGAATTGACTTCATTTTCTAGATCGGTGCCTTGGCTGAATGAGGCACGAGAACGGCATCGGTACAAACACAGTGGTGATGTCTGTGTTTGTTATGTTCTGGTAGATGTTTCTTATTTCGAGAAATACAAGTTTATTCGTATGCTTTTACTTGGTCAAGTTTTCACAAATATATATTTTAAGTTCAAGCTTAGATTTTATTTGATAAAACCCCAAATTACAATACTAGACAATAGTATGACACATTAAAATCGAGTGTTTTATTTCAAATTCTTATATGAATATAGCAAATTATATCACGATCATATGACTAATATACTAAAAAAAACACAGTAATACATTTTGTATGATCCTTTTTTAAATTTTTTCAAGTGCAACCAAGTCCAAAAATGTGGTCAAGTCTTAATTATTTGAAATTAGACCCGGGTATAGGTGGTGAACCATTCAGACCAAAGTCAGACGTTTTTGCTGTTCTTTTTACGTTGCTGAGCGCAATCTAAATAAACCATAATGGACTTGGCTATGTAACTAACCAACTAGTTCAACCAACTTATCTTATACCTAAACTAATTCAATCAAACCAAAAATCAACCTAATCCAACCTAAAAGTAATAGTCATTTCAAATAATTATTTTTTCTTTTTTTCTTGTTTCTTTCAAGTAGTAACAAAGGACTATTATTAATATAATTATTTTACTTCTTTTTCTGGCTTCTTTCAAGTAGTAACAAATGACTATTATTCATATGATTCTTTTTCTTCTTTTTCTGGCTTCTTTCAAGTAATAACAAATGACTAACAATAGTTACCATGGCAATTGGCAATATTGTGAATTGGGGAACCAATACATATTGTAATTAGGTAACATCAATGGGGGACATCATTGTACACTTTCAACAATGGATGATATCACTTGAAAAAAACCATCACAAGGGGGGGTGATTGTGAATATAGTATAATTATAAAAATATGTAATTTATAGTTATTTCGTGAACACGTTCATTTTCTCGTATCGAACAGCACTTCAACGTGACGCGTTTACCTGCAGATCCAGAAGGCGGTGGGAAATGCTGATGAGTAATGGTATTCTCATAAATAATGTCACATTTTCGCACACATGCCCGATTACGGGGAAAGTGACACGATCTAGCTGAGACTGAGAGGAGGGGATCAAACAAACCCCCCCTCATTCATCAAACAGAGGAGGAGGTGTGATTATTGACGATGTTATGGTAGAAACGTGACTTTGTTCATTGATATTTAATGTTAGGTAGGTGGTTGCCAGGGGTAAACAAAGATTATATTTTCAAGTGAAAGAGCAAAGGGTCAAGTAATTCTATAGAAAGACTTTCTTACATTCTATCCTTTATACTAGGAAAAGTGCATGCTCATGCACAAGTATTATTAATCAAAATTAGAAATCTTATACGGTCGTATATTACTTTATATATATATATATATATATATATATATATATATATATATATATATATATATATATATATATATATATATATATATATATATATATATATCTATATATATATATGTATATATATCTATCTGTAATTATGTATTATATACACACATTTTAGATTTCAACGTCTGTTATTTACATTTGAACAAAAGGACCGACATCAATTTATAAATCTGAATTTATATTCATCATTTGGTTTTACATAAAGATATTCATGGAATATAATTACAATAGATTCGTATGTGTGACTAATCATAACGTCGGGCAAGGGTCTTTCAGCTCTGTAGAGATGCTGATCGCTTAGGATCCAATGAAAAGACTCTGGTCTCTCAGTCTGAATAACTGAAGCGAAACAGATATTTAAATACTAATCTCTTTGCTGATCGCTTTTTATTTGTTATACCTAAGAATAGAACACACAAAAAATCACATTTGGAATAGTTTCAATCTAGTTTTTTATATGTATATTCCAATTATACTGTCAGTATTAATTTGACTGAATGGTGAATTGAAGCATGGTTAGCTTGAAGAACAGTGAAGCTCACCGAAATTCGCTATTTTTCTTTTAAATAACAGTACCATGAAATTGAGTGTTATGTATATTTTAAAATAAAATACATACTCAATTATTATTATTACCTCATCTAATCATTTGTAAATACTGAACTAATAAGTACATGGATGAGGACCAATTCAATCATTTTTGTTGGGGAAAAGGAATCGTGGATCCTATCATTGATTTTTGAGCTCCTTCTCTTTGAGACAATTGTTTGTTGTCTTTCCTTTCAATTTTCCAATCAATTATAATTTGAACAATAATGAGTTCTATTCTATTACCTATTATGATATAATAATAATAATAATAATAATAATAATAATAATAATAATAATGTTTATGAACACAGATTGATCATATGCATGATATTACCATCGTCATTAGAGAGAAAAATAAATGAAGTTATAGAATACATTGATGATACGTATGATACGTAGATGAATACGTAGATATCTAAATGAGATCTACTAAGATGGTCACCCTTGCTAGCTGTCTCGCTGTTCGATACTGAACGCAGCGACGTCTATTTTGTGTAGCCTATTTGAAATCACGTCCACTTCCACCTGTTGTTTCTCACACAGGTGGATCCAACTTGCCTCACCTTCGTCCGGCCATGCGTGCACACTCGCCCATCGGTTGGCCCACTTCCCTATATTTCCTACACTATAATGCCTCATGGAGGTATGCGTCTTCGACTTCTATTTGTCATGCAAATGAGAACTACGAAAAATCGAAACGATAATCACTCTGCTTACTTTACTCATTGAAAATCAATATTCGTTTATTTATTAATAAAATACACGTAGTTCACATTTTCTAATTTCAGCTTTCCAAATGTGCCCAAATGAAGTGCATATAGTTTGTTATGTGTTTAATAATATTTGATTTTTTAAACCTACACAGAAAGTACACAACAATGCTTTCATTATAATTGAAAACTGCGACTGTAAGACCTACTAAACGGATTGAGTTCAAATTGGCCAAACCCTAGAATGAATCAGCTAAATAATTGTGTGTATCATATTATTTCTAAGGTTTGGGCGGTATAGCCTCACCTTGATCTTCACACTGATGAATTTGAATATAAGATTCAAATGTCTTTGGTGATCACTTTCATCTCGTCAAAGCGGTGGAATTCTAAAAGAAACTCTAGATCTAGATTATGAGAAACAATTAAATTATAAAAGAAATTCTTGTATATCCTTTTCTCTTCGTTATAAAAGTGATGAGTATTTTTATTTTCATATCGACGAATGCAATAAATGAATAATCATTGACTTCAAAATAATAACCACCCGAAATTCATTTCCTAGTATACTTGTTTCTATCCATTAAAGAACTATAGGCTCCGATCAAATGATCCCCTTACCTCACATCTGGCGCACGGGTTGGGTGGTTCACTCCATCTTTCGTGGATATATGTACGCAAATATAATGATACAGTAGCATAAGTTTTATATTTCCATGACCATTTCTCAATTGTTCATGGTATTCTAATACGAAAGAAAGATTTGAAAGAACTGAAGATTAAAGTTAGAAGTTCAAAGCTCCAAGTTTGTACTCGAGTGAAAGTTTTTCAAAAGTGCTTGTTAATGAAGTCAATTTACGGTTCACCACGCTGCTGTATTTTAATCTTATTCTTGAAGGTTAAAAAGTGATTGCACTTTTGAAAGCTTTGTTTTTCTATTAACTATACAAAGCTTTTACAACTATTACCAATCACAATAAACTGCTTTGCGTTTTTAGATTTGTTGTTGTGTCACGCCAGTAGAAGAGGTATTCGGACACATAATCGACAGACACTCTTAGTCGACGGACTTTGAGTCGACAGACGCGTAGTCGACAGAATTGTTTTCCCAGATTTTTTTATTTTAAAAAAGAGTTTGAAATTAGGAAAACAGAATGCTTCAAATAAAAATGATGATGTATTGTATTAATACAAAGAACAATATATAATATAATATATAACATATTGGAACGCATTGCTAATTAATGTATGAACAACAAATGAGATAAAGTGTATATCCGTGTGTGACAAATAACTACCCTGTTTGAACTCGATCTAAATTTTCTTTAAATTGATTTGAAGTATCATCACAACACTGGGTCGAGATTTGAACGAATACAATGTCGTTATTTTTACCCAAATTCGAAAGAAAATTCGAAATCACCACCTGAATTTTATGAATGATGCTACATTTATTTGTTTGTCAAATTATCTCCAGAAACCTGCAAAACAGATTCTATAGCAAACATATTATTGCGACAAAAGATACAAATAATAATGATGACAAATGATGAAAAAAGAGCTGCAGTTGCTTGGTAGTCTCAGCTATATACTCTAAAAACACTACTGTCAGATCTGATACGATCTTCCAACAATGTACGTGTTCATCTCATTGTTTTCTGTGAACTACTAATTAGTATACCTCTTCTTTTGATCATTAAAAAATGACGATTTGTTATAAAGATGGTTTTCATTACCCATATTCACTTGTCAGTAGTGTATAATTGCTGCGTAATAGATTATTATGTAAACAGTAAATACAAGATGAAAACAGAATGATGATGTCGTTCTATGTTTTACCATACATAGATTGTGTTAATTCTTAGTTATTACCGTAAAGAGCATCTCACAGTTTGTGTAACAGACTCAATTACGGAAAACGATCTGTACCATGACTTATTTAGACATCGTTATACAAGAAGTCAAGAACATCATAAACTATATACATGCACTTCGATGTATTCTTTCCGTTGAGAATGAATGGAACTGGTATACGATGCTGTCAAATAAGAAACTAGATGGAATGAAAGAAGACATGCTGACCTCGTGAATTTCATGATTTATTATTGGAGGGGATTTTTTAAATGCAGGAAGTTGAAACGAAGGAAAAGTTTGGGTGAAGATCAGTGTGAACTTTTACCTAATTACATAGGATTATACATGGTTATACAAATCACCATCTCGACTACACTAGATGTATTCAAGAAATATTGAAGTCAATGCGTCGTCAAAGTGTATATTGTATATTTGTATTCAATTAATTTTGTTTATTAATTTATGAATTATTATTATTTCAAATAGAAAATGAATTTAGCTGAACATAATGGTTATACTCATAAACATAAATACTGATTTCACACAATAAGTTTTATGATTATTTTTCAAACGTTGGTTGATTAATTTGACATGGTTGTTTAGTGCCGTAATTAAAAGAAGCTGCAAATATCGCAACGGTTCGTTGATGTAGAGATTAAAAATGAACTCATTTTCTCAAGTCCAACCCACTGGGTTTTGGGGGTATTATTTTTGTTTAATTGATTTTTTATTGCTTTTCGAATTCATAAACTGTTTATTATAAAATTCGTGTAAATTATATATACAGTGTGCCGGTAAGGTAATTAACTCAAGAAGCTGATGAAGAACGATTTTTATTATGATTGTATCATTATTATTATCTCAATGAAACTTTTTTCATCATTTATTTGTCGCGGAAAAACTTTTTCATGTTGTTATATAGTTCACATGGGAAGTGTGGGGTACGAGAGTACGGTATAGTCAAAGCATGGACGTATAATACTAACGCAGTATTATAAGTCAATGGTCAGAGTTTATAGATTTCAAACAACTGTTTTACTTTCAAATGAGATCACGTTTGGATCTGAATATAGGTTTTATTCAGCCTGATATTCCTGTAATAAATTTCTTATGATATTTACAGTTATTTTCGAACTCCTGAGAAATATTTCCTCCTGGTTATATTCGTGTTCTTCTCAATATCGTATTTTCTAAAGTTCTTTTCATGAGTATTAGTTGGTTTTTTCAATGAAACCTCTGCATGGGTTTGTTTAGTTTTTTGGAAATAGTAACAACTACCCTGCGACGTTCGAGACGTTTATTTGAAACTGTGGAGTACCTAAATATAATATAAATAAAACAACAACCATTCCCATGAAATGAAAATCTGTATTCATCTAAACGTACATATATACTATTACTACTTATGAAGATTAGTACAAGTGTTTTTCAATGAGTATTGCTCGACCGTTAATTGCTCATTAATTTCTTATTTTCATGTCAAAACGCTTTTTAATGAGTGTTTGCTGGTCTAATGAGATGGCAGAAATGATATTTTAATATATATATATATATATATATATATATATATATATATATATATATATATATATATATATATATATATATATATATATTATATTCTTATTTATACGTTTACATTCTTAACTAATGTATTACATGATCACAAACACAGATATAAACAAAACAGATTCGTATCAATAGTTCATTTTGTTGAGAACTTCATTTTTATTTCATACTATTTGAAAATGTATGGTGATATTTTTCTCAAAGAGTCAGTGAAATCAGTTTCCTAACTTATTTCACATTTATTATCAACCCACTTATACTATAGAATCAGTGAATCATCAAAGATTGAGTAGGAAAAGGTAAATTACGGAAGTTATAATGATACAAGAAAATTATTTTGTTATTACCTCTTTTGTACATTTTATGCTTTACAATAATTTTATCTTCCGTTTAATTAGATTAGAAGAGAGTGATTGCAAAACAAATTATTTCCAGTTAAAAATATCATAGCTATAACTGCGCAGAATAGTTATAGTTTGTCACTTACGTTTGAGAATAACATTTTAATCAAAATTGCATGATGTTATTTTCGATAACGCCTATGTTACGAGAAAACTGTATATTACACTAATTGATTTTCGTATGTGTGCAGGCAATATAGGATGAACGGCACTGCATTATGACAGTCTTAAATAATATCGATAATCGATAGTAAAGAGTAACAACTCATTCAATTTCAATATAGTTTTTTAATTTTATCAACGCTGAAAGATTGATACAAAGCAGGCTAACCAAAGAATTAAATTGGTAAGATGTTTCGAACAGGACACGACGAAGGAAATCGTCCCCCCCCTCCCCCCCCCAAAAAAATGACTATATAATAACAATTTGTAAATATTCAACTTGTGTTCAGAAATAAAGATTCAATGATTTATTTGAGTTGGGTACAATAAATCATCGATCTATTTCTTCAATTCTTCTTTATCTTCTTTCCATAAAAACAACAACACTTGTTCTGCCTATCATAATATTAGACCAAATTTGTATTTGCAATATTATTTCATCATTCATTTAATTCATTTTCATTTATTCATTCGGTCGTGAACTGATTACACAGTCTATTTGAATTAAAATTCGAGTAAATTCAATTTATAAGCATACAAACCAAATTTTAAGTTGATATAGTGTAGGAAATATTTCTCAACCGAAGATATAAGACTTGTATCACATATACAAAATTATCTCATCTGTCATCTGTGCTTGATTTTTCATTTTTTTCAATTGTTGTTAAACGATGCCACCAGCAACTAGGTTATATGGGGGTACGAATGCGTGGGTGACAATGAAAGATTTTGCAACCCCCACAAGCGACCCGAGATAAGTTCGGAATTTTCACAACGCAATGCGTTATGTGCTATAAGTACACGACAAAACGTTATGACATTACCCATTACAAAATATCTTGTATTTCTATCAAAAATGACGAACTAATATATTATATGTCTATGCATTTTATCTTGATATTTTTTCATTTCATTTCACAACATATAATATAAAATATCTTACGACTACGAACTTTGATTGGAAGAAATGAGAAAATGATTAATGATGAGTTATTTATATCCCGCTTAACTGTTTATTAAGTTATATTTCAAAATAGTAAAAGTAATAAATCACAAATTATATGAACTGAAAGAGTAAATGGAGGATTTATTTTCATATTCTCTCCTGTATTTTGTAATATGCCTCACTGAAAATGAAAATGAATAATTTTGTATAGCCTATTGGTACTTATAGCAGTACAAATATGAATTTTTATACTCACGTTTCATGGTAAAACTAAATTTTAAGAAACACTTGATACGTTGATAATATTTTAATAGAAAAATACGAAGATGAAGAAAAACAATCTTATGAGACAGATAAATATATATGTTCTTACATCGTTGTACTCGCAGGTCTCTATTACGTATACCTACAGTGACAATTGTTTTCAATAATACAATAAGAATTTCACTCATATAAGAGCGAAAGGAATTATTTTTTGCCATCTAATGTTCAACTTCAGAATAAATAAATTGGTTAGGTCTCGTTCTATAGCGTTTTCATCTATAATTATAAAAGTTGAGCATATCAATAATGAAGGCTTTCAGTTTTTCTTTCGGAAAATTCTATTCTAGTACATTCTGAAGTCGATATTTTTAAGACTTCAAGTTGGATGCTATATTTCCAGTATTTTTGTAGTTTCAAAGTTCAAAGAGCAAATGTTTGTTGGACTACAGTTTATACAGTGCATGACATACATAGCAATGAGCGACGACCAACGATTTCCAGGTCATACATGATGTCGGTGATAGGGACAGTATTATATATACACGAAGAAAGCAGAGAGTCGAACTAGAGCCTTTTTGATGCTTTTTGATATACCTCCTGTGACATACTGGCCGGCTTGTGCTAATACATACCCATACACATGGCTTGACCTTATACGATAAGAGTTATATGTATAGTCTGAAAATTATGTAAATATTAATGTTTCATAGTTTATTACATGTTATCGCCACATGTGAAGGTGCATTCTTTGGCTAAATGACAGACACGTTTTAGGTGTTACATTTTGTCATACAAAGTGTGTAAATTGTGTTTCTATTTGTATGTTAATGGTAGAACATTCTTAGTCATACATTTCACATCAGATTCGTAAAATACACACGCATTTTATGTACAATATATGAATTCTTTAAAAAAAACTAAGACTCTGCCTTTCAAAAGTTGATCCATTAGACCCAGAATAATGTATATAGTCAATGTATAACAATAAATATAACAAACTAATAAAGAGAGTAAAAAGACAATTCAATAGTGTTTGATAAAAAAATTGATAATAATATTGAGCTATATTTTAAAAATATAATATTCTGAGATAATAATATTGAGCTATATTTTAAAAATATAAAATTGTGAGATAATAATATTAATGATTTAATAAGATGATAATATTCTGTAAAAAAAACATACACTTCGAAGCGTATAATATAGCTTGGATGTTTTAGGAGAATAGAGAAGGTAAATCTGTATAATATGTTATCATATAAATTTTATCCCCAATCACTTCGAATAAGGATTCAAGTTTTATTTTCATTTTGAAAATGTCGCTCAAAAATCATGAATATTCATGACCCCAAATTAGTCGTCCAGAAGTGAACAGAAATGAATTTCAATTTAAAATACTCCATTTCAAAAACAAAATCTCAACTCTGCAGGTTAATAAGGTGTTTTCATCGTTGAGTTGGTTTAGTAAAAAAAAAAAAAAATTCCACATTGGGTAAATTTAGGTTGAACTTTATTGAACAACAATCGTTGAATCGAAATTGGAATACAATAACATACACATTTATTTTCGCTGAAGTGACAGCACTTGAAAGTTTGACTTCATTTTGGAGAAAAATCAATCATTTTTTCTCTTAAAATTAGTGTAATCTAAAAATGAGGAGAATACCGGTACCTTCATTTATTATTGCATAATCATGATTCATTCATAATATCTTCATCTACGATCACACCAATTTACCAAGTCGTCACTGACGGTAGGCCCTAATTATTTTTAGTATGGTAGTATTTTTTTTTATTATTCTTTATGGGGCTTGATGACCCCACCAGCAGCTAGGTTATATGAGGGTACGAAGCAGATGATAGCGAAACAATGGAGTAAGCATGAGTGGATGGACCTATGCCTTATGCGGGACTCAAACCCCCGCCCAACGAGACTTCAGTTCCTAAACCAGTTATTTAGCTAACTGAGCTACGGAGTGAGACATATATTGTAGTAGTGCACTAATAACCAAAATGCGTGGATTTGAAGGTTACATGGCAAATGATGAGAAAATATCCTAATTTTCACTGATATATCTCAAAATTCAGCCCCGCCCCCAAATCGCACATCAAAACCAATCGACTGACTACAAAGTCACCAATTTTTCATTCCCATCAAATTTTACAGAAATACTTCCAAGTTTAAAGTGATATATTTCAGATTTTCCAATTATTCTCTCATATAATTGACCTTATTATAAAATTGTGTGCTTTCTCACGTTTTTCAGTCGGTACAAATATGCACATCAATTCTTTTTTCATCATATTTGCTTATAGCAATAAGTGCAATAATAAATAATAATAAATAAGCAATAATAAGTGGTCCAATCCAGGATGTAAACGGATTCCACACCTAAAATTCCAAGTCGTTTTTAAATTAAGGAAAAATTCAATATGAAGGTAATAATTAATTTAAAAACATAATTTACTTTTAAAATTGTGTAGAAATTAGTTGAATACGTCCAACACGCATCAGACAAAGTATGTTAATTCAATATGCGTTTTCATAGTATGTCGGTAATAGTGAATAAACTTGAACCGCCTCCAACTCCCATCTATACGTCATTCTTGTTGAATCAGCAGTCAACCAGCTGTTATACCAATGCATAAAACATAATAACATTAATTAAAGTATCTATGACCTTCGCGTTCTAATATTCTTACCACTATTTATAACACATAATACCTAACTCATAGAAGCATCTCCATTCCCAATTTACGACTTCAATTTTATTCGTTTTTTATTATATTTGCATGCCTTGAGTTGGTATTGATGGTAATTAAAATCCATGGTCACCCACGAGATCAATCGTTTTACCACAAATATAGGCCTAAATGTATTTAATCTCATTAATCTTTTTGCATGAAATGAAAATAGTAACACCATTCCCTATACTTACTGAACCTTCAAGATATGCAAGACCTATTAAGATATGCATCCAGATTATAGGTTTGTTTTGGTTTCCCTCAGTCGTTGAAGTGAATACTGGGATGTAATCAGGTCATGACCGAATGAATAGATAAATAAATGAATGAATAATAAAATTCAAGATTAAAAACATGAAACCAAAAAATAAAACAAGAAATAATGGAAATGTTATAAGCACGGAAAGAAAGGGAGGTATGGGAGGCTATACGACCAAGTAAAATAGAAGAAAAAAGATCAAGGTCAATAAGAATCAAAAATGTTTGTCCTCCAAAACAGATGACTGAAGTTATTCGATTACTCATTCGTATTTACAGAACGTTAATTTGGGATAAAAATTATTCCGTTTGAGGTGGTAAAATGCCCGAGGAACACAATTTTATACAATTGATCAAATTTTATTTTGATCATTATTACTTATTGTATCCTACTTTTACTGTTTACATAAATCAGAGCTCGATCCGTTGAAGACACTCATTTGTTCTTGTTGGACAAATTCTCACTGTTCTATACATTTTTGACTATATTATTAATCCAATCATATTTAAGGAGTGAGATAATTTGCTTGCGTAGCTAAGAAGCTTAATGTATAGCATTTGTTTTGAAAACATGAAACAGAAGTTTAATTATTCTATCAACTTCACAAAAATTGGTTAACTCATTCAGAAGACCTGATATTAAAAGCTTCAATCCTGAAAATTGAAATAAATAATTCAAAGATGGAGGTGAAAAACTCTTTCATGTCAAATTAATTTAATTTATCATAACGAAAACGAGATGATGTAACAAACCCACCTTGTCATTTGTTTTCATCCCTTGTGTTCAGACGGGGAAACATGAATCTGTGTCAATTGTTTTCGATTGGTATTAGTAAAAAGATAATTTCCGACATTTTGGTCGGTGCATAAAGCTGTTATAATTTAATATGTATATACATTTATATTTCATTTTTTCATTCGAGTGAACAGATGTTCTCGAAATCGTTTGCATTATTGTCCCTACACACATTATAAAAAATCTGTTCAATCATCTATTTTTTTTTTTCAATAACATTGAAAACTTGATACAAAATCATTGTTCCCCAATTGAGGCTATGGATGATAGATAGGATCGTTAGGACAGGGCGCCACAAGAGCGATCTTACAACCCCATTTTGATTATTTAAAACCAATTAACTTTTTTCTTATGGAAAAAAGGAGTTGGTGAGTTTTTGCAGAAAGCCCACGACTTGGGCTCTCTGCCAAAACTAACTAACTATTTTTTTCTCAATAGAATTGAGAGAAAACAAATTATTGCTCCTGCTATCTCAAAAAGTAAAAAAAGGAGTTGGTGAAATTTTGCAGAAAGCCCACGATATATTGGGTTTTTAACGACGCACTATAATGATAACCAAGATCTATTGGCGTCGAATGAATGATTGATAAAATGATGGGATGATGAGATAAAGGTTTCTCATGTATTGGGAAGGATAGTGGGAAGGAAGCGGTCGTGGCCTATATTGTGGGAACCATCCCGGCATTAGCCTAGACTACAGAGGGAAACCACTGAAAATCCCTTTAAAGATGGACGCTGGCGGGGATCGAACCGGGTTCGATATGCCCCTTCACCTCGCGGATCACATGAAGCGAGAGCGTTAACCACTTGGCTACATGTGCCGGTTTAATCATTCATCCAACTGAGCGATGAATGTATATTTATGAGAAATTAAATGGGAAGCTCAACATACACCTTGATTTTGAAACTGTCAAGTCACTGCCTTCCTTGTTCCTTTTTCACCTGTTGATTATTTTAATCGTTTATTCAATCATGGACTTATAACTGTTACAGTTATAAGTCCATGATTTAACCATCTAATTGATGATTACCTGTCGATCGTGTTGATAGCTTTAACTAATGTGAAAAATATACATTGTAATGTGTTTTTTTTTAAATGGCTTGAATACAATTTATTTATGCATTTGAAATTTTGAAATATTGCTTGAATTCCGAGAAAATTTCAACTTATTTGCATAAAATATGTTTCACGAATTTTTCTCGACTCTGGATTATTCTTATGGTATTTTTTAAAATATCGTTGATTGCCCACTGAAACTGAACAATATTAAGTCAACAAGTTTCATCATGCATTTGACCGGTGGAGCGCGAAAAATGAAACAAAAAAATGCAAGGTACAATTAGGGTTAACTGCATCTTTACAGCTTTGCAAGAAGTCACAGCTCTGTTAGCTGAAGTCTAGACCGACAATATAGAGTGGGAGTAACTTTATTAAGGATAGAGTAAATTAATTGAGTCTTCGCTACGCTTATCTAACAATCAAGATACGATTCAAATGATGGGTCTTTGGATCATATTTAAAACTTGTTCATTAATAATAACGAATTAATATGAAGCACAAAAAGCTGGGATATCTCCACCAAAAACAAAAACTTGTAAAAACGGGGAGCCAAGCTTCTATATACAAGTAGTGATATGAAAAGTTTCCACCAATTAAACTCTTCACGAGAGGGGAAATGCATATGTGTGGATAGATATTAGGATAATGCAAACGTTTGGTAATTATTTATAACTAGGTTTAATAGCTTTTGACATGGTGAAATGAAATTGGCATGCACGTATTATTTCGTCATGTCAAAAGCTATTAATCCTATGGTTATAATTACCGAACGTTTGCGTTATATGACTAATAAATATCCAAACATAACTTATGCATTTTCCCTCTCTTGAAGAGTTAACTTGGTCAAAACTTTGTATATCACTACTTTTATATGCCAGAGTGCTTAAATATAGCAGGGGCTTAGCTGCCTGTTTTTACAAGTCTTTGTTTATGGTGGGGATTCGTACCATACTTTAAAAAAAAATCAAAATCAATAAGTAATCGCATTATGTTTTCATTAATTTATGTTAGCTATAGTCAATATTATAGGTAATGTTGACAAATAGTGTAGCATGTCATAAAAAATAATACAAACAAGTTTGGTATAGTTTCCAGAATTCCAGTTTGTATGAAAATAGCGCGAGGTTTTTACTTTTTAGTAACATGATTATACTTTTTAATAAAATCCTAAATCCATTCACATTTATCAGGATTCTGGTTACTATAAGTTATTGATTATCTGAATCATTGAGTTATCTGACAGTTTACTAATTAATAATTTCTTCTTCAATTAACTTATTTATTATTCAAATGGTTTCAAGATTTTGATGTCAATTCACACAAAAAAAGAATTCCAATGGAAACCAGTATTATTGGGCAACCTTCACAGGCCAAACAATCATGAATCTTATCACTATAAAATTGGCGAATCATTCTAAATCTAACATAAAGAATGTTTGATCGTATGTAACATCGCCAAATGGCGTAGACATGATTATAAATCAACACTGGAGGCATTTGAAAGGAATACACTCCAACATTTTTAATTTATTCGAAATCGAAATCTAGTATATTTGTATATTCTGGAGAGTATGAATTATAGTTGCAGAGGAAGCAGATGGTCGTGGCCTGAATAATCACTTAAATCAGTGAAATTACTCAAGGAATGAGAAATACCATGGTTTAAAATCAATTATATTAGAGTAAGAAATTATAGAAATAAGAATGTAACCACATGTAATGTATTATACACATTTTAAAATGAAGAACTGAACTGAAGGTGAATCAAGAAAACCATCTGGATATCAGTAGTCACCATTTAGGCCCAGTATTACCAATTCCAGTTTGCCTTTATCGGAAAGTTGGTGAAAACAAATAGCATGGGTAACCATGGTGATAACAACTTTCAACTGTCAGTTAGATCCACTTCCATGTGGTAATTCCGGCACTTAGGCCCGGTATTACCAAGTCCAGTTAGCCTTTATCTGACAGTTCAAACTTCTTATCACCATGGTTACCTATGCTATTTGTTTTCACCAACTCTCAGATAAATACTAACTGGCCGTGGTAATACCGGGCCTTAATCGAGGAAAATTCAAGTAGTAGTAGTAGATATTTATTCAGCAATAAATGCTATTTTCACATAAAGTTACATTACATTGAATAATACAAAGTAATACAGGTACAATAACAATCAAACTCACAATGAATAAAAAATGAACAAAGATAAAATGTTATATATAAGGTTAATTTTAAAATTAGAATAAATTAGTTATCAAGCATGTTCCAAAACTGCATCCTCTCGTTGGGAATTACCACTAACTTGAAGAACTTCCTACATCCCTTGTTGAATCTAGCATGAAATTGCATGTGGAGAAAGTATTGATCGAAGTTAATTTTTAATTTAGGTGTTAAGCTCGAGTCATCACGTTCAACAAGTTGGAGTAATCGCAACTGATCGATCACTCGCTCGTAGGACTATGAGTCGATCCTCTCCAGTTATACAATTTTTAGTTCAGTTCTTGAGATTTGATTTGCTGTTATTTGTTTTCAAAAGCGAGTAATATTATAAAGACAGAATTATATCACAATATCTCCATGGTATGACTACTCGTGGGTAACTTAATTCATTGAAGAAATCATTATTGTTCTGCCAAATGATATCGGTTAATATATGTCTCTCTTTAGATGGATTCAGCAAAAGAAGAATTGCATTTTTTTCGTTATTGACTGACAACTTATGAGCAGACCAAATGGCTGAACCGATAGATATATGGCACTTTATAGTTCATATACTCACATCATTCGTATCATATAATAAAACTTCCACCCAGCTGTGTGGTGTATAGATAGACCCTATTGGGTAAAATTGGTTTAACCCAAGTATTAACCTAATTTAGATAACCAAATTTAGATTATCAATGAACGCATACAAATAAGATTAAGATTAGGGCTATATCATACAATACAAAGAATATATATATATATATATATATATATATATATATATATATATATATATATATATATATATATGTGTATATATATATATATATATACATATATATAATAATAATAATAATAATAATAATAATTTTTTATTCACTGTATACATTGTAAATGTTAAGTTTCGTCAACAAAATATCGAAACAATGTGTTTATAACGAGATACAAGTTTAAATCAGTTTGGTATAAAAATCGCTTACACAGTATGGTTCTTTGTTTACAAGATAACGTTTAACAGTCTTATTAAAATTCTGAATACGGTTGACACTGCGAATATCTCTTGGTAATAGATTATAGAATTTAACACCATTATGGTTTAGTCCGGTTTCATACAAAGCAGTTCGGTGTGTCTCTACTACTGGAAGGTTTTTACCTCTTGTGTCGTGTGAATGGTTCAATTCTTTTCCGGATAAAGCAGTATTTGATTTGACAAAGCAAACGGATTCATGTATGTAAATAGCTGCTAAAGTTAAAATACCAAGAGTTTTAAATAATCCTCTGCAGCTGTCACCTTTTCTTTGATTGGATAAGATTCGTACAGCATACTTCTGTAGTTTAAAAATCCTGTCAATATTATTTTTAGCAGCTCCACCCCAGAACACGATGCCATAACGCAAAATTGATTCAAAGTGCGCAAGATAAAACATTCTCATTTCAGTCGGTCCAAGTACTTTTTTCAACGAACGAAGTTTAAAAATGGCCTGTCTGAGTTTGGAGCAGGTTTGGTTAATATGAGAAGTCCATTTCAAATTATTGTCAATATTAAAACCTAGAAACTTCGTTTTCTCGTTGACCTCCAGTTGAATACCATTGTTGAATATTTCAGGCTCCCAATGTTTCTTTCCTGAGTAATTGACAACGATCGTTTTACTATTGTTGACAGACAGTTTATTATCATAAAACCAAGCACTCAAATCACCCACAGCGCTATTAACTTTACGTTGGATTTCTGAAGGATTTGCGTGGTTTATGAGTAAGCTAGTATCATCTGCGTATTGCGTCATGAGAACATTGTCTTCGAGGGTGGTCAAGTCGTTGATATATAATAAAAAGAGCAAAGGGCCTAGAATGGACCCCTGCGGAACTCCAGTATCCAGTTGATTCCATGATGAAACACCGCAGCATTCGTCCTGGGAAACATGTACGCACTGTGCTCGTTGAGTTAGATAAGATTTAAGCCACTTGTGGGGCACACCACGAATACCGTAGAAGTCAAGTTTCTCTAGCAATAGACTGTGCACTACTGTGTCGAAGGCCTTCGATAAATCAAAATACACTCCAACGGAGTACAGTCTATCATCTTTAGCGGATAACATCTTCTGAATTGACTCATAGGCAGCTGATACAGTATTTCTCTTTGCCCTGAAGCCATGTTGGTTGTGTGATATTATATTACATGATTCACAGAAGTGCACGAGTCGATTATACATTAGTTTTTCGAAAATTTTAGAGAAGGCAGATAGTAGGGAAATCGGTCGGTAATTGCATATGTCATCTGGTTGGCCCTTCTTGAAGATTGGTATTACTTTTGCTAATTTCATTTCGTCTGGAACCACTCCGGTGATAAAAGAGTGGTTGCAAATATGAACTAAGACAGGGATTATTGAAGTAGCTACATCTTTGAGTACTTTAAATGGGACTTCATCAATACCAGTAGAGAGTTTACTATCGAATCCTTTCATTACTTGCAGCATTTCGCCTTCAGTGACAGGGGTTAAAAACATGGATTTTCTATTTCTGCTGCGACTATGATGGAGTCTGTTTGTAGCATCGTTGTTTGTAGACTGATTACTTTCCGCCAGTTTCATCGCGACGCTGGTAAAGTAAATGTTGAATGCTTCTGCTATTTCGCTGGGCGTGATACACTGTTTACCTTCGTACTGTACGGATTTTATCTTACGATGTGCCGAGTTGGAGTTGGTACACGATTTATTAGCTATATATTTATATATTATTATATTATATTATTAGATTATATTATTATATATATATATATATATATATATATATATATATATATATATATATATATATATATATATATATATAAACATATATATATATATATATATATATATATATATATATATATATATATATATATATATAAGTATATAAATACATACATATATATATATATATATATATATATAAATATATATATATATATATATATATATATATATATATATATATATATATATATATATATATATATATATATATTTCTTCAGAAAAAATTGTAAGTTGCATGAATTTGGATATTGAAAAATTCTAGTTTCGCACATAAATCATCAGTACCGGTAATCACGCACAGTTATCTTGAGAGTTAACTTCCTCGCTCGCTAAAGGGCATGGGGTCGAATCGACAGTGAATACATTTGTGAAGGTGACATCGTACTGTACCGCACATAGCATACAATCTGATATTCTAGAAAGTTGAATCATGAATGTGATCGTCTTCACAGAAAGTAAGGTTGGCATTCTATAAAAATAAACCTGCATTAACCTATAATGTGTCCTCCGCAACTTTATTATAAGTATGATTATTTATAAATAAATATCTTAGTTATAGCAATGGTTTCTAGCATCAACAGAAAACTGCACTTCAGCATAAAACTGAAAATATCGCGTACATATTGTGAAATCTATATATTATTCTATTCCAAGTGCATTTCAATTTCATAAATTATACTTTATAATTTTGTATAATTATTGGTGAATGATGATATGTATGTAAGTGTCAAGGAATTTTAATTTGTACCCACACATTAAACTACAACAATGAAGCTATGATTTTATAATCGGCTCCTCTTATATGCATTTTTAAATGACCCACTTGTGATCAAAGCAATCAGATCACTCTGTGAAATGATCACACTAATCATTGTTTGAACTGCAGTGGATGCCGATCTCCCATATTTATGATGCCTTTCATCTCATATAAGGGAGGCTATTCTGCAAGGACGATCAAGCAAGCTAGTGAAGAGAGAGAGAGAAATAGAGAGGATCCGAGTCAACTTTCTCTCCTCCTAAACTCTTAGCAGCCCGTCGATTCATTATCATATACATGATTATTATTACTGCCGGTACCTAAGCCTATAGGCCTAAACCTAAACGATGCCGATACTTACCTACACACTCTAGTATAGTTGGAATTCTTGTTTTGCTTGCTCTACAAAGAAAGGGTAAAAAGTGTGATAGTCTGCCTGTTTGTAGGTCATCGAAAAACGATGAAGCTTTCTCGAAAATTCCATTATGTATTTGTAATTATATATTATAATAAACATGCAATTTATGCGTGCGCACCTGATCGCATATGAAAAATGTTAAAAATTATTGACTATACTGATGGTTAGTGAGTATGCTTCTTGTATTCTGTATTTTTGCTGGTTGTCTAGGTTCAACTAATATAATTATTTTTATATAATTATTTTAGGTTGTGCTTGAGGAACCATTTCGATTTGGGGGGGGGGGGGAGAATTTTTGTAAACGTTTTTTTGTATATATATATAATTCTTTAAAATATCAGATCGGAATGTCAGGCCCAAAGGATTCTATTCGAAACAACTAACTATATTATCCATCGACGAACATTCACATTCACTCATTTATTTTTTCAATTATTATTAGTATCATAATTTTTTCATGTTATCGTTAATTATTTCAATTTTACTTCAATTTTATATCCATCACAATATTCAATCACTTAATTGTTTAATTCTGTTTTACATGTAGGCCTACTTTACATTTATTATTATCCTGTTCACTTTTGAAATTCAGGAGCCAATAAAAATTAATGCATATTAAAAAAATTATTATTAATATTTTCTGCGCTAACGTTCTCTGTCTATTTAAAACGTCGACATTTGACTATCCATATATTTTATTACCAACACAAAAATCGATGATGGGAAAAATATTCGAAAAGAAATCGTCATTTTGAACATGGACGTGTACACTAAATATCCACTCTAGAGACGGGCGAGCAAATTTTCCTGAAATACTACCATTTGTGTTCAATCACGAGAACGAGAACCACCATTATTTAAATCATTTAATTATACTAGGAAAACGCCATATATGCGTTGTTAGACGAGCGGATATAGTATGTCGACTTTGTTGCCAAACTTTAGCCTACATTCTCCAATTGGGTGACATTCAAGTTGGAAATGGATAAAAAGTAAAAACTGCTTCGAGTGGTACCAATTTAGCACATTTTATGGTTTTTCTTCGAAATGCTCACCCGATCAAGCTGAAAGTTTTCAGAAATGTGTACCATAATATAACTCAACTTCACGCAGAATTTAATTTTTTTTTTAAATAAAAATATTTTCTTTTTTTTCTGTCGTGTCATTCTAATGGGTATTTTTGAAATTTCTAAAATTCATAAAAAAAAAGTTATCATACGATAATGCCACAAAACTATACAGATCTAAGTTAGATGAGGAACCGTAATGAAAAAAAGTTTGAAGTTGATAGCTGTAGCCGTTTGACCTGTGGAGAACCGACAAAAAAAACATAAAAAAACACAAAAACGAACACCAATTTTTTTCAGTATGTCACATTGAATCCTCGCTAAAGCTCGCCTAATTACCGTGATGAGTATTATCGAGTTCAGTAAGATTTTTTCTCATCACATAGGCTACAACTAATTACTCTAATATTCATGTTAATTATTCCTGTAATTAATCAAAAATCAATTGTGTACTTCTAGAGTCAATAACCGATAGGGGTGTCCTGGTAGGAAGATTGTGGGTGTTGCATTATTTGGAATAGGTCGGTAAAAGCCACGTTATCACTCGGATAATCAGACGTTCACAACAATAATTTTCATTAAATATACATTTAGAGAATTTATTTTTTATTTTAATTTTCAGGACATTTGTCCCTACATACAACTTGAGAGTTTTTAAAAAATTGTATTTCCATGCTCAATCATCTTTCGGATAAACAGCCATCATTAAATTGATTTCTCTCATTATTATTATTATTATTATTATTATTATTATTATTTCATTGTTCTACTTGTTTCATTGTTTCATTATATAAACCCGATTTTTGTCCAAGCTATTAATTTTATTTTTCATCCCACAGATAAGCCTTTTTGGCTTTGTGGAAGAGCCTATTAATTAATCTTGTATGTATGTATTATTTAAATCTAATATAATTAAAAAATTACCATCTTACCAACAAGAGTGGTTTTATAAGGTTGTCATATTTACGTTTGATATTTCATTATTCATTAATAATGAATATTGCATTTATATCTAGGTTAATTGGGTAAACCTGGATGAGTACAAATTATTTTGTATCTATACAAAAATGAAGACAAATGAATTGAATTAGGAAGATCACGTAGAGCAAATGAAATGGTTTCAAAGCATAAATGATAAAATGGTTTTAAAGTTTCAAAGCGGGCGTAATATAGAGTGGTTCATTCCTCTCTCAATATTAATTATTACTGCTGTATACACTAAAATAAGATCTCATTTTCTCTTTTAAAGACTTCATCACGATTAGACAAATTCGGTCAGTTTTGATGATAATGTAACCTATATACCGGACTATACATAAGTCTATTATAATTATTTTACAACCAAAGTCCTAAATTTTATCTCACGATTGAAAACAGTTATTCATTTTGATTGCTCTTTAATACATTTGTATTATAATTCGTGATCAAATAATTCTACACTGTTTGATTATTCAATTAAGTTGTCTGTCTTTATCCTAAGAGAATGAAATACAAACGTCAATATGATAAACTAAATGATGCATTTTATTACAACATTGATAAATAGAGAGCAATCTACTTCAGATTTATAGCTCAGAAACTGCATGCGGATTCGAAGTTCATGCTATCACAAACACGAGTTGAAAAATAAATTGCGATGAATCTTAGGCCTATATCGTAAACACTTAGGAGTCCACGGGAGTTGATTTAGAGAAATATCAGTTTCTTGGTGATAACTTTTGAACGGTATGAGATATCAAAATTCTAATACGCGAGAAACACAGATAATTATAATAGCTTCAAGATTATATAAGTTATGACTATTCAAGTCATGTCGCATAACCGTCAAGAGTCGACAGCTAAAAAATGTGTCTTTTTAGCTGTCGACTCTTGACAGTTATGCGACATGACTTAATTAGTTATAACTTATATTATATTGAAGCTGTTATAATTATCTGTGTTTCTCGCGTATTAGAATTTTGATATCTCATACCGTTCAAAAGTTATCACCAAGAAACTGATATTTCGCTAAATCGACTCCCATGGACTCTTAACATATGGTATATTTCATTTATACCACTAATTATTATGCCAAACAAAATTTACCACAAACTCAAGCTCACGGTACATAGGCCTATTATTATACACAGTGGTTAGGTGTGAACTATATAATCAATTTAAAGTAGAAATCAAAGATTTGTTAGAAGAGAGGAAGTGATCAACTGATAACCAATATTACCGTACTCGAAAAAAAAGCTTTTTTCTCGCGCTCCACACTCAGTCAACAGGTCAAACAAAAGTACAAATTATGCTGATAATTGGCACGCACATTATATGCAAGCATACTATGTATGCACACACTAACATACAGGCATCTGACATACATTCTTTGCATTACCTTCAGTTGGACATTATCTTCAGTTCTGAGATAAACCATTACGAAATTTTCAAATCCCCAATAAGTATGAATCAAAGGGCGAAAATTTCTCTTCGAAATTTACATTTTTACTGAAGTCAAAAACAAGAATGATTAGGCCTACACATTCAAATACAAAAATACGAAGTTTTACAAAAGTAGATTAGACCTTGAGAAAAAAATCATGTCAACCTCCACTAAAATGATTTAACAGGTATACCCTATATAAATGTGAGCTTCATGAAACGGCAGTGACTGCAACCATAGCCTTGATTGTTTCAAAACATATCTCGCTCATCTTACACCGCAAAAGCTGCATTTGACTTGTGTGTTATACGATTCATATCTAAGATATTTCCTATACTAGGAAAACGCGGAATGCGCGTTGTGAGATGAGCTTAGAAGTATGGATATGTAGAATGAAAAATAACTCAAGTCAGCTCAATTTACATCTACGGATCTTGAATTACTTCAAACGTTCAAATACCTTACCTACAACTTGTTGATATTTATAGTGCTGCAACCTGTCGCATATACACTTTGCCAATTCAATTGATTCAAATATTCAATAAAATGTACACTTTTATTGCGTTTTCTCCGATATTTCTCGTCCGATTGTTGCAAATATCTCTGAAAAGGTGTTTAATAGTATTGTTCATATTCGATGAGAATTTGAGAGCTTTTGAAAAATTCTTGTTTTTCAAGTATTTTTCCTCCAGGTTATTCTTATGAGGATTTTTCAAACTTTACGATTGATTTCCGGAAAAACCTTCCGACCGATTTTTCTGAATAACAATCCCAGCCTATTCTGGTATGACAGAAATATGTAGAGAAAGTTTCAATTAGTATTAGTATTTTTTCCTGACCTGTATGCCGCGCACAAAATTAGAAAAAATAAAAAAAGCCCATTTTTTTCGGTATGTGAAATGGAATCTTTGCTACGCTCATCTAATTACACTGGTCCATTCTTTGAAAAATTGTATACAGGCCTTTTTAGTAAATTGTACCAAAAAATATAAATCTATAAAAATTACTATTCAATATGGAGAAACAAAAAAGTTAAAATTGAATATTGTTTGTTTTGGTAAGTGAATCATGTTGTCACCACTTTTGTGACTTGTAACTAGATTATATTTTATTGTAGTTTAATTTTAACTCGTTATTCGACTCAGACGAAAGTTATACCTTAGACGCAACCCTCAGTACATCTTGCATAGACGTTCTTCTATGCTCTGGACAGAGCAGTGAAGAATTCGCTGTCAGTCAGTGCCATATAATATCATTTTTGATTTTTGTAAACCAATTATAATTTTGCTAAACAAAATCTCCTGAAATGGAAAAATAATTATCCAGATATTCAAGTGCTATTAGATAGAGAAATTATCAATAGATGAAGTTAAAGATATAACACGCACACAAAATGTAGATAAGATAAAAGATGAAAAAGAATGTCAATTTTACCTGTGAATCACAATACTGGACCACACCTCAGTGCTGATGCTTGGATAAGAATTAAAAGAAAATGTAAATGTGAATGATCCTATTTATATCCACCAAGCTATATTAATCAGCAATAACAGTGGGTTACCTCAATCTGACAACTTCATGGATTAAAGTTATATCATTTATATTTAAATCAAGATTTAAATTCAATTTTCATTCTTCATTGGATTACCAATTTTTGACATAAACATTGTACTTTCAAGATGTATACTGTTCGTTTTACTTTTCAAGGAAACTAAAATTAAATTGGCTCTCATGAAATCTCGAAAAAATATTTTATTGCGAATTTTCCAGTGTATACTCCAGATGAAGTACTAAATTATCAAAATGTATTCTAAAAATATTCCCTGTCTAAATTGAATTCAAGATATAATGCAATGAACTATAGCCAAATACACGATTTTCTGTGTATCTGACTTCTTGAAATTTCAAAATAAATGAAAATATATTCATTTTTACACCTCATAGCATGTTTATCAACACATTTATGAAAACTCAAAACCATACCCCAACTTTTTCCTATCTTATCAACTTTTATACTGATAATGCTAAAACGTCTCATTCTAACAATATAATTAGGATCACTACAAAGCTGTGAAATTTGAAACTTCTAGTATTACAGTAAAATGCCAAGCTATAGAGCTACACAAAGGGAAGAGTAATTTACTCAATTCTTCTTCTTACTCTTTCTTCTAATTTACTTTCCTGATTTCTTTCTTCTTTACTCTTCTTCCTCCATCTCTTTACTGTAAATAGATGGAGGACCATTAGGAAAAGTAAGTGATGTGAATGTGATACAGAAAGAACTAGAAAGACCAACCATAATGATTGAACAACTGCAATGGGAAACCCTGGAAACAAGGAGACGAAGGACTAGACTGTGCAACTTCTTTTAAGCAAGACACAACTGTACCGGATGGGAAGAACTAGGCAGAAGAGTTGGAAAGGGGATCCAAAGAAGTAATAGGGGAGGAGAAAGAATGGAGGTGGAGAGAGTTTACTCAAATATAGGGAAAAACGGTTTTGTCCAGAGGACGATAAGAGACTGAAATGAACTTGAAGAAGATGGAAGAACTGCAAAGAAATTATTAGAATTCAAGAAAATGATCCAGTAGAACAATAATATCTTACCACCATGCATCTAGCACATCTGCAAGAATGTGTACAAATACAAATAAAACTAGGTATCGACTTTGGAAGTAATCAAGGGAAAAAAATCAAAATAGTATATCAAATATGTCAATTTAATCTGTTCAACACAATACATATATACAAATGAGTGTAACGGAATAACTATCACACTGAGCGTTACCGATGACTATGGTACAGTACCTCTGACAGGGTTTGGGCAACGAGGCACATTGTTCATTAATTGGCATTATATTCAATACCAATAGTAACAACAGAATAAGTTTCTATATGCAATATGGCAGGAGAATATAAGTTCCAATGTTCATACTGTCTAAATTGAGTGTGGTTCAATTTAACAATCTACTTGCTTCTTACGACATTACTTTCAACTATACATATAATACAAAGATCTATATCAATGATCCTCAACTTACAGAAAATTATCCCTCTATGAAATCTTCCTTCCAGAAGAACAGCCAAAACGTAAAAAAGCGGTTGCATAAATTTGGATGTAAGAAATAGTGATTTTGATCAAGTTGTTGTACATGATTCAATTTTTTATAATGTTGTTAATTGATACTTTTTAGGCAGAATTACAAAAATGCACTACATTACTTAAATCATAGACAAAGTAAAACCTCAATGCACCATTCGCAGATACAACGTTTATTCTCCCCCCCTACTTCCATTTAAACATTGCTAAATTGTCCTGCATGGATCTCTTCCTTGCGCAGATGTTTTTTCTCACGATACCTTGAGAAATGATGGATAGGAGTTTCACTGTAGACAAGCAAATCCCAGGCCTCTGGGTGTCAAGTCAAGACAAGAATATCAAACAGAACCAAGTTAAATACAGTAAGTTGAATATATTGAATGCGTATAGAAAGCCTTATGAGCTTTTAGGGTCGGTCTGCATCAAGTATTTACATATCAAGGAGTAATCATTAAAAAAACTCCCAAAGTCACACTTGAGTCACGCATTATATACACAAATACACAAGTTGTAATTATTTTATGTGCAGTAACATACTCTACTAAATCTAAAAATGCATACATACATATGTGTGCATGATGAATGTTCCTTTGGTTCATGAAATCGTAAAAATCAATCTGTTGATCTGTCATTCTGTTATTCGCGTTGTTTATACACTACTTGGCCTGGATGTTACCCAATTATTTTTCAAGTGGCATGCCTATGGTTAACAAAACTGTTTGGGTGGGTCATATTTCTCTGAATTGATCTTTAAAGCAGTCATGGATGAATGTCTAGCATTTCCATCTTAAAGAGCACTTCATCAATTCTAAAAAAAAGGAACAAATGTATCCATGAATTTGTGTTGAATCAATACATATCTGTAACTTATAAGTTATACCCTATTATACAGTAGTTTTAGATATGACATTAATATAATTTCATTTTTTTGTCTGTAATTACAGTAGAATGAATGTATATAGTGGTGACTTTTATAAGGTGTGAATGAATATAAATATAACAGACTATATGGTAGGCCTAATGGAGAGATTACCAGGTAAATCATTTTATATCTTAATTATACAAAAAATATCTTGAACGCAATTAGCGAAAATAAATTATCCTTATCACTAAAACGAAATATTGGTACAAGGAGTCAAATTGATTTCGAAACAGCAACCTGGGTAAAACAATGTAGGTTAACTCACTGTTTAACCAACTTATATAAAAAAACTCGACTAACCATTTTTATTTACATGAAAACAAAGCAATCATTAATTTCATGTTTTTCAAAATGTTCAGAACGATGCTACAACTGCAAACTTATAATTCATAAACTACGATATGTTTTTTCAACAGTAACCACATTGCTTTATTTTGATAGGCAAGAAACATCTTTCATTATTGATGCTAGTAGCTGCTTATCTTTCAGGACAGCAGATACTTCTTCCACGTCCCATTGAAGACAAACCTAGAACATACAGAATTAAAAATTGAAAAATCTGTATGACTGATCAACAAAAATATGTTACTGACCAAGTAATTAAGTACAGGTACTATCATAAGAAGTTTTCTCTGGGCCTGATAATTTCAACAGCTATACTGAACAATAGGTCCAAGTTGAAAACAATGTACCCGTATTCTGAAGAGAATATTCAAGATTTGAAAGAAGACGATTATTATTATTGGATGAGCGAAGCAAAGACTCAATTTCACCATACTCTAAAAAAAGTACATTTTTTTCAAGCTCTACAGGTCAAACGAAGATGAAAATTCAGTTGAAACTTGACATACACAAGTGTCCTCATCTATTTTGATACTGTACAGTGTACAGTTTTGACTTTTGAGGCACAGTTGGTTGCACCACTTCTGAGAAACTCATTTCAAAGTTTTCAAAAATTCCATAAGATCAACTAGAGAAAAAAAAGTAAAAAATATTTCCTTTGTGAGAATTCATATTTTCATGGAATCTCAATATAATAATGGTACACATTAATTCGCACTTTCACTTAAATCAGATCAGCCGTTTTAATGTAAAAAATACTTGGGGCCGGTCTTATGACTGCTCCCTAAAAATCTAAGCAAAAAACCTTTTTTTTACCTGAAAATTTCAACGAGGTGTCTTATGATGCCCAATTGTTATTAAATGTTCATAAATCACTCAGAAAGCTATCAAGATACCAATTAAATCCAAGCAACAAGTGTCACCAATTAATTGAAAACGATCAAAACAAGCCTTCTTTATTAGTATAGAAATTAATTAGGAAATAGGAGGGAAGTGACGTAATTGTTTGAATCTCAAGGTAGATATATAAGTATAACCAATCCAAAGATATGTTGATATGTTCTAGCTCATCCATCAACGGGGAAACACATGACGCATTTTCCTAGCTATTTTCTATTGGTGCTTAGCGACACAATCTAATCATAACCAAGAGCTATTGGCATCATGTGAATGATCAATAAAATGATGAGAATAAGATTTCTTTGGTAGTGAAAAGGCTAATGGGTAAAATGCAGACATGGCCTATATTGTACGAGCAATTACCACATTTGCCTGGACAATCGAAGATAACAATAAACAACCTCTGTAGAGATAGACAGTAATGAAGATCGAACCTAGGATTATATCTATCTACAATGGATACGGGACTGCATTCAAGGTTAATCGGGCACTGTGTAAGAAAGGAAGCCGCGTATCGGATCGCGGTTGACCTATCGCATCAAAATCGAAAAGCGCGGTAGAGGCACTCATAGGCGAGCGATGAAAATAGGCATTGACCGATGGCTATCACTATCAAATTTGAGATCTTTTGAAAGATAGGGAAATCTATCAACGCATAAAAAGTACATGGTCCTATTCTATGTTGCAAATTACATGTCAAACGATGAGTGTCATATAAATGATTCTTACGCTATTTATGCATAAAACGAAAAATAAACAGTAGCTGACACTTTTTTCTGTTTGGAGCATATAGCCTAGGCATAAGTACACGGCTTTCATACTGTACATAGGGTGTAGAAAATAACTCATATGCATAATAGAATCATGATGGTGCTCATCAGTGAACGTCGAAGAAAACAATAATCTCGTTCAAAATACAAGTTGAATTTTGGATTAATAACAAATTATGAAGTACCGGTACATTAAAGAAGCGTTCGATCCCTGCTGTGTTTGTCTTACATCTTGATTTCATGTGAGTACCTTACAGTGCCGCGGCCAGGCGCCACCAATATCTCTTACACTGTTCCAGAAATAGCTCTGAATTAGAACTAACGTACGTGACGTCACAATTGCGTATCCATCGTAGATCTAGTTATAATCCTAGATCGAACCTCTAGGCCCAATCTATACCCTCCTCAACTCACAGTCACATGGAACAAGTGAAGATCACTATTGTCAGTTATTAAAATCAGATGGTAATAGTTACTGACTATTTGAAAAAACAAACTATTTGGGAATAGAAACCACATCTGACTCGACTTCAGTTTCAGACCAGAGACTTGGTTAACTGAGGCAGAGAGTTAACTGAGTTAACTTGGTTAACTGAGGCAGCTTAGATTCTGAATGAAAATATATATAAATATATACAGGCCTACAGATAGAAGTACAGGTGAATAAAACGTTACACTACCTTGGATAATCTCGGTTCCTTGCGCGTCTGAATGCTAACAATTCCTCTCGTCTCCACGAGACCACATAGACTTAGAAATTCAGCCTGACAGACTGGCGGAAGGTTCTGGTTGGAGCACACTCGCCGGTATATCTCATGTAACTGTAAGTGAATAATTAGTATTAAACGTTTATTTTTAATTGAATTGGGTTTTATATATTCGCACTCGAATATAACAAAGATCCTATTAGCGTCGGTGAGTAAGATGATGGGAAGATTAAAATTAAATAAATGGTTATTCTACTACATGGAAGGTAACGATTTTAGCCTCTTTTCAAGGAATAATTCCAGTATTCACTTCAACAACAGAGGGAAACTATGAAAAATCTCTTTCAGGTTGGTCGACCATGGAGATTCAACCCCGGTCTCTGAATGATGGTAGTTTGCTAATAACACATCACAGTCTAATAAATATGCAAAATTATTCATGTAATGTATTGTACAATATTTTTTTTTGGATGCCATCCATTACCAATATGTAAGTCAATGGATGTTTTTGTCAAATGATAAAAATAATAGAATTCCAAAATCTGTACCAACCAGTTTCATCAATTACATAGACTTGAGCTTATTTTCAAGTGGTACAGTACAGTACGTACTTGTAAATACTTATTGTGATATAGGCCTACTCATGCAATGTCAATTTTAAACTCAATCAAACAACAACCCCAATTAACAATTCTTAAAAAAAAAAACTTCAAATTCTTACTTTGCTAACAGTGATGTCCTTGTAAATACTTATTGTTATATACTCATGGAATGTCAATTTTAAACTCAAACAAGCAACAACCCCAATTACATAATTCTTAAAAAAAACACTTTAAATTCTTACCTTGCCAACAGTGATGTCCTTGATGCTTGACTTGGATATGATAAGAACGAGGGTGCAGACAATTATCTTCTGCTGGAGCGGAAAGCTTTCGTCACAGTCCTCGTCGAGTGTTTGGGACGCACCATAAACAGTATTCAACACAGACATCACCTCTTGGAGCTTCACAGTTCCGTTATCAGTCTTCTTCGGGCTTCTCGTGTTCGAAACTAAGAAAAAACAAAACTGATTACAGTACTGTACAAGGATGCTTGTTTTGTTTGAATAAGCCTGAGACATCCAGATGGGTTTGAAATTTGAACCAATGGTAAATGTTGAATTCAACTTTCAATGTCGAGGGGTCATTTGGGGAGTACTGGCAAACATACTCACTACACATGAACTAACTATTATTTGTATTGGTTCCTTGCACTTCAATTTTTGGATAACTCCAATTATTCTTATAGACCATCTTCTCTGCATGTGTATAATGTGTAAGATTCACAAATGAAAGCAATTTTACAATATTTCCATAATACAATGGCTGAACAAGTGAATGGTGGAATGAATGAATGACAGAAATTTGAACTATTTTGTATAAATAACGACTGTCACTTGTACACTAGTGTGCAGGTTGTACCTATTTGATGTAATTGTATAAGAACCTACAATAAGGAATATACTACAGTGAAACCTCTATCCATCATTTTTCAAGGGACCAGGAAAATAAAACCATCAATCGAGGAAAACTATCCATCCAGGAAATTTAACATTGATTATATGGGAGTGGGGCTAGAAAAAATGAATGATACATCCAGGAAAACGATAGATCCGGGGAACGATGCATAGAGGTTTCACTGTATATAGTATATACTTTGGCTCAACTGTGCTCGTTACCGTTCAAAGAGAACCGGTCCATTCAATCTGCCATCTATGAAGGAAAAGTAATCGTTGAAAAAAGTGTAACAGTGAATATTGGAGAGTATGGCAGCCATAATGAGACATTGAAATTATTACCAAATATATATTTATAAATTTTCAAACCCTCTTCCCTTTCGGGGACAAAGAATCAAAACTTCCACGTGATTCCATTCTTACCGTGATCGGTTGTAGGTTTGAGAGGCATGGCACGATTGTCGGCCATTTCGACGACACGTCTCGCAATATCGAGAGCTCTCCTCGCATCTCCCGACACAGAGGCAACTTTTGCAGCAACCAGCTGCACGGCTGTAGCCGTGAAAACTTGACTCGCATCCGTCTGCAAATTCAATAAAATTAGCATGTTTTAGAACATTTTATGAAACTTCCAACTCTCATTTTCAAGACTTGACAGTTCATCTTTAGGCGAGCATAAGTGGAGCATAAATGAAGACTCGACTTTATTAAATATCACATATTTATTTCAAATACAGTACTGAAAAATGAATCGTTTGATAGCTTGTTAATTTTCTGTATGCACGCTGCATGCTATAGAAAATCTGCTCAAATGTTCAACATTTTCTACTTGAAGTCAATTTTGTCTGCAATGTCAATTTTAATTTTTTTTTCTTTCACAGTTGTGTTGACAAGTTAGACCTATCTGATATTTGAGGTCAATTATTGCAATAATCAATTGTCATCCACAGCTGGTTTTATTCAAGGTTTTTTATTTCTAGTCAGTCCTGGGAGTTGGGAATTAATCAATTCTGGTCTACTATAAACAATTTATCATTTCCACTTTCTTCCTCTTCGATCACATTTTACGAAAATAAAAATGTGTTAAATAAGCCGATTACCATATTAGTTAATTATTGATAATCAGGGAATAATAACAAGTTTATTCACTAAGCATTGCCTAATCAACAAATTCGTCATAGCCAAGTAAAATCGGACCATGATAATATATAATTATGTATAATATAGATAATACAATGAACATAAATTGTGTACATTTTTCAGAGGAATGATTAAATCTTCTATGAATATAGACTAGACTGGGAATAATAAAAAAATAAAAATAAAGAGTATCTTTGCACTTATAAGACTAAAATTGACAACTGTTGAAAATGTGAGCAAAGAGCAGAATAAACATTACAAAAACAAATGCAAAATCTGTTATTTATGGAGGGACAATTTATAATAAGCAATAGATTCGGGCCATCACTTGCTAACGTAAACTGAATTGACTCACCTCTTTCAGTCTTCCGGCAAGAATATCAATAATCTGGTCTTTGGAATACGGAGGAAAGTGCATAAGCGTAGGTTTCAATTCAAGCCGTGCCTGTAAACGGGGTAATATCCTGTCCGTCAGATCCAAAGCGTTTGCAATTCCAACAAGAACAAGCTTCGAGCAAGACTTTGATGGCCACTCAAATATAGTATACAAAACTGACTGATTCTTACTATCCAACTGGTCTATTTCATCTAGCACCAACAAACTGAAATCATAACATACAAATATAGACCAATGTGATACAACAAAAAATCGTGAACAAAATGACAAAACCACACCCAATAGAAATAAATAGAATATTGAGATTAAATTAGCTTACATCATTTTTTTATTTGTTGACAGATACTTCTCGATGCTCATTTGGTAGTCTTTAGATGACTTTCCTGACACTTTGAGATTCAGTTCTTCAGAAATTCTGCTAAATATTGAGATCGAAGACTTCATTGTGGTACAGTTTACGTATATGGTTTTGAAACCTCTTTTGAACTGAGAAAAAAAATAAGATTATTAACATCACATCAAGAATTTTTTTTAAACCGGTACTGAGTTTAACGATGCACTCATACTGATTATTGTTACGATCTATTGTCGTTGGCGAATGATCAAAAATAACCACAAGACAACTATAATTATTAGATATCCATACGGTAATTGCAGCTGAATAACTTCACATAATTCAACCAGTTACTCATATAATCATTTAGCATTCTTACCTCGGTGAAAAGCATAGTCTTTGAAAGACATGCAGTCTTGCCAGTTCCAGGGGGGCCTGATACATACAAAGTACCGGAGCTGTTCGCTTCCAAATGGCGGTTCAAGAATCTGTGTAACATCTCAAGCTGCTCCTCCCGGCCAGGCATTTTTTCGGGTACAGTACTGTGCAAAGCCTGCCGAACACTCTGGTAATTTGAGCCTGGTAATGAGCACACAAATATAGCATCAAATTCTTTTTTTTTCATTTATTTTTCATTTTGAAATTCTGATCTTTTAGTGGACTATTCACTTTCTACTAGTAAAGTATTAAAATGAGATACACCATGACATTGCTAGTTCATACCGTACGTTGTATGTAAACACAATTTTTTTTATATTCTTCGTGGATAAATGAAATCTTCAATCAATCAAATTGATTATTGTTTGCTCAAGAACCCCACCAGCAGCTAGGTCATACGGGGGTACGAATGAGCAAGTGATAATGGAACTATGATGTGGTGATAAGCGAGAGGGCGTATACAAAAACCCATACCTTATGTGGGACTCAAACCCACGCTCTACAAGAGCTTCAGTTTCTGAATCAGTGCCTCAGTTGACTGAGCAACAGAAGTAGGCTCAATCAATCAAAATTATTTTATTAAACCCAATAATGGGCAAGAAGCAATAGGTCATACTTAATTTCTATTGATTAAGTGTTTTTGTTGGGTTCTTAGTAGACCTATTTGCGATTAAGTATTCGTCTTCCGAATAATATGTCCATACCGGTACTTTACCTTTGTCAAAAAGTTTCTTTGGTGATAGAGATTTGCTACATGATGTGTTCTTATAAGCAGATGGACTGTTAAGTTGAAGCCTAGATATCAGTTGCGTAGGTGTCTTGGACAAAGATATATTTCTTTTCTCAATCTTAGGTGGTGTTGGACTTTGCTCCTCCTCATCATTATCATCATCTACAATACAAGAAAGAAAACACTACAATTTCTCAAACTGGGTGAGAAGATTGACACTCAATCAGTATAGTTTTATGGACGTTTCTAAACTAAAGCAAACACTAGTTTTCAATATACATACTTGGATGCATGTACAAGCAAAAGACTCAATTTTACCACGCACTTGAAAAAAAGTTGTTTTTTTGGTATTCAGCAAACTAAAATGAAAATTGTGATGAAACGTAGCATTATCTAACATGGAACTGTAGTTTTAGGGTGCAATTGGTTGGACCACTTCTGGAGAGAAAAATATTTTGAAATCCTGTGAAATTAGAATAAACAAAATCTTCGATAACAACCAAAATCTCATGGAATTACAACGCAATAATGACACACATATTCCAAAGTTTTATACCTATAAATCGGTTGTAGAGAAAAAAGTGAAAATACCGTAGTTTTTCTAGAATAATAAAGCCAAAATCAATTGAAGCTGCATAACTACTTGGCAGTAGGCCTATCGGGTGACTGCTCTTCCACCTAACCTTGGTGTAACTAACTATTATTATGCTGGTATAAACTTTTCTTGTAAACTTAATAAGTAGGTTGTATAATTACTTTAAATGATCAAAAATTAATCTTTACAAGGAAAGACCAAATGTGATGTCCATTTTAGGTAAATGGGTATTACATAGGCATACATTATATTACAAATAGGAATACAGTCTTTCCTTGATATACTTGGGAGGTAATGTAGCAAGAGACGAAACTACTACCAATACATTGTACGTGCCCCCCCCCCCCCCCCCTCTCCAACACATGGCATTTGGTGATAGAAAACATGCATAATAGAGTCGAAATCGAGTGTCGACTCTCGGAGGTCATCAAAGGCGGACCAATGATTTTCTGACTGTCATCATATTAATGGCGATTCCACAGACGTTATCAAAGTCGTTCAAAACGGCGTACCGGTACTACAAGGACTATCTTACCACCCCCAAAAATTTAAAATGTAAAACAACAATTTTTTAAATATTCAAAATGAAGATCTTCATCGTCACTCATCAATAAGAATTGTCCACCAATATTAAGGTGACCATATTCAAAAATGGAAAATTCAGGGCAATGCTACAAAGCAACAACCACCCAGAAGGTAAAGTTGTGGGGAATTTGTAGTCTTCTAGTAGGCGGAGGTCTATGTTTGGGTCGGTGGCCTATTTTCAGGCATTTAAATTCATGAATACATTTTTTTCTATAAAGTAATTACATCGAATTTTATACCCTGTAGGATAGAAGCTATACAAGTTAATGATTATAAGCGAGTTATTCGAATTTGATGTATTACAAATTTAAAGTGATTCAACAAATCTTCCAGCCTTTTCAAGTGGGGCCTATGCATGGCCATTCTTTTTGTAAATTATCGTAAAAACAAACTTTCGTATTCTCATGATTATAGGCCTACCTAAACACTTGCTCACACTATACAGACACTGCTTAAGTAAAAGGTGGTTATACTAATTACAGCATGGAGATGATGAGACGGAGAAATCGCGTTTGTAAAATGCAAGGTGCGCAATGGTTCGACTTGGGATGGGATGGAATCGCAATAAAAGCTTGCGTTACGCCATGGATCAACAAGCAACAATTTCAACAACTCCCAGAAATTCAACGAAGTGACTTGTGTACCTACTGTAGTGTCAATAGCAGTTTTTAAGATCAAAATAAAACTGAAGAAGAATTTTAACATGGGCCTATGAACAATAACTGGGTATACCCAGTTATATATACTTCTTCCGTTTGTAGAAAACCGAGACATTTAAAGGCCTCGAGAACATTTTTCGGGAAGCCGGAACAGGAAGTTCAAAACGAGAATACCGAAAAAAAAAAAACACAAATCTGCATGGTCACTAGACCCACTATGCATTTATGACAGTCTTCTAAAAACCAACAAAATATATTTTTAAAAAAATCTCTCGGGGCTCATTCAGAATGGGTAAGGCCCCTCGACACACCACCATTATAGGCCTGGTAAGGTTATTTTGGCTTGGCTATTTGAGCAGCACTCAGAATTTCCAAAGGTCTGTATCTATGTAAGCTCTAATAAAAAACGACATGCCAAACTCAGCTTACCATCAGAAATACTGCAAAATAATCTCTTTGAACACTGCGACGAATTCAAAGGTGTAGGCCTAGTTTGTACGACTCTTTGGTCTCTTTGGACTCTTTGCTTGGGTAAAATCAAGTTATTTTTTTCTTCTCTTTGTTGCTTTATAGGCCTACTTGAACTTACTCTCATAGGTCTATTATGAGAAATATATTTTCTTGTGGGTCTAGAATTTTTTAATGCTTCACTTTCATTGTTCTCAGCATCTTCCTTTTTGATTGATGAGCTTAATGTTGGTAATTTCTTCTTTACATTATATTGTAAACGGGTTTGCGTGAAGGGCATCTTAAATAGCAATAGGCCTTTGCACCAAGTAGATTAGTTTTGATATCTTGTCTCACCCCTACAATAATGGGCCGCAGCCGTAGGTTGACAAGTGGCAGTTTAAAGGGAAGTTAGCCTACGGTACCTGAAGAGGCGTACTGCTTACTCTCCCTCCACAGATCTTATAGTATCAAGTCCAACAAAATGATTCACTATTATTATAAAATTTCATGTAGGCCTACGAAAATGAAGCAAACTTGAATTTACTTAATATAAGGGATACAAAAATATTATAATCGTGATCCTACGATAGAAACTACAAGCGAGAAAAAGTAAGGATTCGCACCAAACACCCAAATCACAGCTGATGCCGCTATCACTATTTGCGCGCCACAAATTCGCGCCAGAATGCCTCATTTCACAGCCGCCAACATAAGAGCATATTGCCAACGTACTAAAAACAATGGACAAGATACAAAATAGGAAACACGAAACTAATTAAAATAACAAAATAATTGAATGACTATGAACGAAGCGACTAGTATTCAAACCTTGTGCTGAACTGGTAATCATATTTCTCCAAGGAAACATGAGAAGTGAAAATCTGCTATAATCCTGAAACTGTGTAGTGAAAATGGAACTATTTGATTGACTGACATGATATAACAGCATTAATTATTTCATTTCATCATGCCCTAAAACTCGAATCATAATCCATATAATTCATTGCCTATACTCTATATAAAAGTAAAATAGTTGTTGATAATTATCAAGGTGATATTATTACGTATTGTGTTGTTATTGTAGATGTAGGTATTTTTGTATCATTTTGTATTAATTTAAAGTTTAAAGAAACTATTATTACTGGATTGACTTTGTGAAATTGTATCAACATGATTTTAATACTACTATTATATTTCATGAGTCAATGCAAATCGTTACTAGTTTGATCTAAATACATCATTTGCATCTAGTATATTTTCTCAATAACACATGTCAAGTTTCACTATATTCTATGGTATGTTATTCTGTGTGTCATATTTCATTTAATAATAATGGCTCATAAGTTGGAATCGGGCTGGTTATATGGGAGAGCAGAACATTTGAAGTAGGTATATACCAAAAATCTGAATGTCATTCTTTTTTGTATTAATGAACAAAATTAAAGAAAATTGAATCAAACTGAAAACAAAATGCAATGAAGAAATGTATTATACCAGTAGACCTACTACTGTATATGTATGAATCATTTCATTTCTAGAATTTCTTATGATGCCATCATAAGAAATTATTAAATTATAAGAAACTTATTTTTTTCTCAGGTGATATTACACCAGTGTACCCCAAATTATATTTGAAATAAAAAACAAATCATCTTGCATACCTGTACACCCTCCATCATGCAATTGCAATCCCAGTTGCAGCTCTGATCAAAGTACCATGGAATTACTACTAGTCAAACGCGAAATATGCGTTGTAAGATGAGCGAGATATCTGAATAAGGTATAAAAGTCCTTAAAGTAGTTGTACCCTTGCTACTTTATCGACTCTGGTATTCTACACACCTTGATATCTGAATAAGCTATAAAAGTCGTTTAAGTAGTTCTAGTCTTGCCACTTCATTGACTCTGGTATTCTACACACCTTGACAGATATAAAAAATACTTCATTGTTGGTCAACTCTTGAATCTAGAAAGCAGTGAATCTCGACAACTTAATTCTGTCACAATTTTTATGATATATTCTATGAATATTATCAGTCATTTTATTTTTTTTCTTCACAACGACTGATCAGAATTGCTTAAAAATCGTAATAATGTGTAAAATCCATGTATACACAATTAGAGAGAATTTCATTCCATTTGGAGAGATTTTATTTTTCAACATTTTCCGCCCAGCCAAATCTTATGGGGTTTTTAGAAACTTTGAGATGATGATTCTCAAAATCGGTCCAACCGATTCATCCCCAAAACTATACAGTTCTAAGTTGGATGAGTTTGGGTGTACAAAAAAAGTTTCATGTTGATCAGTCAACCCCTGCGACCTGTGGAGTGCTTACAAAAAAAAAAAAAGAAAAAAAAACACACAGACAAAGCCCTATAAGAGTGGGATGGAGACTTCGCTACGCTCATCAACCAGTGAAAATTGGGGGAATTGCCATCAGACGTCAAAAAAATCGCATCATTCAATCAAATGGTAAATGTGCCAAGTATGTATCTAGTGCCTAGTAAAATGAGAGGACTGAATTGTATTCTATTTTGTTCCACTGTTTACAAGCCCCTCACTCATCTGTGTTTTCATAGTTGATGCATCGAGGATTTGGCAAACGCAACGCTCAATGCATCTTGGTTCTAGGCTGTAATGGGTTAGTTTGCTCGAAAAAATATTTATTTGAAAACAACGGAATTTTCAAAAATTGAGATTTGCATGATTAGGCCTACATGCAGTTGATTGACCATTATTTGGTTATATTGAATTTGAAGCTTCTCAAAGTGAGTCCTTCATCACAAATTTTGCTTTTCCACCATTTCAACTGATTTGCCATCAATTACGTAAAAAAACAAGTCTGGACATTTTCAATTTATTATCTGTGACAATAAAACAAGAACAAAACTTGGGGTTGTCATTAATGCCAAAAAGTCACATCATTAAATCAATTTTTTTGTATGACAAAAATCAAGAACATTTTCGAAAAGAATGAGCCATCTAGCGGCAATCGTTTGAACTAGAACGGGATGTTATTGCCAGAGTTCGAAAGTCCTATGCTGCCAATGCTATTTCGCACGTTTGATTTATATTATTGTGCGTTACGGTGAACGTATTAGGCCTAAGCTATAATATGATAGTAGAATCAACATTTACATGTTTACTACAGACTGAGAGATTTACACACTGTCAGAGAGAGTAAGATGAGAGATAATGCAAGTTTTATATCTTGGTCTTTTGCCTTTAACCTTGTGGATAAGCGGGCTGACTTTTTGAACAGTACTAAAACTCCCAGAACGCAATACCAGTGATCTCGGCTGCTAGGAGGCGTGACGCGCATGCGCATTGAATTATGAAAATGGTATATTGATGGTTATAATTAATCAATTTACAGCTAAATCAATCTAGCTCCAATAAACTGACTATAACGAGGAAATGACCCACAAAAATACTAACAAAAATACATATTACATATCATTTAGGCCAACAATATACATGAATAGGCCTGGGTGTGATTGTTTTTGTAAAAATAAAAATATGTTGGCCACCTGCACAGTGATATATTTGAGGGTTTGCAGCTAGATGCCCAAGTACCTTTTTCCATCCATTTTACATGTTTTATATAGTTTTGTCAGATGATAGACATTTATATAGGCGTACATATATAAATTAAGCAGACTACAATTTAATTACTGTATAGGCCTACATCGAATAATTTAATTATTTATATATAGACTTGAAACAAAGAAATTATGTCCATCTTTTAGTCTCCACGTTTTAGGCCATGCGGGGCAGTCCCCAGTTGATACATTTTCACATTCCATCACCTTGAACCACCGAAGTATAAAATCCAACAATTATTTATTCAAGTACTATTACATTTGTGAATACACGACTGATCCTACATGCGTAACTGTGCTACACTGCTGTTCACTGTGCACATCATAAACTTTTGAATGAAGTTCAAAATTAGTCATCAATGACAATGACTACTCATATAAATAATAATAGTCAATTGATTACCGATTGGTTTAGATCGATTAGCGATCCAATGTCTTGACAATTGATAATCAGCGGCAAACACTAATACAAATTTTGGTAACTATTAGATACTACTTGATTTTTGGAGGAAAGTCAAGAACCCCAATGAGCTGGAATAAAGAACACTCAAGTTGGTTAAAAATTCATTTCACTAATTTATTTTATGTATAGTTGTGACAAGCATTAACAAACATATCTGTATCTCTTTAACTGGGTATGAACTGAAAGAATCTGTGAAAATATTTAATGTACCGGTTGGGCTTATGTACAATAGCTAGTCCAAAACTAGCCATGAGTCTCATTTGGTAGCAGGTCGCCAAGGTATACTGAATGTTTTTCAAGTAATGTAATAAGTGGGTCTTCTGGTTGGTTACATAGGTCGTCATGCTTAGAACCAACACCCCATAGAGAATCTAGGTCGTACATCTTTCTCGCTGGTTTGGAAAATATGTGTAAAGCGATGTTTCCTAAAACAAATACCAGTTCATTAGAATTAGTCTAGCCAAGAACAATTTGAAGTTTGTTCTAAAATAACTAATGAATTATTCTACCAAGTTGCCATAGCTTATGCTTAATTGTTTATTGACACTTGAAACATAGAGGCCATATCATTGAAATATCATATCATATCCCCATATCATATCAGGGAATTCATGGAGGTTGTTGAGAGTCCAAGGGAACAAGTGCCCTTTACCTCCCACTAATTTCTCTCTTTAGTATATATATATATATATATATATATATATATATATATATATATATATATATATATATATATATATATATATATATATATATATATATATATATATATAAATATATATATATATATATATATATATATATATATATATATATATGTATATATATATATATATATATATATATATATATATATATATATATATATATATATATATATATATATATATATGGCGTTGGATGAATGATTAATGAGATGCATTCTACATGATGATGAGATGAAGGTTTATGGGTAATGGAAAGGATAGTGGGGACAAAGCAATCGTGGCCTATATTGTGGGAATCATCCTGGCAAACCACAAAAAACTCATGTAAAGATGGACGGTAGCGGGGATCGAACCGGGTCCGACATGCCCACTGCCTCCCGGGTCACATGGAGCAAGTGCGTTAACCACTCAACTACCTGTGCCGGTTTCTTCTCTCTTTAGTATATGGCAGTGATCTTGGCACAATAATTTCAATTGTAAGTAGGCCTACAGTAACCACAACTTGAAACTTGATACAAAATTATTGTCAAACACATGTCTCAGTAACCTACCCAAATCTAATGCTATCCAATCTTTTGAGTTTTCACCCTCGATTCTTGGTATTATATCTGTAGAATGCATTTTCCTTTTGAAAGACTTTCTCACAAATTCTGCCATAGCAAGCATGTGCCGTGATGATTTGCCCGTGACAACAACAATAAAGTCTACATATTTGAGTTCAGTTGGGAGAGAAGCTACAAATACATCTTGTGCCTTATCTTCTTTTAGCAGTTGAACTAGGTCTCCAATTTCAAAAACACCATTAAGACCACCTGGAAGAAAAAATATAATTAATGAGACTAAAAAATGGTGCAACATTAAAAAAATGTATATTATTATTATTAACTCTTGCAGTTGCACATATATATCAGACACAGCTGCAGTGCTCTGAACACTTGACCCTTGTAATTAATTACAGTGAATAATTTTAATTAGCCAACGGTATAGAAGAACTTGTGCTTGCTTCATCATGAGATGAAAGTAAAATTCTATCTAGACCCATATATATATATATATATATATATATATATATATATATATATATATATATATATATATATATATATATATATATATATATATATATATATATATATATATATATATATATATATATATATATATATATATATATAAATATATAATTTTTTTCATTATTGAACATTCTTTACGCTCTTCTTGTGTAATATTCAAATTATTTATTTATTTCAATGAATGATAGATACATATATGAATAAATAGATGAGGGGACCAATAACAACCTTGGAGTAGAAGTATAAGAGGAGGAGAAAGGAAGTGAAGAGAAAAGGAACTATGAATCTTGATGTTGAAATGGCTGGGATGGATGGAAAGGATAGCAAGGGAGCAGAGTAATGCATCAAAGCAGCAGTGGATGAAAATAGAACTGCCATAATTTGTATTCTTGAATAGTTTTCTGTTAATAATTTTAATTGGGCCTACCTTGAAAATGTTCAATGCAATTTGAAAGAAATGTATGTGAATTTGTATTGAAATAAATAAATAATTTTAATATTACACAAGAAGAACCTAAATAATGTTCAATAATAAAAATACAGAACGTTGTGAAAATTTACATAAATGTATATATATATATATATATATATATATATATATATATATATATATATATATATATATATATATATATATATATATATATATATATATATATATATATATATATATATATATATATATATATATATATATATATACATATATATATATATATAATTCATATGGCCAAAATATGTTCAATAATATCTCAGACTATATTTTTAAGTGATCTTATTTCAAATATTATTCTGTTTTCCTTTTTGAGTGACTGCCTGTAATAATATGTATTAGCATTAAGGATAAGGTTAGGTGGAAGAACGGTTGTGAGACCGAACCTCGCCCTTTTTTACTGTAATTCACATGTATGAATAAAGACTTATCTATCTATCTATCTATCTATCTATATATACAGGGGCGTCGGAACGTTTCGAAAGATGGGGGGGCAAGACCACAATTCCTGACCATGGGGTCACAGTGAAGGGGGGGAAACTTTTTAAAGCACCACAAATATTTTTAGTATGAGTTGTTCTAGGGGTTTTCTAGAATTATTTCGTTTTTCGTTGAAGCTGATTTCACGAAAAAATGAAATCTCCGTGAATTTGTTTTTAGGGGCGTCACTAGAATTTGTGTATTGGAGGCGCGCACAGGTTACATAAATAAAATTACCACCCACAACTGGACACCAGCCACGCGCAAAAAGGGTGTCTGGGGGGTGAAAGTCCCCCATCAGAGCCCCGCAGAGAAATTTTGAAAATATGGACACTTTCTAAGTGATTTTTGCGATTCACAAATGGGTTCGAGTCTTATAATTGAATCATCATGGACATTTTGGAAGTTATACTTCTGCGATTTCTCCCAGCAAAGCTCCGCAGGGAATTTTTTTAAATGGGCTCATGTCATTTTCCAAGTGATTTTTTATATTTACAAGCAGTTTTTGAGTCCGATGATTGAATCACTATTAACATCACCAGTTATTTTCAATAGTATAATCATCATATACATTTTTGAAGCCATTTTCGTGATTTCTTCCGGCAAAATTCTCAGCAGTGATTTTTTTGGAATATGGTCATTTTTCAAATGATTTTTGCGATTCACGAGCAGTTTTGGAATCTGATGATTATCGAAAGAAAAGGAAGTGTAAAGTAGTACCGGTAGAGTGTATAATACTGAGACAATTCATAATAATAAGTAATAATATTTTATTGTATGTTTATTCGTAGGTCAACATTATATATTTTTGAAGGAGGATAAATTATTGTTGGAGGCGCAAATGTTGATTGGGAGGGGGTGGGGGGGAGGGAGGTGGCGACTCTCGTGAATCCCCAATAACGACGTCCCTGTAATGTTTTGATGAATAAATTCGTAGTTTCAGAAAAATAAATGAATGAGAGTAATCCAACATGTAATTCTACCATACCTGTTTAAAGAAAAGCGTTTTTTTGTTCGCACTCCACACTTCAAACTTGAGCAAGAATTTTGATGAGACTTAGCATATATAATCTAACTTGATAAATTGTATGGTTTTGAGACGTTTTGAATACTTGTTTCGCGCTTTTTTTAATGTGACGTCGACGTCGTATAAGCTCACAAAAAGAAAGTATTATTTACTTCCTGATTTTAAATAAATTGAATACAATTTTTTCCTTGCATGGTAGCTGGATCTTCCTCTCGTGTTTTTTACAGACAAATTTTCATCTCCGATCCATTGTGCCTCAAAACTGTACAACAGTAGGTCAAGTGTTGAATTAGGTGAAATGCGTGAAAAAGTTTTCTGTTGATCAGTTAATCCCTCGTTTCAGTGCAGAGGGCCCCCATGTGCCTGTTCGCCCGCGACATGGCACATTGTCACGGCAATTCTAGAATCAAGTTGTGACAGATTTATAGCCCTAATTAAGATTTAATAACGTATCAACTTATGATAAGTTCATAAACAAATATAAGTGAGAAAAAAATGACAGCTAATTTTAACAAAGTGGGTTTCAACAGGAAACAACAAGTCAAATTGAGTCTTGCGAGACCTTTTTCTTGCCCCCTTTGGGCAAAAGTTAGGGGGCATTGCCCCCTCCAACGGTTCCGAGGCCAGTGTGTATATATATATATATATATATATATATATATATATAAATATATATATATATATGTTTCTCGTAGGCTTTCATGGAGTAGATTTCTGAAGAAATGATTTGGGGAATCCATGTTAATTGATGTATACACTAAACATTGATTAGCATGGATTCCACAAATCGTTTCATCATATATGCATATATATGTATATATATATATATATATATATATATATATATATATATATATATATATATATATATATATATATATATATATATATATATATATATATATATATATATATATATATATATATATATATATATATATATATATATATATATATATATATATATATATATGTTTTGTTGAAAGCTTTCACGACTCATTATGTAATTAATAATCAAATCTTTATGGATAATTAAAAGTCGCGTCGACGAATAAATATTTATTTAATTGCCCGACGTTTCGACTACAATATAGTGGTCATTTTCGAGGGCTAAAAATGAAAATAATTATATAAATGATAAATAATAGGAACCAAAAAACAGATTCTTATGCAGAAAAACACATCTTCAATGAATGTCTTGAAAGGTGTAATAAAAATAACAATAAAAATAAGCTTGATGCACATCTATGAATCTAGATGACTATATCACAGTGTCCTGGATCACACATGCTGGGCTAGGTTATCAGATTGATCCTACTCCTCAAATAGTATGGTCGCCTTCCTTCATTCATGGTTCCATCTGCTTCGAGAACAATCCTGTCTGTTAGTCTGGGCTGATATCGCAATTCGCCAAGTGCAGTGGTCCAGCTAGGCGATAGGGTATATCCACAATCTTCGCCATTGAAATTATGTGGATGTTTTATAATTTCAATGGCTTCGCTTATCGCCCTCGGCCACCGCTTTTCTTGGCGATCCAATACTACAGATTCTTCGTATAGAATATTGTGTTTCTCTTCTATATGATGTTTAGCAATGGCAGACAATTGTCGAAAATGGCGAAGATTGTGGATATACCCTATCGCCTAGCTGGACCACTGCACTTGGCGAATTGCGATATCAGCCCAGACTAACAGACAGGATTGTTCTCGAAGCAGATGGAACCATGAATGAAGGAAGGCGACCATACTATTTGAGGAGTAGGATCAATCTGATAACCTAGCCCAGCATGTGTGATCCAGGACACTGTGATATAGTCATCTAGATTCATAGATGTGCATCAAGCTTATTTTTATTGTTATTTTTATTACACCTTTCAAGACATTCATTGAAGATGTGTTTTTCTGCATAAGAATCTGTTTTTTGGTTCCTATTATCTATCATTTATATAATTATTTTCATTTTTAGCCCTCGAAAATGACCACTATATTGTAGTCGAAACGTCGGGCAATTAAATAAATATTTATTCGTCGACGCGACTTTTAATTATCCATAAAGATTTGATTATTAATTATATATATATATATATATACCGGTAAATATATATATAAATATATCTATCTATAGTTGTGACTATCTAGATCTATCTATCTATCTTTATATATATATATATATATATATATATATATATATATATATATATATATATATATATATATATATATATATATATATATATATATATATATATATATATATATATACCGGTATATATATACATATATATATATATATATATATTCATAATATACATAGGCCTATACATTGAGTGCCATTGATTAGGGTATCAATTATCAATAATTAGCTCACTCATCAATGGTGTTGGGTAAGGTCCTGAAATAAAGGAACTAGTAGGCCTAGTTCCAATTCTCATTACTCGATCCAAAAATGAACTAGTCACCTCAGAAAAAGAAGGAACTCAAAAGTTTGCCAAAAAATTAAGTAGGCCTACCTTTCAAGTTCCTTTGAAAGTTACGGATGCGAAGTTTTTTATTCGGGTACTAACTGTGGAAAGTTTTTGGAAATAAAAATATATTATTATTATTATTATTATTAGGAGTATTTTGATGGTTAGCCGAAGATCTACACTGTGTCCCCCCTACCATTTTCAAACAGTAATTCATCATAATCAATTCAATATTTATTCAATCATTATTGATAAAATACTATCGCAGCACTATTTTTTTTATCACGAGGACTATCACGGTCAAGACGGGACACTGAAGTGGGATGGGCCTCTTGTGTTCACACAAATCTCCCCATACACGTCTTGAAATTAATCTTTTCCTCATCGGCTATTGGTGATGTCACCAGGTAGTGATGATTTTCTTTGTATGCAAATTGACATTTTTCTCCTACCCCTCACACTGACGCTCGATCAATTCGAGCCATCAAACTACAACAACGTACAAAAAGATTGTATGATAAGAAGTACACAGGGAGATACCGTGAAATATGTCAGGAAATACGGATAGATACAGGATAGACGGCAGGGATTGGGGATTGGGCTGAGTCAATAGCGACAAAGGGTCAATGACAAAATATTTCATCTGGTATCACACAAATATTTTCTTCAAGAGTACGCAGTGACTGGAAGTGGAATGAATGTTGTGGTTTTGCTCCATGCCCCTGTATCGAAAATATCTCAGAATTCAAATTGTATGTACAAAACTTCGGAATCTACGATAAATATAGTTAGGCCCTACTGTACTCGAGTTACGTTCATTTGAGAAAGAGCCTAGAAAACATTACGTTTCATATCCAGTTCATGAAATTCATCTTCTGCTCTTGTTGTATGATTTTGGTAGCAAAGGTCATTTCCATGTGCTTTCAAACGCCTCTCCTCTTCTATATCCATTATGACAGGTGAATCTTCATCATGGAATATTTGAAATTTACTAGCTACAAATGATTTGATTTCATTTTGGTTCTTCACTCGTGTCTTTTCATCTTTTGAATCCGCCGAGTCTGTCCCATGATTTCTAATCGGTGTGATGATAATTGTTTTTCGTGTAGGGGAGGGCAAGTAACGCGTTTTTAATATTGAATATGCACTGTGGGCAGCTTTGGCTCTGGAGAAAGAGGTTAGATAACACCTGTGTAATAACATAATGAAGGTAACGCGGAACACGCCAATCGTAAAAATAACTTGGGAACAATTATTTATCCTTAATAATTCATGTCTGACACTTTCCTCATAGCTGGATATCACCCAACCAGTTCTGAGTTTTGGAGGTCAATGAAAATTCCAACTAGCCTGGCCCTACCCTAAAAGTAGTAAAACAGCCACTTGTAGTACGCAACCTTCAGGGTGGGTGGTAGCAACCCGGATGCCAAAGGTACTATGGAAGTCAAAATCAGTATATTATATGTAATTTGTTGACATTTATATTTATTAATTGAATGATTTTGCTATGTGTATGGTTGCATATAGAAAATAGAAATATTCAATTGTTTAATATACTAACGCATATTTTTGTATATGATCAATTTAATTATATAATTACGAAAATAATATCATGAATGTTTCTTTTGTTTTGATGACAGCATCATATTGTTCATTAATGTTGGATGTTATGTGGATGTATGGGAAAGTTTTTTTTTTAATACGCTCTTTTAGACTTGTTATCATTATTTGATTGTTCGTCAGTAAGTGTGTTCAATGTGGTTTTCATTTCTGCGTCGTGTGGTGTAAGAATCTCTTGCTCAAAACTGCTATTTATGAGTAATAATAAGACCAAACTGTTACACTTCGCCCGCCCAGTGTTTCCATTTAGTGAAACCAGCAGCAGTAGACCCTAGCTAGGCGAAGGTTCATCCATACCTGTGGCTTTAGGTAAGCTAGGTAAATTCAACCATTACATGCTTGCAATTGAGGTTTCATTCACGCACAATTACTCTCACGTAGGCTACTCGCGTGAAAATGGTGTTCTTTCAAATGATCAATGGTAGGCCTATTGTATTATCTATAGGCCCAAGCTTAACCTTGGGTTTTGTTAATGTGGGGGTGGACATTTAGAAATGACCTGTTGCATCAATTTTTAGTAGGCCTAGGCCTGCCTTGAAGCCTGATTTATGTAACACGGTTGCCTATCCTTCTTCTACCAGGTAAGGTGTGATCTCATTAAAACTTCCGTAAAATTTCCGACTTGTTCACGTGACTTACTAGGCTTAGCCTAAAACCGTGTTACTATGAATCAGGCATAATAGGCCTATTTGTGGATTGCCATGTACACTATCATCTGAGGTTGATTTACACCCTAGGCCTAGTTAGATGATTTCAAACCTCCAGATGGACTATGTCTTGGCAATGCAAGTGCAATGAATGAGGTGAATCTAATAGAAATCTGCGTCAGTAGAAGACGTGATGTTTGTCGCACCCTGCAAGGGAGCTTGGCATAGGCCCTAGGTACGTCTCTGTATAATTGAGTAGGCCTAGAAATTAGGCCAAAATGTAACCTAATTACATTTTGGCCTAATTTCTAGGCCTACTCAATTATACAGAGACGTACCTAGGGCCTATGCCAAGCTCCCTTGCAGGGTGCGACAAACATCACGTCTTCTACTGACGCAGATTTCTATTAGATTCACCTCATTCATAAAAACTAATCAGGAAACATTGCCAGGAAAAATGCCTAGGCCTACTTGAACCACAACAAATTTGAACTTGGAATATGATAAGGGAGTGCTCATTAACTTGTAATGTGATTTTCCAAACATCACTTGCCATCAACATATATGATTGCCATTTACAATTTTCCTGTCACAATATTTCATCTGTCAAACTGTTGTAGCCATCCTCAGTAGCTCGGCCAGCTGAGGCAATACAATGAATGAATATTAGGGTTGTAAGGTGCATCGACAGCTGAGGCAATACATTCAATGGCTTCAGCATCTGAAGTCACAGTTGGGCGTGGGTTCGAGTCCCGCATAAGGCATGAGTTTTCATAAACGTTGTTTCACTTGTGAACACTTCATAGTTTCATAATCACCTGCTCATTCGTACTTCCGTTTAACCTAGCTCTTGGTAGGGTCGTTAAGCAAGCAATGGTCATCAAACTGTTATGCCGGTATTTGATTCCTTGTAGAGCTCCAGGCTTATTATTGACTTTAAAGTTTGCCTACCTGCATTTCGTTATAACTTTATATAAACTAAATGGTTACCACATTCTCTTTATTTATGTAGGCCTACAATTATTTCAATTCCGTGATCCTCAAAAACCAGTGTTGGGGAAGTTATAAAAAGGACTTATAAAAAGTTCAGTTCATGTCAAATGAATCGATCTTTTGAAAAGTTCAAAGTTCGCTTTCATGGCTTTGCTGTAAAAGTTCAAATTCAAATTTAAATAAGTTCGTTCAAACATTCAACTTGAAAAATATAGGCCTATGGAAAAAAGGGATCATCCTATGGGATCATCCACATTGTTTTGTGCGTCATCTTACTCTGTGGTTAGACAACTACCAACAGCGTCATCCATTTAAAATACAATTAATTAAATACTATCAAATAAACCAATACATAGTTAACTATAATTTGTAACACTTTGAATACGCGTCGCTTCCAGACGCTAGAACAATACAATTGCAGCCTATACATACAACTACGAGTCACAAAACGTCAACCTTGACCACACGTGGCTGCCGGTCGTGCCGGACGTGATAGTGCGATCGTGTCGAATAGGAAATGATGAGTGATCTAAAATTATGAACTTTCAAATGAACGTTTTATTCCGTTAAATATCACCAAAAAATCGAACGTGAAGAAAGTTCAAGATCCTCGACTGTGGGCCCTACATGTAACGCGTTCATTGAAAAGTTCAGAAAATACGAATGCATTCATTTTAAAAGTTCATTACCCAACACTGTCAAAAACAGGGTGCCCTACTACAATGACGTTTAAAAAGTTCTTGAGCATACCTAAAATTCTTTGTCAACATCGAAACTTGATGGGTAGGCCTACAAAATCTTTGTTCCTTAATTAAGACTATGGATGGAAGGTAGGATCGCTTAAACAAGGCACAACCACAAGGGTAATCTTACCAGTACCACCCTATTTTTATATATTGATCAGGCCTATAATTTATATGAATACTGTAATATAATTCTATATTTAGATTTATTCTGGTAGGTTAGGGCCTAGATTAAATTTTTAGCCTCTACATGTGCTACAATTTTTAGCTATAGCTACCGGTTCCACGATAGTTTGTGATGTGGCTAACAAGTAATAATAGACTGGTGTAGTGCAAGAAAAGCTTACTGGTATGCTAGCTTTTAAAAAGTGACTGTTTTAGAAAGGGTGTAGGTCTACCTTCAAAACTTGCGTCAGTTGAAATTACGAAATCTTATATTGGTATGCAATCTTCAATCCAATTTGATTAACTTCAGATGTCAAGTGTCCTAAAATTGGACCTATTTGGTGTCGGAAGAAATAGGTCTAGGCATAGTATAGAGTGCAAAATTCGTAGGTCCAATCACTTTACTCAGCAACTATTTCCATTGCAGCTACCACAATGTTCCAAGCTAATTTTTTTGCTTTGGTATAGGCCTAGGTATTTCTGACAAGATTAATTAAGCTAGGCCTACATAAAAGAATCGGATTACAAATGGTAAGAAACCCGTAAATGGTCTAGTAACATTCTGCAAATATGTCTACATATATCAAGTGCCGTGGCAGCAAGAATAAAAATAGCCACCTCGTTACTCAGTATACTGGTAGCAACTAGATGAAGATTCAACCAAGACTCCGAGTGCGCTCGGGCCGCTCCAAAGACCTTAGTATCTAACTTCGTTAGGTTAGATACGAAGGTCTTTGACCGCTCTGTCTGTCCTTGGTAATTGAATTTCTCCTGGGAAAAATTATTGGACAGATTTGATATTTTTTAACCGTACAGAAAACAACATTTTAGTGCAGTCACTGTTTTACTTATCATTTTTTTTTTACTTCTCTTTTTATTCATCAGCCTGTCAAGGAAATGCAGTTGACCGATCTTAGGCTACGAGCAACTCTGGTTACATTGTTAGCTGTCTGACTTGAGCGTATAGGCTTACTTTGAATTATCATATTCTATAGTCACGTACCGTAATGAAAATGACTCCAAAAGTGTACGCTCTATGCCTATCTCTCAATGTATTCCTAAAATAAATGTATCTTTCAAAATGCTAGATCATGTAGGCCTATCATTATTAGTTCGTACGAGCACAGTTCAGAAACACAAAGTGAATGAAAAATATTCAATGACACCTAGCAACATTAAACTCATGATTAGAAGGCATTACCGTTCTGCTATCGATGAAAAACTGGTTGGAAAATTCAAATTTGGTCTTCATAATGATGGATAGTGATGGGATGTTCAGTGCAAATCTATTGTAATTTTCAAAAAAATTCCAATTTATCTTACATTTTCTGTGAATCTAAAGGAACGTTTACTGTTGAGTGTCGTGACGACGTCATAGTTATACTTCAAATAATTGAAGTCACTGGTAACATAACGACAATTATTGTGGTTATGTTACCAGGAAAAAATCTTCGAACTCACACCATATGTATCCAATCAATCTATATGAGCTCCTTAATACTGTTGGACCATTAATTACCCAAATAAGAGTGTCAAAAACTGATATAATATCTCGTGCATGAATATCGGTCGAAAAGTTAGTTCTGACAGTTCAAAAAACAAAAGTGGCCGTGATGAATATCGTGACGTATTGTTGGTCTCAGCGCAGTAGCAAGAAGCAAAAGATGAACCGAATCCATCTCTTGGCGCATGTTGTACGTGTGCATGCAACCGGGAGAAACTCGTTAACTCTGATTGGTCAGCGCATGTTGTCGGTTGCACAAAGCTCGAGAGTAAACGTGCCTTCATGGAATTAAGGAATTCATATAATTCATATCAAAGATTTTTTTAATGATTTTGAAAAAATCATTGAATTTCATTCAATCCATTGAAAATTTTCAACATCTTCACTCATTTACTTTTCAATTAGGTAATTTTCAAAAGACTTGAAATAGGATAGTACAAATGAGTACGGTGGGCGGGCCTACTGGCCCCACCTACATGTGAATGCCGAAAAGGCTACACATTTAGTGAGGACCTAGGCTTATCAATGTTCGGAAACTTGAAAAAGTTATCATCTTAGGCCTATGCTTTTCTTTTGACAATTTTGTAAGCAAATCTATTATTATACCAGCATCATGCTTATGATACTAGGACCCTTATTCTCGAGATTATGAAATTATGAGATGAGATTATTTAGGTGGAATTCTGGTAATCTCACTGAAAATGCTATGAAAATACCATAGCATAATAATCTCATCTCATAATCTCGAGAATAAGGGCCCAGTAGGCCTACCTTCAATGTGGTGAGCACTTCAACAAACTGTTTTAATATCACTAAGAGTGAATTCAAACTCCAATTTCTTTTGTAATCCCTACTTGTATAGGCCTATGCCACACAGAAATAATTTTTGAAAAAAATTTCATGAGAATTCACATCACTAGGTCTGCAGCACCAAAACAGTACCCACACCCCCACTGTCCTGCAAACTTTGTGAAATACCATAATGCGAGTAATGTGAATACCGTGCTAATCGTCTGTCTTGTTTACTTTCAGAGTACATTACTTACCTTCACGAGTCGAGTGTGTGGTAACCAGTGTAAGACCCATTATACATCACGACCGTATGAGTACAAAACAACTGAAGATCAGGCTTGTGCCATGCTGCCGTCAAAAATCAGGCATTTAGCCTACTTAAATTCTTCAAGAAACGTAAATATAAGAAGTGATTTGTTTGTAATAAGTTAGTACAAAAGCGTTCATGGTACTTCGAAGGAATCGATCTGTACCGCAGGTACCAACGATGGATGAGCCTGCCAAAAAGAAACAAAGAGTTGAGGATGGAAGTGATGGTTGGGGTGTGGATCAGGATCAAGATCTATTAACAATTCAGCAACATTTGTTGAACCAGTGTTTGTGTCCCATGTCAGAAGCAAGTTTAAGAAAACCATTCCAAGGAACGAAGCTGGTGCCAGAAAATCAAGGCAATAATTATGACGTACCGGTGCTATCCGAATGGGGCCGAGACCGTATATTACTTCTTGTGAGCTCTCTCCAGTTGTTGTGTGAAGTCGCCATTAAACAGACAGCCAAGGGCCTTGTATGTACACGTGTGGGTGAGATATGTGATGTGCTGATTAGGAACGAATACGGACTTATTGAGCAGCTTATCGAGTTTTCTTCTCATACCGATCCCTTCATCTGTTTCACAGCTAGTAGAGCACTTTCGGCTTTCTTTATAGTGTCTAAATCTCATATAAATGCTGGTTGGTTAGAAAGTCTTACAGAAAATGCCCTTGTAACAACACATTCTCAAAAGATCTGTTTCTCATTAGAGGTGATTAAACATGTTGTCGAGTGGAAAGATCTTGACAACCATCCCCTCGAAGATAGCAGTGAAGACAGACCACCTACTACGTGCATTGTAGTTAGTATTTCAGACCCTGAAAGTTTGGACACAAGCGAAGTAAAATGTCTGTGTATCAAAGCATTGGAAGCAAAATGGCCTGCTATTGTTAAAAAATTTGATGGTCTCATTGGTTCCTACTCAAATGAACATGAATCTACAATAGTGACATTCCTTGGCCTGTGGGAAGCAATCATTTCAGTGAAAGCTAATCTCTCCGTAGTAGACACAAAACCATTTTATGCTCACCTGGATAACTTTGTCGTGTTGCTCAACTCAACAGTGCCCCCTGGTATATGGAAACATTTATTGGATCTTTTCAACGAGATCCTATGTTACGGGAGTACACTGGCTCTCCAAGATATTCTAGCAGAAGAACCGTGTGCACTGGCTCATCTGATAGTACGTAGTGTCAAAGATTGGCATCTGCTGGATACTCTGCCGTATCGGGGAGGCAGCGGTAGGTTTGGAGGTGGTGCTGGAGATGGTGATCGACCTTTACTTCAAAAGATGGTTTTGTTGGTTCTAAAAAGTGTAGCGGTGACCGTGAAGGAAACACGATACGACAGCTCTAGTGACAGTTCTCTCGGCTCGGAAGCAGACGATGTAGATGCTGACATGGCAGTCATTGAGCGAAGTATACGAGAAGTTCTTCGCCAGCTTGATAATTGTGTCAAGTCACTACTGCCATTTCATCCAGAGACTCCATTAGCACAGTGGGTGGTGCAGTTATTTGCTGATCAAGATGATGCTCTCATTGAAAGCATGGTCTGCTGTTTGGATGTTGTTGTTGGCTTATTCTACAGAAATACAACTCAGTTGGACTTACGCCGAACTCTTAGTCCGGCTGCTACATTCGTTCAGTTTTTGAGAGTAGTTTCTCATGACCCTGATGTGCTACTGGATCTTTTGGTTTCTAATGAGACTTGTTTCCTTCTTTACTTACTTCGCTTGCTGAAGTTTTTACGAAGGAACTGGTCCGAGTTTGTTGCATGTTGTGGACGAGAGTTGGATGAAACAATGTCGGTATTAATAAGGTTACGATTGGCTATAGACAGGTTGGTATCCAAGGATTTGTTCCCATATAATATAAGCCCTGTACTAAGGTTACTTGCAAAATGTGAGCAAATGTACGAAATGAATGAAAATTAATGCCTTTCAGTAACTTGAATTTGTCTCAAAAATATGATATTGGCCTAAATTACTAATCCAGAGTATTGTTATATTCTGTTCTTTGTACTATTTTTTGGGTTGTGAAATGTATTATTATTTATAATAAGAAGTAAGATAACAATTTCAACTTTTTAAATCTATTTTTATATTTTAATTAATCAAGCTAAGGTACTTTAAATATTTATGATGTGCATAACACATGAATTTTCAATTTATAGTTACTGTATTGCGATTTAATAATACATCAAATATACCGTATATGTATATAAACATCATTATATATATATATTTATATATATATATATATATATATATATATATATATATATATATATATATATATATATATATATATATATATATATATATATATATATATATATATATATATATGTTGCCACATGTTAGACCTATTTATACTTGTATGAGGCATTGGACACAAAATTAAATTACCTATATTTTGTATATATGCATATATTTTTAGGCCAATAACAGAATAAATTATAAATTATTTATAAGGTTAGCCAAGTAGGTATCCGCTAGAGACTAGATTTACCTGCCTCTTTACGTCCAACTGTAGATATTTTTATACTGTATATTTTGTGCGAGGTAGTATTTAATATTTATGATGTTAGATTATTCTGTGTAAATTAGTTCTCTTGATAGATTTAAGCTCATTGACATACATACTGTAATAGTTACCCTCTGTACAAACTCATTAGAAATAATTAAATTATATTTTGTAATATCAACCAAAGCCATGACAACATTGCCACTTCTCTGTTTTATTGTACATTTTATCTGTCGTAACTTACATTAAAATAATATATTTGGTAGGATTATTATATATGTAAATAATTCAAAATCACAGATAATAAATGTAATATTTTAATTCACTTGTTTTGTTTGTTTAAAAGAGTGGTCACACTTAAGTTAGTGCATGAAAACAGAAATCAATTGAATGCCCAAACAGTAGGCTAAATATAATTACTCCAATAATAATAGAAAAAAATCACTAGATCCGTTACACTGTCATGATATTCTCAAAACATAAAAGCACACTTACAAGATAAATACACTCACAATCTATTCAAATCTATCTAGTCTAGTTGCTAACTTACGTCTTTAATTTACCGGTACTAGTATAATAGTAATTTGAGTTGTCATACTTTTCTATCAAACTTGCTATTTTAACAATCACACGGTGACATTTGTAACAGACAACAACAGTTGTACGGTGGGGTAGATACACGGACAGATTGAGCAACTGATTACAGCACAATCATTCATATCTGATTGTTTTTGAATAATGAGGCAGTTCAACTTTGCAAGTCCAAAGAAAAAGAACGCAACTTTATCGGCCAGATGATGCACTTGGTTACGTGTCGTAATCTTCGTCGACATCGATACAAGTCGGGATCGGCATGCAAGATGCAGGGATTGGTAGTGGCACCTCATCTAAACCATCTTCATTATCATCATCACTACTTATATTACCGTCACCACCATTTCCTGTTCCTCTACCAATGGTTGAACTCGGAAGTTGCACGCGAGGTCCGACTGGATTGTTGAATCTACTCTCTTCAAGATTTTCTGTATAAAAATTTGGGTTGGTTCCATTACCAAACATGCCTGATTGAGTTTGTCTAGTTTCTGTAGAATGTCTGGCAGATGTCGGACCTGTGTGATCTGCATGTGATCTGCTTTCAGTAGCATTATTGGGATTATTTGATGTTGGTACGGAGTAGTTGATGGGGTTACATCCTTCATCCAAATCTGCAGATGTTGCATCTGGTAGAGCCTTGACAAGATCCTTCAGAAAGTCGAATCGGCTCTCGGAAAGTATACACTGTTTCCTGAAACGCAATATTCGACAAAAGTTATTTGAGTTGATCTACACATGTAATTTATTAATCTAATCCATGTTGCATATTTATTTCCAGTGAATTTTTTATTCATTTATATTGGGTTTAACGACAAACTGTAGGCCCTATTGATGATCAAGATCTGTAGGCATCGATCAATGGTACCTAAATGAGATGAGACGAGGGGTTATTCTGTTGGGTCGAACCTCGGTTTCCTTGTACCCTGTTCACTCTAGCTATGATCACTAACTGATGTTAATAACGTAATGTGAACGGAACGCAGTTAGCATAACCGACATCAAGCCCTTAACTTCGTTCTGTGAACGCAGTTAGAGCTCGACTGCAGTGAGCTTAACAGCAATTAAGGAACAGTGTGAAAACGGGGTATTAATGACGGTTCAGTGAGCTAGCCGCTCGACTAACTGTCTCGGTTCAACGGATAGTGATGTGATATAAATGTACAATCAGGACATTTAGGTTGCAATGAATTGACTTGTAAAAAAATATCATTTTGAGTATTATATCAATACAAATTTTACGTAGGCCCACAACACGGAAGTGCGCTAGTCTCTGTTCGTAAAAAATAGTTTTGAAAATAAAAGTTATAGGCCTAGTTAGCTTGAAGTTGATAACATTGAAGGATAGGTTTGACAATTCAACTTGAAAATTCAACTGCTTGGTTAAATAAATTAATGTTACAAAATTTGATAGTATTTCAATGGAGGAAGATTCCTCCTAGGGCCTGCAAATAAGCCAACCGAAATATCAAGATGCAACATTAGTATTCAAAAAGTTGATAACATCCCATCTAACACCAATTATACTTATACTACTACAACCCATTTATCTAGAATATTTATTTTATTATAATTCAATATTGATAAGTAGGTTAGGCCTAATTTGTTATATGATGATTATTGTTTCCTTAACGACCCCACCAACAGCTAGGCTATATGGGGGTACGAATGAGTGGGTGATTATGAAACTATGATGTGAATGACGTTTACAAAAACCAATCCCTTATGCGGGGCTCGAGCCCACGCCCAACGGTGACTTCAGTTTCTGAAGCGATGCCTCAGCTGACCGAGCTACCAAGGGTGGCATAATTTGTTATATTATTATAAATAATTATACATCATAGCCATAAGCAGTAGGTCTAATCTAGTTGTTGCCTCAAGTGGGACCTGTACCAAAACATGGAAATACCAGGTAAAAATAGTGTTAATTAAATGCGTACATGTGAGAAGGAGTCAATGTCTTCGCATTTCTAGCACTCGTAATTTCCATGGCTTTCGTGAGCAGCGAATTCACAAACAGCTCCAGTGTTCTAGGTAAGCTTGATTAAGGAAGATGCAATACAGTAATATTTTGGTAGGTAAACTGTAGTACTTGTATACAACAGGTATATGTTATGTGCTATATGTTGTTGCCCCTCAACAGCTACGTACGAATGAGTAGGTGATAATGAAACTAGGAAGTGATGATAAGTGAAACGTTTACAACAACCCAAGACTCAAGTGGGACTCGAACTCACGCCCATCGTGTCTGCAATTCCCAAAGCGGTGCTTTGGCTGACCGAGCCACAGGAGACAGCAATTTTTGTTGTGTGATCGAAACATACAAATTTTACCACTTGGAAAAACGAGCTAAATACAATATACTGTTAGGATGGCTGATTTTTCAACACTTTGGGGCTCGCAAGGATTATTATTTATGGGTTGACCAATATTCAATGACTATGAATATCATTTCAAGATTTTCTCTAATGAACTACTCATGAATAATGAAGCAGATGTTGCATCACAGTTTAATGAAGATGAGTCGACGTTCACTAACCATTTTGAGCATTGAAATGTTAGATTATAGGCCTATCATTTGTACAAGTGAATCATTTGACCTAGTGACCATTCACTCAAAAGCTAAGATTGCCATGGATTTCCATGATTCGAGAACATTATTAACTGTGTGTGTGAGACCTTCGACTTCCACGATCAATGATTAATTCACAACATTTTTATAGAAACTGGGACAACATAACCATACAATAGTTGAGCTCATCATCAATTTTGAATTTCTTTGAATACGTACAAACAGGTAAGTAACCAAACTTGTGAGTGTTGGGCCCTACATTTATTTTAAAATGCTGATTGCATAAAATAAATCTATAGTGTCCTTTTTCACATACTCATTCGTTTCTTATATAATATTCTATGTATAGCACTCAGGGCAATCTCAGCCATCGAATGAATACAAGGACAGATTATTTCCAAACACAAATTGGAGAGTCCAAGAGGTAAAATGTCAATAAACATCAGGAACAGTCAATAACGACATCCACATCAAACTTTGATCCAACAATTATTTCCTACTAGGAAAACGCGTTGTGTTTCCGCGTTGATGAATGAGCTGGATCATATCAACATATCTTTGGATTGGTTATATATTATATATACTGCATATCCATCTTCAAGCAGGGGCTGACGTACCCCTAGCACCCCCTTTCTTGAAATATGATTCCGGCGCTGAAGGAGGGCAGCACAAACGAAAATGTTGACGCCACAAACCGGCATTAATGTAGCACAAACAATTGATATAGTTCCATTTCAAAATTTGTCAAAAGGGGGTGCTGGCTTACTTTTAGCACCCCTTTTTTTGAAATGGGATTCCAGGGTAGAAGCATTAAGTATAGAGGTATACTTAATCGTAGAAGGAAGGCAGCACAAACGAAAATTTCAACGGCACAAACGTAGCACAAACGATTGACATTATCAAAAGGTTGAGAACATCAGAAGGGGTGCTAGGGTACGGACCTGATTCTCTATTATATAGTGTGACTGAATGACATTTTTCAGCGACATCCACGAGGTTCCTCCTTCTCCCTCCTAATTCTTTTTGCCGAGCAGACTAGCATCAGCAATTATTATAAAAAATCTTTTTAGCATACTGGTATAAGATTTTTCAGCAATGGAAATGAATTGATCATCATCTATTCGTTTGTAAATATTGTGAATACTACTTGACATATAGATTTTATTATATGACATGTGTGCACTTTTATATTTCTCTGCAAAGTATTACAGAATATATCTACTTTTGTCCATTTTAATTTTTAACAATGAAAATCATTTGATAATGCTCGAATTTTCATATGATATTGTTGAATTTTGGAAATTTTGTATTAAATGTGTGTTAATATGTCATTTGTGCAGAATATGCTATGTCTTTGCATGAAATATATGTTATTAGACCTATATTCAATAAGTTGAATATTTTGTGAAAATGCGTCGATGATATTTTCACAATAAAAGTGGTGTTATACGTTTTTGAACGTGGATGTACATCATGTTAGATGCAGATGATCATATTCCATGATATTTCGTGAAAAAATGAAAAAATTTGAATTTAAATGATGTTTTTGTTTTTTAGAGCTGTTTTCATTGAACCTCCGGTATCTCCTACAATACGCGAAAAAACGTGATTAACGTAATGTGACATAATATGAATGTATTAATATTACCTGTATTTATGAGTTTACAAAATCAATTTACGACCAATGGTGTCAGAGTTATGACCAAAATGTGAAATTTGGCAAATTTTCAGCTTTTTTCCATTTAAGCAATGTAAATCATAGGCCTAGAACAATGTGCGTGTTTTGATATGATCTTGTTGAATTTTTGGATGATTTTGTATTAGATGTGTGTCTGCATGGTCTCTGTGCAAAATATGTCATGACTGCGTAAAATTTATTATATTCGACTTATATTCGATAATTTGAAAATTTTGTAAAAATGCGTCAAAGATATTTTCACAATAAAAGTAGTGTTATACGTTTCAGATTGTTAAAAAACCATATGTTCAATGTAGTTAATTATATTCCATGAAATTTCCATGGAAATTAAAAAAAAAATTAAGATTTAAATGTTTTTGTTTTCTTGATCAGTTTTTATTGAATCACCGGTATCACCTAAAATACGTGAAAAAACATGATTAAAGTCATGGCGTAAAATGAATATATAAATATTTCCAGTATGTAGAACTTTACAAAACCAATTTACGGCTAATGGTGTCAGTTACAAATGACCAAAAACGTGAAATTTTGTCGTGGGGGCGGCGGGGGTGGAAAATCAAAGTCAAACATTGGTTTTCACATATTACTATATCCAAGCAAACATCATTTTCATAAATTACAAAATCTTCCATAAAAGTCCACGGGTTACCAAGTTGGCCCCGACTAGTTGTACCTGCTCATTCATCACACAGACATTTCAAAAACATGTTATGATTAAATGTGATATGATTAAATCATTCAGTCAGAAAACTTGATCGAAATCATGGTTCCCATATCATATACGCAGGTTTAGCAGTGTTTTGATGTGTGTTCTATATATTGTATTTTTCCAATGTGTCTTCATCTTTCCTCAAAAACTGCCACAACTCACACAATACAGTCACCCAAGAATAGGAAGTCATACTTTTTTGCAATCTTTCACTATATCTCTGAATGCCAGCAGCTTTTTGAATGAAGCTGGGTTTTTCTATATTCCAGCGCCGTATACATTTTTCTTACTCAATACATAGTAGGGTTGCCATTCAATGTCAATCGATCAATGTCATTCAATGTCATTGATGAATCAAATTTATTCATGATACTAGTCAATTATTTTACAACTAAAAAATTGAACAATAATTAAGCCTACTCGATTTATACAAGAATAATTTGAAAATTGAAAACAAAAATGTCTCTCACACTAAGTCTGAAATATTACGTAAAGTTACATAATATGGTAGGTGCCAACGAGCGTAGTGTACCAATCCTCAACCATCAGTCTCGAGAGCTCAGCATGAACTTTTGAATGGAGCTATCAAACATTATCACATATCAAATTTATCAGTTGACTTTCATTGTTAATTTAAATCTATTACTGGTTGATGCAGATTGATTGGTAATCCAATGTCTTATTATCGATAATCGTAGAATCCGTAGGCCTATTGAACAAAGTGTCCAGGCCCAAGCCTAAATGAATTAATTTGTCACAAAAAGTAATAGTATGGATGCAAATGAATATTAGGGTTTTAAGGAAAATGGCAAGTTGTGCACTATTTTGGTTCAGCTAAAATGGGTCGTTATTGCTTTGAATTTCTACCACGCACTAGAATCGCGTCTCTTTTTCTCCATCATACTCAGCAACTTGACATGCCAAAATAACGCACAATTCTTATGAAGTGCGTGATCTAACCTGAAGCACATCACATAGGCCTACACAATAGCAGACGTATAAATAGCTGGACACGGTAAAATTGTTTGTTTGTTTACAACAACCCCACCAACAAAGCTCTGGGTTATTTGGGGGTTGTGGTAAAATTATGGCTGTGAATAATCGTACGGTCAGCCGTATGAATACGCGTAAATAGGTCGTACGGTCAGCGTTGTCATTGGTTGTTTATGTTAGTGACGTAGGATTCATTCCGGAGGATAGTCTAGATGCAATTTTCACTGCTAGAGTGCACCAGACACCTGTTACCAATAAATGAAAATGATATAAAAGCTCCATTCCACCTGCCGAATGTTCATACATTCATACATTCATACATTCCGCCTGCCGAATGTTCATACGCGAGGTTCATACACCAACCTGACCTACCTAACCTAAACCACTGTCCGCAACCTGCCTTTTTCCACATAATTGCTCATGTTCCTTTATATATAAACTCTAGAGGAACCAATTTGAAAAAATAAAAAAATAAGTCAGGCGGGATTCGATCACAGTTCCCTGGCAAGGGAGTCAGCTGAGCTAACCCATACGTGCTACAGTAGTCACATTGTTGGAGAGCGTTATTTTCACCATTTATGCTCATTGACCGAAACATCGCGGTCATGACATCACTGACCGTATGATCTATTTTCACTTAATCACACGGTTGACCGTACAAATATACACTCCGATTTTAGTAAGGCACTCACAAGAAGCTCTATGAGTGGCCTAGGCAACTATAAATTCAATGCCTAGGCCTAGGTTTAACCAAAGAGCATGAGGGTTTAACCTTCACGTTGTCAACTGTCAAATGTTTACAAAAGGATATAAATAATAACTGGAACAGCTTGGGCCACCTTTCCAACTTCCTCGTCGGTTTGCATGATTTTCTTTATCCTTCCCTAGAACAGGAATAAATTGTATCATTTTTAGTCCACAGATAGACCTAGGCCTACCCCTATAAACTTCAACCCTTAGTTCATACGCTAATTAAATTCTAATCAGGGCTGAAATGGCGTGGGCTAGTAGTATTTTATATGGGGCTAGCTAAAATATTTAGGGCTGAGGTATAGGCCTATCGAACTCACTGAAGGGAAACGAGCGTTGTATTTCTTCTTTTTACTCGGCATTTTATGAAAAGCCGAAGCCGTATTCCTATATATGCTATAACCAGAAATTAATCAAAAACGTGTAACTTTCAACAGCTAAAATATTATTACAGACATTGATAGCCAGATGCTAGCCTAGGCCTAAGTGTGTCATACTGTCACTTTGCAAATAATCGATATGAATGCTTTTTCGATACAATTTCGATTTACACTGCCTGCGATAGTAGCGGCGATAAGCATAAATACAGACAGCTGATTTATTTAGCCTACAGTACGAAATTTTTATAATTGTCATTAGGCCTTTTCATTTTATTCCAGTTCATTAGTCGGAATTAAAGTTAATTCAAGAGACCTAATCGGTCACATTTCTGACTCAAATAAGTGGTCAGATTTTGAAGTTCAGCTGATTTGTGAAGTGTTGGCCACACCAAGAAGTTGATATATGAAAATAAAAATAGAACAAAAATTAAATTAAAATATGTCCATCATATTGGATATCAGATTGAAAAAAGCAAATAAAGTGTATCATGAAGGAGTAAGTTGTCTATAGCACTGAGTACATAAATATCCCTATTTATGCTTGTAGGCTTGGCCTAGTAGGCCTATTAGTTCCTTGAATTTTTTTTAAGGCGTATTCTTATACATCAAGTACAGTATTGATAATGAACTTTTAAAATTAACGCGTTCGTATTTTCTGAACTTTTCAATGAACGCGTTACATTTACTGTGGACGATCTGGAACTTTCTTCACATTCGATTTTTCCGAACGGAATAAAACGTTCATTTGAAAGTTCGTAATTTTAGAACACTCATCATCCTATTCAACACGATCGCACTATCCATACTTCTCTGTCCAAATTCTGAGTGAGATCGAATACATTACGGTTTATCCCGAATGTATAATATTCCCTGTTCGGGATTTCATCATGTCACCAGGCGAGCTATATCTTATTTTTGAACCCTTTTTTCTATATAAATTTCAAGGTGAATTTTTGAACAAACTTGTATCTTTTTGAATTTGAACCTGAACTTTTACAGCAAAGCCACGAAAACAAACTTTGGACTTTTTAAAAGATCTATATATTTGATATATTATACATGAACCGAACTTTTTAAAAGTTCCTTTTATTAGTGAACTTCCCCATCACTGATCAAGTATCTATTCACGATTAGGTGGAAGAGCGGTCAACAAACTGACCCTCGCCCATTTGAACTGTATCACTGTAACATGTAAAATAAAATAAAATCATTCCCACAACCTCCGAACTTGGCCACTTTTCCTACAAATCATTGTTCAATCGTACAATAGCAATGCTGCGCGACCATTTTTGACCAAAATGGTCCTATTTTATATAGAATCTTATTGGTCTTATGTTTTGTTCTTATTAGCGTTTCAATGATTTAATCTAAGAAAACGCATTATATGTGCTGTGAGATGAGCTTAGAACTGTGAATATCTAGGATGAAAAATATTTTGTCATCTCACTAATAATAATAATAGGCCATAATAATAATAATATCGTTTATTGTCATATTTTGAGAACCCTTAATACAGTGTGTATGGATATACATGATGCTGGATTGTGCAGACATTTTTATTTTCAGTTGATTATTTTATCAACTGAAAAATATATATAAAAAGTATAAATAATAATTACATTGTGAAGTAATGTTTTCTAGGACTAGGCTAAGACAAGATAAACATTATAAGATAAACTCAATGATGTAAGTTAGGAACATAGATAATTATGTAGGCCTACCGGTAGTGAGGTTTGAGTGTTGTTTTCATTAGTTATTTTCATTCACTCTACATCTACAGACCTTGGATTACTTCTACCATTTCAAATCCACCTTCTACCTGCTGATATGCAACCTGTTAATACTTTTCTACTTGCGCCACCATTGCTGAGCCTATTATTCAATAAAGTCTTCTATTGTGTTTTTTTTTCTTTGGTATCCAATTATTGAAAATATTACATAGAATCTCTATGATTGTTGTTATTGTTTTTATATTCAGTATCAATTTCAGAGTGTTTCAATCATTTCTGTTTTTTAAATACTATATCTTCGTCAGGGTTATTCTTACGGGAGTTTTCAAAAAATTCCGAATTTGGAAGTGAAATTGAAATTTCCGCTACATGCTCATCCACATTATGATTATTTTCTTCAAAACAGTTGATCCAATTCATGTACAACTTCGCCATAATGTGTGTTATTCTCATGTTCAAATTCCGTGAAAATTTGAATTGATTAGAATTTGTTCTTCCAAATTTTCACCTTTGGGTTATTCTAAATGGGTTTTTACAAATTCCATGTTTTTTCTCAAAATCGGTACACTCAGTTGTGCCTCAAAACTAGACAGTATATATAGTAAGTAAGTAAGTAATGTCTTTATTTAGCATAAATAGCTATATGTCAGTACGATGACACATGTGTATGCCAAGTTTCAACAAAATGTGTACTTTCGTTTGACCTGTAGAGAGCGAACGTTTTTTAAAGAGTTTTTTTGGGTGGGCCTACTAAAATTGAGTCTTGCTTTGCTTTATCCAATTATAAGTTCATGGTGTAGTGATACCACATACTTTCTCATATACCGGTAATATAATAGGCATACCGTTTACGCATACTGTGTTGAATCCCTAGACCAGGATTTAAAATTTCTGCCATTGACTCAGGATTGTAGGCCTACTGTTGGCAACGCTAAAGTGCTCATGTTGGAAATATCTGTGTAAATAAATGAACCAGAGCCTTCGTCAAGTATTCACTGCATCCACTGATGTGTCACGCTAAATGTTATGACACAAATAGAGAGATCATTGTTTACATAGGATATTTCTATGTTAAAATATCCATGGTTGACAAGGTGATCTTGGGCAGCATTGTTATGGCATTTTTGGGGTCAATAGAATGGTAGAGAAAGAAAAATAATCTGCAAGAATATGAAGATTTTTTCTTTTTCATGTTTACTAATCAACACATTTTTACAAAGAATGTTATGAAGTAACAATTTATAATTTCTCTCATAAGTTATTGGATGAGCAAAGTAAAGACAGTTTCACTATACTAAAAAAAATACATGTTTTTTGGGGCTTTTTTTTGTTTGCGCTCCACAGGTCAAGCAAAAATGCAAATTCAGTTGAAACTAGGAATACACAAGTGTCCCTACCTAATTCGATACTGTATGGTTTTAAGGCGCAACTTTTGAGAAAACTCATTTCAAAGTTTTAAAAAATTCCATAAGAGTAACCCAGAGCAGAAAATTCGTAGCAAATATTTTCTTCAAAATAATTCAAATTTTCATGGAATTTCAATGTAATTACAGATTATTCCGAACTTTCACTCAAATCGGATCAACCGTTTTGATGTGACAAAAAATGTAGTGTAGGCCTAATGTTTTTATTTCACTCGAGCAATTCAGACGCGGTACCAATTAAATCCAAACAACAAGTGAAAACGATTGAAACTAGACTTTCTTCATTATTAAAGAAATTAATTAGAATGAGTGATGAATAAAACAGAAGGGCAGTATCATAGTGCTTGGATCTCAAGGTGAATATATAACCAACCAAAGATATGTTAATATGTTCTAGCTAATCCATCAATGCGGAAACACATAACGCATTTTCCTAGTAAATTATGCTTTCAAAAATTACTGTTTGAAAAATAATTTCTAGTACATATTACTAGTGATACACATAGCCTACAGACCAAGCATTTAGGGTTGCGTTGGTTTGCCGCCGAGAGATGGTGACTTCACTAATTCAAAAACACGTTCCATTTCCTGAGTACTTTTCAGAGAAATATTGATTGCTGCTCCATCTGGTGTTGTTTTGTAGAAATGGCTGATAGGCTAGTAAACTTGATGCCAGCTGTTATTAGCTGAACCAAAGTGCAAAAGTTAGTTAAAGTTAGTTCCTTTCATCACCACTTATATACGCACGGTCAATAGTTCTTTAAACGTGGACCGTGAATTGGAAAATATTTTTAACATTGGAGGGATAGGAAAAGAGGACACCGTCTTAACCGGCAAACCAACGCAACCCTCAACGCATCTTGCTACAGACATAGGCCTGTACATGTACAATACATATTTTTTAATAGGGATAGTACTGGTAGTCAATTAAAAAAATGTCAATTCAAAAGTAAAAATGAATAAGAAAAATGAAGATGAATGAATGGTGTACTGATTATCCATTACATAATACATACTGGGTAGCACTTAGTGTCGACAAAGATGGTTCTGATGAATAGGTACCAAATTACTAGGAGCTTATAAGGGATAGGAAGGTTTTTCTCCATTTTCAGTGGTTTGTGTTTGTATTTTATTATCGTCCCGTGGACCAGTACATTGTACAAAGTATGGGTATTGTCAAGTATAATAATAATAGGCCTAATAATAAAAATAATATAATGATAGGTAATAGCCAAGATATTAGTAATAGTAATAGTTAAAATAATGACAAAGTAAAATAAGCATGAGTATCATTGAGGGTCATTCGCCTTACTATGTCCAGGCAAGGTAGAGGACTTTACATAATGATTAGATGAGCATAGCAAAGTCTCCATCCCACTCTTATGGGGCTTTGTCTGTGTGTTTTTTTTTGTTTGTTTGTTTTTTTGTTTGTTTGTGGGCACTGCACAGGTTGCAGGGTTTGACTGATCAACATGAAACGTTTTTTGTACGGGCCAACTTTTACAACTTGGAACTGTATAGTTTTTGGAATGAATCGGTCGATTAGATTTTGAGAAATATGTCAAAGTTTTTAAAAACCCCATAAGATTAGGCTGTGTGAGAAAATTTGAAAAAATGAAACCTCTCCAAAAAAAATAAAATTTTCTCTGAGTGTTCAAACATGAATGATACACATAACCACCATTTTGTAAGCAATTCTAACCAGCCGTTTCGAAGAAAAAATTCAAATAACTGTTTTTATACATCAAATAGATCTAGATCAAATATATGGAAATGAGCCAAGATTCACTGCTTCCTAGATTTGATATTTGCCCAAGCATTAAATATTATTCATATTCGTCAAGGTGTGTAGAATACCAGAGAAGATAATTGGATGAGCGAAGTGAAGACTCAATTTCACTAAACCGAAAAAAAAGTGCCTGTTTTTTGTTTTTGTTTGTTTTGTTTTTTTGTTCGCGCTCCACAGGTCAGACGAATATTCAAAATCAGTTGAAACTTGGCACACACATGAACCCCTATCTGACTTGATGCTGTATAGTTTTGAGGTGCAATCGGTTGAACCACTTCTGAGAAAACTCATTCCAAAGTTTTCAAAAATCCCATTAGAATAACCCAGAGGAAAACATTCGTGAAAAATATTTCATTTGAGAGAATTCAAATTCTCAGGGAATTTCAATCTGATAATGATACACATTATTCCGAACTTTCACTCAAATCGGATCAGCCGTTTTGATGTAAAAAAATATATAATGTTATTTGTGTTAATTATTCAAAGCTATTAAGATACCTATTAAAGCAAAGCAACAAGTGTCACCACTTTATTGTAAACGATTAAAACAAAGCCTTCTTTATTATCATATAAATTATTAATGGAAAATAAGATGGCAGTGATGTAATGGTTTGGATCTCAAGGTGTATATATATATATATAATAACCAATCCAAAGATAACTTGATATGTTCCAGCTCATCCATCAACGCGGAAACACATAACACGTTTGCCTAGTAATTAAATGAAGGACAAAGTGTGTAGAATACCAGAGTCGATAAAGTAGCAAATGTAGGACTGTTATTATACCTTTTTCAGATATCTCGCTCATCTTACAACGCATATTTCGCGTTTGCCTAGTATTTAATAAAGAGGAAATATTTTATCTGTAAATTCGTGTAGGATGTAGCAATTGCTTCACACAAAAAAAAATGAAATTTTGTCAACTTCATTTAGTGAATCATTTCTACTGTGAAAATATCTTTTCCCAATGTATCAAACAATTCTTAGTGTTCAGACAAAAACAACTCATCTCTTTCACAGTGTGACTTAGAATGGTGATCCTTATAGTAATTAATTATAACCTCTTGTATTATCAATAATTCAATCATATGATACAATCATTAGACGAGCTTTAGCGAGGATTCAATTTGACATACTGAAAAAAATTGGTGTTCGTTTTTTTTTTTCCATTTTTTTTGTCGGTTCTCCACAGGTCAAACGGCTACAGCTATCAACTTCAAACTTTTTTTTCATCATGCTTCCTCATCTAACTTAGATCTGTATAGTTTTGTGGCATCATCGGATGGTAACGTTTTTTTTATGAATTTTAGAAATTTCAAAAATATCCTAGAATAACACAGCAAATAAAAAAGAAAATATTTTTATTTAAAAAAAAAATGAAATTTTGCGTGAAGTTGAGTTACATTCTGATGAGCATTTATGAAAACTTTCAGCTTGATCGGGTGAGCCATTTTGAAGAAAAACCATAAAATGTGCTAAATTGATACCACTCAAAGAAGTTTTTACCCATTTCTTACTTAAATGTCACCCAATTGGCGATGTAGGCAAAAGTTTGGCAAAAAAGTCGACATACCATTACTATCCGCTCGTCCAACAACGCATATATGACGTTTGCCTAGTATAAAATATATATCCATGAAATTAATGGACAATAGAATGTACTTCATTGTGTTCTTTTCCCCAGGAGAAAATTGCAGGCTTCATATTAGTACAGTCAAATGCAGACTTCAAACATGATGGCATTACATTAACTATGGAAGGATCAGTCAATCTCCAACTAAGTGCTAAGAATGTAGGAATATTTGAAGCTTTCTATAACTCAGTGAAGGTAAATATTAAAGTTGTTAACATAAACTATTAGGGTCTACACAGCTTCCTATTTTTTAATTCATGTATCATATATAATATATAATATAGGTCTATACATATATATATATATATATATATATATATATATATATATATATATATATATATATATATATATATATATATATATATATATATATATATATATATATATATATATATATATATATATATATATATATATATATATATATATATATATATATATATATATATATATATATATATATATATATATACATATACATATATATATATATATATATATATTTATATATATATATATATATATATATATATATATATATATATATTCAAAAATATTCAATTTATAGCATATATATATATATTATTTATATGTAGGCCTATGTATATAAATATATATAATGCATGTAAATATAAGCTCATATATATATATATATATATATATATATATATATATATATATATATATATATATATATATATATATATATACATATATATATATATATATATATATATATATATATATATATATATATATATATTTATATATATTTATATATATATATATATATATATATATATATATATATATATATATATATATATATATATATATATATATGGATATATATATATATATATATATATATATATATATATATATATATATATATATATATATATATATATATATATATATATATATATATATATATATATATATATATATATATATATATATATATATATATATATATATTGTGTTTAATGACACTGTAATGATAAGATATGTTATCTACTACTGTTATCTATCACTATTATCTATTACTGTGATGTGATAAGATCTATTGGCATCAGATGAATTATTAATGACATGATAGAGATGAGATGAAAGTTTCTTATTCAATGGGAAGGCTAGTGCTCTGCTAGGAAGCAGTTGTGGCATATATTTTAGGAACCATACCGACATTCACATCAGCTATTGCCATCACCGATTGCTGATAATAATGCCATCACTATCAACAGATAAATAAAATGTAACTGACCAAAGATATTCCTGCTGTAATCTATAAGTATGCATAAGAGTATAGTCTGATATTATAATATGAAATTCAATGAATCAGATTTCAGACTGTGTATGTAATAACGTTTAAATGAATTTTTTGTATTCTTCCGTAGCCAATTCAGTTAATATCCTGTGGGCTGGATATTGCTGTTCCTGGAAAGATCCCAGCTGGAAAGACCGAAATTCCGTTTGAATTCCCATTGACTCCAAGAGGGAATCGAGTTCTTCATGAAACGTATCATGGCGTATTCGTAAATATCCAGTACATATTACGTTGCGAGATGAAAAGAAACTTCTTGGCTAAAGATTTATTCAAAGTAGCCGAGTTCATTGTCGAATATAGAACATCTTCGTGCGAAAAAGCTATACCCCAGCCAGTAACATTTTCAATTACACCAGAATCTCTGCAGAATCTGAAAGAAAAGGGACGCATTCCAAAGTTTCTAGTCACTGGTCGCCTAGACTCGACAATGTGCTGTATTACGAAACCGTTTACTGGTGAACTTGTCGTTGAACATTGCGAAGTACCTATAAAGTCGGTCGAGCTTCAGTTAGTTCGAGTTGAAACGTGCGGATGTGCTGAAGGATATGCCCGTGATGGTACGTTACAGAACTTCATGGTTTCTAAAAATACACATACCGGAACCGGTAACGTATAGGTCTACAGTTTAAAATTTCAGACTATTCATTGTTGAATTTTTTTTTCTAAACCACTCTCATTTTGCCTATAGATAAAGAACTTATTGCTTAGAAGTATGGTCAAATGAGAAAAAAGTGGGCATACCAAAACAAAATCACTTTTTTAAATTTATTTTTTAATAACATCGAAACTTGATACAAAATCATTGTTTCCCAATTAGGGCTATGGATGAAAGGTAGGATCGTTTGGATGGAGCACCACAAGGGCTACCATGTTACCACCCCATTTCAAAATATTTAAAAACAAAGAACTCTGACACAAGGTCTGTGCTGTCTGTGACCATAATTTTCCACCGCAGATAAAAGTATTTCAGTTACCCATTTTACCATTTCCCATTTTTTGTGATATATCGTGACATTACCAGCATTGGTACTAAGAGTAAACAAAACACACGAATGTTTATATCTTCCTTTTGAACTAAGTCTCTTGGGCATTGTTCACTTCTTTCCATTTCCAGCAGGCGTGAAGTTTTAAACGTATACCGGTAATGATAAAAATAGAAGAAAAATGAGTGATGAGCCTAAATTGGTATGATTGGGCCCATCACTCTACCAATGAATTAATTAGCGTTCAGAGGCTGTCGTCGACAATGGTGTGCTGATCAAAATGACATCATGATAATTGTGTTAAATTGAACTTGATTGCAAGCATTGAAACAACGTCCTAAAATTATATAAAAATCATGTTGGTAATAAGACTGAATGAGATGAATGAAAAAATATTGAATGGAACTTGGATAAAATGTCTTGGTCAATTATATAAAATCAATTTAATAATATATAGGCCTATATTGTATAGGCCTACGCCCACTCATTTCTTATTTTTTTTTTTCAACATTATTTTCAAAGTGTCCGAAGACGAGTAGAAAAGAACTTGATATACCATACATTTTTGATAAGTTTGATTGTTGGAAAAAAACTCATTTATTATTGTTATATGTCCTCTTCTAGTTCATTTGGTATGCAGTTTGAAGGTGTATTAATACCAAATGTTACCAGTACCATTGGAACATTTGTTGGATAAAATATTTCTTACATTACTGTACGGTATTCATTTGTTAGCCTAATGATTCAAACATTTATTTTAGCCTTCTTGTGCTAATTCATAGTTGTTTTGTCATGAAATCGATTCCGAGTCAATTCTCTATTCATCGTAGGTATCCATGATGTGAAGGTTGCTCTAACTTATTCAAGGAAAAGAATTATTATTTTATCTTTTTGCAGCTACTGAAATACAAAATATACAGATTGGTGAAGGAAGTGTGCCGTGTGGATTGGCTATACCTATTTATATGATTTTCCCACGACTCTTTACATGCCCAACTCTTATGACGAGTAATTTCAAAGTTGGTGAGTAATTAATTTATGCAGATGAAATATGGTCAAGTGGTTAAATTCCAACAAGGGAACAAAAACAAACCAGGGAACAATGCAATTCCAACAAATTGCATCAGTTTCTTCTCTATTACATGTCCAACATTTAGTTTAATTTTTTTGTAACCTTTTCGTGCATAAAAACAAGAAGGCGAAAATAGATATGCACATTTTTTTTGGGGGCCCGGCATTTCTTCTGTCCACGTTGAAGTCATCTTATACACATCAACAGTACACCAGTCGACCAAGTAAAAGTTGAACATCACAATATAATCTGACCTTCAATCACCGTGCAAAAATAAAAGATCCAACAATTCACCCTAACAGTTCATAGCTCTGTAGAGAGTCTGCATCAGAAATGGCATGAGTTGTGTATCCACTGGTGCAATGGGTATAGTCCAAGAAATTATCAAACCCATTAGCATGATGGATGACAAGTAAAAAATCTTAGTGGGAACCCTGCTTTACGGTGTAAGAAAATGTAGCGTATATTCAAATGAAGTAAGACACATTAACTACGGAAAGCAGTGGCCTTACAGTCATCTTTGTTCTAGCTAACACTTTTTATTTGAGTTCTCCCTAGAATATTTATCTGTTAGTACTTGATAGTAATATTTTGCATTTCTTTTTTCAGAGTTTGAAGTAAACGTTGTTATAGTGTTCCAAGATGACCACCTCATCACAGAGAACTTCAGAATTGTTTTGACAAGGCACTGAATACTTCTTTCTTCCTTCTCTGATTTCAATCCTCCACCCCCATTATATTTCTATTGACCACATAAGTGAAGATCTTTATAATTAATATTATTATTACTATCATACTACGAATGATGTGGAGCTACATAGTATGTTAACTATTATTGCACAACAATTGCATCATGTAACATAGACTTATTATTCAACTGATTAATATATTATTTTCAATTTATCACTATCCTACCAAAAGAGTATTTTTGTGTATCATAATTGTATTCTGTGTTGGTTGTAAAATTGTATGGCAATGGTTAACCATTGAAAATTGAATCAAACTTTTGAATGATTTTAATTTAGTATATGTAAACTTGAAAACTTGTTTGAGCTCAAAGCTTGGATGTTAATAATTGTTTGGTTGCATATACTGTATGTTATATGTATTATTTGTTATTTGTCACAATTTGTTACACAAATAAAGTGTGCAAAATATTTTCTATCATATATTGTTTACTGGAATTTACTTGGTATGTACATCACACAAATACTTGAATATAACATAATTATTATAACAATCGATATTCATCAATTATAATTCATAATTGATAAAACAAGATTCAAATTCAAATAAATGAGTACTGCATTTATCACAGAACTGGGAAATGGTTCATCTAAATTGATTCAGCCTGCAACGGTTATGCAAAACGGGTGCAAATGGTTGAAGCTATTCCGTCAGAAGGTTAGGGAGGCGATAGGATAGGATTGATAGGGAACTTGCCACCGCGCATTTATGTGCAACTGCAAGAGTTAATAATAATAACGGTTCAAGCATGGAGTCTATTTTTGGCAAACACCATTATTAAATTGCATCTGAAATATCATGATGAACAGCTGCTGAAACAGTGGAGAGAGGTGCACCCACAACTCAAAGCAAATATCAATGTGGTGTGAATGAACAAGTATGGCTGTTTTTTTTTCTATTCCTCAGCTGATTTCACCAAATTGGTTTAGAGTATCGTGATAAACGTCAATTATTTGAAACTGTTCAAGATACAATCGGTATGCAAACCAACGTATGTTGGCTTAAGGATGTTTGTTGAACCTTAATCTGTAGTCACTATTGAGTTCTTAGCTTTTTACATTCATGTAAGTGCACATACCATCGAGCACTGTGAATTAATTATATGACCCAGATATGCAAATTGCCAATAGATTGACTGACATTTCTGATAAGTGTTATATTTAGTATTTATAGATTAATCCATAATAAACTAGCTTCCATCGTTGAGTGACTTTCAGTGATTAAATGGATGATTGTAAAACGACAGCGGAAATCAAACAACGTATAGTTACTACCGGTACATCTACAGTTGTTCAACTCTGCATTCTAATATGTTTGACAAAATACCACAGTATTTTACAGTTCTGCTAAGCATACTTCTAGTTTCTCTTTCCAAACATTGTTCAACAAAACAGCTGAACTTTGAGCAATCAAACAATCTTACTGCTGAAATGCAGAAGGAGGATTTGCATCAGTTGGTGATAGAGATAATTAATACACGCATAGGTGATCTCAATTGCCTTGCTATAATCTGTGATCTACCAAATATAGAACTGCTGAATGGTGTTTATTTAAATCATCTTGGTGGTCTTCCAGTATATAGGGTAAGCACATTAATTCTTATTATCAATTTTAACTGATATTGATACGTAAATTTCATGGAACACTTTACAATAACTTGAAAAAGTTGTTCATGATATAGGCCTACTGATGTACCTAAATTCTGAAGGGAAAAAATCCAATTCTAGAAATAGTTTGGTTCTCGTGAAAGTGTGGGTATTTTGGCTCTATATTCAACGACTTCTGAATGAATTTTATCTATATTATATTTATTTTATCTTGATATATTATTTTTCATTTGTTCTCATCTTATCATTTGTTATTACTCATATAATTAGGGTTCAGTGTAAGTAAGTTGTCCACAACTATAGCTTTTCAATAAATCGAGCATTCTTTTCATCAAGCACTTTTTTATGTCAATTTATTCAACAAAGTTTTCTTCACTTTGCACTGCAGGCTTTGATCGAGGAATCGGAGGATCTGTTTGGCAATGAATCAAACACTTTGGACGTCTTACGTGAGGTCCGTAAAGATGGATGCCGAGGGTTCATAATATTCCTATCAGGCGATCAAATAGCACAATTACTGCGATTCGGTGACAGCCATAGAGAGATTGACACACGTGCAATCTATATTCTGCTCCACGATTATCGCCTGTACAAACCAGACCTACATTATCTCTGGAAAAAGATTATTAACGTTGTTTTTATCAAACAACATTTTGTGGTTAGTGCAGCTCAACTGATTACTAAATGGACAGTTTTTTTTTAATTTTTATGCTGTTGTATGAATTATTATTATTGTTTGCAAAATGACCAAGTATCAACAGCTAGGTTTGAAGGGAACGAATGAGCAGGTGATAATGGAACCATGAAGTGGTGATAATTGAGAGGATGTTGAATGTTTTCGTAAACCCAATTAACTTATACAGAACTCTAACCCACACCCTACAGTGACTTCAGTTTCTAAAGCGGTGCCTTAGTTGACAAAGAAAGGAGGGTGACTTTTATGAATTTATAATGTAGATAAAAATAATGGTGCTGTAGGATAAACTTATAAAGTACTGTAAAGTAATTAGACGAGCTTTAGCGAGGATTCAATTTTACATACTGAAAAAAATGGGTGTTCGTGTTTTTTTATTTGTTTTTTTCATGTTTTTTTGTCGGTTCTCCACATGTCAAATGGCTACAGCTATCAACTTCAAACTTTTTTCAATATGGTTCCTCATCTAACTTAGATCTGTATAGTTTTGTGGCATTATCGGATGGTAAATTTTTTTTTTATGAATTTCAGAATTTTCAAAAATACCCATTAGAATAACACAGCGGAAAAAAAGAAGATATTTTTATTTTCCAAAAAAAAATGAAATTTTGTGTGAAGAATTGAGTTACATTCTGATACACATTTCTGAAAACTTTCAGCTTGATCGGGTGAGCCATTTCAAAGAAAAACTATAAAATGTGCTAAATTGGTACCACTCGAAGCAGTTTTCACCCATTTCTAACTTAAATGTCACCCAATTGGCAAGTTTGGCAAAAAAGTCGACATACTATTACTATCCGCTCGTCCAACAATGCATATATGACGTTTTCCTAGTATATTTGAACACTGATACGTTATTAAAAATTCATACCATAATGTGAACAGAGAGATTTGCTTAAAAAGGTTTGAACAGTTATTGATGCTTGTAACAGCATTACGCCAATGAAGTTCAATCGTCATGGTTCGAGCTGACAACGGTCCCGTTTCCTATGCCCATCAGAGGGGTGTTAGTTCCCTGACGCCTAGAGGTCTGGAAGAAAGGGAGACTGGTAACTGGAGGAAACTTATTCAGGGAGAAGACAGCTGACCTGAGGGGTCAAGTGTTGAGAGTGGCCACCTTCCAACATATGCCTGCTATAGTTAAACTGCAAAGTATGAGCAACAACACAGGGCTTGAACTTTACAAGGGCATTGAGATTGAGGTACGGAATTCGAATTGCAATAAATAATTAACATAGAAAGCCCTATACCGGCAATGTTAAATATGCACTTTTTCGGTACCTGTTTCTCACAAACCAGGGAAGTGACATGCACAAAATTATCTCAGTGGATACATAAGACCTTTGTTGTATACATGCACTGGAAAATAAGAAAAAAGGCTTGTATTTTTATTCTTTTTAAAAATTGTCCCAAAAATACCACATTTATAGGCATACAACAATTTTGACTTATAATGTTTTTTCACATAGAAACAAAAAGAAATCTGTACACAAATATGGCATACTTATATCTACATATGGTGAAAATTTGGAGAAATTATCATTGATAGTTTCAGAGATTCAGGTACGGTACCGGTATTTGAAAAAATAATATTTTGAAATAACCGCATTTGAAAATATGAGCTCAAAAGTCAATGATAATAATAATAATAATAATGGTTTTATTTCCTTTTGGATCATTACATGATATAATGGAAAGTCATAAAAAAAGTTATATAACAAAAATTCAAAATATTCAATATAAAAATCTCAATATGAACACACGTTAACAAAACTCATCTAACCTATAAAAGCATTTTTCAATCAGATAGCTGCGTAGTTTTTTTTAAATTCAATTTTAGAATCGAGTTTGCTGGCATCTTTTAGTACAATAGGTAAACAATTAAAAAATCTACACCTAGCATAAACTGGACTTTTCTTGAAGAGCTCCAGCTTGTGAGCCTCCAAGACGAATGCGGATTTGATCCACTTGGATTTGATGGAATCGTACTGAAATATGAGCAGTGGGAACACAAAGTGCAAAATGTCAAAAATAATATAATTAGAACCACTCTTAATAATTTGATGTTTCTTGCAGCATATAGGTCCAATTGATGAAACATTACACTATCAATCTAAAAAAAAAAAATCAAAATTTCTAAAAAATAGCTGAATCGATGGGTTGAGTTTTGTGCAAACTAAATTGTTCTACTCTAATCATAATTTAAATAACATCAAGTTAATCCATTAATTATCAAGCAATTCACTGATATCATTAATATTTTGTAAACTACTTTTAAATTGTAATGCAATTAATAACCAATAAGAGTGTACAGTAGTGTTCCTCTTATATACTGTGGGTCTATTGCCATAGAAACCCATGGACCTTTGTCATATCATTTTTCAAAATTTTTGGCATTCTGTATAGGACCCTACTGCTATTCATACTTAAAATTACTGTTACAACACTTTATCTTTTCACTAAGCTCTTTCAACTTAGCAATGTTATATTATTTTCATCATATTCATTAACTAAAAACTATTGTTTGATACGTAGTTATTATAGAAATATGACATTCATCATGTCTTAGTCTTTGTTTTTTATAAAGACATCTCTACCCAAATGTTTGCTCAGATCTTACGAGCGTTAGTTCCCGAGCTCAACTTCCAGCCCGTCTTGTACGAGGTGGCCAATGAAGAGCAGTGGGGCCGACCACAGTTGAACGGGACTTACGACGGTCTCCTGGGAGAGATAGTCAGTGGGCAAGCGGACGTGGTACTAGGCAACTTTCACTACACTCCATTCTACTTGAACATATTGGATCTGACTGTCCCGTACGACACACAATGCCTGACATTCCTCACGCCTGAGTCGATCAGAGACATCTCTTGGAAGACACTCATATTACCCTTCAAGTGAGTATACTCCCTGATACGCTCCTCGACTTACACTGAATATATTTTAGTTTCAATGGTTATTCTATGGGAACATTTCTCAGTTTGAAGTGTTGTAATATTGAGTGATTTCCACTATTTTATTCATCTGAAATGAAAGAATTCCAATTATTATTTTCTATGAACTAGGCAAACGCGTTATGTGTTGTCGCGTTGATGGATGAGCTGGAACATATCACCTTATCTTTGGATTGGTTATTATATATATATATATATATACACCTTGAGATCCAAACCATTACATCACTACCATCTTATTTTTCATTATTAATTTCTATGATAGTAAAGAAGGCTTTGTTTTAATCGTTTACTATTAAGAGGTGACACCTGTGGCTTGGATTTAATTGGTATCTTAATAGCTTTGAATGATTTATGAAAATTACATTATATATTTTTTTACATCAAAACAGCTGATCCAATTTGGGTGAAAGTTCACAATAATGTGTATCATTACCAGATTGAAATTCCCTGAGAATTTGAATTCTCTCGGATGAAATATTTTTTATGATTTTTTTCTCTGGGTTATTCTTATGGGATTTTTGAAAACTTTGAAATGAGTTTTCTCAGAAGTGGTTTGACCGATTGCACCTCAAAACTATACAGTATCGAATTAGATAAGGATACTTGTGTGTGCCAAGTTTCAACTAATTTTGAATTTTCGTCTGTCCTGTGGAGCGCGAACGAAAAAAAAAAAAAAAAGTACTTTTTTTTCGGGTATAGTGAAATTGAGTCTTCGCTTCGCTCATCCAACAAAAGTCATAAAAATACTGAAATAAAAATACTTTTGTTTACTTTGTTCATACTCACAAATACAATACAATACTATACAATACTAACAATCATACAAATTAAAACCATACAGTTAAATTTATGCTAGTAGTATAGGTATATATTTGTATCAATTCAATATAGTAGGCCTTAATATAGACTCCAAATTTCAGCATTGAAAATAATAATTTATTGTTCAACTTATTTATAGCCCAAATAAGTATTTATATTAATGAACACTATTTATTAAATTATATTACGTGTATCAATATTTCGAGTTCAAGCTCACTAATATTATTGATTTATTCATAATTTGTATGCCTTTTTACTCAATGTTTAGGCCTATAATGTGGGCTGCTCTGCTCACCACACTATTCCTCGGTGGATTCGTTTTTCACGGACTGAGCCGGTTCTATGCCTTTCTCCAGCCTTCAAGGTCACCTACTTCACTCTTTGGACAACTCGAGAATAGCATTATCTATACATTCGGAATGTTGTTACTCATCTCATTGCCCAAGCTGCCAGCAGGTAAACTTGTACTACGCGAGATCTACAATATAACCATACCTACATACTGTTAATAGATGTGTTAAAGTGTGGCTCATCTACTATTAATGACATTTAATTTTTGTATAGGTATATGGCTGGAAAAACAAATTCCTGATTTCAATTCAATGTTTACTTTTCAGTTTTTCAATTTTATGTCTTGTATTATCTTTATGTTCTTTGTAACTTCAGTTTTAATAAGGTTCATTATTCAGGTTAATTTTTTAAAAGCAAATAATTTAAAAAACATGTCTGTTCATTATCTAATTTACTTTTATGTGTATTATCCCACAGTTAAAACCTTTCAGGGTTTTGTGGATTTATGTCCAGTGTAAATTATATTTTGTTATCCAATGAAGAGCCTTTAAAAAAAAAAAGTGTGAATATGTGTCCGTAGGTACTCGCTCACAAGTAAACCGAGTGAAACCTTCATCTATTATTTTTTGAGGGAAGGGAGCATGAAATGAAAACATTCACACAGAAAACGATTCATGCAGGAAAATACAGTGGGAGTAATGCAAGACAGAATAAATGATAGGAGCAGGAAAACAATGGATGCAGGAATGGTGAAGAGAGGTTCACGGTACACCACTTGTGACGTTTCTGATTGACCTCAACTTGACTGTTCACTGTCAACTCTTCAAGTTTCACTGTCCTCAAACTTACATTCAAATAAATGTATACTCTAATACCCTCTTTCTTACAAGAATTACAGTATTCACCAATACATGAAATAATGTTCTCTAAAATAAATATATTTCGCTAAAAAAAAAATTCACTGCATTATTTTATTTACATTGCATTTATATTATTTGATTTTGTTTCACAATATTTATTTCAATGAAGAGAGATTGAGGTCATATTAATTTTATAATTCATGAGTAAACGTGAATCAATTGTTCATTTCATTGTATGAAAGTAATTGAAGACTCCACACGAATGTGTTCTCTTTGTATTCACTTGCTACGACGTGCTACTCTGCTCAAAATGAACTTCAGCTTGAAAATTCATAACAATACTTGTACCAAGCCATTATATAACTGTTTAATTTTTGAGAACATTTGTTATGGTCATAATTTATCCATAAAATAATTTACTGTTGGTTTACTCACAGTTTTGTCGTTATAGAACGCAGACATTTTGAAGATAATTCTTGATTGTACGATAAGAGCTTGTACGAAGGAGGTATTGAAATGAAATGATTAATATTATTGATCAAACTGGATAATTTGAAAGCATTTATTAATTATTTAATTCAACATTCTACAAAAGTGAATTTGTTTTCATCAGGCTGGGCTCTCCGTATGGTAACTGGGAGTTGGTGGCTGTATTGTGTGCTAGTGGTGGTTGCCTATAGAGCCAGTATGACAGCAATACTGGCCAATCCAGCTCCTCGGTGAGTTTCAACGACTTATAACTTGAGCAGTGGCGGTAAGTGCCTAACAATAGATACCAGTATTTTGTGTATTTCATACTGCTGTGTGAAACCAGAACTATCAACGACATCCATTCAAAACATTATCAAAAAGACTGTGATAATAATAACTTGAAGTAAATACTGGGATGTATAACTCACAAATTTAATCGACCACGACCAAATAATATTGAGAAAAATTAAATTAATCAATTACCTGATGAATAAAACTAGGCGAACACAGCATACTATATGTATTGTAAGATGAACGATATATCTGAATAGGGTATAATCGAAAATTCTACACACCTTGAGTCATATAAAATATACTTCATTCATTAAATATCGAATTCAGAAAGCCGAGAATCTTGCCAACATAATTCTGCCAATATTTCCATCTATTTGAATACAGATTTGATGAATAAAAATCATTTATTAAATTATTTTCTTCAAAACGGCTGGTCCGAATTGCATGAAAATTTGTGATGCGTGTATTGTTGTTTTTGTCGTCACATTCAGGAAAAATTTGAATTTTCCTAGATAAATTTATATTTTCACATTTTCTGGCCCAGCCTGATCTTATGGTGTTTTTGAAAACTTTGAGATTGCGTTTCTCTAAAATGGGCCAACCGATTCAACCCCAAAACTATACAGTTCAAAGTTGGATAAATCGCACGTACAGAAAAAGTTTCATGTTGATCAGTCAAACACGTTCTGTGCAGTGGAAACGTAAAAAAATGAATAAAAATAATTGAGTGGGATAGAGGTCTTCGCTTTTGTTCATCTAACTAGGCAAATGCAGCATATGCGTTGTAAGATGAGCGAGATATCTGTATAAAGTATAATCGAGAACTCTACACACCTTGACACATATAAAATCACTTGATTTGGTAAATAGCGAATCTAGAATGCCGTGAATCGCAGCAACATAATTGACCAATGTAGATGGGCGTGGTTATACGAAGCAAGGGAAATTTTAGATACCTTGATTGGCTATTTCCCTATTTTCCCCGCTTCACTGTCCACTTGATTGGTTTTTATATTTTGTGACATCACGAGGGCGGACGATCTACATCTGTCAATTCTGCGGTATTATTTCTGTCAATTTGATGAATTTCAACCACTTAAATCATTTTTCTCAAAACGGCTGGTCCGAATTGCATCCAAATTTGTAATATTGTGTATCATTTTTGTGTTCACATTCAGGGAAAATTGCAATCTTTTTGGAGAGATTTTATTTTTCAAGTTTCCTTGCCAAGCCTAATCTTATTAGATTTTCAGATACTTTGAATGTTTCTCTAGTATGGTCCAACCAATTTAACCCTCAAAACTATACAGTTCCAAGTTGGATAAGTTTGCGTGTAGAAAAAGTTTCGCGTCGATCAGTCAACCCTCGCAACCTGGGCAGTGGTACAAAAAAAAAACACACACACAAAGCTCCATAAAAGTAAGATGGAAGTATTTGCTAATTCTCATCCAATTACCTCAAGATTCATTGTTTGTTGAATGAGATATCTTCTTACTAATTATTATTTGGGGTGGTAAGATCGCCCTTATGGAATGATTCTTGCATCCATAGCCTCAATTGGGAAACAAAGATTTTGTATCAAGCTTTGATGTTGATAAAAAGATGAATAAACTAGATATTAACAAGATTTAAATGCCACCAACAACAAAATTCAAAACTATGTATCAGAAACTCACCAGAAATGGACATGTAGTTGGGACAGTTGGACTGTAGTTTTATTATTCCCACCTTGGTTCCAGAGTAACTGTGGACACCATGGAGCAGCTGGCAACAAATCACATGGGATGCAGTGCCTGGGGTCAGCCAATCAAAGACTTCTTTCAAACATCGCTGGACGTATCTGGACAAAAGATCGGTGAGAAACTAGACGTAGTTTACGATGCAGAAATGGCTGTCAATCGAGTATCACACGGACAGTATGCCTACTACGAGAACTTCTACTACTTGCAATATGCCATTGTGAAACAGAAGGAACTAATGGACAAGAGAGTCGAGAAAGGAGAAAACAATATAGGTACGACATTGGATTTCAACTGATTATTTTAGATTTCTGGTTATACAGCCAACAATTTCTTAATGTATGCAGTGTAACCTCTATGCATCGTTCCCCGATCCATTGTTTTCCTGCTCGAATCATTTATTTTCTCTCACCCCACTCCCATATAATCAATACCAAATTTTCCTGGATGGATCGTTTTCCTCCATGGATGGTTTTATTTTCCTGGTCCCTTGAAAAATGATGGATAGAGATTTCACTGTACAATTTGAATCATAACAAGTATTTATTTGTAGGTGTGTGGCTTGTGCATGAGGCTAATTTTAAATTACAATAAATAAATTGAAAATAGTCAAAGCCAAATTTAAATAGTTAAGAGATGAATATATTCCAACGTTCTATTTTCAATTTTTACTCAAGGAACGAGATATTATTTCTAGAGTAAAAGAGAGCATAGATATATATTATACCGAGATACGTTACTCAATGTGGAGAAGGCATACATATTCGTCTCGACAGTAACTTCACACCGCTTTGCAAATCAGGAAGTTTCTGCCATATACTGGACATTTTATACGTAATTCTGTCTATATTATTAGTTTAAAACATTGATGATTTAATAATACAGAAGGTCTTGCTTAGAAGCTATTTGTAAAGATCTAATATGGTCACCAAGATCCGAATGAGCTAGTCGGCCACGGAGTAACGTATCTTGGTAACTAATATATACCTATAAATAGAGCGAGAATCGAATAAGAGTGAGTAGAGATGAATCCATTGCCTCAATTGGGGAACAATGATTTTGTATCAAGGTCCAGTGTTATTAAAAAAATAAAAAAATAACTGTGGTGATGCACATTTCAGAATATAAAAGATCAAATATCACGTCCCATCCCACAATTGACTTGACCAATATGATTCTTCATGGTAATATTATTTTGTGGACTGCGCGAGTTTTGAAATTTCGAGCCCAGATTGAACTCGATAAAATTATTATTAAAACTTCGAGACGAGTGTTTATGGAGACTTGAACTTTTAGAGTATTTCGAGTGAGATTTGAGCACGATTTTTATCAGAACGAGATCAAGATAGTTCACGATTGGGCTGGTTCGAGGTCGAGTGAGACCAGGAGCGTTTTACATTCATAAAAAATTAAGGATGAATAGGAAAAAATTACAAGACACATTTGTATTTCATATTTCTATCCTATTTATACTTTATTTCAAAAAAATGTATTGAGCTAAATAAAAAACGCTCCTGATTTTGCTCTATCTCGTTTGTATGAGAAATCCTACTCGAAATTTGAAATATACTATTCTTCCCCAAATTGAAAAATCTCCACTTGCACAGCCCTATACAGTGGAACCTCTTTTATACGTTTTTGGGGGGACCAGACTAAAAAAATGTAAAAACTTATTGATGAAACTATTCAACATGTGGAGCATATGGGTTGCATCAAAAAATGAAACATGAATGTAATAAATGTATAAACGAGAAACTTATAACAGAGGTTCTACTATAATTTTTTTTTACCTCTTTCTTGGTCATGTTAACCACATTAAATTGTATTTATTAAAAAATAAAATAAATTTTGAACATAAACCACCGACCGTACGCCACATAACGGAATATTCTACTTAGCTAATGAAACAATCTCTTTTGAAGGCTCCTCCCCTCTGCATATCATGCGAGACTGCGTGATTCATATGCCCATTTCCATCGGGCTCCAGAAGAACTCTCCCCTGAAGCCCCGTATCGACGAGTACATTGTTCGCTATGTGGAGGCAGGTCTAGTCAAGAAATGGCTCAACGACGCCATGTGGGAGGTCAATGCAGCACTAACACCAGATAAGACAGACAAGAAGGCTCTAATGGACTTGCGTAAGCTTTACGGAGCCCTCGTAGCTCTGGGGCTGGGGTACTTGTTGGGAGGTCTGGCGCTTTTAGCCGAGACGATACACTGGAAGTACACGGTGCTAAGAGATCCTTTGTTTGACAAGTATAATCCAAATAAATTTTATAATATGCAAGTTATTCAAGAGGCTGTTGTGAAAGGTTCGAAGGATAAAAATATTGTATAATACCAGGATAAAAAAAAGTAGCTCAATTTCTGCGAAGCAAACTTGCAAAGTTTTAATTTCATTGCATTTTGAAAATTATGTGTTGCAGTTACAGTATTGAGAGAACTTCAATGAAAATACTTTTAAAAATTTGTTTGCAATTGAAGGGCTTTGTTTCACAGTACCCTAGGACATAAGTGTAGGTCTACTAGAGGGGAAGGGGATGTATGTGGATTCTTTCAGAATATACAATAATCATTTTGTGACATTTGCCAAAATGGTAAAAATGAAGGCACACATCTTTGAGCAAAATACTCATTTTGCGATACAACATAGAAAATATACTTACAATCGAAAATGACCCTAACGTAGACAAAACTCGTATCGCAATGTTGCACCACAAATATTAAGACGCTTTGCAAGTTGATTTAATCGTATCACAAACTGAGATGCTATACCACTTATTCTTCACCGGTTTTATATTGAAGTATTAATGCCTTCACTGAAAGACGAGGTCTCAACACATTGCTATGATATTCAACAATTTTCTATGGCAAACAAGACTGTATTTGGTTGAATATAACACTGAGTGATTACAAAACAAGGAATGCACTTGTGCTGTTTGTAATAGTACGTGCAATATGAGAACAGTCGTAAGAAAAGGTGTGAGTAGGCCTATTGTTATTTTGTAAGAATTTATTTTACAATATAATGTCTACAAATGAGTACGGTAGTTAAAATGTTACAGTAATTACATGAATAACAGCACAGAATATTGTTTTGGCCTAGTATATATTTTTTCTTCAATACATGCTATAATAAAGTACCTCCACACTGGCAGGGCGTTCTTCAGCAAGTACGTATACTTATTATCAATCACCCTAACGGTAAGAGACAGTAGGAAGACGTGAAAGAAGTTATAAGATTATTGTAGCTGGTACATACATACATAATGGTACATAATGATACACTTGTTTAAAAGTTCATTCAAATGTAAAGCAGTCCATTCAAAACATTAACACAATAAATACTACTATTTCATTCAACAACTTTGCGAGTGACTTCTGTTCAGTCAGTTTCAAATTTCAATCAGTTAATAATATAGAAAGTACACTTGAAGTCACACAAAGTGGACGATCAAGTCACATTAAAATGAATCCTTAATAAAATTAACTGATATTATACGCACTAGCACAAGCAGACAATATACATTCACACTCCACCAACAGTCCATGATTGAAATAACTAGCGGTAAAATACAAGTAAATTTTATTTAAATTTTAGTTCCAGAAAAAACGTTTCATGTGACCACAAGTGTGCATCAATGGAGTAGATGAGTAGCATATAACTGCAGAACAACGCTTCTTTTAATAATTCTCCATTAACTTCTTGTTTATAAATCAATAGTTACTTAAAATCTGCTTCTTTTCACCAAAATATTGTCAATTTATTGTCAGTTGATTGTTTAAAAAATTTCAGTCGTTATAGAAATGTAATGTACATTTATAAACAAAGATCACATATGATATGAACATATTTTCCATATTGACTTTGAATTGTTAGGACTCAATGTTGAAATGGATTGTAGGCTTATGCACAAAAGCTGAAAGATTTTCAGAGGTGGTGAAGAGTCCTTATCTCGAAGTCTGTTAACACTACAAGTATTAAAATAGAATATAATAATATATACACGTAGGCCCTACTTCTATTTCTACAAATTCGATTATCACAAAATACTGCCATTAAAAAACTAGTAGTCTGTCATATGATAAAATACTTACAAATATTAAATACTTCATTATTCATCGGCTATTGGCAATTGCACACGTCTGTAAGTTTGTTACGGAATGCTCGGTTAGTGGTCGCAAAGCTTGCTGTTAACTAGTTATTGTAAATTTGGTCACACTGTAGCAAACATAAGCATCACTGCTCATGTTCATGTTGCTCGTCTATTGGCACTACTGGCCTGGACGCGGTTACAGCCTCGCTGATGATGTCGCTCACTGGATCGGGTATTTGATCTCTTGACCAATCAGCACGCCACTCGTCTACGGCCAGGTGATGGCTGGCGGTGTTCCAGCCTATCACAAATAAATACAAGAACTTGAATTCTAATTGGTGTGCCACATTGTTGGAACTTGTTTGTTATTTTATACAAGATAGAGCATTCTTTACAGTACTGGTGTATTATTGACCACCATTGTCCATTACCTCACTTGAAGTTGAAAGCTGAAACCTAAAAAATATTATTATTTGAGTTGGAGTTGAATAAATTAAAAATCTTGAAATAGAAAATAATCAAAGTTAAAAAAACAGTCTTCACAGAAATAAGAAAACAATTTGATATATTTAAAACCAAAATTTGATAGGAGAAACAATTTCATGAACATAAGTGAAAACTACTTGTTACTCATGAGTCATAACACTTCTCTCTGCATATCGGTCTTTCTTCACACTCCAAAAGACCATAAGTCACGACAGACAAACTGACTGATCTATAGCGGGCCTAATAATCACAAAACGTTATGTCCATAACTAAACCTATCCAACTTGAAACTGATGTTTCGAGAAATTTATTTCAGATTGTAATATATTATTAAAAATATGCTTGGTGAAAAAAGTGATTTTTTCGTAGAAAAACATGAAACATTTCATATAATAAAACAAGAAACATGGCGATAACATTGATTCAATCAATCAATCAATACAGTGAAACCTCTATGCATCGTTCCCAGATTCATCATTTTCCTGCTTGTATCATTTGTTTTTTCTCACCCCACGACCCACTCCCATATAACCAATGTTAAATTTTCCTGGATGGATCGTTTTTCTGCATGGATGGTTTTATTTTTCTGGTCCCTTGAAAAACGATGGATAGAGGTTTCACTGTACATATGTCACTTCGCTGATCTAGCATAATGCTAGAAGCAATCTAGCAATAAACACATACTCAGTCTACCACTGTACCTTGTTTATTTAGACTGGCAAGAAAGTCTGGGAACTCCTTAGTAATGATCTCGTCCGCAGCCAGCATTGCTTCGAAGGCAACGCTCAGTTTGTGCGCTGCTTTACGCGAGCAATACTTGATCAGAGCATTGCGTAGGCGTTTGACTGGATAGGACGACACAGTCAGTCGCTTCTTGCCAATGATAGGCTGAGAGACAGACAGAATAACATGATTATGTATTCATCAAAGTGAGAAAGGCCTCGAAAAGAATAATTTGAATGGACTAGACTAGCAAGTAGTAGCGACTGTTTGCCAATACATATAGAAAACAGGCAGATTTGATTATAGAAATGTACTGTTGCAATAGCTGTTGGAGTGAAAAATAAAGACTGAACTCTTAATATAATTAACTAAATTAAGATGATGAATATGAAGATCAACAATAATTTCAATAGCACAAGAATATCAATCTGACTTAGCACAATTATGAATTCATTTAACAATATAGTAAAATCCAATTTTCAATGGACCCAAAAGTATCCACCTTGAAGAGAAGTTTGAATAATGGAAATATTAAACATTGAGCTTAGGTCAACATTCTGTAGAGGCCAGAACCTTTATTTGAATTACATACATCAAAATTTGGATGACTGTATTTTGAATTAATGAGGGTTTACTGCATTGATGAGGTTGATCAATTTAAATTCTCACGGGGTTCGAAATTAACTTTTCAAGCCGCGTTCTTACAATTGGTTGATTGATAGTTGGGAACCGATTTTTGGAACTAATATCATCTATGAAATAATAGCCTAACCTATGAGTCTATGACACATGAATTAATAATTCAATGGAATTGCTAAAGCTGAATGAATCTAAAATGTACAAATTCCTACTGTGGAGAATATTTTTTACATCGCAGAACAATATGAGAGATATTACACACCAGTGGTATCTCCGATATCATGCACAACGCTATGCCTAGCAACACGGCATGATAATATGCCTGCACGATATCAGTCGAGTTGGCGTCTTGATGTAGGAAAACGTACACCGTTCTATACTTCATGTGTATGCAGAGTAGGTAGTCTCTATGACGATAGAAACGTCCCAATAGCTTAACTTCATCGGGTGATACCAGTTGCGTGTCGTTCAAAGAAACACCCAGCTTTATGTCGAACCCACACAAGTCTTTCACTGAAACAACACATACACACATTTGTTGCAATTGACATCTAGAAATGGGAGGAGCCTATGTTCGTTCATTATTTGCTTACCACGGGTGCACTAAAAATGTAGGAAAGTATCGTAAAATATAATGGAGGGAATATTTTCAACATGTTTATAAGAATTTTTCAAATTTTCAACGACATAACATTGTAGAAAACTTGGAAACATTTCCAAAATATTTAAGAAAACTTCTCATTATTATAACTTATTCTAAATATATGTTATTTTGTTCTTAAGAGGCTTACATGACTTCCTTTATTAAAAATACTACAACCCTACCTTTCTGGGTTCAATGGTACTAACATGACCATTTAACCTTCCCAACAATATTTCATAAATGGCCCTAGATTGTATTTACATCATCGGTCAAAGAAGATACACACGATGCAAATCAAAGACAATAAAGTGTATTCTGTCTCATAAGTCATAACTAATTAACTATATCTTGACTTACTTCACTTAGGCTCGGTATTACCAAGTCTAGTTAGCCTTTATCTGACAGTTCAAACTTGTTATCACCATGGTTACCTGTGGTATTTGTTTTCACCAACTCTCAGATAAATACTAACTGGACTTGGTAATACTGGGCCTTACTGAAATTTACTTAATTCCTCAATTATGTGGTTTCCACACTATTATAATAATTCACAATCTTAATTCAATCTTACATTCTTAGATTTACAATCTTAGTTTACAATCTAGTATTACAATGGCACAAAAATCGTCACATATTCTCCACAACCATCTGTTCAACGTTTCTTAATCAACTTGAAATCCAATTCTAATCATTTTTTCATTGTTACTAATTATTGAGTTTTTGATTTTATTACGAAATTTTATCTCATTTTTACTTTCGAAAATTATAATTCCAAATTCATAGTAAGATGGACCTTCATGGTCATTCATAGTGAAGATGAAAAACCATCATGAATAAATGATTTTCTCTCTAAAAAATTACTCCAACTTGATAAATATCAGTGAGAAAACGACCAATGGCCTTTCCTACCTGAACCCCCTGTACCAAGAATAACAGCTTCATGTAGGTTAACATGCTCAGGAGAGCAAATGGTTTCCGAGATGAGGTAAGTACGCAGCAAGATGGAGTACCGAGCGGCATTCAGGGTTACCAACTTGAGTGCACGTACTGCACGGTAGTTGGCAAAGAGATGACAAATGGTGAACGCAGTAAATAGGGGCCAAACAAACCTAGCAATATGGAAAAAAAAATGTTATAATCAGGAGTCCAAAGAGGCAAGAAAGAAAAAAAAAATAAGACAACAGAAGGAAGGAAGGAAATGAATATTTTTTAAGGCTACGCTACAATTTTGTATTTTACATAATTGTATTGAAAATTAATTTGACGAGCTGTTTCATAATGTCGGATCTAGTTTTGTAATTTAGTTAGCAAGAATCAACAAACAACACCAAGTGCTTCTTTCAGGTGTGGATTATATAATACGATTTTTGTAAATAACGATGACAATAACGACGAGGGTCGTTTCTAGGGGTGGGCAAAGAGGGCAACTGCCCGGTGGCAAAATTTGAGTAGCGCTATATTGGCGCCTATTTGTGACATTAAATTAGTGGTAATCATCTTTCATGATTTAAATTTAATTTTATTTACATCCCTGGATGGAGTGAATGCAGTTCTTATTCAACTATCATTGTTATTGAACGATAGATTAATTCAGCGTGTTCAATTTGCTTGGAAGTAATTTAGCAGAATCAGTTACTTTACCACACTAAAGAATCCATGTATTCCAGAAATTTTGTGCAGTTCCTAAAACTCATAGAATTGTTTAAAAGAGGGTTTCTTTTTAAATTCCCTGCAAAGCATGTCCCCCCCCCCCTCTTTGAAAATGACCCGAAACAACCCTGTAGCTACAATTGGTGTTGGCACTATTTTTAATGTTATAAATAAGAAAAATGATTTTGGCATCTAAACCTTACCTTATCTGACTGAATGTACCTTAAAAATGAGTGTAATTTCGAAACAATTTCTGTGGGGCCAAAGGGGGCCTCCTCCCCTTGCCCTTTGGGGGTCACCGATTTTGCAATAACGGACTGCTGCACAGCTACTACCATTTCTTTTTTAAACTGAAATTGCTCCTTCCCTCCCATGAATATGACCTGGATCCACCCCTGCTTGAGTGTGTTCATTTAGGCTTAAAACAAGAGAATGGAATACACATGGAGGGACTATGAGGCAAACAAAAACTGATTACCTTGGCGTATGGTATTGAAATAATTTTCATCAAATTATAATTGTTACATGGGCATTAAATATTTTATTTTTGTTAATATAACTTCATCTTCAACGACTTTTATCTATTGTTTCACACATCATAAATATTTGTTGTCGTTAGTTCATACTTCTCACTACTGAGTAGGAAAATCATATCAGATATTCCACAATATAAATAAAACTGAACACTACTGAACAGTTAGCATCTCCTGATTTGTTAACAATTGAAGTAAAATCATCTAACCTTGGCTCCTGAAGAACCAGTATACTAACCGAAGTAATTTGAAAACACTTACTCTCCTTCGTCAAATGTGGACAGAATTAGGATACCGACAATAGAAGCCAATAAGTTGACGCAAGTTTCTTGGCTTCCGTCTTTAGCAGACACATCAGCCATATTATCTCGTATTGCCTGTAATTAGAAATATATGATGGGATCGGAAGACTGGGATACCAGTACATTGTTTCAACCAACTGTATTATTATTATGAGGGAATTCGATTGGGCCCAAAATTCAGTACTACAAAATCAAAATCTTGACAAACAAAAAACTTATTCGTAAGCTGCCCTGCAAACTTTCAACTTTTCTCCTTACAAAATAGTTTTCAATATGTTGAACATTGTGTACCATACTGTGCTGAACTTCTTTTTGGGTGATAACAAAAACTTACCAAATATATACAATTTATTTAATACATAAAAAATACACTACGCATATGGAATGAAAAAAAAAATGTTTGGACATTTAACAAGAGTATTAAAAGAATTGATTTAGTACCCAATCGAGTACAGTTGAAATACTGAGAGAATAGGATTCGTGCAGCCACCACAAGAAAACTGCATCGATATAGAAAAATGAGATATTTCACAAATTCACTCGTTAATGGTTGTTTTTAATAATCATAATGAATAAAAATGAATATATTTGCAATATCAAAATGTATCCTGTGCACTTGAGCGAAAGGAACTTCGAAAATACGGGTATGTTTTATTTGTGTTTCATCGTTTTTCTGTAAGATGGTTGGTGGTTCTGTTAACCATACAGGTTCGGGAACAAGCAATGTGTCTATGTGAATCCGCTAAAAACAATGTTAATTGTGTATTAACATATCTGGGCCTATATATTATCTATATACGGCTATATCTATATATTATCATATATTAACGGCTATATCTATATATAGCCATGTATATTAGATTCAAAAAATCAGAAGAGCCGCTATTGGTGTGTAGCATGCTCAGCTGATTTTAGTGTCGTCATGTTGAAAATTATTCAGTGCACCAAAGTGATACCAGGATGCGCCACGGTAGGAATCCTATTCTCTCAGTATTTCAACTGTATGTTCGTAAGATAGCCAGTACGCCTATATCTGCTAAATTGGATACCTAATGATATTACCTGAAAAAACAAGTTGGCCCAAGATGATATGGCATGAAATTTTATACAAATTTCAAAAACTTTTCTAATTATTTGTATGTACTATCTTGATATCAATTTACAGAGAAAATAATGTTAATAAGAGATGTTTGTCACATCTGTGATATGCCTCGCAATTCTAGTCTCCTTTTATTAGATTCATTGAAGAATTAGCTTTAGAGGATTTCAGGAAGTGATTTTAGAGTGACTTTCAGGATTGTATCATGTTAACATTCAATAACATTCCACTTTCTTTTAATCATTTCGTTTTTCAAAGACACTTTGTTTTTATTATTATGGCAGCATTGCAATAATTTCTAGATTCATTATAATTGTACCTGATGTTGAGTCAGCGCTGCTCTAGTAGCACCACCAGCCACCCCAACAAGTGACTTCATTGCCGTAGCAACGCACAGCACTTGTGTCGAGTAACCCATGAAATAAGGTAGGGACAACTCTATACACATTGCTGCGTCATTGAGAGAGTCGGCAAACAAACGCCACTTCTTACAGTTTGAGTCAAACTGTGATCTACAACACAAAAAATGACATCAATTATTATTCGACGTGGAATAGTCAAGCTACTCTAATGTTCTGTTTGTTGGTGCTCGGGGATCCATTTCAAGCTTTTTAGTAATTTTTATAAACGTTTTTTGATAGATAATTCGTTAAAATATGAGATTGGAATGTCAGCCCTGAAGAATTTCATTTGAATATTCAGAAACCATCTATATAACTACCATCCATCAATGTTTACATTCATTTGGTTCTTTCAATTATCATTAGTGCATCATTTTTGTATGTTATCGATTTTTGTGATTTCATTTTTATATCATTTCAATATTCAGTTATTTAATTTTGTTTTATTATATTTTCCCATGTATTTTATTATTTTCATATTGATTGTTATCTTGTACGGTACAATTCTCTTGATGTTCGCATGAGCCAATGGCATCTAATGAATGATTAATAATTCACAAGTGAGTGATAGCGCGTTGATTTTTCAAAATTGTTGTTATACAAATAATTGAAAATAAATTAATGTTTTTCACAAAACATCACGTGTTTCAACTTTTTATACTCGCATTTACAGAATTAATGTACACCCAAGCATTCTAGAAAATTTGTGAAATATTATGTGGGAATGTTCAAATATTACACGAGCTTGCATATAACTAATGGTTACGAAGAACACACCCTTATTCTTCCTATCATATTAGGCTGATTATCTGACGCTTAGCCATAGGCCTACCCTTACCCTTTCCACCATGCGAACACTATTTTACCAGCCATTCCTGCTCCATCTTTCAGTATCCATGTAATGGCTGCACCAAAAGCTGTGGCAGTAGTACTGCCAACACCTACACCTTTCATTATGGCTTGCGTAGTCAACGTCCCCGTAATAGTACTAAAAAATGCCTGAATGGTATCCCTGTGGAGGAAATGTAATATCAATTCAAAACTCTTTTGCATGCAATATGCAGCTTCTTGCTTCTTGATGGGAGTGTCAAATGAGAGGCCCCATGGAAGTCAATTTGTACGACCTTCAGGATTTTTTGTGTGATCGGTGTTGACGATCAAGTACCTATAAGCCTACCGTATTCAAGTTTAGATTACCAGGCTCTGCTTGTTTAATCAAGGCTATATATGGGGTAGGGTGACCATTTATTCAAATTGAAAATCCGGGATAACTAAAAGATAGAAACAACAAGGACGCTGAGGACGCGGATGTTCACCTTATTTTGGGATGGATCACTTACTGGTAGGGCCTGGGTCGAAAGTATCAAAATTACATACAATTCAAAACATTGTAAACAGTATAGGCTAGCATAACGTTGTAAGGCCTTCCTATTTAAAACGTAATAAAAGTTTACTGATTCAATACTTTTGCAAAAGTCTGGTCTAGTACACTATGGGAGAGGAATTGAGAGTTGATTGTCTTCAATTTGCTGATATTTTGTTATTGTTATTGTTATTCTGTTATTGTGATTGCTGGCAATCAATTTGAAAATATATTCTACTTTTGGTATCATCGCACTATTAATCCTGTAATCAACTTGTAACTGAAAAGTACCTGTACCATATTTTTAAAAAAGAAACAAAAAAATGGCGCTGAGGTACTGGTACAATGATGAATTGATAAGTTTGAATTGTTTGAAAAGTTTTGCGTTTGAGAATGATGAATTGATTGAATTGATAATAATTGATATGAAGAATGATGAATTGATTGACACAATAGGCTTTGTTACGTATATGCCCATTACCGGTAGTTGAAACAATTTAATAATTACTTTCTTGAACCTATCATTTATCTTTAGGCTATATTATACAAATATACAGGTACTGTAGCATAATTGTATTATGTATGCCTATCCATTTTCTGGGCAGCGTGATCCATCTAGGATACTTGATGAGCAATCTACGTGGTTTCAGAATATTTAAATAACATTTTTTCATTCAAATGAATAGATACCTTTTTGAAGAATAATGGAAAACCAACGATCCTTGATATGCAAGGTGGCATACAGGTTCTGCCAATTGATTAGTTATAGGCCTACAATTATTCAACTTACCACACTTGATAATGTAGATAATCATCAGATACGCTGGTAGGATAACCAGCTGGAAGAAATACTTCTCGGCAAAAACTCTTTACATTTTCACAACTTGTGGGAAGCAACTTAACAGTAGAATCAATTCGAGAAATTTTGTCATCGTCGGAAACATAAATGTCATATTTGCCTTTTGCGCCATATTTTTCTCGGTATATGATATCTCGAGACATTCTACTGTAGTTTGGGTTGAGTTCTGGAAGTAAAGTAGGCCTAGTCTACTGTCTAGCCTAGGCTAGATTTATGCCCTACTGTGCTGCAGGTACATCCACCAATGCAATATGTGCAACTAGCCCAGCCTAACCTGTCGGTGAGCTTATATTTACCAACACTTGTAGTTATTAGGAACGATGCGCTTCTCGATTGATGATTCTCATCTCGCAATCAATATATGCCTATCAAATCGCTTCTTTGAACTCATTCAATATATGTAAACTATATTAAGACAAACCCAAGATTTATCTTGGCACACAAACGTCACTGCTGTCACTTCACACGATGAAAATAACCTGGATCTGAAATTGAATAACAACACTTGCTGTAAATTGCCAACCTGCTAAAAATTTGCGCGCGAAATTTAATTATTATTTGGTGGTAGGCCTAGTACGGGCTTTACTGCTTTAGTGCTAGTTAATCATTTATTATTATTTTTTCTAGTAGGTGATGAACTAGTAGTTTTCACTTTTCAGTATGTAATATCAATATGCTACTTTTTATTTGTACAATATGAAGTATGAACAAATTAAAAAAATATGTGTTTGGAACAATATATTGAACCTCGAAAAATTGACTTGGAATCAAAGGTGTATTAAATATCAAGTTGATGTGTGATTGCTATGACTATCAATGACGTAATTGATAGTCATAGGTGATTTCAAGTAAAAACGATAACATATATTGACCGGACTGAAGTTAGCCCCAGGAACAATCCTCCGCCCAAAGATATTTATATAACCTACGGTTATATTACAACGGTAACCCATAGGTTTTACGTCAAAGCATCGGAGCAAATGCGGATATGTACAAATTTATTGGCGGGCACGTAATTGTTCATCAATTACTGACAGAAAAACTCAATTTTATACTATTTACTATTTTATTTTATATTCTCACATATTTATTTACATATTACATGATTCATACATATTTATTTACATATTGGATGCGTTCAAACAAAACTTTTTCTCGGAAACGGTGACATATACAACACAACTATGGACACACATTTGTCAAACCGGTTATTAAATGTATCTTGATATGCAATTATATTATTATGAAAATATGCAATCTAGTGCAATCTAGGTGCAAATCTTCAAATCAGTATTCGTTGTGGACATGAATAAAAATATACAAAACAATTATAAATACTAAATAGCATAAAATTTAGCACATCTGACGACAGGGTCGTTATATGCGAATTAGTTTGTATGCCTTGCGGAACTCTGTCAGAGACATCATCTTCGCCCTTATCTCTTATTCACCTTCGGCAAAATTAGGAAGAAAGCATGCTTAAATACACTCAGGTTTTTTAAAGACTTCCTCCCGCCAACGTCCATGGTACAAGCTAGTACAAGCTAGTTAAAAATAATTCGTAATTTAAGCAGGGTACACGGACAGTGAGTACACGTCATGCCGTGAAGTTACGATTCACGAAGGCAGTGCTTTTGTGATAACGAGAAAGTGGTTGTACTTACGGAACGATCTGTTGATAAGACTACGGCTTTTCAGACTTCAGTAGGCAATAAGCCTAAGCTATTACAGTAAAAGCATTATTCGTGCGTGGCACCTAGAAAACTTTATATCCTGGTTATGCACTTTTCGTATTTCCATAGGTTTTGAGTAAACTCACATCTTACATGCCACGTCGAGTTTCGCCGGTGGTTTTGAGGGTTAACTTACCTTTACAATAGGTACAGAGAAAACAATGATTATCAGAAAAAGTATTAGGCCTATCATGCAAAGTTTATGTTATTTTATTTTCGTGTTGCTATGCGTGTTGGGGGATGTGAGTGGGTTAGGAGATGTTATCTACGCTGTAAATGCAGGTGGAGAGACACATATTGATGGTTTGGGTGTTCGATACGAACGGGACCCTTTACAAGGCAAAGTGGGCACACCTTCCGACTATGGTAAACAGTTAATTATTGGTCGAGTGCAGTCTCAAGATCAGCTGTTGTATCAAACGGAACGATACCATCATAGTACATTCGGCTACGATATTCCTATTACTGAAGACGGAGACTATGTCATGATCTTGAAATTCTGCGAAGTGTATTTTAATGCTCCGAATATGAAAGTATGTACCTATAAACTTAGTCTTAGCTTGGAAAACAATTTATATTCTCATGTTTTGATCAAAGAACCACTAGGCCTAGACCTAGTGCACTTGTAGGCTTATAATATAGGCTAGCTACTATCGAGTTTATATTCAATGACCCTCAATGATACCTATGTACTTGTTAAATGCAAAGTTGAAATCAAACTCATCCCACTCCTACCCCCTCTACTTTATGACCACTCCCACTTGGACGTCCATGGACGCCATCGTCGATCATCCTGAAAGATTTTCCCAGGTTTCCATTTGTCATTGAAATGCATAGAGTAAGTCATAACAATAATGAAATTTGCCTTTGCGGACTTCGCTGTCGATGTGCCTTAAAACCCTAATATTCATTCATTCAGGGAGCAAAATCCAATTTTTTACTCTTTTCAGTGAAAATAGCATATTTTAAATAAATTTGGGAAATCAATTAAATGATTTTTTTCAAGAGTAGGAATGTCCCAGGAATACCGTTACCGGTACATTCTTGAGTGATGACGTCTACTACTACCAGCCTCAGTCATTGCCTGCTGGGGTGGAACAATGTGTGAACAATGAACTTGATGCAAGCGTCCTAGAATAATGAAGCTCTAAAAGCCTAGTAGGCCCTAATTACACTCGCCCAAAATTGAACAGCATCAGCAATATCTGCAATCCTTCCTCCTTAATACGAATATTATAAATATCATTTGCGCATTATTGTACTTGTTGATTCAACAAGTGGAACAATAGGTACCGGTACCGGTAAATATTTTTGAAATTTACTTTTTATTGGCATCGCATTCAGAACATATTGAATGTAGGCTACATTGAATACTAAAACATTTTTCAGTCCAGAGTGTCCACAAAACCCATCAAGGGTTTAACTGTGGAAAAAAGTAATGATTATTTCTTCCGAAATAATACTCATTCTCTTTCTCATTACCTGTAGGCCTATTAGGCTAATAGGCCCCTAAACGGTATTGTAATTACTGTAGCAATACGTACCAGTACCTCAATTGTAAATAGTTTCAATGTTATAACTCGGGTTCTATTACTGTATCATTCAAATATTATTATTTTTTTCCATTATCTCTTGTTAATTATCATTATAATTATAGGCCTATACCAGTACCGGTACCGTAGTTTACTTTTGTGTAATACTTTTTTTCCTGATATGTTTCCTGATAGTACCAGTATGTTTATTCTCTGTTTCCAATCAATATTGTGTGTTTTAAATAGGTTTTAAGTGGAAGAGCGGTCATGTACGATCGAACTTTGCCTTATCTATGTAAATAAGATATAATAAATAAATAAATGATATATCTTTATTAGCAATGTTTGCTATGTGACATATAAAATACATTTGTCTTACATAGGCCTGTAAAGTAAAATACGTTGTACCGGTAGGCCTAAGCTAATAATCAAATTTCAATATATTGAATATTATTAAAAGAATCAAAAATTTAGAATTACCGTAATTCAAATATCTACTATTAAATTTAATTGATTTAAATACTGTATATCAAAGTAACATTTGAACTAGCAAACATAACAAATTATAATAATAGGCATATATATAATAAATTAATAATACGGTGGTGCCTAGCCAGCCTAGTATATAATGGTGCCCGTGTGCATACCATGATTTTTACTTTGTTTTGTTTGGCTGAAATTACAAAAAAAAAACGAGTAGGTCTACCGTACCCAATATAAAATTGAGTAGGCCCTACCCCGAATATATCATTGATTACCGGTAGTAAATCATTGACTCTTAGATTCAATCAAATTCAAGCTGAGTCGTTAACTTCATAATTCTCATTTAGAATATAGCTAATGGTATGCTTGCGCTTCTCTAATCATTTGCTATTATAATTACCGTGTTGTTTTTCAGGTATTTGACATTGTACTTAATGGTGATCACACGATTGTACCCGACCTCGATATCTTTGATCGCGTTGGACGTGGAATTGCACATGATGAATATGTCTCGTTTAGTGTGAATAAAGGCAGACTGCTTTACAACGATGAAGAGTCCGATATCCGAGGAGGAAGAATTCGAGTGGAGTTCATCAAGGGCTATAGAGATAATCCCAAAATCAATGCCATCGCTGTTATGAAAGGGAAAGTAGAAGGTACTAATTGTGTATTTATACCGTAGCTAAATGTCTCTGCACAATATACACAGTAGAATTCTATGTGATGAAATCGCTGAATAGGATAATTTTATAGTCGATTACGTACACTCAACCAGTAGAAGTCCCTATAAGACTTGTATATAAATTTCATTTCTCTTCATTGCAAGGCTTAAATTGTATTTTATCTGATTAGCTAGCCTATGTGTCACAGTAATTTAATTTATAAATTTGCTTGTATCACATACACGTCACAAGGGACTCTTTACAGACTAAGGTAGTGTATTTAAAAATAAAGACCACATGAAAATAATTAATGCAGGCCTTCCAAATTGGTAACGAAGTTTTAAATAGTCTTTACAGTACAGTGGAACCTCTATGCATCGTTCCCGGATCTAACGTTTTCCTGCTTGCATCATTAGTTTTTTCTCACCCCACTCCCATATAATCAATATTAAATTTTCCTGGATGGATGGTTATATTTTTCCGGTCCCTTGAAAAACAGTGCATAGAGGTTTCACTGTACTAGGAAACTGCAGCATGTAGCCTATATATATATATATGTGTTGTAAGATGAGCAAGATTTTATATGAAATGTTGGGCCTACTAGGAAAATGATAAAAGGTGGAGACACCTGGATATGAATAAAAAATTCGCTCTTAGAAAAATGATTTCCGAACTAGAACGTATTTTAAATGAGCAAATAGTTGGATTTTTTGTATTTATAGTCAACTTTTTGAGAAAATGTTGGGGCCCTACCTATGATTTTAGTTATCTAAATAGGTTCATCTAATTCAACTTATTATTAACACATTAATTATAAATATTGAGTTCATCCTTGGGCGTGGGTTTGAATCCCGCACGAGGCATGGCCGGGCTTTTGTAAACGTCCTTTCGCTTTCTGGTATCAACACTACGTAGACTCATCTTCTGCTGCTAATTTGTACCCCCCAATAATCTAGCTGTTGGTTGGGTCATTGAGCAAGCAGTAGTCAATCAATCCAAAAGAATTGGCCCTACTGAATGAATACAGTGTACCATAACCCAGTCATTATCAAATTGCCACCATCATTAATTTTTTTGTATTGTATTTTATAGATATACCCAAGTTGGCACCAATGCCGGATCCGGAAGAATATCAAGAAGACAACGACGATAAGAACAATTTGAACGATCCCATAAAACGGCGACCAAGTGGTCCTCGAACACCCGATCCATATTCCATTGACGACACTTCAATCATGCTTCCAGTATTCGTAGCTATTGGGGCATTCATACCTCTGCTATTTTGTCTCTGCAAACTTTGATCAACTAGGCCTACTTTGCTCATCTTGTGTGAAATTTGCACCCTGTAAAATAAGGGTTGCCAAGTGATATTTTTAAATCACCACCTACACTTGTGTTTATTATGTTGCTGTTGTTGTTCATATCAGTAAGCTGTATGATGGTAGATACAGTACTAATGTTTAATTCAATTTTTAAGCACAATGACTTGGAGAGATCAATTGCAAGTATGCTACATCATTTTAGTCTACGTTGAGCCAAAGTATAGTCATTGCTACATACTTGATTTTCTCTTTCTGTAATACCTCCTGAAAAGTATACAGAAGAAGTTTTATATGAGCGTATTGTGAAGAGGTGGGAATGCGAATAGGTTGGGAATAAAATGAGATTTTAGTTGATACCTGCACCAATCTTGTCAATGTTTCAATTTTTGTATTTGTCAAGTCCCCTATACTGTTATTAGAAATGTCCAAATTTCGACTTCGACAGTATTGATTCCACTAAATAAATAACATAAGTTTCGCTGTTAAAAGTCTTTTGGATTTTTCAAAGTATAGCCAACAGTAGTGTGTCACCTGTAGTAGTTAGGCCTATGTACTGCAATTGTTTTATTTTAATCAAAATAATTTAATGATAAAATGATTCACTGCAACGTACAATGTAATGCCAAGAACTGTCTCTTAAGCCATGACTATAGTCGACAACCTTGCACAGTATTGTAAATTTAGTAATTATTTTAAATATTGTTAATATGCACCGACGAGTCCCTTTCCAATAAATGGCAAATTTACAAACACTGCCAAAAACTGTTGATTTGTTTTATGTACTTAACGTGATGTTCGATGATTGCGCCCCAAGGAACTACTAGTAGGCTAGTTGAATCTGAATGTACAAATTCCATCCATGTACAGTAGGGAGTATATTTGTTTAATAATATTATGTACATTGCTGTTTACAATATTTTTATTTTTTGCAATATCATTTTAATGGTACTTAAATAAACATTGAATTGTATGTTGTTGTTGTGTCTCTTTTTTACTATTTATTCATTACTTCACTCTGTTATTGACTTCTGTGTACTTTCATGTCCAGCAATTTGTCTAGCAAATGTCTAGCTAAAATTAAAATGAAAGGAAATCCTGTAAGAAAAAAGGGAAAGGGAACATTATGAGATCAATTAGGTGTTCACAGTCACTATGTGTAAAAAATTCAACTTGTAAAAAATTGTTACAATTTTTAATTTTCATTGATGTCGAATGACTTTTTAAAGAGTGTTTTATTTTATTTAAGAAATTGAGCTATTGATGCTATCGATCAATATTCATCTGTTCACATGAAAATACAGTAGAAAGAAACACAATTAAAGGCCTGCATAGCCTAATAATTTTATATGAAAACATTCAATTATTTTTGGCCTGATTCTGATGTAAATTTTCCTAGCAAAATCATTGGTGAAACTGATTATATTATATTATTTTTTTGAATGAAACGATGATTAATTCAATTTCTTTGATTGATTATCGATATGATCAATTTCGTACATCGAAACTACCGGTATCTTTTTGTTGTGTGATGATGTGTTTCTTCTCAACATCCACATTCTGTGTTTCATCCTCACCTAACTTGAAACAAATTGTTGGACCAAGAACATATCCTTGATTGGCCCTTCGATTGATAGAAATGATATAAATTCTGCGGATACAGTACTATCATTCCCCCCCAGGCCATGCACTTCTTCATAATCATATACCTCCCAACCATCACGCAGTACTGCGGCCAGTGCATCTCGAATGACCTGATGTTTCATATTTTCGATGTTTCGAATTCAGATCTCGTTGCGACAATGTTGACAGCGGTTTCTGTCCTGTCAGGACTCTGACTGGGGTTATGTACGCTGTAAGCTTGAATGTATCTATCCATTCTGATGATGATGAGTCGTTTTTGTTACAAATTAATCTATTTGCCGGAGTGTATTCTTTATAAAAAACAACAAACACCTTCTCCACTGTGTGGAAGGGCACACCATTTATCAAATGCCTTCTCTCTTATATCCTTTTAGTTGGTAGGTGTAATTTTGTTGGATTAATAATTGGGTCGAGGATCTTCATTTCTAACTTCCAACTTTTGTAAACTTATTTCTGTTTCCTTTGACATATCCCTTGATTGCGTGACAGCTGCATTGATTGCTTTCTCCAGCACATTGCAGATAATAATTGTGCTGAACAAAGGATTCCCATTTGGTGTGGAAAATGGCTATTCCCTTGAATTTTCCAGCTGTATATATTCTGTATAATATCTATATATAGTATATATTCATCATCAGTTTTATTTATTCTTAATTTGATTAATACAATGTACCCAATATGAGATTTATTATAAGTTAGGCTAAAGCTATGCTAGAATTGGAATTTTTTTATATTTTCAAATAGAAATTCAGCCTGGGGCGCTAAAATGACATGAAACGACCTTGCAGCTACAAATATTAGTTTTGGCATAATTTTTTATGTCATAAGAATGATTATGGCATCTGAATCACGCTAGAACGTATTAAAAATGATTTTAGTCTGAAAAAAATCACTGCAGGGCCAGAAGGGGACATTTCTCCTGCGGGTCGCCGGATTCGCAATAACGGGTCGTTGCACACGACTGTTCTCATGTGGCATTTTCTTTTCCAAACTGTAATCGTCCCCCCATTAATATGACCTGAATTCGCCCCTATATATATATATATATATATATATATATATATATATATATATATATATATATATATATATATATATATATATATATATATATATATATATATATATATATATATATATATATATATATATACTATATGTATTCTTTAATTTGATTAGAATGCCACAAAACTGTGAAACACTGAAACAATCAAACAATACCTAACATGATCTACAATTTGATATTAAACAGACTTTGTGCCCTAGACAGGGCCTGTAGATTGGTCAGGTATTCATGTCAATAAATATATTAACAATAGAAAGCATTAGTCCTTTGAAACAACAAAAAATTGCAATACATTTTGGTCTAATTAAATAGCCTAGTTGAATTCTTGTTCATAATCAGGCGCTGCCGAGGAAATTTAGTTCTCCAAAAATACCAACAGGTGCTGAGTAGTGGTTTCCGAATTTATTTTACGTTCAACGTTATGCTGTTGTTGGTTGTCGTCCATTACGAGACGACTGTGAGCTGTGTGTCTTGGGTGATTTACTAAACGTCGTTTACGGCGACAGGGAGTCACGATACTCCCGAAAGACTACTCTTTCGTTGGTTAGAAACATCTTGCTGCTTTCCAATCGTTTTCTGAATCAATTTGAACAATTGAACATATTTCCCCCTCTAAAGTGTAATCATGGCTTGCTAAAATGTCGGGCCTGAATAATTTGATCGTTCTATCCCCTTGCGGAGGAGATCTCTCCAGTTGTGTTTTCGTAGATGTTAGAAGATTGTACAATGGAAAAGAAACCGACAGCACGTGTAGGCCAGGCGCAGGGAAAGGGCACCACGCCAGAATCTAAAAAAGGTAGGCCCATGTTTTTCATCTGTATTTTTCACACCTATCTTGGAGCCTCCATAGGCCTACACAAAGAAAAGCCTAGGCCAAGGTTAGATAAGGGTAGGCCCTAGGCCTATGTTAGATTACAGCAATTTAAGCCTTTTAAGATAGAGCATCACCCACTTGATTATACATGATAAGGTAAATATGCATCATAGAGAAAACGATTATTTTGGAAAAAATTTCGACGAAACTGCTGGAATATGACGACATTCGATTTAGGCCTACCATTTCACAAATCAACTGCATAGGCCTAGTTCTACATCGGCATTTTGTTGTTTCAGTACTTTTACTTTTCAAGTGTGTGGACATCAAATCCTGAAATATGTGGCACCCGCCATTTTGAATAGCGACGTTGCCGCACTAATCTAACTTGTTCATCATGACTTTAATTCCATCACCCCCAATCTATCACTGTTAATGTACACGGAACATTGCAGAATGGACAGTTTACTCTTTGCCGTAACTTCCGCCAAACTTTTTTGCCAGCCTTCGCAAAGTTGTTTGCCGAGGTTGGCGAAAAAGTGGTCCCATGGTCCCGTAGACACTCATGTAAACTCGACCTGTCCTCTGTAATACGATTAAAAGTCTAGTAGGTGTACCCATGAATGACAACCCATAACGCAGCTCGGCCGAACACTGGCTTCTAACAAAGCCCCACAAACACAGGAATCTCAAGCACCAACTGGGCTGGCAATGAGGTGCTGACAGATATTAACCACATATAACCTTTTGGAATAACAAAACCAAGGCAGAAACCACATGGTAACACCGCTAGTGAATGCCACAAACAGCCGCCGACATCGCTAGTGTGTAGGCCTACCCATTGATGTGCATGAAAATGGCGGTTAGAATGATCCAGGGCTAATATCAACTACACGGTGTTTTCAAATGACAAAACGAGCGCTAAAACGACATTGAAATGCAAGTAGGCAGACATTTCGTAATAGGGAAATTATACCTTAATTACAAAATACCAACACCAAAAAAGTCGGCCTCAAAATAGGCGTTTCCTCTCTAATGCATAATTACCGATTATACTTATCCTAGAGATTTCATTAAAGGACTTGGCAATCTAAGCAATAACAAGTGTAAATCTATCAAGTGCCTTGGGTCCTGGATGTCATTACTAGTTGCAACAAAATGCCACCAGAATGTTACTTAAAGTACACACACCAGCATGCATGCCATAATCCAGCCTGGCCCTAGATTGGATTCATCCTACTCCAACATGAAATCCAGTGGAAAGTACACTGGGGAATTTCAATCGCTAAACTGGTACTTTTGACCTGTACACTATGCATGTTGATAATATTGGTAGGCCCTATGCCATTATGAACTCAATCATGTGTCCAACTGGCCGCCCACCTGGCGAAATAATTCAAAATGATTTAGTCGGCCACCGCTATCTTGGACTACTTTAATGACTTTTTATCAACTTTTTTCGTCATCAACTATGTGCCATATTCAGTCGAACTATCAAGTTAACTAGGTGACACTTGGAGCTTTCAGCCACAGCCTAGGCATACTAGTAGAAGTTATTGAAATTGACACTAATCAATAACTAGGCCTATGCAAATGCCAAGTAAACTAGGCCCCCTAGTGATTCTATTCGGCTCGAATGAAAGGGGCTTACACATTAATAGACAACACCAATAAATACGATTTACTTTTGGAAGTAAGTTTCATGTTCCTGTTTGCAGATGTTGTTGGTTTCAAAGCACTTCCGAAGACACGGCGCCGAGAATCTGTCGGTGCCAGTAGCAGTGCTGCAAGTAAATATGATTCGCCTTGTAAACCGAGCCAGTTGCAGAAGAACAAGTCTTTTGACAAGCGGCCTCGATGTCGCGGCCAGTATAATTGCGGTGGAAAGGAGGACGCCAAGGTTAGCTTACAATTTAACTTGGAAAGCTTATTCTAGATACTACCAGTCCTAGATGCTAGTAGTAGGCCTAGGCCTACTTGAATTGTTTTAGCAAACAGCAAACCACTACTGTACCGGTATGCCAAAAAATGATTATAAGTAGGGGCTTATAACATAGTTATTTGATATTTTAATGATGTCTTTACAAGCATAAGATTATTAAGAAGGTTATTTCACACTGTATGCATTTTCAATATGTTGGGAAGTAAACATTATGAGATCAACTAGGTTCTTGCAAATTGTTTGGTTTCTTCAGTATACTAGGCCTATATATTTATTAAAATCAGCCTTCTCTTATAACCCTATACTGGAGATACTGAATACTCTTGAAATACTGTCATATAATTAGTATGACTGACTATATACTAAATAGCAAAATTGATTACAGACAAATTCTGAAATAATATTAAACCAATCCAATTATTTATCTAATATAGGCCTAAAAAACTGGTGGAATTAGAAGAATATCACAAAAATGAAGCTTACTACCAGTACAATTTGCATTCTTATTCAACTAGGGCCTAGATAATAAAGTACCGGTAATGGAAATAATAAATAAAACAACACTATATGTACAACTCGTTTGTTTTCTTTGAAAAATAAAAATGACCAAAGACCGAGTGCTTTCTAGTGTTGAATAAATATTTCCATACAACAAAATGAGAAAGTGTGTATTAACGGGAGAGTAAAAAGATCGAATAGCTGATCTTTATATATGCATTATTTGTTATTTCCAGGTAGCTCCTGCCGAGTTGGCCGAATATGGGTCCGTGTTTGTTCCTGGTAGTAAGAAACAGAGTTTGAACCATCTGTTGAACTTCCACTATGCCCCGCGTGGGTCAACCAACTTCCAGCCGGGGTCAAATGCTGTGCGTTCGCAGCGTTGGCTCCCCAGCACGCACAAACACAAGTACAACAAAGAACACTTCCTGCAAGCCAAGTATGTCATGACTTGAATTTCATTTTGCTATTTATTTCCCACCCTTCTTTCTGTTACTTCAATTGAATAATTTTTAATACCGTACATACTTTTCTTTCGTATTAGGTAAAAGTCTATTCTTGCAGTGACTGGATAAAGTAATTGGGAAATATAGCTTGGTTTTAAAAAAAGATGAAACTTTCAGATCGGCTCCAATTATTGTGAAATGTACATTTTGAATAATTGTTTCAGCTGCCAGTTTGTTGTCAAGTCTGGTGGAGATTACTCGACCTATTTGTCCAACCCGGATACTTTGGTAGACTGGGACTTTGTGGAGCAGATTGTAAGTTCGTATCAAGTGTCCATTTCCGATCAATCGATCATGAAGTGTCTTTCAAATGCAGTGGCTCTTTTATATTGCTGTTGTGTTTACTCTTGCGCGACCACCTGCGCCCCACCAGGGTCATTCAGAATTGATGCATCCCAGGCCTTTCCACCCTGATCAAATATGTTTTATAATTACCAAAGTGAGATATTCAAAAATGTTTTCCAGTTTGTTAATAGCCCTACAAATAATATTAACGCATTTTCAATGATTATAACTTATATCTTTCTTCTTGATTTAAATATAGGCCCAAGTGTGCCCACGTACAATTGTATGCTACTAAGTTCTTTGCGTCCTTGTAAGCAGCGTAATATAGGCCTACTGTTATCGTGATTTCACTAATTGCACAAATTGCAATAATCTGTAAAACAGCCAAACTGGTATTGAGTTGTTGCGTCACTACAAACCAGTAGCCTATTTTGATAATTCTATCTAGTAATGATTTTAATAAACTCCCTGTGATCGGTCGACAGCGCGTGCAGAGCGACGAGACGCTGAACTGCCCGATCTGCCTGAGCCCACCGATCGCAGCCAAAATGACGCGATGCGGTCACGTTTTCTGCTGGCCGTGCATTTTGCACTACTTGGCGCTTTCGGACAAAACTTGGCGTAGCTGTCCAATATGCTACGAAGCTGTGCATAGAAATGGCCTAAAGAGGTCAGTTTTCACTCGTACATACATGTGTTGTATCCGTGTACTTGGCTAAGATGTTACAAAAAATGTAGGCCTTCGTTTCAGGCTGCGATGAAAAATGATAGATGTCTTGATCGAGAATTTGAAGGCCTCCTGCAGTACCCAAATATCAATGTACAATGTACACGATAATATAACATCATAATTAATTTTCAATCATAATTTATTAAATAAATAATGTATATGAATCTAGCAATGCCTCTTATTGAAACATGATACGAAACTCAATTCATACCGTGTGTTTTTTCAAAGAATAATCAGTTATAGGCCTAGGCCTACTTGATCTTCAGTTTTGAGGGTCGGTGCTATCACTACTAGGCGATAGTGAATTGTCCAATGTACTTATGCAACTTATGCTGCTCATCTGTGTGTGTGTGTGAGTTCAAGAGTATTGAATTTTTGTTTTTAATTATTTTATTGGCCAGCCAGAATGTTAGTAGTGAAAAGACAATTTTCTCTAGCCTGGTTCCCACTTCCAATTTATCTTGCCGTCCGAAAAAATTCCGGACGGAAATTCTCTTCTGTCCAATCACAATCAGAACGTCTTCGAAATAATATGGCTTATTTCGGCCTGAACTCGTTGTGGGAAAGTTGGTTCAAGGGAAAAAAATGACCGAGATGAGTTTTGTCGACTGTCAACTGACATCTATGCTACGTCCTTCCGGTTATTCCAGAAGGCACTTAATCTGACATCCAATCACTAGACCTCAAAGCTAGTTGCAATTGTCCATCTCTTCACATTTCTTTGGATTAAATTCTTGGGAGCCGCTGGTATGAAAAAGTTTGTGAATCAATAGAACTGTATCGTTATGAAAATCGTTGTGTAAACCGGTGTCCGAATTTTGGTCCAATATCGTTGCCGATGACGAGACAATAATCGAAGTGGGTAACGAGGCTTTGGTGATTGTTGACTATATTCCTACTTGCGGTTTTCAGCGTTGTAGCCTTGCAGCACAGTCAAGTGTCTGTGGGAAATGAGGTGACCATGTTGCTGATGTGTCGCGAGCGAGGCTCACTCGTGGCCACTCCAATTGGCCAGAGTGAATACCGTGCGACCAATCAGTTACTGTCTGTGTCCGAGACAACTGTTGACACAATCTACTCAAAACTGCTGCTTGCTACACCAACAGAGGTAAGACTGTCGACTAGTTTCATGCCGTCTAATGATGAAAAATGATCTGTTTGTATTTTGTGCTTATGTGATTATGTTTAGGGTCGTCAATCATTAGAAACATTGCAAACATTTGAAAAATGGTCGAAGTATCGCAATTATTGTCAATCGATATTGACAATAATGAATAAAAAATGTTGAACCGAAAAGAATTACAATTGAAGTTGAGAAACATAAAGTTGCAGAGCAGGGAATTCTTAGGTAGCTTGTAGTTATCTGCACAGTGCATATGGAAGTCACCAACTGACGGTTTTTATGCATAGAAGAGGCCCGTGGCATAGGTCTCGCATGTGATTAGAAATTCCCGGAAGCAGCGTATTATTTTAGTTATTTACATTTATAAATTGATATAAATCATTGTTTTATGTTTTGATATTGAATTTATCGAATATGGAAAATTCAATATCTAATTCTAATAGAAGTCCTAAAACATCAAATCGATTGAAATCGAATGGCAACCTTAATTATTTTATAGATGATAAGAAATCTATGAAACAAAAACTGTAAACTTTGGTGCCATAAAACAGGATTATTTCTTCCTTCCAAAACTTACTTAATTTGTTCAACTTTTTCTTATTCTTGTCTGATTTATTATAGGTGTTGAACATTCTGGCTAGTGAACGCAGTCAGCTAGAAACGCAGTTGTTAGAAGAGCAGGGCTGCCCCGAGTTGTGTTTCACGGAGCAAGCGCTGGATCTGTTGTCGCAGCGATTAAGCACGCTGAATGCAGTCGAGGAAACGGACGTTGTCGACGTCAGAAAGGCGATCTGCGACGATCAGGTCTTTCACGAACTGCCTGAGGCACAATTTGTAAGCGAATAGATGAATCTTACACTTGTCATGTGTAACTTTTAATCTGATCTTGTTGTATAATATAGGTACATGTCGAGTGATTAGGTAGATCCCAAGGTCCAATTTTAAAATCTTTGCCAGTAGCCCTACAGTAATTGACATTAGACTTGTAAATTTAATTTTTAAATTTCTTTCCATCCATTATTTGTCGATATTTTTATTCACACCGCCAATTACAATATATTGATAGTTTTGTGTATCTTCCCGTAATCTATTGATAGATTCTCCAATCTTGATCTATTTTACTACGTAGAGCCTCGATAGCACAATTCAAGTAGGGTCGGCGTAGCCATGATGAGTAGCGTAGGGGTTCAGAACAGTCACTATGATGGCTGGCAGCTTGACCAGTGGATCATTGACGGTCCGAGACTGCGTGACTTCACTGGCCAGTCTGGAATCACCGCTAGTCTGAGCCTACCAATCCTGCGTTATGTGACAATCGGTTTCATACGGACGACTTTCATACGTAAAAAAAATACAAAATAAAACTGCATTCATCTTGCGACATTACTAACTTCCACTTTATGTAACAGTAATAATAATCTGTGTTGTTACTTATGGCAGGGCTTTCCAACTAGATACCTTGGAGGGCCATTTTTTTTATGGGAAAAGTTGAGGTGGGCCACACAGTAATTATTGTCCAATGATTTTTATTCATTTTTCACTCGTTTTCAATATGGTACGCCGGCACAAAGAACATATTTTTAATACACACATATTCAAGCATATTCAATAACTCACCTGTTCCCCCCTTGCCATAAACGCTCGAGTGTTTCGACCCGCCAGACCCCCTGCCTCGCGCCCCTCATCTTTCTAGCACGCGCTGACGCAGCAGTGTCGTGTGCTTGTCGGGGCGACTGACAGCTAATGTTGAATGATAGGAAATACAGATTTCAAAGGATTTTCATATCAGTAGCGACTTTTGGACCGACCCTAAAATTAGGAAAAAATCACATTTATGAAGAAAAAAAATCCAACTCAGAATTTTCAAGTTCAGCTGAATTTGAACTTGGACTTGAACTCGAAACTCGAAACTTCAATTAAAAAATTCAATTGCTAAAAATGTTATAAAAAATTATGTTCTTCACCCATTTGAAGCTTGGTCAAGATTAACTTGTCAGTAGAATAAGTAGAATCGATAGTCTCAAGTTTTTACCATTGATTTTGTAGCAGTGACTTTTTATCTCTAGGCATTGGTATACAATTGTGCTTTTGAAGATAACGAAGCTGGATCCAAGTTGGAAGTTCCCTCTGGCGGAATGAAAGAGAAACTTGACGACCTTCAAGGTCAGCCAGACGATTCCGAGAAGCTCGACGTGTTTGAAGATATGCATGCGCCATCAGGGGATGAAGCGATGATTCGTAATCGCTACGAGAGTATCAGCAGCTCGGAGGGAGGCTCCACGATGATCACTGCCGAGGATTTGGAGATCCATCAGCCACATGCTGTTGCTCCAAAACAGTTCTACTTTTATCAAGGTAAGCTGGCTTTATGAATCTTTTTATCATATGTTTGAAATGTCAGTGATGGATGGGCCTCTTTTCAAGATCGCGACTAGTTACGACGAATTGAGAAAGATTTTCTATAAATCAATAATTTTATATTGCCTATTTACATTTGTTTTGAATTTTTTAAAAGTAATTGTTTGATTCATCTGTAAGATATATAGAAAAACTATATATTTAACCTTTCTTGAAGGTAGTTTTACGATTTTTCACTCTTCGCTGATCTATCACGTTTGCAAACACAGTGTAGCACTTTCGCATTTGGCCCATTTGGAATATGTACGTATTGTCCTCCTTCTGAACAAAGAAATCATTCGTCCTCCCGCTCATATGGCCTACGCTCTTGTTTTAACCAGCATTGCTTTCATTCCAGCGAGTGATGGTCAGCATTTGTACCTGCACGCGCTGAACGTGCGTATGCTGGAGATGCAGTACGGGTCATTGAGCGCGTGCCCGCCCACAATACGCGGTTTGGTCGTCGAGAAGGAGGCCGGCTCGATGACAGAAGAGCTGCGTAAACGATTGCGATACCTGCAGCACCTGTCCGTCACGTGCCAGTTCGAAGTAGCCGAGATCGACTTGAGGCCACCGTACGTCGCCAAGGATATTCTGTGCAATTTCCAGGGTAATAAACTATTATTGATACTATCTTCTAACATATGTAGTCCTATGTGCAAAATAGCCTTCGCCGTTGATACATCTTAAATCTAACAATCGATTAATACAGCTATGTACGTACATATAATTATGAAATTCTTTAAATTCTGTATTGTAGGCCTTCTGTGGCTGAATCAAAACTCGTCATCTCGTTGAAGTCAGCCGTGATTAAAGTCCAATTTAATAAGTTTACTTGTATCGGGTAGTCTTTTCAGTTGATTGAATCATTGGATGCATATTGAAACTTTCCTTTTAATGTTGGCTCACCTGTTGACTTCTTGATTGGGCTAGTTTTAAAGGATGTTACCCTTTATGAGAACTATTTGTTTAAAGAATGACATTGAATATATTTTGTTCATGTTTAGTTTATTAGCTTTTATTATTGAAAATTGATGATTTTGTACTGTTTGAATATTAGAAATGTTTGTTTTCACAACCACCTGATACTTAATTTCCATTCACATTCTTCCTTCCAAGTCGTTCTTTCACATTTACATTAAGGTCAGTATTTGTTGAGAATGTACCATTTGGAGTCAATGCTCACATGATGTTCATTTTTTGATTTATTCATTTTACAAATTGCGTAATCTTGAACTGTGTTGCTTTCTAGATTAGGATCAGATGAATTGTGGAATCCAAATTAGTGTTGGCCCGCCCTCAAACGTCACAAAACAGAACATCCAATCAAATGGGCTTTGTTATGTGGGAAATTTCACATTTACCCATCAGAGTATCTCTATATGCCCACATAAAGTATAGATTCAAGTGGCCTGGCGATTAGATCACTAGTGGTCAATTGCCTAGGCGTTTTAGCGGCGTACGTCTGCATTTAGTGTTAATGTTGCGTTGTGATGGGGCCTCAAGTGGCCAAAGGGAACTGACATACGGTTTGCATTTCAGAGCAGCTGGAGATCAGACGCAGGCGGCGCCAAAGTCGTGCCAAGCAGGAGCGCCGTCGCGAGAAGAAGATCAACGAGGTGGAGGACAAACGTTGGGGACGCAACACGTCTCGCAATAACGTTCATATCGAGTCGACGCGCCACTTTCCGCAGTGGGGGGCCGAGGTGCAGTCGTCTACACAGCATGCGGCCAGGTAGGGTACAGACCTCACAATTGGTCACCATTTTAGCCTTCCTCCGTTGCTCAGTCAGCTAAAGCACCGCGTTAGAAACTTCAGTCACTTTCTTGAGCGTGGGTTCAAGTCTCGCAAAGGGCATGGGTTTTTGTAAACATCCTTTCACTTATCATCACTTGATAGCTCCATAATCACCTGCTCATTTGTACCCCTGCCTAATCTAGCTGTTGATGGGGTCATTGAGCAAACAATAATCAATCAATCACTGGTCACCATTTTGATTAACCACTTGACAAGCACTGGCGCACAATGTGTCCACTGGGATCGTGCTGCACAAGCTGCTGGCGCAGATACGCGGCACACTTTCTAAAATGTTTCATTCTATCTCTCTACAAAATGATGTCATGTTGACATGGGACTGAAATCTGGGAGATAGATGTATTGAGAAATAAGTGTTGTTTTTTCTCTTTGTTGATAGAATACGCTAATGTATTGGAAAATGATGAAATACAGTTGGCTGTTATTCCAAAACATCGTTCTAGGCTACATGTGCCAAATTGACAAGCCTCTGAACGCTAAATACAAGTAATATCAGCGAATTTAAGGCACGGGTTTTTGTAAACGTTCTTTCACTTCATTGTTTCATTATCACCCGCTCATATGTACCCCCGTATAATCTAGCTGTTGGTGGGGTTGTTAAGCAACAATAATACAAACTTGCGTCTTGTTTTGGTGCAGCGTCAGTCCAGCTGTGTCGAGCCTAGCTAGCAGTCCCAGAGAGTTGGTGTCTCCGATCACAGCAGCAGTCGAGGCGTTGGAGATCAACCCTCAGCCAGAGCAGCTGGGCGGGCCGTCATTCGCACAGGTAAACATAACACCCACACACAGGCATTCACAGTAGTGATGTCTTTGGGAAACAAGCTTGGAACGGTGTACCGGCCGAATTATCCAGGTAATACCTGAGTAATTTCGCAAACAAAACAAGAAAATGTTGGTGTGTAATATAAAAGAAATGAAAACAGTTATCACACTGTACTTTTGATTGTGGAATTATATCTGCAAAATAATTATTATTCTCATTACCAGTATATTGAATCTCTGCAGAGAGAATATGCCTAGATATTATTATTACGAGACTTTTAGGTTGAAAAGTTTGAGGAGGAAGGGGGGAGGTAAAAAAAACAAACGATGGAGGATGATGCGAGATTGAGTATATTGTAACAGCTTGCATTTGTGCGGCTTATATACCATTTTCCATATTGCTGGTACCTGGGTAATGTATTACCCGTACGTGACCCAGGTACCCGTAGACATCACTAATTCACAGTTTACATACTGTTGTACCAAATTTACACGGTTGTTACGTATCAAGGTTGTATAAATAGTTGTTTATAACTGAAATGGCTTGACCAGTTACCAGCATTCTGAGCCATCGTTCAGGAGACCGGGTTCCGATTCTCACCATGGTCGACCATTCTGCCAGGTTTAACGTGGTTTCCTTCATCATTAAGGTGAATACTGGGATGGCAATCTAGCACTGGACCATGACCATTTCTTTCCCACTACAGTGAAATCTCTATGCATCGTTCCTGGATCTATTGTTTGCCTGCTTGTACCATTCATTTTTTCTCACTCTTCTCCCATTTCATCAATGTTCAATTTTCCTGGATGTATCATTTTCTTGCATGGATGGTTCTATTGGTACCTTGGAAAACGATGGATAGAGGTTCCACTGAACCCAAACCTCCTGTAGGCCTACTTGTTTCAACCGTTTTCAAAGCGATCCGCTCAACTGCGTCGGTTTTAGTTGCAGTGCCACTAAAGGTGAATTAAAGCACCCGCGCTTTGGTGGTGTGGTCAAGGAGGATGGTCGCTCGAAACCGCCTTATGTCGGGAATATAAGTAGGCCTTTAATGAAAGAAAAATAACGTTCATCTCATCTTCCCATCATCTCATTTGTCATACACTGACGTCAAAAGATCTTCATCATTACAGGGCATCGTTGAGCCCAATATAAAAAAACTAAGGATTGGATGTGCGTTCGTGTGTGAGTTTGTACTTTGAATTTTAATATTTGCTCATTTGTACCCATTAATAACTGTGCTGTTCGTGGTATCGAAAATATGAGTACAGTTGAATCTCGATGCATTGTTCCTGGATTTATCGTTCTCCTGCTTCGTTCGTTAATTTTGTCCCGTGAAGTTCATAACACCAACCTTGAATTTCTCTACACTTTTCGTTTTTCTGTATTGAAAAACGAATGAAGTTCCAATGTATTAAATTATCCAAGGGAAATGAAAACGTCATTTATGAATGACTAAATCTTTAGAATACAATACATTGAATAACAGTACATGAGTATTCGGTGGCAAATATCCCAATATCATAATTCTTGAAGTATTTGTGTGAATGTTAATTGAAAATGCAGTTTCTGATGAATGTGTCACGAGTATTATATTATGTCCAGATGCTGCGAGAAGGCAAGAATGTGAGACCCGATTGGCCGTCGGTGACTCATAAACCCGTCGTGTCGTCCCGAGCGGCCCGACCCCGGGGCGGTTCAGACAGCGAGCCGGAGCCAGAGGGATATGTGCCGGCGCCGTCTTTCAACCAGAGCTTCAGCGCTGCCATAGCGCTGGCACTGGAGAAGGCAGAAGCCCAGCAGTCGCAAGGTGAGCTACCCTTATATTAGCTCACTCCATTAGTCTTTTTTGTGTTACAGAATATTCGACTTTTCAACGTTTTGAGGAGTAGATTACAAACTATAGTTATGTAATTGGTTTTAATTATTTTTTTCAATTTTTAATATTGATGAATTGATGACAAAGTAGACACAAGGAAGATTGTACGAATATAGCATATATGAACAAACTCAATGTAAACATATGGCTGAGAGTACTTAAAGAGAGCAGTAAATGAAATAGTGTTCAGTGAAACCTCTATGCATCGTTCCTGGATCCATCGTTTTCCTGCTTGTATCATTCATTTTTTCTGACCCCACTCCCATATAATCAATGTTGAATTTTCCTGGATGGATCGTTTTCCTGCATGAATAATTTTTTATTCCTGGTCCCTTGAAAAACGATAGATAGAGGTTTCACTGTAGTAGGGTCTCAGTTAATTAAATTAAGGAAACGAGTAAAAGTTCAAAGAAATTGCTTTCTAGTTTCCTTTTGAAATTTCATGTAGTAACAGATTAATCTTGATTTTAGTGATGATTTTAATTATATCATAATTCCTAACCTTTAATTGAATCGAGGATCAAGGCTAAGGCCCACTTTTATATTTCTAAGGATTGTTTCGTTTCTGTTTCAGTTGATGTTTCCCAAGGTTCAAATAAGAAGAAGAAGAAGAGGGCTAAGCAGACTCTCTTGTTTGCTACATCAATGGCCTATACTGGCAAATGAATGCTAATTACACTTCAGTTTAATTTTCTAACTTGTTGTGCACTTGTTACTAAAAACAGTTACCTTATTTCATCTTTCCTCACGTGCTTATACTTATAGTAGACCGACAGTAGAATGTTGACGGAACAACAGTCTGATTGGGAAATAAATGTGAACTATCGTTCAACATTCTAAAATAGTTACTAAAAGTTTCTTGTTAGTATCACTCTTTATCATTTCATCACTGACGAGTCTACATATACTACTTTATGTGGAGTGAAATGTTGATACAAATCATACAACGGATTGTTTTCAACACATTTTACTTGTTGATAATCTAATTATTGATCCATGAGAGACAAAGGTGGTCTTCCGACTGAATTGTAAAAACTTCGGTAATTATAGAAACTCACACACCACAGCTTTGAACATTCAATGCTTTTGTAAGATGTTGTGTTTATAATTGTTAATCTTGCCTTGAAACATGGACCCTCAAAATACCACAGTTATGCAAATATAATTTGTTATGTTGGTAGATAGCCTTCTACTCTCGTGGATACAAGTATACGCATAGTTGTCATACAATGGACATCTGGTCGACGTTGTATTAATATTTCACGAATCATGGAAATCTTCATGTTTTTTTCCCATACCTTTGAATGTGTAACCAAGCATATACTTTATGAATGTTGATTTATTGATTAGACCTAATTAAGGCGAATGAAGATTTGAGCGGTTTGCATTGGGAAGCCTCGGACTCAGTAACAACCCTTGTGAGTTTGTATTCAACTTTCAATAAAAACATGTTGAACTAATGTCATGATATGTATTCAATTTCTGTTTTTCCTAGTTATCCATTTCAAGTGTGGAATATAATGGTTCAATCCAAGAAATATAGTGAATAATAAGTAATAATTAGTGGTAATTGTCCTATTTATTGTTGTATTACATTGTTAGTGATAAAAATAACATCCTTGATATTACTCAAGTATGGTACTGGTATCCACTCATTCTTAAGGAGAGAACCTTATTGGAACGAGATGATTGATCTGAACCTACTTTTGAGGATATGATTATATAAATATTTATGCAGTCATAGCAGTATCTATAACCGAGTTTATGGTCCATAATATTTGTCTTGAAACATGCCATGCTATTGCTATCTGTATAGTTGGAATAACGAAGATCACGTCAATGCCCATTATACATCAAAATATTCACTTTAATTAGTGGCTTTTCTGAGAAGCATAAAGTGCTATAAATCCTATAATTGAAGTACATATTTAATTGTCTGGAAATAAGCCTCGAGGGGAATTATATATGACATGCAATGCCAAAGACCTTAGGCCAGGTCAGTGCATTAAGCAGGAAGTGCTTCTGGAACAAGTTCTTTGTCAAGAGGTCATCGTCCTCTAGAGACTTACCAGAACTGAAGTTGCAGTCAGTATCTCTCTAACTACCAGTAAAGATGGCAGTGATTCTTCTGCTACTTTTATCTGTTGCATTGGTTACTTGTGCACCAATTGATGGTGACTTTTACGACCAGCGCCAAAACGGAACTCACAATGTCCGCATTGATATCGATAATATCGTGATCATGCATGCTCCTATGGAATCGTTGCTGGGAATGTTGGGAATGGGATCAGAGAGCGGTGATAGCGAGTCCTTGCAGCAACAGTTGATGGCTTTGGCTAGCCAATCGGGCCTTGGAAAACCATCGAGCACAACTGTCGCGGGGAGTGAAGGAGTAACTGGTAGCACTGCTACAGTGGAAGAAACACTGGCACAGAAACGCATGAAGAAGAGGCGGTAAGGGTATTTTCATTTTTTTTCAAATGAGTTGATTTTTATCAATTTGTATCAATTTTGGACTAACTGTGAGTGTTCAAAATATTTTTTTGTTTATTACTTTTTACTAATTTTGCATCATTTTGGTGCCATTTATTTGCTTTCAACAAGAAACATTTTGATGTTGTGTCATGTAGGCCCGTAGCATTGACCATTTTGATAACAGTAATTGTATTGTTTCACATAGGCCCACCTAAAGTGGTAATATTTCTTCTGGAGTACAAGTACAGTACTAAAATAGGTTGCAGGTTATTAAGCTAATAACGCATTATTCACAGAATGTTACCACTTTAAATATTAATATTATTACTGGAAGGTTTTTCTGAATAATGATATTTTAATACTATTACTGAATATTATTGCTCGCAGGATCTGCAAGTGGTAATTATACATTGATTCAGATTTGCCACAAAAATTGCCAAAAAAGCAAGATCGGACAGCTAATTTCGTTTTACAGGCCCGAATGTTACCACTTTAAATATTAATATTATTACTGGATGGTTTTTCTGAATAATGATATTTTAATACTATTACTGAATATTATTGCTTGCAGGATCTCTGCAAGTGGTAATTATACATTGATTCAGATTTGCCACAAAAATTGACAAAAAACCAAGATCGGACAGCTAATTTTGATTTACAGGTCCACAAACATGAACAAATTACAAGTTTCAATGTGAAAATACAAATATCAATTTTTATTCCATTTTTTTAGTCACTCAAAATGAAATATTTTATTCCAACCATGACAAAATTAACATACCTATTTTGAATCATCAGAGTGCATCATTTTATTCTTGTATTGGTCAGTGAGAGTTCAAACTTCATACACAAATATACAAAAAGCCCATGTAAGGAAAAGAATACCTTTAGAATGGCTGAATTAGTCAATTTAAATTCAACAGATTTATTCACGATGAAAGAAAATGAAGAGAATTTAAAAATCAGTTGACATTCGAATTAATTACGAAAATTGGTCAATTTTAACTAGAAGTAACACTTTCCAATCGTTGGCAGAATGCTTTCAACTAGTCTAGAAAGAAAAAGAATAATTGTTGCAAATTCAAAGACGACTTTCAAGCAAGTTCTAACAGAAAATACTTTATAAAAAATTTTATAAAATTTTATCTATGACAGATGATAATCAACACCAGAGACGATAAAGTAGCATAACTAGAAAGTAGTACAACTTTATCGACTCTTGTTAGATATAATATTTCAATTTCAATAATAGTTCTACAATTCTCAATGAAATATATATTTTTTCTTCTTCTATTATCATACGTTTATTTATAAAAGGTGTATAATGTGCCACTTTGTGTAATATCTTTTGCAGGAATAGTTGACATTTTATTGTAGAAAAAAAGCCATGCACATAATTTGTCTTGAACATGTTTTTGTCGCTATATCGTACCCACAACGTATTCTTGTTATGTGCCAACAGGTCTCAGATGCGCCTTTCAGCTTACCTCACACCTCTGATTGGACTCAACAAGAACTGAAACATGTTCTCTCTCTCTCTCTCACTCTCTCACGCTCAGGTTGCTGCTGTGAATGCATGATAACCAAATGCAAATGACATGTCAAGATAATCTGTGATCTGCATTCAATGAATGTAGTTATTTTCTATGAATGAATTTACATATTTATTTACATATTTACGGTATTTATTTCACTTATTTATTTATGTATGTGTATAAAGTACCTGTTTTTGAAGCACTCGTGAAATACATGAATATAGATACTCATAAAAGTGTACCCTGATTATTCTCCTTAAGAATCTAATTATAATCCCAAAATATCTGCAAATTGAGTATTTTGTCCATCTTTTTTTGTCAATTTTGTAATAATTTTTTTGTGATCCGATTGAATTAATTTTCTGAATATTCGCAATTTTAATATGGATATAAATATATATATATATATATATATATATATATATATATATATATATATATATATGGATATAAATATATATATATATATATATATATATATATATATATATATATATAAATTTATATATATATATATATATATATATATATATATATATATATATATATATATATATATATGTAAGTATATATATATATATATATATATATATATATATATATATATATATATATATATATATATATAAATATATATATATATATATATATATATATATATTTATATATATATAAATATATATATATATATATATATATATATATATATATATATATAATATACATATAAATATATATATATATATATATATATATATATATATATATATATAATATACATATATATATATATATATATATATATATATTTATATTGGGCTTAACAATGCACTGTACCGATGACTACGATCTATTGGCGTCGGTGAATGAAATATGAGATGGTGGACGATGAGATAAAAGTATATTTTATTAGGTGTTTTTGAATAGTGGAAAGGAGTCCGTCGTGGCCTTCTGTTAAGAAACCTGTTATTGACCTGAACCACTTCTCTATGCCTGAATGACAGAGGAAAACACGAAAAACCCCTGTCAGGATTGTCGCCCATGGAAGGAATCGAACCCCAGTCTCCTGAATGACGGCTTAGTGTGTTAGCCACTCGTCATATATATATATATATATATATATATATATATATATATATATATATATATATATATATATATATCTGTGTGTGAGTGGGTGTGTGTGTGTATTTAGGTATGGGAAACATGTCTAGACTTCAAATGTAATTAATATTTTTTTGATTTGATGCGATATAATGAATCATCTTGATTACTTTTAACGACTATCTTGAGAGTGTGTATGCACGCAATAATTATAATACCATACCGGTACCTACTGTAAGACCTGTTGAACATTGAACTTTATAATGTGCATTGCATTTGAAATGTATAATTTAGGTAATTTATGTATCTTTTTCCGAAAATATATTTCAGAATAAAAAATAATTGGAATATCAACGAATTCAAGGATTGAATTGATGATCCTTACAGGTCTAACCTCTATTACCTCATGGTCACGAAAAAATCATACATTCTTGTCAGTCGATTCGTTTTGATGTGCTCGATAATAATATCAAAACATAGATGATAGGCTAACCGGGATAAATTTTGAGATATATAAATTCAAATACTGGATGTTTCCCTATCACTCAAAACGCAACCTTCAAATTTCATGCGTTTTCATTGTTTAACAGATCATTAAAATACACTAAAAGTAATGACATTTAATCCAAAAACTTGTTTTACTGTGGATGAAGATATTATGAATAGAATTATGCAAAAATAAATATAGTTACCCTTTCTCATTTCTGAATCACACTCATTTTAAGAGAAAAAATAGTTGATTTTCCACCAAAATGAAGTCAAAATAGCAACTTAATAATTCATTTAAGCGCTGAAACTTCGACCAAAATAATATGACAGTGTTTCTGATGCAATTTCATTTCAAGAATACACATGTTCAATAAAGCTTAACTCAAATTTCTCCAATTTAGAATCAATTTCAAAATAACTCTTTGACTCTGCTGACTAAACGGCTATTAGACTTTAAGGATCTTTTTCGGAAAATATTTTTGGAATAAGAAAAATAACTAAAATGGCAATAAATTTAAATATTGACTTATATAATTTGTTCAACGATTCATGTTCAAACGATCCCGTCCTTTGTGAAACAATGGTTTCATGAAAAAGTTATGAAAATAATTTGTAACTCAGTGTATCAATCACTCAAACCGTTTTCGAAAAACCAATTATTTACTCAATTCTGTCTCTCCCATCTTATATCACGACTAATCTATCTGTCTCTTTCCTATTAACTGATTTGTTGTATACTCGATCATTTCTATTATATTTAAATAACATTCACGTTTCATTTATAGATGAAGTATTTCACAATCTCCCGTTTTTAATCTTTAAATTTTTAAGTAATATAATTATTTCTCATATTTATTTTGTGTATGTTGATTTAATAGCGTGGGCTCCACAAAATTGATATTTAATTGATATAATTAATTGATAGACCAATTATTTCCGACTTCAATGTCTACACTATTACCAATACGCAATTTTTTATATCAATTGTATTATGAAATATAACGCAATGGCTTATTGTGAAATTTAATATAACTAAACTAACTTTTCAAGTGGCATTCCTTTCAAAATGTCGAAAAAGAAGAACGAAATTTCATGATAAGCTCATTATCAGTTTTAAAATTCACTACTTCGTTGACAAGCTCGAACCTTTTAATTATAATTTATTTTCTTATAATATTTTGTATCAGAAATATTACATTTTTATTAAGAGTTGGCTCATCGCCACCATAGCCATATAAATTCCATCAGAAGCAATAAAAAAGTACTTATAAGATATGCCTAATGCAAATACTTCTATTGGTAATAGGGGGCCTACAAGTAAATATGAGGAATGAGCTTTCCTATACAATATATTGTCCCAACAATAAGGCATATAAAATATGCCATTATTGCTACGTTGCCGTATTGTTTCATTAAAATAATAGTACTGTATACAAATAACTAATATGGTAGAACTGCATTTTCACAGTTTTTTTATCACTTGATATTATAACTCAGTTCAATCTCTAGCACAAGCCATGAAGTTGTTTTGTATTTGATAACTTGAATAAAATTGATAACTTGAATAAAAACGATATTTCAATTCATGGATTTTATTGGAGATAATAATCTCTGTTTGAGTAGCTGAGCAGAGAAGTATACCATGCATACCAAAAATAATTTTGAAAATCCTCTACAATATAGACCTACATCTATACTATTCTCATATATCTAGCTATACCAGCATGGAAAGCAGTTTGTCGTACGCGGGTTTCGAACTCGGCTACTCGGGTCACACAACAATCAACAACCACGCCAAGAAACAAATAAAAAAAAAACTCAATAATTGCCACACACTTTGTGACCTTCCAAGCAAACTTGTCCGAGATATATCTACTTTCACAACCGACCTTCCGTCTCTTCTATCCTTCTCTGTCGGCGATCACGAGTCCCGACCTGTCACCAGATCGTCCAAATACCCCCCAGCGACTAATCAAGCATACAAGGCAGCCGTGATCTCAGAAGTTGCTGAACAGTCAAGTCAGTCAGTTGTGCAGCACAATGCAGTGGGTATTGTTAGTGTTAGGGTGCTACATGTGTGCTGCAGTCGCCGCACCCCTCACCTACCACGATCAGAGGCAGCATGGCGATTACAATATCCGAGGAAGACTCCAAAACTTTGTCGTATTTATCATTCCTACGTCCAGCTTCAGTGTATTCGACTTCATACCATCTAGGCGACAGGACACCAGGAATTTCTACATGCCACGAGAGTTCCAACAGGATGTTAGGTATCCAATATTACAGAAGAAGTCATTCCAGGTAGAAGAAGAAATGTTGGTGGAAGAACCTGTTGAGATACGTCTGGAACAGAGTGTCCAGTCCTCCCAGGATGAAGTGGTACCTGTTGATATAAGTCTGGAGCAAGTCAAGAAGGCGAAGATCATTTCGACGACTTTGAAGAAGACGGACAAGGAAGTTTTAGTGGATAAGCTACGAATTCCCAAGTTGGTTGTAACACCCGAGACCCAGAAAGACAATGCTAAGAGTGTTATTGGGTTGCCGTTGAGGGGACAGAAGGGAGTTGTAACTGATACCCAACAAGACAAAGTACAAAGTGTGATAGGGTTGCCGTCGATGAGTGGACAAAAAGTAATCGCCTCTCCAGCGAACGATGAAGTGAAGAACGTTGAAGGGTTACCGTCGTCCAGTGCAGAGGATGTTAAAGTGAATCCCAAGGCTGGTAGTGCCAAGGCAGACCGGAGGCTGGATGTTGATGCTGCGGTGACCGACGACAAGGCTGCGTTGAACGAGAAGATCAAGCTGCTCAGTGCTGGTATAGAGATCTGTTCACCAGACCAGAGAAGGGATGATGAAGGCAACTGTCAAACGATTAAACAAAAGTACAGGTGAGAAAACGTCTATTCAATTCTTCATCAAAATGATCTCCAGTTCAAAATAGTCATAGAAGCTATAGGCCTAGCTGTGTGTAGAATATGAAATATTTCTATTCATTTTGTTTAATATACAGGCCTGATATTTAATATTTATTAGATTCTTGTATACATTGCATTGAACTTGATTTTAATCTGGACTCATTTATCTAGTGATTTAGATTTTAGGCATGAGTATACATCTCACAAATTGGGACGGGTGGTTGAGTGGCTAGTACATTGAGCCGTCATTCAGGATTCCCGCTATGGTCGACCATCCTGATTTTTCGTGTTTTCATTCTGTCGTGTAGGACAGAGGGAAACCACGAAAAATCATACTGAGATGGCTTCTTAACAATAAGCCACGACCTAGCTCTTCCCACTATCCACGAAACACCCAATAAAATAACACTTCACCTCATCATTCAACATTCACAGACGCCAATAGATCTTAGTAGTACAGTGCGTCGTTTAACCCAATATCAATATTACCAAATATCACAAATTCCAGTCTATTAGAAAAGAAGGACCCTTAAATTAAAATATTTTTCATCTACATTATTTATGTATTAATATAGCCTATGCATGAAAAATATCTTAATGTATGCATTTTGAACTAGAGGCTATATATAATGTGAGTTATTTAAAATTCTGAACAGTCGGGTGAGAATTGAAAAGTATAAGAAATTACTCGACTCTTATCAAAGAAAATGGGTAGGATATAGAATATATTTTCATTGGTTTTTCATAAAGGTTGTGATGTTGTCTCGTAGTCGAAACGGCAACGTATAATTTTGTGTCCACGAAAGAATAAGATCACCCACTGACATAACAAATGCAAATATCACCGTTATATTTGTAGCTGTGGGATTTTCAGGGTATTGTGATCTTTCGTAGGGAGGTTTATGGTGAGAAACGAAACTACATTTTTCAAAAGCGTTAAATTCTTGAAGTTACAGTGATATTATGTAAAACCTTTGAAGTTTTTACAATTTTTCAGTTGGTTTATGACCTCTCCTTTCGTAGATACAAGAATAACTTTCCAATATTGCTTTATAATTTCCCTATAACTGAAAGAAAACTGTAGATTAGAAACTATGGACGATCTTTCATCCAATTAATATACTGGACAATTATAGCTTAGTTATACCTGCAAGTTATAAGGTTGGTCGTGTGCCCATTATAAATTATAATGCTATACAATCTACATTTACTTTCGTCTCATCCACCGTTTGTCAGTTGATCGGTTCAAACTCGATCTGATCTGATCGATAATCAATGCCGATGAAAAGAAACTGATCAATCATACATAGATCGTTAAATTATCTTGCAAACATATTCTTAGCAGTACTTTTAAAAACTCTTCAAGCATATTGATGAGTTAATGACCTCCTTTGGTTCATTGTGCTCACCTCAAAGCTTAATCGTTATTTCTTATTTTTCGCTTTTATAATAATACGTTGCATTTTATTTTTTATTTTTTGCTTTTATAATAATAGGTTGTATTTTATTGTCTATTTCGGCATTCGGTTACAACTACGAGTATCAAAATTCAATGTTAATAGTGTGTTTATTTATTTGTGTTTTTTCATTCACTAATTTTTTATATATTTATTGATTCGTTGATTCATTGTTCATCGATTCATTTATCTATTTTTCTATTAATTATTGATTAATTAATGATGCATCATATATTTATTCATTCATTTATCCACTTAATAATTTATTCATCAATCAATTCATGAATTCATCATTTATGAATTCCGAGGATTAATCAATTGATTGATCAATTTAGTGCTTCTCTGTTCCTTCTTCCATCATACTTTCTTCCTTCCTTTCTTTCTTCCTTTCTCTATCTCTTTTCCCTCTCTTCCTTTCTTTCTGGATTTTTAATGTCAATATATCGGTAGTTTATAAAATTTGATGAAATTTTGTCTAGTTTTGGGCATAGTTTTGGAAGATAATATAATATTATTACTTATGATTATGGAACAATTGTGTTCATTCAATACGCAAAATGGAAGCTTTGTTTGATTAACGGTAGACTTCCTGTGATTTAAATATCACTTGTTTTTTTTCCAGAAGTGGTCAATATTTCGAGTCTGGTGTTACCGCAGGGGTCAACCGGGTCAATCCCGCACTCAGCTTCGGCCTATCTCCTGCTAATGAACGATGAATCGATCAACACTTTGGATGACACATTTATACTTCAGTATTAAACTGCGCAGCGCACAATAGGCATTCTAGTAGCTAATTAAAAAGCATTATAGTTAAGTACTGAAAGTTGGTTATATAGGTTTTCTAATAGTCACCGAGATTAAAATCACCAAAAGTTGATGATTCTCTGGCATCTGGATATTTGTTGCGCTTTCCAATATGAATTGATAATCTAAGATATGTTATGATATGATATTATGTATATAAAATGTAATGAGAAACAACTGTGATATCTTTCGATTAAATCACTATTATGTATTTTATATCACAACGTTTATTGTTGGATCATAGTCCTGTACTTTTGACAACATACATGCAATACGTTTAGGATTGTTATGGATAAAAATTATCTTCCATTAAAAATATTTGTTCGTATGTAAATTAATAATCAATACATTACAGTGTGCACCGAATGCATGTTACAGCTATACCACCGCTTACTTTATGTAATAAAATTCGTAATGTATTTTAATGAGAAATGGTTAATAAAACATTTATGCTTTACATACTCATGATTACACTGTTTGATAACGTGCAGTTCTCAATTATCTTTGATTTCTAAGAATTCAAGGAATTTTACGGATTCTAAAATGTACAGCCTATAATCTAAATTATATTGTTATTGGGAAGATACATTTCAGTATTTTTCAGTAAAAACGTGAGAGATTATACTGGAAAAGAAAGTCGTGTAGTCCTGGAAACTAGAAAAATGCGTATATAAAAAACAAACCATGAATGTCAGTGTGCAATAACATTTTTAAAATATTTTTTTTGATATAATGGAGAGCCAAAAACATGGAAATTTCCAGATTTTAAACGTTTTAAATGTTGAAGTTGGGGAATTATGATATTCTGTCTCTTTATATATTCTAAATCAATCCAGATAAATAATTGAAAAATATCTCGGTACGTTCATTCAGTATACGCTATTCTGTTTCTGGAGTATATAATCTGGAAATGACTCATTTTTAAAGTTTGATCAAGACCTACTTTAAAGAGTAGAATTGTAAATTCTCAATCATATCTGGAATGATATTCCTCACACAGTCTGTAAGGTATAGGTCGATAGTTGCTTCAATTTACATCTTGCTTTTTATTTTCAAATTCATTTTTTTTCTCTTATTCGCTCTCGCGTGCAATCTTGCTGTCTAATTTGATTACACACGAGAATCTTGTGCGAGATCAAGAACGGAGTTATCGGTCATATAAATGTGTTAAATTGCGGATACAGGAAAATTTCTCTGTGAGAGTAAAAATGCGTAAATATACTCGTGACACGTACAGTTTTTTACGATCCAAGAGAAGTATTTATAATTAATTGATGTTCAAATCATATTCTAGAATATTAGTAATACAACTAGAGTTGTTTACTTCTGTACCTTCCGGACATTGCTATACTAGTTATTACTAGGATACTAGTGAACTAATTGTAGTTTGCTCCATGTCGACATTCCTCATCGCTATCACGGACTCGCCTCGACGAGCCAAGGTATATTGGGTTTGGTGATGAACTTTAAAAGTTAAAACTACAACTTGAACTGCACTAATAAACAATGGGCTGTTGGATTATTTAATTCGATTTAATCATTTACCTACCTAATCTCTACCACTTCAGCAATACGGTCCATTCATCTCAACTCAAGTTTAATCTAATGGTTTAATCTTCTTCTCACCCAGAAATTCAAAGTCAAATCGATCATACAGTATAGGATTATACGAAAGTATTTTTCTCATGCAGAAATTGAACTCTGTCTGGTCAAAGTCTCAAAATTCTTCATCATTACATGTTAAAAATTGGTCAAGTTTATATTCTTTATTACGCGTAGTCAAAAATTAATTTCGAAATTAATTCCACTTTGGGGAAATTCAACTTCGACGTGATTGAACATGTATATATTCTAGAATATGAATTGCATTAGAAATACTGTCATATATTTTCCACTGAAATAAGAAATCATCATAATCCATCATTACGATCATAGACCTACTATTTTTATTACTCTCACTGGCGTTCTTCTTGCTTATAAGGTCTACTTCATTCTGTACACCGGACCTATAAACTAACAGCTCAATTATCTTGTGCTGGATCAGTGTTCTGTGTCCTACCGCTATTTCTGCGACAAGATCCTGAGTTAAAATATCACTAGTATTCTCACTGAATGAAAAATGGTGGAAGTGCCATGTTTCATTTTCATGGCACTTCCACTGATATCTACAGAGTTGTTTTAAATACAACTTGATAGTGACTTATATAACTTCTTATAGGCTGTGACCCTAATCCCCGGGTTTTGTCCTAAAGGGTTGTTATTCTAACCACTGGATTCACTTCTCTGCATGATCCTTATGGCATTATACTCAGCCATGTTGTTATCTTGTCTAACTGAACTGACTTTCGCTCATTTGTTCTTATATTTGTTTTATCTTAATTCTAATTGCAGTTCGATTTGTTTTTTCATAGTAATTAGAGTTGAAATAGTTGATTCTTTTTTTCTTCAAATCAGTTTCGTATAATGCACTTGTCTCTGTACATATAGATGTGAGTTATTACTACTTGAATCTTATGTACGTGTGAAATGTAATAGTTGAATATATAATTTTTGACCAAGTGATCCGAATGGTCTACGTCGACATGAAGAATTGAATTATTAATATTTAGTTCAAATATATATATATATATATATATATATATATATATATATATATATATATATATATATATATATATATATTCTTTTTATACAATATGTAAGAACTTATAGTTTTAAACATATACAAACTTCTTCTCAAGTTGAAACTCAAGTGTTGAATTCCAAGGACAGTCGACCGGAAGTGGATCAACATAGAGAACTATATCCACGTTTGTTCAGTTCAGTTACTATCGACTATTCAGTTATTCAGTGCAAGTGTATATTGAAACTGTGAAGTGTTTATTCATTTTCATAAAATCAATAGTATGATGACATTATATTTATATTTGATTCAGTGACATGGAATTGTAGCCTACTTTTATTGAAACATGTTAAATGTATGTAGTTTTTATCTTGAATGGAGATGAAACATTATAGCAAATTATAGTAAAAAATATCGTGTGACGTGACAATTGCATGTAGAATAAATTATTTTTGAAGAGCTATATAAATTGATACAACATCCGGTATTTAGTCAGTCAATTGTAGACTTATGCTGATGGAATATCTTGTTTCATAAAAATGTTTCCAATACATTTTATATATCTCTTGTTATCTGTTTTATTATCAATTGTACTCATTAATGCTGATGAAAATCATTCATTTTCTCTAAAAGAACAATCGGGTATAATTATTGATATCAAGCAGACTTTTGAATCAAATTGTATTCATTTAGTACGTTCATCAAACTTCAATGACATTGGTAAGCATGAAATTAGTATGGAGTATTTATGAAATAATTACTGAAAATCATAGAAAATTTTGTCATGAAATATTATGTATGCCAAAAGCAAAAATGCAAATTATATTTCGTTTCATTACCAAAAACAAGGGCACGGTAATTAAAAGTTATTCCATAATCGTATTGAACGTCGATTAATTATAAGAAATGGAAGTACAATGTTTATTTCGTAAATGTCATTATTCATTCAAATAATGTATGATTATATCGAATATCTCCTACTATTATTTTCGTAAACCAACATGTTCCTTGTCGAATAGATCAAACTTGCTTCTTAAATTGTGCATGTTCTGTAAAATATCAACTTGAGATTTTATACATATTAAAACCGAGTAAGTTTACTTCTGTGTTTATCTCTGAACCGGGAATATAAAAACTATATCTTGCACATTGTTATTATTTAAACGGTTCGCAACGACCACACAAACAGCTGTGTTGTATGGTGGTACCAAGATGCATTGAGGGTTGCGTTGGTTCGCCACCCGCCGGGAGATGGTGACCAATAATTCGAAAACTCGTTCCATTTCCCAAGTACTTTTTTGTGTAATATGGAGCGCTGCTCTATCTGGTGTTTTTTTGTAGAAACGGTTGATAGGCTGGCAAACTTGATGACAGCGAGCCGGCCTTGAACGTAACGTTAGTTCCTTTCATCACCACTTATCTACGCACCGTCAATCATAGTACTTTGAACGTGGACCGTGAATTGGAACATATTTTCAACATGGAAGGGATAGGAAGTGAGGACACCATTCCCGGCGGCAAACCAACGCAACCCTCAAAGCATCTTGGGTGGTACGAATGAGTGGGTGATAAACGAATGATAAAATTATGATAGGTGAGAAAAAATTGACAGAATCTCATGCCTACAGCGAGATTCGAACCGACACCACGTCTAGCCGTGGTTCTGAACCAGGACCTCTCAATTGTCTTGGCCAAACTGACGGCATCGCAGAAATTATCAATACATTATCGATGAATAATATCAATCAATCAATTAATTACATCCTTATGAAAAGTTTTGTTTGTTGATTCTAGTGAAATTGTTTCAATATATTTGTTAACTATTATGTACGAAAGGTGATCTTCCTCGAATTGTTGCACTTTACAAATCTCTGTCTTCATCGCTGATACCAACACCGACGACAGTGATCCGACTACAAGATTACTTTGAAAGCTACAAAGAGATCAAAAAGGAATGCAGTCGATCAGTTGTCGTCTTACTAACAAGTAACTATGACGACAGGCTCAAACTTATCGAGGTAATTAACGGCTAGTGATTGACGTGGATTTTTTAATCAGCAACCTAAATCCGGGTGAGCATTTGGAAATACCTTGATTGACAAATACAACCTAATAAACTTGGAGCCGGTTTTATGAACTTTCAGTTACATACTATTAATGAAGGTACAAAAATAAGACATGTAGGCAAGTGTGATAACAAGTTAATCCGTTTTTTACCCGATAACTACTGCCTAATACAGTAAAATTGGGTCTCAATTTAATGTCACGCGTTGTGTTATTAGTGGGCGAGACAGTCCCTAGTCATTAAATCAATATTGAAGTGTTGAATGAATGGGTTAATATGCATGTTTGATACACCTTTATTACTGTACTAATAATGAGATGCACTGACGATGAAAAATAGTTGGATATAGAACTATGATTGTAGTTGTAGGTGAAATGAACGAGAAAGGTAGAAAAAGGGCTTATAATTGGTACTAAAATACTACAATCTGTGGCAAGTTTTATTTTTAAAATGATTTTAATTTAGAATGAAATGAAAGTTGGAATTAAATGAGTATGTTTACCTTATGATTGCAAGGTTATATAATTTCAATGGTAGCGAGCCGTTTGAAGGAGATAATAAAGATGGTGATTTGCCAAAAATAAAAGAGGGGAATCTAAACCAGGCTTCAATAAAGAAAACTTGGATTCAAATATTGAATACAGATGACATAAATCATACTGCAATTCGACAAATAACAAAATCGCGATTCATGTTTGAATACTTACAGAACAAATTCAATTTTTGATCGAAATTAATTAGTAAGAATGGAATAACATTGATCAAATTATTTTTCTTTTTCCTTCAGACAACAAATGGAAATCATTCCTTTATTCTTTCAAAACCAACTTGGCTTCTCTTTCTGGATTCAATTCATACTCTTGCTGATTACTTTACTGATATTGACATACGATTCGACTGTGAATTTCTGGTTGTGGAGAAGACTGAAGGAATTATGCAAATAACTGAAGTTTACCGAGTGAAATCTTCGAATCCTCTGCAGACATACAACTTTGGTAATTGGAGTCGAGAAGCTGGATTTGAAAGTACAAAGCTTGAGTTTTACGAGAGGAGACATGATTTACAAGAGATCACATTGACATGTATTGTTATGAGTGTAAGTATATAGAATTGAATAATTGTCACCGTCATTAACACTTTTTCCTGCTTTTCAACTTATTTTCTGTGTGTTATATTATTGTTATTTTATTTATGTTATCGCCACAGTCAAGCCCTTATTATGCTTTGTGGATCAAGCGATGTGAATTTTGTTTGATTGTAATGTTTCTAACTTTTGTTTTCGCAATAGAAAAAAAAAAAACGTTTCAAGTGCTACATAGTACATAGTACCAACATAAACAAAGTTTGTATTTGACACATTGCCTTTATGCTCTTTTGAGTTTTTATCTTGGTGTTGAATTGATTACAATTGGCTTGATTATATATGTCAAATATGATATATATGAACCTTTATGGTCTCTGACTCCAAAATGTACAGGATAAATACAAAATAGAATAATAAAATATAAAAATCAATAAATATCAATCAATATAAAAAACATGACAATATAATATAAAAATAATAAATAACTGAATATTGAAATGATATGAAAATGGAACAAAATTGAAATAATCAACAATAATATACAAAAAATCATGACACTAATGATAATTGAAAGAATAAAATGAATGTAAACATTGATGGATAATATAGTTAATTATAGATAGTTTCTGAAATTTCAATCTCATATTTCAGAGAATTATCTACCAAAAAACATTTACAAAAATCACTAAAAAAATGAAATACACATCACAATACTATACTTCAAATGACTTTCATTTTGGTACATTGTGACATGATTTCATTGTTGCATAGGCCTATAGGTTATTCTAAGTATACATATTTCAGCTTCCCGTGACCTAATTGCGAGAACACACATATAATTTGTTCTGCTTTACTCTCCAACTTATAGTTATGGTTAGTCCATATTTTGTTACTGACAAATACATGGAAGGATCATTGAGAAGTAAACAGTTTACTTCTCTATGGAAGGATAAGGATAATGAAGTTATAAGAACTAAAAGCCAGAAACAATTTATAGTTGCTCACACATAAATTCTAATTGTTTTTTCTTTGGGGTTGGCGAACACTGAGCTTTCAGAATTAATATGACCACTGGGCAGGTCAGTATTTTGAACTCGGAGTTGAGTAAAAAATTACTATAATTTTTATCGTATTTATCTTTGCCACGATTTTCTATTATATATTTATATATATATTTTCATTATATTTATTACATTTTTTAAGGAACCACCGACTATCAAGGTCAAAAATATTGGTTCAGACATACAAAACGTACAAGGCTTCTTTGGTGACATTATTCGAGATCTTTCAGCAGAGTTGAATTTCAAGTGAGTTGAAATAAGTTATATCAAGTAATGTTATTAGATGAGCGTAGCGAAGCTTTCCATTTCACACCCTGAAAAAAAATGGGCTTCGTTTTTATGTTTTTTTTTTTTGTAATTATGTACGCGGCATACAGGTCAGAGAAATGAATCAATCAACTTGAAACTTTTTCTGAACGTTGGTGTCATACCAGAATAGGTTGGGATTGTTATTCAGAGGAATCGGTCGGAAGGTTTTTCCGGAAAATAATCGGAAAGTTTGTAAAATCCTCATAAGAATAACCCGGAGGAAAAATACTTGAAAAACAAGAATTTTTCAAAAACTCTCAAATTCTCACAGAATATGAAAAATACTATTATACACCTTTTCAGAGATTTTTAAAACAATCGAATGAGAAATAATGAAGAAAACGCAATAAACGTGTACATTTTATTGAATATTTGGATCAATTGGTTTTGCAAAGTGTTTATGCGACAGGTTGCAGGTTACTATAAATATCAACAAGTTGCAGGTGAGGTTTTTGAACGTTTGAAGTAAGTCAAGGTTTGTAGATGTAAATTGAGCTGACAAGTTATCTTTCATTCTAGATTGCCATACTTCTAAGCTCATCTCACAACGCGCATCCCGCGTTTTCCTAGTAACACTTTATTTGTAGTAGTGTTCTACAAACACCTAGATTGCTTTGAACTTTTATTGTCTATCTGAACTGTTTTATTTTAAATCTTATTTTTTTCTTTAGGACAAATTTTTCAATAAAAAATGGTACGTATGCGTTTGGATCTATAGATAATGCAACTGGAAAGTGGATTGGAATGATAGGTAGTCTGGTGAGGAAAGAAGTAGACGTCGGTATAAATGGATACTTGCGTACAAAGGAAAGGAGTATAGCTATTGATTTTACAAAACCAATATACCACATGGATGTAAAGATATTCATTTTAAAACCCGGTGACGCAGGATTCAAATGGACAAGTTTTTTCAAACCATTTTCAAGAAACATGTGGATATTAATCGCCATTATGATTATTATTATCGGCGTTTTACTTGGTTTATTTCATTCTGTCAACAAGTCCGATGAACAAGTCACTGGATTCTCTTATGCTGGATCATTATTTTGTGTCCTAGGGCTATTTCTACACCAAGGTAATTATAATTATTACAACTTAGCTACAGTCATTTTCTAATCTCAATAAATTATAAATGGTGGAAGTGCCGTGCTTACCTTTTCGGCACCTCCACTAGTTACAGTGACTTTGAGACTTCTTTCAGGCTGTGACGTCACTCCTCGGCTTTTGTCCTGCAGGGTTGTTATTCTAACCGCTGGATTCACATCTCTGATTGTTATGGCATCATACTCAGCCATGTTGATATCTTGTCTAACTGTGCGCACATCGGTTCTTCCTTTCACCGATCATTACGGGTTAATGAAAGACGAAAGCTACGACATAGGTGTCTATGATATGCCTCTCAATTTTACAGTATTTGTAAGTAAATATGAAAATAATTTTGAGAGCTGTGAGTATAGGCTTATTATTACTCTAGATTTTCAGGATTCTCTCTATTTTATATTAGTTTGATTACATTTATGTCAATGAAATGTTGAGGTGAAAATTGTATTTATTGTTCATCAATTAGGATTACTTTAGTATGTATAGAGAGAAGAAATATATGGAATCTCTTTTTCTTAAATATAAATATCAATTAGCGATTTTTACTATTTAGAGACGGGTGTTATTTAAAGTTATTGAAATTGAGAAAATACAAGAAAAACAGTTGCACCATTTGAATGATGGGCCCTATAATGAAGATTACGTATAAATTCGTACAATAACTTGATCAAAGGTCATATAGTATCGTATATATATATATATATATGTATATATATATATATATATATATATATATATATATATATATATATATATATATATATATATATATATATATATATACATTATATATGAAAGAGTATTTGTGATTATAGTGATCAAGTAGGGGGGGGGGGGGGTAGTATAGCAGTGGTGTACCGAAGGGTCGCATGGAAGTACCCGACCAAATTAACGTGATTGAGATAACCTTCTAAGGATCTAAGTCATTTTAATAACCTTGGATTCCTAACATCTACATTGGGCAATGTAACCTTATTTTATTCAAGGGTAGTGCAGAGAAAAATCTACAAACGAAACTTGAAGAGCGGATTGCCAAGAGCGAATTGAGAGATGAAGGGATTGGACATGAAAGAGTTTGCAGAGGCAAATATGCTTTAATAATGGGTACGGATGCTGCTATTCACATAATGAAAGATTTGCCATGTAAGATTGTATCACTACCACGTACTGTATTAAAAGAAGGAGTGATGATGGCAATGATTAAACATAGTCCTTATCGTGGTGTTTTCAATTACGGGTAAGATAATATTATCTCAAATATATTTATTGAATGAAAACTCCCGGATAATGCTCTTTAAGAAATTGATACAATGTGAAAATGTGAATGTCCAGTTCTATAACTTTGGTATTTTTATTGTTATGCGATTTAGGCGATTGGTATCACTTTTGTAGGTATATAGAGAGGAGAGATCACTGGAATCTTCGTTATTGTTATTTTTATTATTTTTTTTCTTTTAATAACATCGAAACTTGATACAAAATCATTGTTCCTCAATTGAGGCTATGGATGAAAGGTATAGAATCGTTTGGACGGGGCAGCACAAGGGCGATCTTACCACCCCATTTTGATTATTTAAAACTATCGAACTTTACCACCATGACTGCGCTGTCTGTGACCATAATTTTTCGCCGTAGATTAAAGTCTTTCAGTATAAACACACGAATGTTGATATCTTCCACTTTGAACTAAGTCTCTTGGGCAATGATCACTTTTTTCCATTGACAGCAGATGTAAAGTTTATCATTATACAAAATGGACAAATTAAATTAGTGATAGGCCTATAATGTTATAATTAGGCATATCGCTCTACTAATTAATGATCGTGGCCAATTAGTACTTCATCCAAGCATTTGCTTCGAGGACTGTGGGAAACCACGAAAAACCATGTCAGGATGGAATAATAATCGTTTATTGTGATTAACATCTTTTTATTAAACTTATAACGCAGATTTTGCTAGAATGATACATCTGGACTCATTCTCCCTGAATAATTTTTGTTTTATTCTGTATATGCCTAGTTTTTTCAATCTGATTATGAGTTGTTCTTAATATATTTGAAAATGTTTCAAGATATCATGAATTAAATTAGAAATACATCCATGAAAATATTACACATCTGAAACAAAACTCATTCAAATGAAATGATTATCAAATAATTAATCTTAATTAATTAAGTATAATTTCTTATTTTTATTGTAATTTTGAAATCAAGTAGAAAATATTATTTTTCTGTTACCATCATTGAAAAAGCTAGATGTATCTGATGACAAAAGTTCCAGAGAAGACTAATTTCAGCTGTTGATCTCCTGAATAATAATTATTTCAATCTCAGAAGATAGCTTGTGAAAGTGACTGTAAATAAAATATTAATACATGCGACAAATTCACATATTTTAGAATAGAAATTGTTCCTTAATAGAGGCCTACTGATCCAACTTATGATGAATCCTACTTATGCAAGGTATTATCAATTCCAATTAGCCTTTTCTGAGAGTTTTGAAAAAAAATAGAATGGGTAACCATGGTGATAACAACTTAAAGCTGCCAGTTAGATCTACTCAAACGTTAGTTATATAATTAATATTATAGTATAATGAATATAATTAATCCGATTTATAAAACAGTTGATTTTGTTTGTTAGATTGAACAAACTTCAGTCTGGTGGTATTTTAAAGAAGCTTACTTCTGACGACTGGAATGGAATATTGAGTAGACAAGTTGATCGAATCAATCAAGAAGATATGATAGTTCATATGGAAGACATTATTGCTCTCATTGCATTACTAGTTTCGTTCATTGTGTTGGCAGTTATGTTGTTGCTATGCGAGAATATGAGATATAAAAGTAAACAAAGTTTACCCAGTTACAAGAAAAGAACTATTACTAATATACTTGTGGAAAGTATAAAATCAATGACATTCAAATGGAAATAGAAAGAAACAGACTCATTATTTTGTACAACAATCTCAAATATCTTCTTAGAATCGAACTTTTATACAAATTGATATTGATATTGTTGATTATATCGGATATCCACTATTTCTTGAGTTAAACTTTCGTATACCATAAATGTTTATCTAAATTTTATATATATATATATATATATATATATATATATATATATATATATATATATATATATATATATAGATAGATAAGTTTTGATAAAAGTCCCATAAGTATGGGCATTAAAATGTATCATCACCTTCCTAGAAGCCAATTACGCTAGTCAGAGGAGAGAATAATTTTATATTTTATACGTTTGAAGAAAATGTATTGAACAAAATGTTTATTTTTCATCCAAAAGTATACAAGTGACCACTATAAATCTAGAAATAGGTAATCTGTGTAATGATTTTCCATCGTGTATGTGTATGTTATGAATAATGTATACATTTTATCTGACTTTTCTTATATTACTTGCTAATCAATCAAATAATATAATACTATCATATAATAAAATACTATTAATACTATTAAAATGATCAAAAAAATACATTATCATTATTAAGAAAACCACAAGAAAAATAAACAAAATCTTTGTGTTGGTCATTTGTGTATGTGTGACACATATCTTGAGAATGTAGAGTGTACTAAATATGTAGGTATATATATTGATATCATTTGAAAATGGTCATTCACAATGGAATGTACATATCAAAGAATTGCGAGAAAAGTTAAGATTATGCTCATTAAAAATGTATCAACTAAAGTCTAAAGACAATATTTATCTTTCACTGCTTTAAAAACCGTATATATACTGCAATAGCAGAGAGTCTAATCAGATATGGAGTTCAGGTGTAGGGCAGTGATGCTGCTGATACTTATATCAATATAATTATAAATATGCAGAAATCAATTTTAAAAAATATGATCCCTGTAAGCGTACAAGTTCTTCGCGAAAACCCGATTATCTATTGTGATATTTCATTGGTGAGAGAATTTATAAATATAAAATCATTATTCAATATTACTTTTCAGGAGAAAATGAAAATATGAAAATCATAACAGTCACTATGGGACTGGAACAAAATAATCTGGATACTGTGTGATCCTCAAATATATTAAAAGCTATGCTAAAAGACTATTAAATATATCAGTTCCAATTTTATGCAACGATATGCCTGTAAATATACATAAATAAAAATCTATGGCCGAAATAAAGCGCAGTGTTAAGCGATGTTTGAAAACGTTATATACTAGATTATTCCCTCATTTGAATATTATTTTGTTAACTTTTTTGATATCAGTTTGTAAGTTCCTTATTACTTTGAGTGATCTCGAAAAGATTCGACTTGATGAGTAGGTTTAATATTATCAAAAACTGATTATCTGTTTAACCTGCACACAATATGTATAAAGCGTTTTTGTGGGGGATATTGTAAGCATGAATGTATCTTTTGTTTTCTTGATGAACCAATGAAAAAATATCTATATCATAAGGCCTATATATACTATTTTTTCTACTATAGATAACCAAAATCATCGATTGTCAACCAATAATTTCATTTCCTGATGTCTCCATGAGTATTTTCGATTATCAACATATTAATTACAATCATTTTTCATATATCGGATCTTTTCCCCACAGATAACCCATTCTTTGCTTTGTGGAAGAGCGTGATATTATTGTTGTATGTATGTGTGCATTGATTAAAATTAAATAAGAAGGAATACATCGTTATAACTATTATTATTCGAAAATTCAAAAATTCCATTGAAAATCAACATTAGAAATTTAAAATCTATTAGTTCTAAAATTCACCCATGATCATGAATCAAATATAACCTCTGAAACAATAATTATTCCCGTATGTACACCCATGAATGATACTAAAAACTGTCCGGCTAAAATTATTTTTCACTCTAAACATTGGTTTACACTCTTTAAATTGCGGCTCTCCTGCATGATTATATATGTAATAATGATGTTCAGATTAGTAATGTTGACAATCAGGTCTATTTAGGTATAACTATTGATACATATTTGTCACTGCTACATTTCTTAGATATGCGATCCTAACGTACAGTACGTCGACGTGATACATTAATTTTATTCAATTCAAATAGATATATTGCAATTAACAATAGTTTATTTCTTTTCATAACATCAATGGCTCAATTAGGTCTGATCATAGACCTACATTATGTTTATATTTTATTCAGTGTATGAATAAGTAAATAACATGATGATTGGACGTACTTTATATCTCGAATATGATAAGGTAAAGTATCGTGTTATTCAAAATTCAAATGGATGTTCATGTAGAATAAATAATAGAGATGACCTATATAATATAACATCCCTTTAGTTCTATAGAATTCGCTTCAAACGTTGTGAAATTGTATTGCTCAATTGTTTTTCATATTTGAACAAAACTACATTTCAATGTAGTAATTAATATATGTTATTACTTGTACTAAATGAACTTTTTGTACTTTCTGAAATTACTTTATATTCTTGAAAAAAATCAGTATGGTGTTGCCTACAGTATCCAAAAAATTTCAATTCAGTTTGTATTCATATGGTGAAATATACTGTCCTCAAACTTCAATGAAAGAAGAAAGTATGGAATTATTATGGAATTGTTATTTCAGATCGTGAAACTAGATATAACTACAGTAAAAAAACTTGATATTTGAGAGGAAATAAAAAGTGAAGGTCCTATTTTAATTCATGAATACAAATTTACTTGAATATTGTTTTATGATCTTGATGAATGTTGAATAATTAGGAATAAAACTTATTTTTTCAATGTCATATTGTTTATTTCGTCTGCATCACAAACGAATATTTGCTGTTGTTTTCCGTAGAGAAAACACTTTATTTATACACCATGAAATAGATCTAACATGTTTCTCACAATTAAATTCAATTCCTGGCTTAAAATAGTGTTAGTTTTGAAACATGGGATGAAAAATAAATTCAGGTTGTCAGATTCAACGAACTTTAATATGGTTGTAATTTGGAGAATCTTACTTCAGACTACTGGCATGGAACATAAACCTAACATCAAGTCGATGTGATGGCTATTCCAAGCATTGGTTTACTGGTTTCTTTCGTTGCTTCGGCTATTACGTTGTTGCTGTGTGAGAAACTGAGGTGTAAATGTTTTAAAAGTTCACCCATATTATAAGATTTTCAAAAAACTATATGAGTAATAAATAGAAAATTTAGGCGTTTTCAAGGTATAAATATCGAAATATTAATGAAATTCAAATTAGGAGATCCAAATTTTTTTAGTGGTTGGAGAAATCAGAAACACTTGATGAATAAAATGTGAATAATTATTCAGTATATAGACCTAGTTGAGAGGTAGCACGACGTGAGTCAAGACCCGTGTACATATTTTGATTTAATGAGCCCATGTTGAATACAACGGTATTTTATGGTGTAAGTCTACACATATGCATGTATTCATATTTTAGGGACTTACAATTTATAATTGTTTAAATATTCTTGATTCTTCATTCTGGTTATAAAAAATTAACGTCGCTCATTTTTTTTCTATATGACTGTAAAATTTGATGACAAATATCTACTGAATAATGATGATAAAATAATAATAAAATAAGATATTAATGGGGTATAATTACCGGGTATTTTCAATTAGTAGTGTTCAAGTTGGTTTTATTTGAGATTGTAAGTATCAAATGAATAATTCAAAATTCTGATATTATGGTATTGCTACTCCATTTCCTGAAATCATATTATAACTGATCAGTTGCATATTTTCTGAAAGAATGAAACCAACTGGGTTATTCAGAAATAACAATTGAATTAAACTTTGTGATCATTCAAAGTATTCTGGTATTAAACAACGGAAAGTATTTTATCTAACATTCAGTCAAAAATGAGTCTAAATATTTGAGCACCGAAATTTTGGGGGGATTTTACGTACAGTATATTATGCATATAGAGATAAATGATTTTTCTCCCCATATTCAAGTCGGCGCAAGCAGTTTTCGTTTGAATATTTTCCATTTAAGTTTCATTTTTTTTCTATTTCATCTTCTTTTTTCATGGACATCATTTTTCTTGTGTTTGTGCTACAAGTGCAGACCATATTTACCGTTGTTGCGGTTATCCACAGGCAGAGGTCTGGCAGAGTGTAATCGACAGTTTGGGGTAAGGCATATGGAAAACTTCTTTTTAAAACGAGTGGTATATACACAGTATATATTTACGATAAAACTGTGCTTTTGGAGTAACTTGTAACATAGGTGTGTATATATTTGCTTGCAATGCGTAACACTTTTATTTGAAAAACTACATTTTTTAGCTGCCAAGAAATCTTTTACACGACAGATACTACTCTTAAAAAAAAAGCTATAGTTATTGCTGCTTATCAAAGACCGCACTAAAAGCTGGGTTATTTTATTTTAATGTACAGTTTATAGACCAGTGTACGGTTAGTGAATATTTCTAGCTATAGTATGTGTAATAATGGTATGAAGACGATCGTGAGACCAATATATCACCTCTGTATTCAACCCAATAACTTTTGGCAGGATGGTCGCCTATGTCGGAAATCGAACCTCGGTCTCCTGAATGACGATTCAGCGTGCTAGAAACTAGTCCACACGTCTAAGCTGCTATGGGTTGAGGGTACAAATGAGTGAGTGATAATGAAATGATGAAGTGATGATAAGTGAAAGACGTTTTCAAAAACCCATGTCAGATAGGGTATTCAAACCCACGCCCGAGTTGACTCGAGTTTCTAAAACAGTACCTTCGCTGCATGACCTATTCTCAAATCAAAATAGTAATAACATTAAACTGAACCAAGTTGCTCGTATTTGATAGTCTAAATGTTGATAGTTGTTTTGCCATTTACTATTCCTATTTCAAATAATCTCAAAATTTTCCCCAATTTGTCACATTTCGTTTTACTTCACCTATTAATACAATCAGATTGCTTGTGAGCTAAATATCAATTTTGAATCTGAATGATGAAAACAAAAATAATTTCTCTCACAGTTTGTGCATAATCTGCCTTGTTGAATCGATCAATCACAACAGAATTCAAACTAAAAAATAAATGTAAAATAATTAATTTTCTTATTGATATTACGCGTATTGTCAATTCATTCGAGAATAATGATTAATAATTGAACACATTTTTGGTTACACATTTTGAGTACCATATTATTATTCAAACTCTTGCAATTGCACATAAATACGCGGTGGCAAGTATCCCACCACCTCCTTAACCTTCTGACGGAATAACTTATGTATTTAAATTTGCATATAGAGCCTTCCTGGCCATTTGACCATTTAATTTTACACATAATTCTGTAAGCTATACCACAAATAAGACGAATAACATTGAACTCCGAATAAAACGGATGTATCTTTGAAATGCCAATGTTTTTGACTATATTATAAATTGAAAAACAAATGAATATGAACATTTCAGTTTTAGCAAATTTAGTGAATGAGAAAAATATTATGGGTGTTAACGTTGATACGAATAGCCAGCTCAAGTGACAAACCAGTATTACACAACATACATATTTAACAAAATACCTGTTTATACTGTTTACCTATTGACACAACATTTCTTGTAAGGTATTTGCAACAAGTAATTCAAGTTATTCCCCGACCGAATGTGAATTTGTGATCTGGCTTTCGTACCAACATAAACAGGTGTCATCTAGCAGCCCCCGTGGCTCAGTCAACTATTACTTAATGCGGTAGAAACAAAAGTCAGGTCGGACGATGGGTTCGAATTTCGAATCCCGCATTAGGCATGTGGTTTTGTTAAGTCCTTTCAGCTATCATCACTTCATCGTTTCATTATCACCCAGTCGTACCCCCGTATAACCTAGCTATTGGTGGGATAGTTAAGCAGCATTAAAATAGAAATAGATATAAACTACTAATTTTCGAAATGGCTAATTACAATCAACCCCATTCTGTGACGTATATAATTTTAATTAATGATGGATCATGTTTGTTTGGTGAGTTCAAGGTGGGTTTGCTAGGTTGCGTTCAATGAGGATTGTTAAAGTTATTATTTAGTTATTATAGGGTGATTCAGGTTAATTAAAGTTGTTAAAGAGCAAAACAACAAAAACAACAAAAACGTCTATGGTTTAAAATTAAAACACACGGAGGTCCACCTTCAAATACTTATTTAGCCATATCCAAGTTACGAGTAAGAAAAAAGAAAACAGTAATATCGGTTTGAGACCATCGCTTCGAGCCATCATTACACACAATATCCGCAAAGAGTATTCAGTTTTTTCGCGTGAAATATCGACACAAAACATCATCAACCACTGTCACGTGATCACCTCTCATCAACGCGCGTGATTCGACACATCTTGTACAATTGTATCCAGGAAAGAAGAAGGTTCCGATCGACCGTCTTACATATCCCCACAACATTAGCGCAAGGGTATTTCGCACCTTCTCTTTCGTGGATACTTATATACGGTTTATACCATCATAAAAGATCATATAGTCGTGTACCTTTACAATTTTAACCGTATAATAATGATACGACGTGATATTTTTGTTAGTAAAAACCGACTTTCATCCAACGTATGACCGTGGCAGCATCCGCGCCTCGGGGAATATGCAACGCCAATCACCCGTCTGACATGTACGGCTTTCTTACACCTTATTTACCTTGCTGGATGGAGTAGCGGAGACGTAGTAGTAGTGATTAATTTAAATATAAGTAGCGATAAGAAACAGATTGTAATTTCATGCAGTAAGTACATAATAAGATATTTAGAAGTAGCTATTTGGAAGTAAGTTAGCCATGTTGTACACAATTATATGGAACTGTTAGTTTTATTTACCGAGAGGAGTGAACCAGTGATAGAATGTTGAGACCGGGGTTTGATTCCTGCCATGGTCGACCATTCTGAGGCTTGATAGAGGTTTTTCGTGGTTATAATTTTGGAATAGATCACGGCCGTTTCTTTACCTCTATCGGAAAAATTAATTTCATCTTTCCGTCATTCTTCTTCTCATGAAGGTTTCTTCAAGGAGCCTCATTCTCATCTCATCCCTCTTCCATCATTCACCGACGGCAATATGTCTTAGTCGTCATTACGGTGCGTCGTTATACCCAATATAAATATATATTGGTTTTACATTAGATTAGGTTTGTTTTAGATTAAATTGGTTTAATTTTGGATTGGATGGAATGAGTCGAGTTAGTTTGGTTAGATTTCTCAGATAAGGTTTTATTTAGGTTGTTGTAGTTAAAACAACTCCCGCAAGGGATACAAGATTTACTGGATGAATGTACCGTACTTTATAGGTCTCACTGTAGGCAAATATGAGTTGCTATAAGATATCATCAGTTTGGATAATTATTTGGAAATAATTTTCAACAATTCGTGTACTGTACTAGAAAAGAAATATAGCAAGATCGTATATCATATATTTCGAGTATGGCATATGGTTCTAACTTCTAACATACGTTACATTGTTATACCCGATTTAATAAATATGTATTGTGAAGAATAACTTGATTTTCTCACAGAGGGACAAATCAGATAATCTTACAATGCTCCCTGCATATAAAAGATATAAAAGCAGTAACGGAATGAAGTAAAGGCAATAAAATGAAATAAAATGTTCTTAGAAGCCAGTATATCACGATCTACAGAAATTAACTAAATTGGTTGTGGTCGAAGAAGAGATCACGAAGATGAAAGACGGAAGCTGTAATGCGAAGAGTGAGGAATAAGTTATACTGGGAATTATTTTCTTGTGCGAAATACAATTTTGTGGCCCTGCCTTTTTGTATGGCATTATTGCTTCACTCTATAATCCCCCTTTTCTACCACTTCTGCATTGTTATTTTCCGAAAAGTTGTTCTTACTTTTTAATGAAAGTGATATTCGCTATTGTTCTACTATCTCACAGAGGTGAACCCTATACTTTAAGGTGTACTTTAAAACTCATATTTTGGCAAGCTCTAATTGCTTCTGATTCAAGTGTTCTGTGTAATTCAACTCGATTTGCATAACATTTTATTTAACCTGATATTACCTGGTTCACTGACTACATGGTACTTGTCGTAATTGAACCATAACATCAAGCAATTGCATGCTATTAGGATAAGAACTACCATAATTATTGTCTTGTAATTCAGGAGTCGTTCAAATTCTTGAGTCATTTTCTAATTGAAGGGCGAAGAAGTAAATGACCCTTGAATTAAATCCCATTAGATGCAAGTTTGCTATTTTTGGGGCGGTGTATACGAGCTATTTCATGCTCATTAAACGTGTATGAAAATATTTTTCAATAGATGTATACATTCAAGAATTCAGAGAAATTTTCACACCAGATTTGATTATGTTGATGTATACCGAGAATAGTTTGCACGTTTTTATGGCCATCTTTTCGTGGCTATAGAAATAGTATATCAATTATAGCCTTCTACTGTATTCGATGCTACGAGTTAAAAGTGGCTATATACCCGAATTAGTATATACCGTTATATGAAGACACAGCCGATCTATTAATTATTCAACTTTTGATGTTATGAACACAGTGCATGCTAAAATGTCCCTTCCGACCCTTCATGTGAGAGCATTCTGAGCTCCACATCTTCCTGTGATCCAAGTTCCAACATTCAATCAATCCATAGATATTTGAGCTTTGATGACTTTGAGAGGATCAATTGCCATTTTAAGAAATCATTTATACGGTTAACATCTCATTTAATTTTCTATTCTTACTTTAGTGTTATTTATCTTCGCGTTTGTTCTTTTGTTTCATCAACTCACCTTCATTACATTCCATTATTTTTTTTCTCAAATACATTTTTTTATATAACTCTTGATAGCCTACTCAATTTTTTTACTACGAAAAAGTTTTTTAAATAATGTCTCTATTATATTTTTTTCACATTTGATTCTCTTATTTTCGAAAAATGATGCATTGTTTTTATAAATTTTGTTATACTGTGTCCGTGTGGCAACCTTTTTGGTGACAGTGGTTTTAATGAACTTCTCTCTCTCATCATCAAAAAATCACGCCTTAATAGGCATGAATATTTTTAATATTTCAATTGACTGTATGTTTTATTAACAAAAAACAAAAACGTATATTTTATTGACACAAATTTGCATGTAACAAATACGTGTGAAATAACCGAAACGATATGTATAATGCTCGAATCATGAGGAGAGAAATATTGCAAATAATTCAGTAAAATAGTAGGCCTATTGTTAGTATAAAGTTACACGTCTTTGGAGTTTCTTTTGAGCTTATTCCATATATATTTCAATTATAAAGCCTTATCTTGTTAGTCCTCATCCAAGCAAACTTGTATTTACAGTCGATAGCTCTCTATCCTTTCATCTTGTTACACATCACTATTCATCCTAGTGACTCATAGTGACTCCCAACACGCGAAGATCTGATGGGATTACGACAGTCAGCGACTTCCTCGCTCTTCCAAGCAGATCTCATTAGTCTCCCTGTCCTCCGAGTACTTTATTTCGTCCTTGGACTTCCAACATCCTTACAAAGTATAATAACGGTTATCCGACAAACTACATCTCCAGGCATCCTGATTTTCTTAATCCCCCCCCCCCCCCCACCTTACACTTCCTGACTTATTCCTCATTCTACTGGACCACATCTCACCTGTTCGGGGACAACATTTACAAGGAAGGCATTTAGCCAGCCAGTAAGGCTACAGCACGACCGAGACAATGACCCTAGAGTGCAGGCTAACGCCCCGCAGTCAACAATCTTGATTTTGCTCTTGGGTCTCTTGTATGTTCTCACGTCCCAAGTTGTGTTGTACATCACCCAACCGTCCGGTCGGTCGACGAGCACTCTCCAGATCAAACTGTCGAGTCCCAGTTGCAGGGTCGACATTAGCACAACACCTTATCTTGTCGTCAGACGTCAGTCAGCATTTCTACAGGTGAGTAACTAACTAACTAATGAAGCACATGAATCAGTGGGTCATTAGACAAGGTGGATAACCTCAACTGGTATCGAGCCTGTTGGTTTGATATGTATTATTACCTCACTTAATGATTATTTAATCTCTTGGTTTTGGGTGATTGAACGTTTTTAGAGTATTTTTTTTTTATACATATAAGGATGAAGTGTGTAATTATTGCTGCGCCCTAAATCTAGGTTGACACTGTCAATGTTATCCTAGTTGGTTGTTCTAATTTTTTTTAAATTGCAGCGGCTTTTTTTTTAGATACTTTCGATAAGAGTTGTAAACGTGTTTGAATTGATAGAAAACCAGCTGGTTTATTTGTGTCTGAAAGTTCAAAAATATATTTTTTTTATCTATTTCATAATTACTTTCACAGTTGGGTTTGATTAGACTATGAATCAATTTTTTTATACATCTTTTCTCAATTGAATGAATGATCATTTTATAGGATACAAGAACAGATGAAATAGAATACAAATATAATATTAAGTGATATTATTTTCTATGAAATATCTGAAATGCAAGTAAATTTTTCATGGACTTTATGAACAGTTATTGTCATACTCAGTTGAAGCGTTTGAAATCTAAATCGGTTCGAAAAATATATAGGCCCCTAAGTGAAAAATTGCTATTTTATACCCGCTCATCTATCCAAGTCTTATAAAAGATAATGAGACGGACGGGTGGATCAGTGGCTAGCACGCTGAACTGCATGTCATACACCTAATAAAATAACTCTTCCCTCATCTTCCTATTTAATTAATTATTCACCAATAGAGTCAGCTCAATACATTTCAGTCAGTACAGTGCTGCGTAAAACTCAATCTAAATATAGAATAAGGCCTATAAGCGATATCGCATTATTGCATAAAGGTCTACGATTATAATTCAATGATCATTATTTGTAGAGCTTGCAGTCTGTATTAAAAGAATGCCGTTACTAACAACCTCTTAACTGATGCTGTGACAAGATGTTATTAACGCGTAGACTTGCATTGAACTCTCCTTGCAGTACGACAGTAACAGATGGCCTTTGCCAATATTGTTGTTGGTGGTGGAGCAATGCTTACAATTTAACATTTGAGCTATTATTAGCTGTTGGCTCACTGCGTCGTCTGCTTTTTCATTATTTGTGGCTGCTTTGTTAAATATCGAATAATTAAGAGAATTGATTCAAATGATTTATTAGAAATCCGTTTATTCGGCAGATGAACATACATTTTTGAGTGTCCACAGGGATCCAGCGTGCTACTCAATAAAATGATGATATAATAGTATAAAATAAAAACTCGGAAATGATACATATAAAATTGAACTAATTTAACGAATTTAACAATTGAGATATATGTGAATTATTGTATATATATAATTAAAATTGAACACCATTGTTATATAATTCTACTCATGTTTAATCATAATGTTCAATATTTTCATGAGGAAATCTGGATGTTCTTCATGTTGAATGTGTACAGATATTTTGAAGAAATATTATCTCGATTTTCCTGAAAGTATTAAAAACAAAACAAAACAGTTCAAAACAATTGAGAAACTGGAATTTATAAGCATATGAAATACGTAATTTTTTTCAAATGATCTCATGACTTATCCCTACTGATTAACAATGATACTGTTAATGATAATTATACTGATACTGATAAATGATACTGACAATGTTTCAGGGTGGTGCACGACAATGGCACTACGATGGTACCACGTGACATGTCTGGTGGCGCAATTGTTGTTGGTGGTTGGTGTGCCGGCGCCAGCGGTGTACGACCAACGCCAGACCGGCAAGTACAACGTGAGGATACAGTTGAAGGAGCTGAAGATTGTGGCACTAGGAGGAGCTGATGAAGACGACAGCGGGGTAAGACTCTCAGTGAGGGGAGGGAAAGGGAGAAACTCTAGACTAAATTGTATGATTATTATTCTGATCTTTAGGAAGAAACACCGTATGATTCATAGTTCACTACACTAGGGAGTAGGGTTCACTAAATCAAGGCCCACAAAATGAATAATGCAACAGCGATCGCATTATTTGGGGACTAGAAAACACATTCTGCGGCCCACAATCTCAAGTACCACTTTAGCAGCATCGAGGTCCACAATATCAAGAACCACAATGCGTGTTACCATTAATAGCATACAAATTCATGCATACTTGTATGCATGTATACATACAATTCAATATAGTCAATTTGGGTGGTAAGATCGCCCTTGTGGTGCCCCGTTCAAACGATCCTAAACTTTCAGCTTTTGTATTCATAAGGAAACAATGGCTTTGTGTCAAGTAAAAAAATATATCCACGAAAGAAGAAGTTTTTGATCGACCGTCCTTCATTTACCACACCACTAGCGCACGGGTGGTAGGCCTCCACCTACAAGTTTTTTTGTTTTTTTTTTGAGTACAAATATACTCAGGCCCGGTATTACCAAGTCTAGTTATAGCATTAAGTATAGAGGTTGTATTCGTTATATTAGTTATATAGAGGTTGTATAGGTATATTAAGTATAGAAACCTCTCTATACTTAATGGTTATAGCCTTTATCTGACAGTTCAAACTTGTTATCACCATGGTTACATGTGGTATTTGTTTTCACAATGTCTCTTAGATAAATACTAACTGGACTTAGTGATACTGGACCTCAGTGTAACACTTTGTTCATATAATTTATTATATTTTGTTAATATATCTTGAAAATATAGTCAATAATAATGGTTAGAAGAAACATATTTATTAATATCAGAGTTCCGAATTTTGTATTTTCACATGGTAATATAACGTAGGTATACCATACGAAAAATACCAATAACTAATAATGATAGCACTGATCCACACTATAGGCCTAAGAGCGTGGTCATTATGAAAATTTATTCAAAATGGCATATTATTCGGGGTATTAAAAAAGCTTTAAAACTTCTCAAATTTCGTCTAAATATTATAATAACTCAATGCTTCAGTGTGGAATGTGGATTAAAACATCGGAATTCCAAGCATCGAGATTGAAATATATAGGTTCATTCCAAGCTCATGATTCCGAGCTATTACGCTGTATTGAAAATGTGAAGAGAACATTTCTTTGTATAAACTTACATAATATAATAATATACAAATTTATATATGGTCAATATTTCGAGACAGATTCTCTCTTTATTTCTAAATTGAGATTTTACTTGATAAGATAACCTTCCTAATTTCATTTTACCAAGCTGGAAACATTGAATGTGTTCAGGATGATGAGGTGTAGGCAACCTGCATGATCCATGTGTTAGTTGGGTAGTGTGCTACTAAGGAACGCTGGACTGACCTCAATGACAAATAGAAGCCGTGTCTATGACCCCGCAGTAACATTCTTTCTTGCAGAGCAAGAGAAGGACAATAAATGTATTCATGTTTTGTCATATTTCTTTATACAATTCAATTATTTGTATTGGTTTTAACGGCCCATTTTAATGATAATTAAGATCTATTGGCGTCGGTGAATGATTAATATGATGATGGGAAGGTGATATAAAAAGTTATTTTTGTAAGATTTTTTGGAAAAATCGGAGGGAAGTTTTCATGACATCCCAGTATTTATTTTTACCTCAGAGGGATACCATTAAAAACCTTTGTCAGGATGGAAGACCATGGCGGTAATCGAACTCCTGTCTCCTGAATAAAGATTCATCGTGAGTTTCTCTCAAATTAGTTTCAAGAAAATATAATATATGAATTAGTTGTATTATTCTCGTTGAATATTCATGTGCAACATACACTTCTCATTTCCATGAGTCTATAACTTTGATACATGGTCTAGATTTTATATGACTGTCATAAGTTATCATTGTAGATAACAATATTAATATATGAATATTTGTCATGCTTGCATCATTACCGTCTATGTATGTACGTAGAGTGCATATTATATATTAGTGCATCAACTATACAATATCCTTTGTACTACGGTTTATGAATCAAATTAAAAGAAATATAACGCCAAGCTCATAGGCCTAAAACATACACTTTTAGCTTGAATTTGGAGCCGCAGCATGAAATAAGTAGGCCTATTCTGGTATCGAATTGATATGCCGAATTTAATGTTACTGTAACTTGCTTATTGATTGCTTTCTGAAAGATGGTTAATGAGCTTATTGATTTTTGTTTTCTTAAGTAGCCTCCCAACAGCTATACTTATATTATTTGAGACAAAGAATGAACAGGTTATAATAAAACTATGAAGGGATGATAAGTGAAAGGCCGTTCACAAAAAAATATGCCTTTACTCGAACCCACGCACAATAGTTACTTCAGTTTTCAAAGCGGTGCCTAATTGACTGAGCTACGAAGGGTGTCAACTATAAACTTTCAACTACAATTTTTGACTCACTGCCATCCAGATATATTTACTTTACTTCCTAATCGTCTCTCATATTCTTCCCCACAACCCCCGCAACCGGTTCAATGGTTGTCCTTGGTCTACTTTAAGATTCAAGGAATAGGTAGTATATATGAACGACTCATGCCAAGTAGTTCAAGTGCAACTGCAACTGCAAGTGCAAGGATTTCGTTACACATGCTCCTCTCTACGTTGATTGTTATTGTTATATAATAATAAGGAAAAAGCAACATATACGTTATTAGATGAGTGAGTGTTTCTATTATAGGCATGACTAGGGAACTACATAATTACGTGATTGGTAGTCAATGACCAATGTGTGACTGTTTCTTATTGTTGCTTTATCGTCTATAGAAGACGAAGGACAAAATTTATTTTTCAACCAATTCACAGATAACGTGTTTGATTGTTTGACCAGAAAGTCATGGTTTGACCACCAAGTTTCTATAGGCAACGGTGACAGATCATGGGACAGTTGTAACAAGCATAATATTGTAGGCAATTTGTAGTCAAATAATGCAAAGATCTCTCAGAGTAAACTTCAGATCGATATGAACGTTGCTTTTGTATCCGTTGATATTACTAATTTGAGCTATTTATCACTTTGTAATGTGACCAAGAAAAGGTTGAAAAAAAACTTATTTTTTCTCTTAAAAAAGGCACATTTTATGATTGATGTAAATAAACATTCGTAATAACGTCCGTCATTGTTGGTTCCAAATTCTGTAAATCAATAAAATATATCTGTAGAATACATTCTGTATTCTCTCTTCCTCACAATCGTTATTATAAAAATATCAGAAATGCATTTCTGGGATAATTCAAAGAAGTAAAAAGCGGTACATAATGAGAAAAACAGAATGGAATAGAAAATATTTCATTATTTAAATAGATTGTGAATAACGATATACGATATATAGCGAAATACGAGCTATATATATATATATATATATATATATATATATATATATATATATATATATATATATATATATATATATACTTCAGACTCTGTTATTCATAATCGATGAAGAATACTTGAAACAATGAGTTCTATTTTTACATTTATAAAAATGTTTAATGCCATTTGACCTAGTTGTTCAATGATGATTCTCGACTCACAACTGTATAGGCTTCTGTCAAGTGACGTCACCCATTATTGAAAAAGACAGACAACAATGCCCATCAGTTGGAATTGACCTATTGGTATGTTTGGTAGTCCACCAGTTCGCTGTATTGCTATGGTAACGATTGTTTGCCATTTGTTACGTGACAGAAGTCTATAGGCTTCTATAAAGTGAAGTCACCCATTGTTGAAATTGATACACAACAATGTCCATAAGTTCGCTGAATTGCTATGGTAACGATTGTTTTGTAATTTGTTACGTGCTACCACCCTATATAGTACGATAACGTTCAATACTAAAAACTCAAACTCGTTTTTTTCTGATAGCAAGATTATCCTCTCTGACAAACAATAGTATTATAGTATTCCTCCTCCTTGTTTTACGACAGTAACTATCGATTTATTTATAATTATTGGATCTGAGAAGTGAAATCTCTTGCCTGTGGAGCCATGTTCCAGGATAATTCATCATATTAAACTATACTAGCATCTTTTCCGGTATTGTTTGAAATGGGCAACATCTATGTGTTTTAAATTTAGTTATAACTTTGAGTCTGCATTCAAAAGAATGATATAATCAAAAAGATATTTTCAAGAGATTTATACTATAGCAATCAGAATAGTTTTCGAAAATTAACAATCAATGGTAGTAAAATAGAAATGGAATTAGGGAAATATTCTAAATCTGTTGATTCGATTGAAGCACGTGCTTTATGAAGACTCCATTTAATTGATAACTACTGCCATTGTTCATGATATTCGGCAGAGAAACGCAACTTTTGATTGACATATTGAGAACTGATTTTATGCAAAACCGGGCTACGCTGATGTTGAAATTTGTCTGAATGACTATAAAAGAAAACATGTCTAGATAATGGGTACCACGACTAGTTACTTATTGACGTCACTTACCAGAGTCAGATCTATTTTTAAAATGTACAATGTTAATTGACATATTATAATCAAGTGGACCGTTTCTTGTCCGAATGTGTCTAAAAATGGAACTGTGATTTGCTATTGGTTGAACGATCAGTTTTCACCGGAAATGTAAAATTCAACCGAATTGACCGATTGTTTATTTTCATCTTTTCTTATAGAACAATAAATATAGGCCTATTGCACGTATATTGTCCAATGTTCGACCTGCGAGTACTTTTCCCCAGTCTTCTCATAGTTTTGTGACTTCTTTTTGAATATATTTACTCTCGAAATGAGTTTCGGGTCAACCAAATTTGTTATGTCATAATGTCATAACAAACTGGGTCATTGGAACTAGTATTGTATTTATCTGCTATTTCGACCTTCCTATCTTTATCTTTCACTGTCGTATATTTGTATCACCGTCCATGACTGTCTGGGTCATAAGGCCCTCTATATACGTAGCTTGTATGTCTCCGTCTACCGGTCAGTTCTCCGATACTACAATTGCCACAATTTTTCCTATCATGAGATTTATCAAGAAATGACCACCTTCAACATTTCTATCCCATCTCGTGCGGATTATAGTAAAAGATGTAAATCTCATATAGATTCTTCGATAGATCTGAGTCTAAATATGACACTCTATAGACCTCGACGCACCGCATACTGTGGACTATACATAGTCATAGACTATACAAAGTTGGAAAAATGTTCATCACAAACACGTTTGCAATCGTTGCATTTTTGATTATAAAAAAATTTGGACAAACACATCAAGAAAAATGACAACCATTTTGAAAATACGTTATACACGTTTTGAATCTGATGAAAAATTGACTCCTCGCCTCTCGGGGTGGAAGTTTTCAAAAAGTATTCCTAATCAATTCGATATGTTCTTTTGATTTATGATTTCGATTAATAAACGATTAAATACCGGATATATTTTATTTTGAAGTTGGTCATGTTTATTAAAAAAAAAACACAAATACTATAGACAGGCGCTAAATGAATTCGCTGTCGATGCGCCTTTAAACCCTAATATTAATTTAATATTCACTATAGATTGTACTCAAAATACTATATACATTTTGTGGCTAAACATTGAAATGAAGATTTAATCTCATCGATTTCATATTATATCATATTATTTATATTATATCGTACATCCTGAATCTTAAAACTTGACATTTCCTTCAAGTTTTAATAAATAAAGCTCTAAATATATTTTTTCCAGGATTACGACATTGGTAACTACGACTACGAGGATCCTGTGGACACATCCGAACACAACACGACTGCCAAACCCACGTTAACAACACTCAACAACAGCACAACAAACAGCACAACAAACAGCACAACAAACAGCACAACAAACAGCACAACAAACAGCACAACGAACAGCACAACAAACAGCACAACGAACAACGCAACAAACATTACAACAAACAGCAAAAAAAACAGCACAAGAATTGAAAACAGCAATATAACAAACATTTCAACATCCAACAACAATAAAACGATTACAACAATGCCCACGAATACTGCGAACTCGACTATTGTTACAGCGACCAGCGTCAATAAGGTCGATATTGGCTTGAACACGTCTGTTGTTGCCTTGCCGTACAGGCCTTATGAAAACCTAGTTACGACGACGAGGCCCAACAATAAGTACGATCCGACGAAGAGGTTGAGATGCCGGACAGGATACTACAAGGATCGACAAGGACGTTGTAGAAAAATAAGGACATCACTCACTAACAACAATACGGAAAAACCGATACAATGAATTGGATTATTTAATTTATTTATTTAGTAAAATTATAGAATTCTATATTTGTTTATGCATAGCATTAATAATTGTAATAATATTATTTAATTAAATTATTAAAATGTCTTACATTATTTGATCCAGCAGTTTGTAAAAAAGTTACATGTTGGAAGAAATCAATATTATAAAAATGAAAACCGTATAGTCACAATATGTGATTGTTTGGTGTGGCCTGTGGGTAATGAAAATTGTGTGAGTAGACCTGTAAGACGGAATAAGAAAATATATGAGAAAACTTGAACACCTAAACTTTGAAACTTGACATAAATTAGAAACTAAACAAAACGTGGATTATTTAGTACTGGTTTTACCAACGTTATAATCTGAGAAATTTCGATAAACCCAGAATAAGTGAAGTAAAAACATCAGTATCCAAACTGAACAACAACTTTAAGCTCAGGGTTGAGGTTAACCAGGAATAGGTGGGCCTACAAGTTTGGTACAATTGGACATTGAAGCACTTCTCTAAAGCCCGGTTCTATTAAAATGTTATTCCCAGCTTTAACTGAACCTGAGTTTTTTGTTGATCAACTTGGATACAACTGTTATTTTGTTAAACTAATTCTAGATTTAACGATATTCACCAGATTGCAACGTTGGAAAATCCGCCACTAAGCGGTGATGAAATGATGAAGCTGTCGATGCTAATTTTTTACTTTTCATGAAAAATTACACATTTTTTTTATTAGATATTTCAACTTCCTTATCATTTATACGGTTCACGTCATCTCAATTATTCAACAAGTTTCCCTGTTTATGTCGTGGTGAAGACAATTATCAAGAAACCATGTTGAAAAAAAACTTCCATGAAATTGGTGTACTTTCCTGAAGTCTCGATTGACCGCAGTTTATTTAAAGTCATCCCGAGATTTTGTCTCATTCTTCCCAATGTGATCGTCATATTCCTTTATTCATCTTCCTTCGAATCTTTAATGTTGAGGAACAGAGTAACGACACTATAAATGTACTTGCTCTTCAACTGGATGAAAATTAAAACATAATATAATATAAACCTTCGATACAGTAAAAACTGTCAGACAGAGAGGAATGATAAATACATTTGTCATTTTTGAGTACTATAAAGTATAAACAGTTTAATACAGATTCTTTCTTCTATAAATCAAAATGTCCATGCATTTTCTCTTCAGTTAGATGAAATTGAATAAGATGGAAAATGGCAAAACTCATGCGTTTAAACAATAGATTTTCATCAAATAGAGGCTGTGGGACAGGAAGTGTATCAAAATTATCTATTCATAGGCCAAAAACAGGATGCATTGAGGGTTGCGTTTGCCAGTTTGAGAAAGAAGGGGCAACCAACGCAACCCACGATGCATCTTGGCCTGGAAGAATGAATAAAGGAGGAAGGTCTACGAAGAGAATAAAATAAGAATTTCACCGCTATATTTGTGTAGCCGAGTTATTTTGGAGATCACATCTCAGGAATGGATTTACGATTGGAAAAACAACTACATCTTCCAGAAGTATTACATTTTTCAGGTTGCAGTGAGTTTCTCAACAATTTCTGATTAATAATAAATTTCAACAATAACAACAACAACAATACATTCCGGGTAAGTGATTGATAACTATTTTCTACAAAATATCATGAAAATAAAAAAATAATGTTTCCGACTTAATTTCTGAAATGTGAACAGTCAAAATTTAACAAATGCCTTTATTGTCAAGGTTGCTCTATGAAACCTAGACGCTTTTCTCATTTGAATTCAGATAGTAAAACATTTCACGCGGCACATTTTTTTATTCTTCTAGTTTCTGGATCCAATATTGAATGTTGACTATCTTATCACTTTAATGTTCCCGATTAAGTTTTGAAATTGATGACGTAAACATGAGAGAAAATTCAAATTATTGCGTGGTTTTGATCTCAAAATTACTGAAATCAGCAAAGTATTGTTCATTGGATTTATATTTTTGCATCTGAAATGTATAATAATATTTGCTCTTTTATGACAAAGTATAGAAGGCCTACGTTGACGACAGTGTTCTGAAAAATGTTTTGAAACTGCTTCAAAATGCTTCAAAATTTTTAAAATCCATTTTCTCAAGATTATTTGACCAACTTGGTCCACTCAATGACGCCTCGTTAAAAAAAGAACTTGCTTCACTATATCAGCTCGAGTTCATTGTCAGAATCGCCAGATATATTCGCCATAAAACAGCTAATGAGTCGGCTCGTTTGGCGTGGTTTTTTGTCACAGTATGCGTGTCGGTACAGTAGTAACCTGCATTCCTCGAAACGCAAGCTCTGGGGTATAAACATTACGCGTAATTACAGTGATTACTACAACTCGAATGTACTGTACATTCATGAGTGTACTACATCTCGCCACTGATCTAATGGTATTCAACACGCAGGTGACATCATCGCCCTTCGTGATCGCCACTGGGTCTAATAGACTCGAAACACGCAATCGTAATCGCAATCTTAAGAGCGCATGAGATCGAGTCGATTTGGGAAAATATAAGTTTTTTGTGATGACTTTCGAAAGTTTTCAGATATAAAAATTCTTACATATACATCAGTATAAAGTAGAAATATATAGATCTTATTAATAACTTCAAAATATGGTATAGGACCTATATGTAAAAATCCATTTTCATAATTTCCACTGGTAGACAATTTATATAGAAAATGTTTACATAGAATTTTTATATTTTCATTTTTAAATTTTCATATACAGGTAATTTTATATAGAAAATTCTTACAGTTTAAATTACAATATTAGATTTTGTCTAATAACTTCAGAAGATGGTATACGTTTGATTTATTTTCAACAATTTTCACAGGTAGACAGACAGTTTATACACAATTTTTAGCTGCAGTAAACCTGTGAAAATATTAGGATTCAAGATTAACAATTTGAATGCACATCATCTTGAAGGTTTTGGAGAGATCTGTGTTTCTATGGTATCAGAATTCTGATATCTAATACCGTTCGAAAGTTATCACAAAAAACAACAAATATTTCGCTAAATCGACTCGTCATGCACTCTTAAAGCAATGATTTACTACGAGTTAAAACTATTAACTAAACAAGGGCCATAAAAGCGTAGTACATCTTTAAATATACGTTATTTGAGAGGAATAGGTTGTAAACTGATCATAGCTACACTATAGTTGACAAGTTTAAAACGTGAGGTGGCTCATATAATGTACACAAATATTAATTGAAAAATAAATTCATATTAAAATTAATTAATCGATAGAATTAAGTCGGTTCAGTGAAATTGATGTATCACATTCAAATATGATTAGATTAATTTGTATTTTTGGATTAGAAAATTGTATTTAGTTTAAAAAATAATGTAATTCAATATATAAAAATATTGTCTTATTTGTCAAAGTTATACACGAAATCATTTAAAAATCATTTAAAATTGCATTTGAGTTTGATTGGATATTATTCCTCAATCCTTTTCGTGTTGAATTTTTCATTTTTGTGAAGAAATATCAAATAATGATATAGGTCTATTTAAAAAAAAAAGTGATGTATTTTCCTATTATATACAGTAACACAATTTAAATCTTTGTTATGATCTAATTCTATATCCATCTCTGAATATCTAACCACATAATATCAAGTTCAAGTTTAAACAATTAAAAAATGGGTAAAATTACAATAATTACAATAAACACTTAGTAATTACACACTAAGCATGCAATTAGTTTCTAAAAGTGAATCAGATAACTATCAATGTGACGAATAGACTTGTGTATTCATATGAACAATACTTGCAGCTTGCAAAAATGAATGAATTCGTCACTGGCCCTGTGAATTATTAATGCGGTGCTGGCACACACAGTCAATTAGTGACCATAGAAACTCTATTGCTAATATTGAAATCAGGTCTGAGCTGGGTCTGAGTGACTAATAACAATTTATTCGAATTCAAAAAATAGTTTTTCGAAATATTTATTAATATATATTGATATTGATGTTATTTTATTTAGTAGATAGTTAGTATAGGCCTACTTAGTTGATCAAAAGCCGGTAATATGATGTATAGGGAAGAAAGTTATGTGATGGTGAGGGAAATTTTAAAAAATCACCACTTGATCACTGCCAATTGGATCTTACTGAAATAAATTATTCGATGAATAACTATCTAGTTGGAATTTTTAATATCCGTCATGAAGGATAATTTGTCGGATTTGAATTTTTCGTGAAACGCCTTTCAAGTGACATTGATTCCAATCATTCATTCACTCCTAGACTATGATAAAAAAAAATCCTAAATGGATTTTATATTATTTATTTGAAGTTATTAATGGTAAAATACTATAGGCTAATGGCTTTCCCTGCACAATTGGCAAGAAAGCAATAAATAGTTACGTCGTGTCCTTTCTATACCCAATTACCTTGTACTACCGTAGAGTTGACATTTTGAGTCCTTCCGCCTGACAGTTTACACCGTTTTCCTCGATTTTCCTAGTTTTTAAAAAGTCCCATAATCCGGTCAAGGGAAATAGATTAGGCCTACTTGTATCCATATGGCAGGTTGCCTACAGGTATTATCTAAGGTGGAAGGACACATATTATTCATATTACGACCGGGTGTTTGTCCTATGTTCTAGTTATGATACCCGCGGGTGTCGAGCTGTCATATTGTATGACGATGTAATAACGATGTAATGTCGGTAGGAAACGGTAGGCGCTTCAGTTTGCAATGGAGGCTTCTTCAAACAACACTGCTATAGAGCAGGAACTAATCTACCTGAAGAGTAATATAGACGATGTATTTCTCATCACAAATGGAATTATAGTATGCTGTAAGTAGCACCTCCTGAATTCAGAACATTGAATGTATTAGTTTTGATTGGCCAGGCAACAAAATATAGGAAATAATAAAATTGGAAAATTTTTATTTTTACATTTTTATTTTTTTATATTGGGTTTAACGACGGACTATAATGATAACCAAATTGGAAATTTGTAGTTGAAAATATGTGAAAGAATAATACGTATAGAATATCAAGATGGTAATTTAGTTTCTACTTAGGTCTAATCGAGCTTAAATATTTTTTTTATAGAGATAAAAACGTTCAATTAATTAATTATAAGACCTCGTTATATTTTTTATGCCATATTGGGAATGAGAGATCATTTTCGTTACGATTTTGTCGTGCAGACCTAGGAAGGAGTCGGTCGTGATCTAATCCGTCTAATAAAATTGCATGTGGATAGTGTCTCCTGTTGGAAGTGCCATTCAGGACATCTGAATGAAAGTGGGTTCGATTGGAGTATGTAACTACAATCCTTTGAATCCTGTGCCTTGGCTTTTGTGCTTTCTTACTGTCAAGAGACTGAGTACTGGAAGAGTTTTCTGGGATATTCTGTTACCGATTCCAGACAAACAATACAATTTTGAAAACATTTTAGATTTAGTTATTGATCATTTGTTAAAAAAAAATGTTCAAAGAGGAAGATCAATTCTGTTTCCATGCTCTTTGCACTAATATATAAGTTTCCAATTTCATAAATTTAATGAGTTCCATAAATTTTGTGAACTTTAAAAACTTTATAAGTTTCATAAGCTTTATACTCATAAATTACCCCATAACGTTTTCATCTGAAATAAAATGTTTGAAAACATGGAAATATAAAACACACAAAAACAAAAACTGTACTTTCTATTATTTTCTAATTTATCCATCTTGTCCAAATTAAGATGTAAAATAATCTCTAGTTCCCCTTAACCCACTCAATTGGACCCCTATTGATAAACCCATCATTTTGAGAGTGAATCCCGAATATAAATGTCAAACACAAACATTAATAACCATGTAAAACATAGATGTACTTTTTTATATTGCAGTGATGCAATGCGGCTTCGCTTGTTTAGAAGCTGGAGCAATACGAGCAAAGAATACTACCAATATTATACTGAAGAATATTATGGATATATGTAAGTATTGAGTTGACGACAGTTCATTCATCAATTACTTTCAATGAAGTAATCCATCGTGTTTAACATTTACATAGTCATAGAGCCTTTACGTTCTTAGATGGGCTTATGCTAATATTTAATTCTTTCGTACTTGAAAGTATAAACATGTTTGTTTTTTGTGCGCTCAAATGAAACCATCAATTTAGTTCAGATTGGTATGAACATACCTTAATGATCAACTAGCATTATCTAACTTGATACTTTAGGAGCAAATCGTTTTAGGAGCAAATCGGTTGGACCACTTCTGAATAAAATATTGAGGAGTTCTGAAAAACACCTTAAGAATAACGTGCAGACAGAAGAATGATGAAAAACATTGCCTCTATCGAGTTTATATATATATATATATATATATATATATATATATATATATATATATATATATATATATATATATATATATATATATATATATATATATATATTCATATAATTATATGAATATATACTTATGAGTGTGGTATTATCAGCATTTCATTTACAATCAAGACACACGTTTTTCAAGCTGTCTGTCTTACTGAAGATAAAATAACCTTCAATAATACATCAAATACATAATAATCAGACATATTCATAATAACTAGGAAAACGCCATATATGCGTTGTTAGACGAGCGGGTAGTAATAGTATGTCGACTTTTTTGCCAAACTTTTGCCTACATTCGCTTATTGGGTGACATTTAAGTTATAAATGGGTAAAAACTGCTTCGAGTGGTACCAATTTAGCACATTTCATAGTTTTTCTTCGAAATGGCTCACCCGATCAAGCTGAAAGTTTTCAGAAATGTGTATCAGAATGTAACTCAACTTCACGCAAAATTTAATTTTTTTTTCAAATAAAAATATTTTCTTTTTTTTCCCGCTGTATTATTCTAATGGGTATTTTTGAAATTTCTAAAATTCATTAAAAAAAAGTTATAATCCGATAATGCCACAAAACGATACAGATCCAAGTTAGATGAGGAACCATTATGAAAAAAAGTTTGAAGTTGATAGCTGTAGCCGTTTGACCTGTCAAGAACCGACAAAAAAACATAAAAAATGAAAAAAAAAATGAATAAAAAAAAAACATAAAAACGAACACCAATTTTTTTCAGTATGTCAAATTGAATCCTCGCTAAAGCTCGTCTAATGATACCTGCTGAATTCGGTTGAATTTAGTTTGCTTACCTGAGAGGTACAGGCATTTTAATCTTAGAATATCGTAGGTCACCCTAGTATCAATATCGAATGCCCTAGTGGGCATTTGGGAAAGCGGCCAAACATACCTCTTTCTTGGATTTTGTACTAGGAAAACGCGGGATGCGCGTTGTTAGACGAGCTTAGGGGTATAGAAATCTAGAATGAAAAATAATTTGTCAACCCAATCTACATCTACAGACCTTGGATCACTCCAAACGTTCAAAAACCTTACGAGAATCAGTTATGTCACGGCCTTCCTCTTCATTCATTTCAATCGTTTTGAATTAATTGCTGACACTTGTTGCTATAGATTTAATTGGTTCCCGTAATAGCCTAAATTGATGGGAAAATGCATTATAAATGCGTTTTCTTCGTTATTTCTCATCCGATTGATGCAAAAAATCTCTCAAAATGTGCTTAATAGTTTCCTTTAAATTCGGCGAAAATTTGAGAGGTCTTGAAAAATTTTGATTTTTCAAGTATTTTCCTCCGGGTTATTCTAATGGGGATTTTTGAAATTTCTAAAATTCATAAAAAAAAAAGTTACCACCCGATAATGCCACAAAACTATACAGATCTGAGTTAGATGAGGAACCATGACAAAAAAAAGTTTGAAGTTGATAGCTGTAGCCGTTTGACCTGTGGAGAACCGACAAAAAAACATAAAAAAAACAAAAAAAAAAAAAAAAAAAAAAAACATAAAAACGAACACCAATTTTTTTCAGTATGTCAAATTGAATCCTCGCTAAAGCTCGTCTAAAAATACGATTATTGATGAAAGGGAAATTGAATGTGATATTTTCATTTTATTTTCATTTATTGAAGTAATTCAATGCAGAAATTAAAAATAATATTCTGTGGTAATACCTACTTTTTAAGTAATCTGTGAGTGTTTTCCCGACGGCCTAATTTTGAATTTGCGATCAAATAACGTCACCTCATTAAATGTAAAAATAGTTCAAACAAACATTCCAGCAATTTGTATTGTTTGTATTGTTGTTTGTATTTGTATTGTTGGAATTTCAGTTTATAAAACATATGAGCCTACCACATCTATTACAAAAGATATTCAGGTTTAAGCGGTACAGCTCCCCTGCCCAACAATCACTTCAACACGCTAATTGCATTTGGCAACCGTATAAGAAAATACAGCTTTCAGTGGATTTAGGTCCGTTTTCAAACTGATAGTGGATTAAGCGATAATTAGCGGATTACCTTGTTATCATCCTCGGTTACGTTTTTTCATTGCGTACCTTAACTATAGTAGGCCTAGTTAGCTGATTGATACTTGAATAAGAGTTGGTAAAACCGGCTCTAAATGCTATTATTCGAATATTGGTATATTTGTAATAATTACGGTAATTTACTAGTTCAATGATTTATAGGTTCATCAGCAATGACGTTACCGGTATCATATATAGAGTTCAAGTATTTCAGTGATATTATATGCCCATTAATTCATTTGTGTAAGACTACTCATTATTTTACAACACATTATGAACTATAGTTGGTAATAATAAGGTACTACTGAATCGATTTTTTACAAGAAACTGTTTGATGACTATACATTTGAGAAACTTGCAAGATTTGATATTATTTAATCGACATGGACAATTTTTGTTGGCGCATTTCCCACAAATACACGTCTTTTCGAATTCTTCCGGAATCGCACTCGTTGGCCTCCTCGTAACGAGTAACTCGTCTATTTCCTCAAAGCAATACAATTCTGGATCTAAATCAATGTCATCAGGATTGTGTGTCTTGCTCAATAGGCCTACTTTGGTACAGTAAAAAGATCGTAAAATGTGAGTTGTCAAATATTGCTTGTTGGTAGCAAAACCTCAAAAGTTGTCACTACAGTGGTATGTGCCGGAGACCATCCATCGTTTTACATGTATCAAGTAGTTTTTTAAAACTTGAACAAGAAATTCTCATGCGTTCAGCTAGTACATCCTTATTACAAGTGAAATCATCCTTTCCCAAATCGTTCAAATACTTCTAGTTGGGTTTTATTTTAATGCTGAGATTTTAGTACCAAATTTTCTAGTGTAGTGCTGAAAGAATTTGAAAAGTTTCACCAAGTTTTGATGCGTACTTGGGGTGGTAAGTTCGCCCTTTTGGTGCTGCCCCGTACGAACGATCCTATCTTTCATCCATAGCCTTGACTGGGGAACAATAATTTTGTTTCAAGTTTCGGTGTCATTAAAACAAAAAGCTCTGATGCTAGTGTGCGATCGGATTATACTTTCCGTTTTCACCGACTCCAGCTTTTAGCCAAAGCTCATCACGTTATCCTCTTTGTTTATAATGTCTTGCTAGTGTATAAGAAAAGTTCAATCACGTCTGTCAGAAGAATGTACTATTAGTGGCTTGGTTTTTGGTAATCGCAGCATGGAATGCGTGTGAAATGATGCGCATATTAGCTTTTTCGATAATTCTTGTCAGTAATTGTCAGTAATAAGATCAGTAATTTCCACAACGCACCTTATCACCTTATTAGTGATGAAGTTTTTATGTTTACTGTTCTCAGCTCAATGAGACGTTTAATAGCTATTGGCTGCCTTTTTGAATCCTCTAATGATCCTTCAAAGTACGAATCGAAAATCGAATCATCTCTTTACAGTACTATAACTGAACAGACTTGCAAAGGTTCCCAAAAGTGTGGTGTTCTTTGAAACGTATTTTTTATGATATTTGCCATAAGATTAATTAGTTGAGCTGTACGATAACCTTCTAATTGTATTGGTGTCGAAACATATTTTAGAGTTAGCTTTTTTTCGATAGTGGTTCAAACGTTACTCTTTTGGTTTATTCGTCAAACCGTCGTTTTGGAAGAGGAGTGATATCGGGGTCACATCCTATGAGAGAATCTCTTTGAAATATAATCCTCTCAATTCAATTTTTCAATTTCATTCAATTTTATTCCAAAAGTAAAATACATGAGTTAGACCTATGGCTACCAACTAGACAACATAGTGCTAGATCAAGCAATGTGCTATTTCAATATAACTGTGTTTGAGCACATTACTTTTAGTACACGTTTTTTGATGTATAGACGAAACCTTTTCCTACTTATTGCATATTTGAATGCACGTTTGTAGTATGGTTTTGTGGATGATTTCATGTACTAGATTAATTTTATTTATGAAGTGCTCCTCTCTAAATTCCAAGTTGACCTCTGATCGATTTGCCATCACGTCAAGTACCTGCATCTTTAGTGGTTATGTTTATCATTCGTCATAATGTCTTGGGTGTTTATGTTCTGAAGTTTTGATTCTGTTTGTTTGAACTAGTCCTCGTGAGATTCTCTTATTTCTCACAAAACTTCTCTTCATTTCACGAAGTCCTAGATGAGTTGTATACTCATGATGATTGAAATCGGTTGAGTGATAATAATCAGTCAAACATGTGTTCTTGTGAAAGTTGGATAGTGCAATTAAGCATCTCATGATATATGCGATCCCACTCGGCTACGAATTTTCTTTTGGTGCCCACAATTAGGCCATGTATTGACTTTTCTTTGAACGATTGATTGTGTGGTCCAAACACATGTCGCCATCAACAGATTCGAATGACTCCTGTGTTTGTTTTACAACAAACTCGTCTTGGATGGATTTGGGTGGATCGTCCTCGATTTGGCGTGTATCTTAAGCGTAGATTTATGGTGATTTCCCATATCTTTCAAACATAGAGAACACAAACGAAAATAGTCTGTTCGGTCGCATGCCTCAAACAGAGGAATAACTTATTTTTGTGTTTTTTTCGTGAACTTCCGTCCTGAAAAGTCATATAATAACTTGAAAATATAACAGCCATACAAAAATAGTGGTGATATTTATGTGCATGTGATAAATTCTTTTTTTCGTGGATACAAGTATATGTGCGTACATGGAACAATATTACCGTACATGCATGCACAACCAACCAAATTGCACGATTACTTGCCTAGTTAATCACATAGATCCGCCCATTATTCGTATTATTTGGTTGACCCTGAATGATCAACCATTGTTGTGGTTTGCCGCGAGTTATTAGTGTAATCAACAAGGATATTAATCTGTATAAAAACATTGAATCACGTCTATTATACAATGTAGCACACAAAACGATATGACATTAAAAGTACCTTAATTCATAGCATAGGATATTTGCGACTTTGTTGTGAATAAGTTGTTTTTCATATGCGTTTATAATTTGTTTGGTAATACTGGAAGCATCAAACAATATAATATAATTTAAGTGTTCATTTCAGTGGAAATGATTTAATCACGCTTGATGATGTGAAAGAATTACAATTACGAGAGACGAGATACAATGTCACAATTACCGGTAATATTGATGTACTATGGTATAATTTAAATTTTCAAAATTCAAAAAATGTAGAAGAAAATATTTTAGTGGGCCTATCTGATGTATAATCTGTATTATTGATATTTTTCTATTCTTGTTTCAAACATGCTAATATTCTATTCTGGTTATGCTAATATAGGCCCCTACTTCATGGTAACAGTTCATACATACCTTTAAAAGGACTTTTTCAAGTTACTTCTTTTCAAGTTTCAAGTAAATGAGCTAAAATTAAATCACAGTGGACCAGAATTTTTTACCTTTTTTATCCAACAGTATTTCATTTCATTTCATTCATTTATTATTCCAAGTTGATAGTTACATTTCTGACTAACTGACTTATTGTCATATTTGACTTAGGCCCGGTATTACCAAGTCCAGTTAGCCTTTATCTGACAGTTCAAACTTGTTATCACCATGGTTACCCATGCTATTTGTTTTCACCAACTCTCAGATAAATACTAACTGGTCTTGGTAATACTGGGCCTTATTGACTTATTTCTGACTTATTGTCGGATCAGTGAGTTAAAAACCGTAAAAATGAAAACTAATCTTCAAAGATCATATAATTATAATATTATGAGTTATGACCAATAGGTATAATAGAAAAATTCAGATCAGATCAGATCAGGTATAAGATTAGGTATTTAATGCAAAAGATGCAACAATTCAAAGACTTGTATTCCTAGAGAAAACTACATTTATTTGTGAAGAAAAATTACATTTGAGATAGAGCTTGAGTGAACTGGACCACATTTGAGATTCGAAAATACGGTTCTAATCAGTCAAAAGGAGAAAAAATGCATAAGGAATACTTGCAGAGGCTCTATCAGCAGCATGCAATTGTTCTGAAACTTCTCTTGACTCTAATACAAATTGTATTTATAAATATTTGTTTACATGAAAAAATTGAAAAATTGAATTTGAGGGGGGATTGAGGGGTTGGAATGATATTTTGTAAATCAAGAAGCAGTAGGTCTAGAGCACAGTCTTAAACACTCATGCACACGAGGCATGGAGAAAAATCCCAGCCGACAGGGGCGAAATATTTTCAGCCTTTTTTGTTCTTTAGCCCATTTACAAGCATATTTATTATCTATCATAAATTATTGTATATTCTGAGGAACATAATATCTTACTTGCATTCTAACAAAAATAATCAATTCATCACCAACCTAACCCATACAATGTATTGTAGGATTCAATTTTAAATGCCTTTACAGACAAATCAAAGTAAGAGGCTGATTACTTGACGTAAATAATAAAATAATCTTCAAGGGACATTTAGCAAGAAAACAGAACATTTTTTGGTACCCATTCAAGTTCAAAATCGATACAGGACAGAGTACAGAAAGGGATAGTCCCGTAAAAAATGAGACGAATGGTCACCTTACATCGGTTTTGCAATTTGTCTGCAATGTTTTTGCAATTTGAGAATTTGTTCGTAACTATTCATTGTGAATCAAAAATGAAATCACACTTTCGATTGTTTAGTTATAAGCGGCTTTTGCTACTGGCTCTGTGGTTATGCGCTGGCGTATGGCTCAGGTAACTTCTTCTTCGGACATTCGTACTTTGCCGGCTACAACTTGCCGACATCGCTGTTATCTCATTGGTTCTGGCAATTTGTGTTTGCTGCAACCGCTGCCACCATTGTATCAGGTGCCGTAGCTGAACGGTGTGCGTTCAAGGCTTACGTTGTGTATAGCGCAGTTATCACAGGTGAGCATTACAAACACACACACACACACACACACATATTTGTTTTTAATCCAAAATCTTCATCGTGTTTATTTTTCAGCTAAAAGTAATTGTTATATGTACAAATTTGCTACTGTATAGGTATATGCAGGTTGATGTGGTCAGTTACAACTTGAAACAAACTTGCACAACTCTGGCTATTTGATTTCACCAACTCTCAGAATAAGACTAACTGGACTTGGTAATATTGGGCCTCAATAATATAGATCAATTAAAATCCAACCAATGTAATGTTACTATAAGAGCTAAGCAGAATGGCAGATACAATGTATTAACATCGACTGATAGTCAGTGTATCATTGTTGTACTTCAACATATTAAATTTAAAAAAAAATCATCTTATTTCTCAATCCTTTCAAGTTCAGTCACTTTTTTCATTTTACCAACCATTTCTCATTTTGTGTTCACAATCATTTTAGTTTCCAAATACAACAGGTATATACAATTATTGTATTATAAATGAAAATCACGTACTGAATCAGTTATAAAGTCAAATGGAGTAATAAGTTGTCACTCAATAAGTTATAAGTTGTTAAGTTTATAAAGCTTTAAAGTAATTGGCAATACTGGTATCAGTACCAATCAGAACATGGATTTAAAATCAATTTTCGAAAATTCTGATTCAAGTGAATGACAAACAATGGGAGAGACAACCAGCAGCTCTCCACGTAAATAATAGTCATTCTCCTCTCTGATTTGCAGACATTACATCCCAATACATATTTGAGACCGAATTATTCAAATCCAGGGTTTCAAGGTAAGCTGCTGGTTGTCTCTCCTCTCTTCTCCTCTCTAAATTATTTCCTAAATTAAAATAAAATATATCTGATACTCAGATAATCCGAAGAAAAAATTATATTTAAAAATACTGACTAAACTTAGTCACTTTAAAGTTTAAAATAACAATATTTTATAGTATTATTACAAATATGAAAACTCTTTCGGAAAAAGTATAAGTGCTTGTACAAAAATTAAAATAGTATCAACAAAATTACAATAATATAATAGTACTCCCAATATATTATGGGAGTACAATGAACAGTAGGTCACATAACAATTGATAAGATTACGTTAAGCTTACTCAGTTGTTGGTACCACTGTTTGATGCTGGATTATGTAATTTTTATTGCAGGGTTCCTCTACCCAGTGGTGTCACATTGGGCATGGTCCAAGGAGGGCTGGCTATACCAGCTCGGCTATGTTGACTTTGCGGGTAGTGGCGTAGTTCACTTGCTTGGTGGCACATGCTCATTGATCGGAGCAATCTACCTCGGTCCACGGCACAAACGGTTCCACGACGGAGAGATTCCAGGACACTCGACTCCAGTAAGTTCATTACATTCCGTTATTGTTCTTAGTTAACTGAACACCAAATAAATAAATTGAATTGAATTGATTATGAAAAAAGTTGATGAAAAGTTTTTATATTGCATTACTGTCTTTGAAAAAAGACATTTTTTAAGCATGTTTGAAATTTTTGATGAAGTCGTATAAAAGATTGAAAATATTGTTGTACAAAATAAATAGGTAAAACTAAAAACCAAAATCAAACTAGTCACGTGTTAGAATTATTTCAAATATTTAATATATAGTACGGTGGTTAAATTATATTTCTATTAGATTACATACCGTATTTAAAAGGCATTGTGGCTGCCCTCAGTGACTCAGTCAACTAAGTCACTGCTTTAGAAACTGAAATCATCTTTGGGTGTGGTTTCGAGTTCTGCATAAGGTGTAGGTTTTTGTTAAGGTCCTTACACTTATCATCACTTCATATTTTCGTTACCACCTGCTCATTCGTACCCCCAAATTATTGCACTAGCTAGCTGGTGGTGGGGTCGTTAAGCAAGCAATGATCAAAAGCATTGCATTCTACTAATCACTTTGTTACCAGTTGAATTTATTTTATGTAATGTAATTTATCTTCCATATAATTGTACTATAGTGATTGGTAACAAAGCTAAATTTGAAAAAATCTACTACTAGTTTCAGTTTTTAATATCACTCTTTGTTCAAATTGTCACCAGCTAACTGGCCTCGGAGCGATGATCTTGATCACAGGCTTCCTTTCTTTCAACGGAGGTTCTCAAGGATCGATGAGTAATGTTGGCGACACTGTATCCATTGGTCGAGCGGTGACTAACACCATCATGGGCGGATCAGGCGGAAGCTTAGTAGCACTGATCTTCAAGAAAGTGACTGGTGATAAGGCATGGAGCTTTGCTATTACCGTCAACGGTGCACTGGCAGGCATGGTGAGCAAGATTTTCTCATTCTTTATTGATTTCAATAGGAACAGAACTTTGTTAACAATACTTTCAAGTATTTTTCAGTTCAAATTGTGTCCGATGTACGAATATCAGTGGGCATGTAGTAGATTATTTTTAGGATATGCCAAGAAAGTAATGAAGAGTTGAATATCGTGAGAACATGTTGCATTATAGTGCCGGGATTTGAATGATCAGCATGGACTTTTCTGAAGGAACCAATTGCATTATCAAGAAAAAAAAAACAGCCAGAGAAGGTATGGGAGCATTAAAAACTCGAGTGAAGTTGAATATCATACTTCATGTTGAGCTCTTTCGAACTTCATAAGAGCACTGAAAAATGCTAAATACACTTTTAACCAAACCCATGGCTCTAAGCTTGAAGATACCTCAATGGGATTGGTACCATTAATATGATCACCCTTGCAGGTGTCTGTGTGCGCTGGAGCCAATGAGATGGATCTGTGGGCCGGCTTCGTTTCGGGACTCTTTGCATCGCTGGTCTACATGTCACTACGTCATATCGCATTACGCTTGAAAATAGACGATCCACTTGATGCTTTTGCAGTCCACTTTGGTGGCGGTCTCTGGGGTCTTTTATCAGCAGCCATCTTTGCTAACAACGGTTTAATAATGACGAATTTCTCTGAGGCATCATTATTAGGGTTGTTATACAGAGTTATTGGAGCTGTAGCAATATTTACTTGGTCGGCTGTTGGAAGTGGTATCATGTTTGGCATTTTGAGATACTTAGGGATGTTGAGAGTAAGTTTAGAAGACGAGATCAGAGGACTTGACATATCAATACACAAGGAACCAGCTTATACTAATGAAGTGATTAGTAAAGAAACAAGTAATCAGAATTTCCAACAGTTTCGAAACATTTCATATATAGACACAGAAGCTTCTAACCAAAGATAGAGATAATCTTCATAGTTAATATTTTACATTACATCATTTCACCGTTTGCTATACTTGTATAGCTAGTGTGTATACTCAACAGTGTTGTTTCATAATGTGAGCAGATGCCTGGGCAATTGGCATCCTTTTGAAGGATTGTAAATTTGACTGAACAGAATCTGAATGCTTTTTTCTACCATTATTAACATTGTATATGTTCATACTGTATTCAAGTATATTTATTGTTACTGATTATAGATTACACTTTTTAAATTTATTTTACTTTTTATATTATGGTATTGTGGGCCTACTTAGAGCAGCCAAATATAGCTAAATTGCTAAACCAAAGAATCATGTTCTAGAAATTTTATGAAATTCTCAAAAAGCATGGAACAATACTGAGAAGGAAATTTTCAAAAATTTACCTGCTGGGCATGGCTTTGAAGTTGACCCCATTGCAGTCCACTTCTCATCGTCTTCGCACTTAGTCTTAGGGGCGCACAATTATTGAGTTCTTGCCCGGGGCACTAAAATGACAGGAAACGTACAATACTCAAGCACTCTCAAAGAATATCCAGATCAGGTTTATCTTCTATGTTTAAAAATTATTTTCACCCAGAATAAGTTGAAGTTTATTTTTATTAATTCATTCATATTCATCAATTAAATGAAACAGCTTTGGAACAATTATTTTAAAAAATACATACAATTAATATTTTAATATTCCAATTGCAACACTAATGATTTTTGACGTTTTTTTTTAATATTGGTTTTCAACGAAGCACTGTATTAATGACTACGATCTATTGGCGTCAGTGAATGATTTATGCGATGATGGGATGGTAAGATAAAAGGTTATTTTATCAGGTGTTTTTGTGTAGTGGGAAGGAGTCGGTCGTGGCCTGTTGTTAAGGTATAAAATCCAAGTATTGACCTGAACAACAGAGGGAAATCCCCCCAAAAACCTATCAGGATGGTCGACCATGGCGGGAATCGATCCTTGGTCTCCTGAATGGCGGTTCAGTGTATAAACCACTCAGCCACCCATCACAGTAATCACATTTATTATATATTTGAAACATAATTAATAAATCCAAATCTGAATCATAATTGGAGTTGTCGGAATTTTGCATAAAAAAAGTAAGATATCAAATCCTAATATTCCACAAGGATATTTATTCTTTTGTTTTCTTTGTTTCATGATATTTTGATTTGTTCAACCAAAGACCATAGCTGATGCAAAATATACGGTATATCTGTCATGGCGGCTATCTCACTTTCGATATCACCACCTTTTTTATTTGTGATATGAAACGTGACATGAGTCACTTTATTCTGGAAAAAGTGACTCACTGTAGTAATTCGGGATTACCAATCAGCTATTTTAGCGAGTTAAACCAAAAAGTGAGTCATGACACCAAGTGACAAGTTGTCTTTTTCAGAGCATCTACACCTACTTGTGTAGTATTGTATTGTTTTGCTGTATTTTGTGTTTAACATATTATTTTCGAAAAATGTATTGAAATAGGGTATACAAGTGAATGAAAAAAAAGCTCTTGTTGAAAAGAATTAATATCAATATCTCTTTCCTTGAATACCTTTCAACAGCCGAGTGATTTTTGAACCACTTACAATCGAAAATCCTATTTTTGATCAAGTCTAGATTTGACCTGACCTAATATCCTGGCTATGCCACTATTCATGACTATGAGTTTCAAGAACTAGGAAAACGCAGCATAGGCCTATGCGTTGTAAGATGAGCCTGATGAACTTTTTCTCACCAGAATAAGTTGGGAATTGTTTTCAGCAGAATCGATTCGACAGGTGCTTCGGAAAAAATTGGAAAACTTGGAAAATCCCCATAAGAAAAACCCAGAAAAAATATTAGCCTAGTAAAAGTTCTTCAAAACTTGGAATTTTTTACTGAATATAAAAACATCAAACCGAGACGCATGGCCGAGTGGTAACACACTGAACCGTCATTCGGGAGACCGGGGTTCGATTCCCGCCATGGTCGACCATCCTGACAGGGGTTTTTCGTGGTTTCCCTCTGTTGTTCAGGTTGATACTGGGATGGTTCCTTAACAACAGGCCACGACCGAATCCTTCCCACCATCCAAAACACCTAATAAAATAACTTTTCATCTCGTCATCCCACCATCTCATTCATCCACCGACGCCAATAGATCGTAGCCATCAGTATAGTGTGTCGTTAAAACTCAATATAAATAAATAAATAAAAACATCAATCATGTACATTCTTTGTAATTTTTCCATTAATTAATCACATAAGAAATACCAAAGAAAAACATACATTTTATTGGATATAAGGCTCGTGGGCTCTACAAAGGTGGCACGCTAAAATATCATCAGGTTATGTGTCAACAGGTAGCACATAGGGTAAAGAATTAATCACAAAAGTGTTTTTTAGGTACATTTCAGACAATGTCCAGTAAACGGTCCTCTTGATTACAATGAATCATTAAAATTTACAATATAAATCAAGATGCATTGATGGTTGCGTTTGACCATTGGAGATGGTGACTTCACTCCCTATCCCTCCCATGTTGAAAATGTGTACCAATTTACTGGCCACATCTTCAGAACTAACGACCGTGCGTACTGTAGTAGTGATAAAAGGAACTAACTTTGTTTACAAATACACGCAAAATGACATTCACTTTTGCTCAGTTGTCTGAAACAGTCTCTTGAGAGGTTAAATTGTCTGTCATTCAAATTGTGAAGTAATTCTTATAACGCAAGTTATATTGCTAGTAACTTACATCTTGACGATTTATATATGTAATCGAAATCGTGTGAGAAGTCCGCGTGCCCCAAAGAAATAAATATTCATATTTTATTCAATTGCATCATCAGTAAATATCCTTTCTTATAAGCCTAGCACATTTGTTTCTTTCCACCACATCTTGGATGCCAATTCATGCACTGTATCTAAGATATGCCAATATTTCAGGTATATAGAAGGCATGACATCAAGTTTCTACAAAACAACACTAGATGGAGCAGAGATCTCTAGTTCTGAGAAAAGCACTCAGGAAATAGAACTAGTTTTAAAGTTGGGTGAGGTCACCATCACCAACGGGCAAACGCAACCCTCAATGCATCATGATATAAATGTTAAACATCAATGTGGCTCTGGCTTGTGACGTCACTAATAATTAGCCAATTTTCATAATTGCTATAATAATTATAATTAGATGACCGTAACAAAGATTACATTTCACATACCGAAAAAAATGGGCTTAGTTTTCATGTTTATAATTTTTTGGGGGGAATTTTGTGCGCGGCATACAGGTCATGAAAAAATACCTATCGACTTGAAACTTTTTCTACATATATTTTCATAGGAGAATAGGTTGAGATTGTTTTTCAGAGAAATCGGTCAGAAGGTTTTCCCGTAAAAAATTCGGAAAGTTTGAGAAATTGTTATAAGAATAACACCGATGGAAAATTTCAAAAACTTTTCATTGAATATGGAAAACATAATAACAGATAATTTCAGTGACTTTCACAACATTCGGATAGAAAATGACAAAGAAAACGCAATACAAGTAATCATTTTATTGAATATTGGGATTATTTAGTTTTTCAAAGTGTATATGCGACAGGTTGAAGCACTATAAATATCAACAAGTTGCATGCAAGGAGGTTAGATACTAATTGGTTAAGGTTTTTGAACATTTGAAGTAATCCAAGGTCCATAGATGTGGATTGATCTGACGAAATACTTTTCATTCTTGATTTCCATACTTCTAAGCTTATCTTACTACGCAAATCCCGCGTTTTCCTAGTTATAATAATTATATAAGTAATAATTGACGACTCGCAGTCTACGCCCCCACGTCGTCAGAGGTAAAGCCAAGCCTATTTCAAGTCGTCAATTGCTATTTCAATCGATGAAGTAATCCTAGGTCCGTAGATGCTGTAGCTGACAGAATATTTTCCATTTTAGATTTTCATACTTCTAAGCTCATCTCACAACAAGCATATACTGTACTTTTCTAGTAAATATGGAAGAAAGCAGTGACGATAATGGTGCTGGAGATGATGCACTGTAGCACGCAGCCATTACGATTCATATTTAAAATGCTGTAGGCCTAGCTTTATGAATGTAGAATGTACATATATTTTTATTTTTATTACTGTCAATAAAAATGTACATTATTAGTTGTTTGGTTATATAAGCAGGGATAGTATGTAGGCTTAGTACACAAGCACAGAAATTAGTAATTAATTAGTACTTTTGTGTTTATGAAAAAAGATAATTTTATGATAAAATGTATTTGATTGATTAAAACATACTATGCTATTTGATAACCATACATGTATTTCAGACTTATCACAGTAATTGATTAAAAATACTGCTCAAATGAATACGTAGACTGTGTACGTGTGTATTAAGTGTAAATAAATGCATACCGGGTACCGTGATCTGAGCATTCCACGGATTCTTATTGTTAACTATCCATAGGCCTATGAGAATGTTGAAGTAGTCAATCAATAAGTTGAAACTGGAATATTTATTTATACTATGATGATCATTTGCACAGTTGTATACATCTTATAGCAGACCATATAAATATATATAAATGATTAATACATTCACAACTAGGTTGTTTTCTAATGCCTAGATTTAAATTGGCGCAAAATGACCTACATGTCAATATGCCGTAAAATCCAAACATTTATCTAGATTTAAAACAGAAAATTGTTTTTCAAGATTCTTATGATTAACCCTTAATGTTATGCTATAAAAATTAGAGTAAAAATGAGTAGCAAGATAAATTAATTGCCAACGGAAGACCATTTTAATGTATGAACTACACTTTAGACTCATTAATAAATTATGGCAACTGGACCTATGTGAAGGCAGTTAATTACCAGATTAACCAGATTACCAGATGTCGTTAGGATTTGTGTAAGACAGGTTTTTGCAAACAGGTTAGGCCTACATGAATAAAATGACCACCCAGCTGGATACAGACCACGCGGAAAAGGGGTCTGGGGGCCGAAGTCCCACAGGGAATTTTTGAAAATATGGACATTTTTCAAGTGGTTTTGGAGTGTTATAATTGAATCATCATGGACATTTTCGAAGATATACTTTTGCGATTTCTTCCAGCAAAGCCCCGCAGAGAATTTTTTTAAATAGGCCCATGTCATTTTTCAAGTGATTTTTGATATTTACAAGCAGTTTTGGAGTTCAATGATTGAATCACTATGGACATTACCAAAGTTATTTTCAATACTGGTAGTATAAACATTATGGACATTTTCGAAGTGATTTTCGCGATTTCTCCAAGCAAATTCGTATGAGTGATTTTTTTGAAATATGGTCATTTTTCACGTGATTTTTGCGATTCACAAGCAGTTCTGAAATCTAATAATTGAATCACTTTCGAAAATAAAAAAGGAAGTGTAAAGTAGTAGAGTATATACTGATACAATTCATATTAGTAAGTAATAATATTTTATAGTGTGTTTATTTGTAGGTCAACGTTATATATTTTCAAAAGAGGATACATTATTGGGGGGGGGGCAAATGTTGATTGGTGGGGCGCTCGGGACCCTTGGAAACCCTAACAACGTCTTTCGTAATTACTGGTACTAATTTTCATCTTCACACACAATACACAGTACATCTGTCAGTGACAACTGACAATTACTAAATGCTTGTTAACTATAAAGTTGATAATTCTGTAAGTCTGAATAAATTGATATAAATACTACAATTAAATAGCAGCAAGCGTATATATGCCTACCAATATTACCTGATAACACAATTTGCAATGTTTATATAAGAGAGCGCCAAGCATACACACATTTTACAATGAAATACTAATTCAAAAATAAAATGAGAAGGAATAATTAAAATTACTGTTCATTTTAAGTTAATCTTGCAAATCTGGACTTATTAAAGAACACAGTATTTGCATACAGGTAGAGCCTACAGTAATTAAAGATTGAAATTTCACGATGATTTTGATTTTGATAATGTTGGTTTAGATCTTGAAACGCTTTCTAAAGCACATCACTTATTCTTCAATAATAAGAAAACTTTGCATAACATCTAATAATCATATTTGTCTACTTTCTATGTTATGAGCATCAGCAATAGCATTTCAATTTTATACAGTTAATGACAATTGACAATGCTGCATTGTTTAGTTGCACAGGTCACAATACAAATGTACACATGGTTTGAAAAAATGCATCAAGGACTAGTTTACTGGCTTAACATGAAATACTATAGACAAAATTACACATTGAAATTAGATATTGTAGAGTGAAGCCAAACACATAATTGCTTGTGTGATTTTTTACAATGAATAGGCCTACAATTAAGCTCTAGAGAGGGACACTCACAAATCACAATCAATCTGATGAAAAGAACACCGGGTTGAATCAAATACTTCATCAAATATGCCTACCTACTTCAAAAGAATGGATATATCATATATCGATATTACATGACATAATACATCTATAATGTACTTATTACACAGGGGTTACTGCACATAAGTACCATGCAATATTACACTTTCTGTTCATCTGCGGTCTTGTTAATGGGCCGAAGTTCCAACTCGTCACCATCCCCATGACTTCTGAGTCCATTGACTATCCCAGAGCCACTCTTCTTTGTTGATTTAGAATACTTTTGCGCCAGTTCCGACAAGTCAGGGTACATTCCTCGAAGTGTTGAAATTATTCGAAACACATTCTTCATCACAAACATAGAAGCACTGTTGCCATAATACATCCACAAATACAGCCTAATTCCCAAAAAGGGCAAGTCTATCAGAAATAAGTGGAGCAGATTGTACAACACTGTTGTTGGAAGCAGGAATCTCTCCTGTGCGACGTCAGTCAGGGAAAGCTTATACAGTGCAAGCGCAGGAAGAAGCAAGTCAATGCACACAAGAATAAGAATAGCATCCTCGAGGCCATACGTTAGAGTCATTTTAGTTTCATTCACCAATAACAAGGAGAGGAAACTAACAACATCAAGAAGCTCAATTCCTGTCTTGGCACATACAGATGTGACATACAGATGGCGAGGGGAGTTTCGTTTTGATCCGTCATGACCTTCTGCCAATAAAAGAAACACAAGCCCAGATACGGCTATTGTGCCTTGAAGAAATTGTGTCCCTAGAATAACTTGCGGACTAAGGTAATCTGGAATCTCCGACTTGAAAATCATGATGATTTTACCAAGTAAAATGCCACTGTACAATAGCCAAGATAGGTAGCTTAGTGGTAAGGCACCAAAGATAGGGTTTTGTTTAGGAATCTCAACCTGTCCTGATCGAAGCTTATTCAGATATTGGTAAGAAATTGTCAAGGCCCCAGCAAATACAAAAAGGCATGAAAAGTCAGCAATAAACCAAAAGTATGGATTGACTGAATGGGAAAAGTGAGATATAATATAGTAGTTTAGGATGCTTCCTTGGACAACAAGGATTGTCACAAGAAATGAGGCATCCAGAACGTGAAGAATAAGATTTTTTGATATGCATGTTGTTACAGATGAGTCGGAAGACATCGTAATTTAGTTAATCGTAGTTTTGACCTTTGTCTTAAAATGTCAAAGGCCCCTTATAAGCCTATGAAACACCTAACCTCAAATTTGAACAAAGAAATTGATAAAATAGTAACTCAACATCTTCATATATCTTCGAAGAACTTAATACTGGTGTTGAGCCTATTCACCTTGGTCTTCTCACTCGATTAAGGAAGAATAATGTAGTATCGTTAGTTCAAAAGTGATTCAAGTCAGTGTCCACTAGGCCTAGGCCTAAGGTAGTACAAGCATATTGTTGACGTTGTTGCCAATGGTCGTTGCCACACTACGCCCACTTGCACTTATCTTGAAGCCCTGAGAGATAAAAGCGCGAACCACCTGTGCGCTCGTAGTATAACAAAACGAGAGACGGTCAATCGGAACCTTTATCTCTCTTGAATACGCTCAAAGATAATATCGTATACTTTGGGAAGTTTCATGTTGTGTGGCTGGCACAACTGCACTAAGGTACGAAAAAGCGACATCCAATCCTCATACCAGCGCATTCATTTTACATTCAACTTTTGCATTCATCGCCCAAGCCACGATATATGTAGGACGTATTGCGTTGCACCTGATTTTGCCGGCAAAAGTGTGAGTAACTGAGGTAATTCTGTTATTCTTCTTCATAAAATAATGTTGGAAATGAATAAATAAAATGTAGCAGGTGAAGTGGGATCCGTCTTGCTCTTTTCTTTACTATGCCGTATTCTCATGTTTCTAGATTAATCCAGAGTCGACTAGGCCTAGGCTCATTGTAGACTAGCCTACCATTGATTGTAATTGTACTCGAGCTGCATCCCTAGCATATCGTGCCATTAACAATGACTGATCCTCTGCGTATAGCTGTAAACAACAGTGCACTATTATCGCCTGATTCTCCAAGTGGTCCTGGAAGCCCACATCTTCAACTTCCGAGTCCAATCATAACAAGACGAACACGCACACACTCAACGTAAGTCGAGACTGGTTGATATAAAAAGGTTCAAAATGGATTGAAATGGATACTGTTTAGTCATTCTAGTGAAGACAAAGTGACATGCGTAAATGTCATGAAACCAAATACCGGTAGGCCTATTGATATCATAAAAGTAGGCCTAGGCCTAGATTTAAGTCGATCCTGTGAGATCAAGTCGTCCCATTCTTTTGTCAATGTGTCTTTTTTTTATTATTATTATTATTAACTCTTGCAGTTGCACATAAATGCGCGGTGGCAAGTTCCCTATCAATCCTATCCTATCGCCTCCCTAACCTTCTGACGGAATAGCTTCAACCCTATTTCATCCTCAAGTATACTTCTACTAAGCCCATTCCAATCCCTACCTGTCCTATTCAAGAAAGAGAACTTACCGACATCTAATCTAGCCCCCTTTATAACTACTGCTCTATCATGACTTTGCCTACCCCCATACCCTGACTCATTCCTTTCAATCAACCTATTCAACTCTCCCCAGCCCCCTTCTCCTTCCATTACCCTGAAGAAATTACAGATCCGATCCTCCTTTCTCCGTATTTCCAATTCCCGCCATCCCAAGTCTCGGATCATCTCAGATGGACTCTCCAATATTCTCACCCTCTCCCCCCTTTCATTCTCCCCCCATTTCCACCTCCTAACCCTACCTGTAACCCTTCTAACTGCAATCCTTTGCACCCTTTCCACATCCCTTATCTCACCTAATCTATAAGGATCCCAAACTGAACTAGCATATTCCACCATGGGACGCACTAACGAGAAATAAGCCTTTTCCTTTATCTCCATACTTGTCCCCCTAAGCTGCCTCATTACAAAGTTTAGTGCATTTATACTCTTTTTTACTATTCTCTCAATCTGACTCCCCCACCCTAGACGTCTATCAAATACCACCCCCAAGTACTTGTAATTTTCCACTGACTCAAGTGACTTCCCTCCTACATCATACACTACATCAGCCCTCACTCTCCTCCTACCAAAGGTGACTAACTTACACTTCCCTTCATTTAACCCCATCTTGTTCAACTGAACCCAACAATTGAGTGCCGTCAAATCTGCCTGAATAGCTACTACATCCTCCTCTGTATTGATTTCCCTATATACCACACAATCATCTGCAAATAACCTTATTCTCGAATTAACAACCCTAGTCAGATCATCTATATATAAATCAAATAATAACGGACCTAGCACACTACCCTGTGGAACTCCTGACGTAACCTTAACCTCACTTGAAACCTCCGAACCTACTCGAACCGTTTGAACTCTATCCTGAAGAAAGTTTCCAATCCAATTAACTAACCCAGCATTCCCAATGGACAGTTTCAACTTCCCTAATAATATAATGTGATCTACCTTGTCGAAAGCCTTTTCAAAATCTAAAAACACTGCATCAATACAGCCCCCCTTGTCTACTACCCCTGCCAGCTCTTCCGCAAAACCCAACAACTGTGTCTCACATGAATACCCCTTCCTAAACCCATGCTGCACTTCCGAAATACCCCTATGTTCATCTACTTTCTCCATTATTCTCTTTATAACTACCCTTTCCATCATCTTACATACATGTGACGTTAAACTGATTCCCCTGTAGTTGTCTACCCTGCCCCTTTGCCCTTCCTTTGAAATTGGAACCACCTCCGCTTTTTTCCAATCTTGCGGTACTATACCTGCTGTGAGTGAGGCTTGGAACAACCTTAGCAAATAACCTACAACCCCCCTACCCGCTAATTTCAGGAGATCGCTTTGCACCCCATCTATGCCTGGTGACTTCCCACTTTTTAGTTTCCTTAATACATTCCACACTTCCTCCTCTGTAAGCAGGACTTCTTCCCCCTCCCCCTCCAGTGTTGTTTCTCCCTCCCCTATAATTCCAGTCACATTGAACACTTCCCCGTAGAATCTATTTAATGCTGCTGCCTTCTCCTTATCCGTTTTCCACTCATTCCCTCCCTGATCAACTAAGGTGGGCAACTCCTTACCACTACCCTTCTGACTAGAAACAAACCTGTACATTCTATTCCAGCTACCCTGTACATCACGTTCATTAAACATACCCCCCATGAAGTTTTCTTTTGCCTCCCTCTTAGCCCTGTTTAAGTTCCGCCTCAGGTCCCTGATCGCTTCCTTTCCCTCCCCTGACTCCCTCAACTTCCCACTCATCTTTCTACCCTTTCTCTTAAGCCTCCTAACCGTACTATTATAGTAGGCAGGATCTGCATTTGCCTGCAACACCTTATAGGGAACCAACATATCTCTAACCTCCTCATATACTTTACAAAAATTGAACCACAGACCTTCAACATCACGCTCGTCTATCTCACACCACTTCTTAAACCTATCCTCAAAAGCTTTTTGAACCTCTCTTGCCTGCACCCTTTTGTACCCCCAAACTTTCTTCCCAACGTTATCGGTTTGAACCGGAGCTAAAGCTAAGCTGACTATAGGTACCCGATGATCGCTAATGCCATCAACAATCACTGTTTTTGCCCACAACTCACTCCGCCTGACTAACACTACGTCTAGAATATTTGAATATCTTCCCACGCCCCGACCCACAACCTACGGATGTATGATTTCCACAGAGTGCCATTCAGGTCGTGGAATTGGCCAAAATAGTTGTGGGAAAGTGATGTTTTGTAGTGTGGTAGGGGTATAGTCTTAAAAAATGAAGTGCCAGGGCGGTGGCATCACAACGTCTACCCTGGCAACTTGGTGCTATCGTAAAAATAACGATAGATAGGCCCATACCCCAAAATTTCGCATGAAGATCGATATTCAATTTAAATAGCAGTCAATGCGATTCCGAATTGGTGGTGGGTTGGCCTTGTTGGGAAAAAATGTAAAATTATTTTTTTAAGCAATTATATTCATTAAGTTTAGGTAGTATACTTGTAATTGTAAATGTAAGCTACGAAGCCACGTAACAATGAGGGATGTAGAGGAAGGTTCTGTCGCAAAGAGTCCTGCAGGCCAAAATTGCTTACACAGATGTAAAGTTGACTTGGCATCCTCGTTTGCACAAACATGAGATATGAGAGAACTAGAGTTGGTATTGGCTTTACCAAACAATAAACTTCGTCCTTGGAGTTTAGCTGGAATCTTCGCGTTGAAACCTCTCGATGCAAATTATATTTTGCCCAGGTTTGCCTGGAAGATGAATTAGATCTTATCCTCTTGAATGCTAGGTATAAATACCTGGTAATACAAAAATGATGTATGCCTATACTGGTAGTGTATAACAAATAACCAAATACTAGTATTACTAGGAAAATGCAACAAATGTATTGTAAATTGAGCAATAGGGTATAGGCATATTTATATGAAATGGAATTGAAAGCTACACACACACACACACACACACACATACACCTTCATTTTGAAACTATTGCCACAGTCTTCCTGTTTTATTGATTTCAGATATTAATCTTTTCACAATTTAATTGGTTTAACCTGTTGCTCTTCTTAATTTAACTATAAAAGATTTCAATTGATGTTGTACATTATAATTTCATCAATACTTTGGAATCACCGTGTATCATCCATGTGCTTGAATTCCGTAGAAATTTGAATTTATTTGGAGAAAATATCTCTTCCAAATTTTCCCCTCCGTGTTATTCTCATGGGGATTTTCAAAATTTCGAAATTATTCTTCTCAAAAGTGGTCAACCGATTGCACCTCAGAACTACTGTAAACTCAATGGAACTACTATATATAGTAGGGCCTATTAAGTTCGATGATGACGTGGCATCATCATATCATATCATATGCATGCCAAGTTACCTTGAAATTGAGCCTTCGTTTTGCTCATCGAATTAGTTGTTGTATACAGTATTGTAGCATTTACAGATTATGAGACTAATTAGTCCTTTGTAATAGGTCGGAACGAGCATTGGCCAATCCCCAAGAGCATGGTAAGGTCAAGTCCTTCTGTCGCAACAAGGGTCATGGGTTCATTACAAGAGATGGTGGAGCGGACATCTTCGTGCACATCTCTGAGTAAGTAGTAATTTATTTTACTCTGGTCGTATCGACGGTCTGTTGAGCCTAGTTTTAGTCCGAGCTATTTTTTATTAACAATTTGTTTCAAGTCCTGAAATTACAATTAGGCTTACTAGCAAAACAAAGCATATTCATTGTAGGCCTAGCATATTCAGATGAGCGAGATGTTATGTGAAATGTACTGGGAAAATGGTCAAGGTGAACACACCTGGATTTTGGATCTATCAACTCACTGCCTACATGATTCACCTATTGATAATGTGTATCGTCTCTTGATCTAATTGGTTTCATGTGTAAATTGTCTTTTAATTTCTTTAATTGATGTACAAAAATGAATATGTGATACGTTTCATCTTTAAATAATTCATCCGATTTTATGTCAAACTTGGTAATAGTGAGTAGGCCTATCAATGATGTGCTTAAATTCCATAAAAATTTGAATTTATTCTGAGAAAATTTTGTCCATATTTCCCCCTGTGGGTTGTTCTTATTGGGGTTCTCAAAATTTCAAAATTATTTTTCTAAAAAGTGGTTAGACCGATTGCACCGCAAAACTAGACAGTATTGAGTTGGATGATGACATATGAGTGCGCCAAGTTTCATAAAGAATTATTTTGTTTAACCTAGGCTACGTGGAGCATGAAGAAAACAATGTGTTTACAAGGACAGTAAAATTGAGTCTTTGCTTTGCTCGTCCAACAAGCGATATTTGTTTATAAAATGACGATTTCCCACTATCATGGAATTTTTTTAATGATGTGTCTCTGTTCTCTTCCCAAACTCATTCTTCCACTGCGTGCAGTTTATATTGCTGCACTGTGAATGTAAGAGGGCTGAACTCAAGGCCTAAAAATTCAGTAATTCTTACTTGTTTTTCATTAGTAGTGCCTTCGGGTAACAAACTAGGAACCTGGTAATTTCGAAAAAATAGTGTAAGATTTTTCTCAACTTATTCATCATTCCGTCTTTTAATTCCCGCTGAAATTTCTGACCAGCACATGCCTATTGCTTGTAGTTGCATAATATTCAGTTGCTAGCTCGCTCGCTCCGTGTGATCCGGGACAACCGGGAGATGAAGGGAATATCAAATCTGGTTCAATCCCTGCCACCGTCCATCTTTACAGGGGTTTTTCGTGGTTTCCCTTGGTAATTCAGGCTAATGCCTGGATGGTTCCTACAATAGCCTATAGAGGCCACGACTGCTACCTTCCAACTACTTAAGAAACCTTCATCTCATCATCCCATCATCTCATTAATCATCCATCCATCGCCAACAGATACTAGTTACAGTGCGTCGTTAAACCCAATATCAATAAAATGAATCAAATTTCTGAAGGGGAGAAGTCAAACCTCCCACTTCAACTTCTGTACAGGTTGCTCAAGATGTAGAAAATTAGGTTTGTTGATTTATAGTACAGTTTGTTTTTAATACAGTTGATTCTTAGAACAGTTGGTTCTTAGAACAGTTGGTACCTTCTCATCATGCATGCTCATCATTTAACGGGCTGTAGTCACAAGTAGCACAATGATCATTGTGCGTTGAACTGTTGAGATAGCAAGGATTCGATTATATAACAGTGAAACCTCTATGCATCGTTCCTGGATCCATTGTTTTCCTGCTTGTATCATTCATTATTTCTCACACCACTCCCATATAATCAATGTTAAATTTCCCTGGATAGATGGTTTTATTTTCCTGGTCCCATGAAAGACGATGGATATAGGTTTCACTGTAGTTCCAAAAATATTCTAGTTTAACAGGGTGTACTACTTCATAGGGTTTGGATATACAATTGCCTGTGTTTACTCTAGGCAATGTCAAATCCTTGTTCATATACGTAGCTTTTTCAAGTGTTCAACACAACGAGCATTGTGTATACAGCTTGCCCAATGGTGGTATGCTGTATAATTGCACCCAGCCGTATACTCATGTGCCATTCCTAATTTAAATTTATTCATGAGAAATTACCCATTTTATTTCAACAAAGCAAGAAAGGAATATTGATGATTGAGTAAAAAGGGATGTAAATATAGGCCTATCTAGGTTGAAATGCTGACTAGAACTTCGTGTGAAACTGAAAGACTTGTATATGCGGCTAAAAAGTAGTCGCATACAGCACAGTCCTGGTGTAAAAGTTCCTGGTTTTGTAATTAAAAGTAGTCTTGAGATAATTATTTATACTGGTGACAATACGGCCTTGAAGTCTTGAAAAACAACCCAAAAATGTCGCTTGAAAATGGTCTCACTGATTCATCCATATCCTTGATTGAGAAATAATTATTGTATATCAAGATTTTGATAATAATAATGAGGAAAGCTACATACAAAACCACATGATGTGTCAGCTTGCTGACATCAGCCCATCATCAGCTGTGGTCATGTTAAAGTTGAACTATGATCGGATGAAGAATGATTATGGTTACTATGAATTCCAGAATTCTGATTGGAATGACCTGACCTCCCCCCGTGGCTCATACAGTCGAGGCACCACTTTAGAAAGTCGACAGGTTGGGCGTGGGTTTGACTCGCATGGGGCATGAGTTTTTGTAAACGTCCTTTTATCACATCTTTATTGTTCTACTTCCCTTCATGTCCCCATCCAGTGTAACTGTTGGTGGGATCGTTAAACACCAGTAAGAGAAAAATGGAATAGCCTCCTGTTTTCCGGCTATGTGAAGCTTTTCCGCCCTGTTTTACCGACTGTTCAATGTTTTCAGCATCGAAGGTGAATACGTGCCTCTACCCGGAGATGAGGTCCAGTTCCGAGTTTGTGCCATTCCGCCTAAACTAGAAGCCGTACAAGCTGTTCACGTCCAAATAATAAACTTGACACCTGAAGTACATTTGCGATGGGATTGCTTGTCAAGCGAGACGGCCGGCCACTAATTTATGCTCGGAAAATCCTCGTAGCAATTCATTCCCAACCATATCATTAATTTCTCTGTTATAAAGCATGAAGCAGTGTACTTTCATCGTTCCTAACGGTACATATAGTTCCGATAACATAATTCACTCACCATTTGATAATATTTACTAAGATTAACATGTTAAATATAAGTGTAATATTTTGAAATAAATATGTACAATCTGGAATGATGAGGATAAATTTGGTAATCTTTTTTTTTGTAAGGAAAACATCAACTTGATTAAAATAAAAGCATTGATTCATACAAATAAGTGTTTAATTTATTAGTAGCCTATCAAAAATTATAAAAGAATACAATGGTAACATAACAGATGGTACAAAATAGAAATTGCAGCTGATCTCAAGTAAAATATGCTGCTCAGATTCTCTACATTATACATAAATGTGCGGTAATTCAATAACAGTGCTAGGCGCTTTAGTTATTATATTTTCATACATTACGTACACATAAGGCAGTAGCAAGTCGAGTATTCACAATAAGGTCTTTACAATTGGTGTCGAGGAATTAAGAAATCAAAAAACTGATACTGTACTGACAAGTTTGAGAACCTTCTCATTATAAACTTATAAATAAGTTCTAATATAAACTATTAATTAATCATCATTGAGATCCACGTTATGAGCTACAAACAAATGAGCTCAAGCTAGAGTATACAGTTAGTAGGTAATTGGCACACACTTGCAAAAATATTGCTTAAGGCAAGGCAATGTGTTACAACATTTTTAATAATAAATACAAATACAAAAATATAAAAACAAGTTGGGTAGACCAACCAGGATGAATAGAATATAATGGTACTAAATGACAAAAAATAACTTAGTAACAAAAGAGGACAATTTTTGGTGTTTATAATAATACTTATTGATCATGAGGTATTGCATTAACTAGTTTACAGTACTAGTACTTCTTCCACAAACGCACAGTAATTTGAGTTGCGATGCATTGTCTGGCACTTAAGAGCATTTCCAAGTGCAGACAGCTACATTTCCGCCAAAGAACATATAAAGCAGATTCTTGCATTCGTACGAGATCTCAAAGCCGTAACCTTCCCCCACCACCACGTGCCATGCCGGCCCGAACTTCTTGTCCATGGCCTCTTTGATCATTTTGGCAGCCATCTAGGCAAAACATTCATTATTAAACACACTTTACACAATCAATTTTTGTTGCATGAAATTTCTCTAATTGCAGAGAAATAATTTTTATGGTATAAAGGCGCACGCAATTTTTGTTGCGAAATTTTCATTCTAGTAGCGAAACCTGTGGACAACATATGAGAAGTTTTCAAGATTTGGGTATGATCGATTTTCGAGTTACAATTTTTTTTGCGCACTTTCAGTGTTGATGTACCGCAAGACACTTGAACAATAACCAATAACATAATCTAAAAAGCTAATATCAAATCAATTGGCAAGGAACATAGTTACGTGGACCAAGCGTATGCAGTCTACCCCCTTTTTTGTGTTTAATGGTGAATGACAGTGTGTACATCCTACGGAGTCAACGGAATGCATGTGACCGTAGGCTCGTCACTCATTGGTCAACTAGGTGAAAGATATCAGTCAAGTTGAACGTAGTTTAACTCTGTGCAAATCTGGCATGTAATTGAAATCTTTCCGTTCTCATGTGTAGACAACAGGGAACGTGTGTATTCTACTTAGGCCCTACACGAAATTAATTGATTGTGTAAAGTGGCTTTTAGATAAATTGATGCAGACAAGAGCAGACTTGATGCCACACAGACCCTCGATTGCAGCAGTAGGCTACTAAATAAGTGAACCAGTAATAGTGTTATCATTTTTTAAAATCTCTATTACAGTTAAAGCGAAGAAGAATAATGTACTGTGAAGATATAGTTATAAAGCATACTATTGGACTAGCACGATACTGTCATCAAAAATATATTAAATTATATAAATAATATACAAATAAACTATATTATCACTAGACAATAATTATCAGTCTAGTGATAATTATTTTTCATTTTTGATGACAAGTACCGTGCTAGTCCAATAGTACGCTTTATATCTATTACAGTACTATTCAATGGATTATTTTAAAAATGCAAGAGCCATCTAGTGGCAATGTAAGCGCCATAAGATCCAGTGCTACATGTATACAAAAAGGTAAACTAATTTGTGATGAGCCATGCAAAGGATCCTATTCGTGATTAAAAGCTAACCAGGCAGCAGCACTGTCAAAGTGGGTGATTGGCCGTCCGGAGGCAGTTAGGCCTAGATGTCATGTAGTTGTATGCCCACACACATTATATTTGTAATTAACATTGTAATTTCAATGATTAATAATTACAGTAATTTTAATTTTGTATTCAATATTGTAATTACACATTGATTAATTTGTATATAATTTTAAAATATCTGTCTCCGCCCAGTTCACTAAACGTCACCAGATGTCAGCCACTTTGCTTTTAATCACGAATCAGGCCAATCTAAATATTAAAGAGCCTCCCTCAACATTGAAACAATTTACACATACAGTGGAATATCATTAGTACATTTTTGGGGGGACTAAACTAAAAAAATGTGTTATTGAAACTATTCAACATAGGGAGCATATAGGCAGGATAAAAAATTAAAGTTATGAATGTATAAATGAGGAACTTATTACTCCCATACTCGATGCTCTCACCTACATTAGCAAATTAAGAGCATGCATACATATTAAATACTAATAAACAACAATTCTAGGGCTGGCACTGATACAAACAACTTCATGATTTAGTTATGCCAACTTGTACCTCCATTCCTACTGTTCAAGTTGCACCTACTCCCAGGCTAATGAGTAATAACTAATGAAATTATTGATATTTGAGGTTTATTAAGATCGCCTCAAACGCTCGCTTCAGACTCTGTCGATTATGTTGTAGGTGGCATTTCTTTGAGCATTTAAGAGGAAGTGATTTGGGCTTGGATATATTTGTTCACAGAAACGGTTTATGGCACTTCAGAAGATACAAATTAATTTAATTAATACCGTATTGTAATACTGGCTGCAAAATATTTTAACAGGAATGTGAACAAAATGCTAAAAAAAGCCCTTCTCAATGTTTTCTTCAAATGGCTTGTCTAAATAGAGCAAATATATGTCCTGCCAACACTAATAATTCGGTAAACACTCGTTAATTCTATCTCTGATGAATGCTGATTCATATTTTGCTGTAATTCAAAGAAGAGTTCAGGTCCCTACAGAGTTTTGATAGAAATGGCTTGAATATTACAATAATCCAAATTTTTGTAATTCCTAATGGATAGTTTTGGGTTGATTGAATTTTGCATTAGAGATGGTTCTGCTACTGTACGTTCAATTGCAGATGTCTTTTTTGGAGATTCATTTTCATTTTTTTTTTTGAACTCCCAATATTTCCATTAGCAGAAACATCATCCTTATATATTCAGAAACTGCATGTCATATTTGAATACATATGAATTAAGTTTGTTTGAAAAAGTTGAATGAGGCCTATTATTAAGAAGCCTGGGTCTATAATCTATGTGTAAATAAGTGTTGTAAGATTTCATAAACTAGGGGTTAGTGTTCTCTAAATTGCATTTTTTTTATTTAACTATTATTAAGATGAGGTAAATTTAAACAATTATAGATGAATGATAAAATTAATGTTGATTTCTAAATAAAACTCCAACGAAAAATGACTATGTTGTCGAAGCACCCTAAAAAAATATTAATTCATTCACCAAACACTTTAAAATACCAGTACCATGTTGTCTCAAAATATGCTTCAATTTTCCAAATGAATATAACCTTGTAGACCTATGATCAAGTTTTCAATGATATTTATTTGATCATGATCGAAATGGTTATCATCAACCAAGCTCTAAAATTACTTTCTCCATGAACTGCAGTGTAAAGATCTTATTGGATCTAGGTCTATAATTTTTCAAAAGATACTGTACGTATATATAAATCTTTATTGAAGACTAGATGTCATGTTACACATGATTGCCGTTCGTTCGTTCGACATATAATAATAATCAAATACAAAATGTATGAAGTTGGAATAATACACAATAATAATACCGTAAATCATACATGAATGATTGATAAAAAAAACTTAATATAAAAATAATCAAACTACTGTAGGCCTACTGGTAATTAATTTCTAATCTACAGCTGAGTGATTCAATAAAGAATAAAAATATATCTAGTAGCAGTAACAATAATAATTCGAAATAATTGAAATGTTTCTAGTAACCAATGATAGTAATTTAAAAGAGTAAAAATACAAAGATAAGCAAAACCAATTATTACCTCATTACTTGCGGCATGCTTTTCACAAGCCGTAACACATAGCTCCATTGTCTCTTGCCTCATTTCCTCATTCATGTCAGAATGCTAGAAAAAAGGTGAAGAATGGTTTATCAGAGTGACAATGCATTAAGGTATTACCACAAAATTACTATGTGATAATAAATAAGTGAACGTTCCAAGGTGAAAACAAACGAATTAGTCTAGCTTAGCCTTGGGTTTATCTAATGCCCTAAATAAAAAGATGTGTCCCAACTAGACACACACTTGAGTTGTGACTATATAACTACAAAATGTATTTCTTTTTAAGCTTGTATGAAGTATTACTAATTATTAGTTTACGATTTTAATTAAGTGGGCCTCAAGACTTGCCCAGCAGGTTGAAACTCTGTGGGGGGTTTATTATCTTTGGGCCGAAGCACCGTGGGCCGAAGTCATTAGGCATTTGTAGAGATACTTGCATGTTTATACTCACCCTCACGAGTGGATATGTGTGAACAATTTTCTTATCATCTTGCTTCTCTTTTACGGGTGCTTCTTCCATATTTCACTGCTAAACTTGTTATTTTCTTAACCTAATAACTACGAGTTCTTAAAAGTTTGTACTATTTCAGCACTCCATCGATAAAACACGGCATAATGCTCATGACAGATAAGTGACAGTGACAATCCAAGTCCCATTGACGATTTGACGTTTCACCCACACGGTTCAATGTTACCAACTTATGAAGATGAAATTAAACAATGAAGTCTTAAAGGTGCTGTTTGCTATACGTTGGCAACATGAAACAGTAATGAAAAAATGTCGCTCGGATTGTGAACAAGAAATATTTTTTTTTTCAATATGGAATACTTAGGAGAAGCTGTTGCTTTTGGGATAGATTCTGTAATTTTTGGGATTTGCTTGCGATTGTATTTACGAAGCAAATCTGCTGTCGACGCCATCCAGGTACGGAGAATAATGCTAGATCAAACCTTAACCTCACTTTATTTGACCGTGGTTTATGGTTGATTCACGACACCACTGAGTAGGCCCAGGCCTAGGCCTACATAAATATCCCATGACAATAGTTTTAATTACTGTTTACTACTTTCTCAGTAAATGGAAATTGATGCTACGATTCACAGCTGTCTTAATTTTAGTTCTTGTTTCAAGCTCGTCATACGATTCCATTTTGAGGTTATTTTAACAACAGTTTGAATGGCTGTTTCAGTCTTTAGTCGTGTCCTAGTCGTCGAATTGAACTTGGAAAATGAATGGTAGGTCTACGGTTCTCAACTGTCTTCATTTCAGTCTCTGTCTCAAGCTTGCCCTACGATTCAACTTAGACCATTTCGTTGAGACGAGGACAAGGTGTGACTGGGACTGGTAGCTCTGATGATAACGTGCTTGCTCCATGTTAGTGGGAGGTGGAGTAGATCGAGCCTCGGTTTTAGGCATGTTTTTGTGGCTCGGTTGGAGATATGAGGCGGTGAAATAAGATATTTTCATAATTTCTCCAAAATACGCCTAGATGCGTGCATTTCAGGTAGGCTTACCATTGTCGTGCACATATTAAGACGATCACCCATTTAAAAAAGTGAAGTTTGTTGGTCCTCCTCTCTGTGAAGAGATGTCCCACAAAATTTGTGTCTGATATAGCAATACAAATAATCCAAGTATTCAAATAACATTATACCGGTAACTTGACCTACCGGTATATTTTAAGCCTTTCGATGATAGCATAAAAACGTGGGCAAGGAAATCGATTGAAAGACTGTATTTCTTTGGAAGAAAATTTGATAACACAAATGAGAAATACATGTTGATGCTAATGTAATAAGCAAGCAAATACCTCTACAAACATCAACAACAGTAACAAACATTACTGAAATGTCACCCAATACCCTGCCAGGTAGAAAACTTTGAGCCAAGGCCTGAAATAATTTAGCAACTACAAAAACTTCTTCACATAAAAGGTGTGAATTCAAAACTGTATGCTAAGTGCAACTTATAAATTAGGCCTATTCATCAATAGGGCCTGAAAAATAACAGGAAACACTTGACTCATTTCCCTCCACGTCCCCTCATATTACACCAACCCGAATTGAAGTGGAGTGGATGATACTAAAAAATGGGTAACTTAACATTCCTGACACAGAAAAATAAAATATGATTTAAGAAATTTGGTAATTTGCATTATTGGTAATTGAATTAGCAAAATATCCACCTTTTCAAATAAATGTTGCATTAATGTTGATAAATGTGTATAGCTCGAAACAAGGCAAAGACTGACGTGACCTGGACTCATATTTCCCCATTATGAATGTAGGCCTATAATAAATTAAAATTTCAATTCCATTTCAGATTCCTCAATTAAGGTTTTCTGAACTTGATACAGTAAAACCTCTATCCATCGTTTTTCAAGGGACCAGGAAAACAATCCATCCCTGGAGGAAAATTCAACATTGATTATATGGGAGAGGGGTGAGAAAAAATGAATGATAGGCCTACATGCAGGAAACCGATGGATGCGTGAACGATGCATAGAGGTTTCACTGTATAGAGATGAAGAAGATCAGTAGGGCCTAATGATCATACAATAATATTGTGTCATTTAAATCTATTCATTCCAGGCTTGAAGCATTCTGCTATCCAATATTTTACTACCGGTACCATATATATTTGAAATGGCAAGCAGAATTATTTTATGTTACCTTAGTATGCAATGATATTCAAAATCTGCAATCATAATATGAGAGTGTATCTAGAAAGTATGCATCCCAATCAAATGTAGGCATATAATTAAGTTCTCTCATTTAGGCCTACTACCCACTAAATGCCAACAAGTTGATGGGGAATGATATTGTGAAATAGATGTACATGGAGGAGGGGCAATGAGCCAAGTGTTTCCTGTTATTTTCCAGGCCTTATTGATAAATAATTTATGTTATGCCTGGCATACAGTTTAGATTAAGACCTTTTATATGAAGAATTTTTGTAGCTGCTAAACTATTTCAGGCCTTGGCTTCAAGTTTTTGCCTTGCAGGGTTTTGGGTGGGATCATTATTAGTTTATTACAGTAAAATCTCAATGCGTTGTTCCCAGAATTCCATTGCTTTCCTTCTTCTATAATTTATTTTCTCCCACCTCACTGCCGTACCAAAGTTGAGTTTTCCTGTATGAAACGTTCCATTTTCCTGGTCCCTTGAAAACCGAGGGATAGATTTATGTTTCATGATATTAAGATTTTTGAGTACCTAGATGACAGCAGACGACACGGCTTTTTTCTATTCAAACATATTAATACACAGAAATGAATCAGTATACACATTTATTGACTTCCATTTTAAAATTATTTTCCAATTCATTTCTTGCCTTATCCGAGTCCGTGTCGAAGACCGTCACCAATTAGGACGACTGATTAATTTACTGTACATTGTTTTTCTCTTTTATAGACTGCACCGGTTGTGGAACTGAATAGCAAGCTGGAGGAATTTGTTCAGTCACAACCAGATCAGAAGATACCGTACTGCGCAGTACGTGGGACTATTTTATCACTAGGTCTACCGATAACCAGTATTAATGCACGCGATATAACAGGTGTTGTACAAAGGCTGTGTACGAAACAGCATGTTGTGACAAGAAATTCTGGTGGATTCTGGTGAGTATTCCACCTAGTCACGTACTTCAAGTAGGCCTACCAATATTATAGTACCATTACTTAATTTACAATATGCACTACAAGAGCACACAACATAGTCCTATACGAGAGTAGAACTTATAGTTTCAGGCCAAAATTCGTCTGACCACTTTTTATGAAAATCACTGAATTTTCATCTAAAATTAACAACCAATGAAACAACTTGAAAACAATAAAAGGCATTATTTTCTTGTTTTTTTGTTGTGTGTGATACATTATGTTTTATTTCACCCGTGACTGTCCATATGATTAACTTAAAAACGTTCCATTTTAAATTGTAGCCTAATCCACTTGGACGAAAATGAAAATAAATAAATTAAAGCAAAAAAAAAACACTCTTCGAGCTGGAGGGCTAAAGTGCAGGTTTATTGAACGCGTGAAAGATTCTGAAAATGTATTTGTTAAAATGTCCATCAGGTCTGAGCAAGAACGCACAATCCAAGAAGTTTATAATGTAAGTCCGTTTGCGATCCAATCTAGTCGGACCAAGGTCGAGGTGTTGGATGCACTAAAAGCAGATTTGCTAGACTTGGACACAATAGCCGACCATTTTGAGCCAACTAATCTGAGCGTATATGATCATTTGTGGGGGTTCTTCAGTGGCGTCCGACAGCGAGGGTTACAGTCAACAGAGGTTAGTTAATGATCAATCTTGTCATCGGTAGCTCACGCTATAATATCGAGGCAGGTCTGCGGCACTACAGTTGAAGCCACTACACAGTGGGAGTACTCTAACTGTTTGAAATACTGTTCAAGTGATAACGTTGTATTTGATATTTTCGTAAGGCCGCCCTCCATACCTCAGTCAGCCAAGGCACCGCTTCAGAAACTGAAGTCACTATTAGGCATGGGTTCAAGCCCCACAAAGGCATGGGACTTTGTAAATGTCCTTTCACTTGTAATCATATTTTCATAGTTATATTATCAACTGCTTATTTGTTTGCCCAAATAACGTAGCTGTTGGTGAGGTTGTTGAAAAAACAATAATCATCAATCATTTTTGTTAGCATAATGTTGGTATTGATATTTAATATAGGCCTACACTAGGCTGGGTTCAAAAATCTATCTTGTTAACAACTACTTGATTCGGCCTACATGTCGTTTACGGCCCATCGACGACAAATAATGTGTAAAATTAATCATAATTAGTAATTACTTCCAAGAAGCAGTATACACTAGCATATACATGTGATTTAATTTCCAGGAAATGTTGCGCGAAGGTGCGCTGATCACAAGTATAGGAGAGCTAACGTTTGACGCAAATGATAAAAATCTCAGGATTCAACCTCCTTCCGATGGAACTCCTTTTTATTTGACATCATTGCCATTATCTTCTCTAGTACGAAAACTCAACGAAGAGAAACGCAACTTCAGGTTCGTATCCTTGTTACATTGAGGTTACATACTTGTCTCGCTATTTCAAACTTGGTTGATTTGAAATTTGGCATTATTCGAAGCAAACTTAGTTCCCCATTCCAGGTAGGCTTATAGAAAATACAGTGTAAAATATTTTGACTATTTGAAATTCATATAATTCGTAATTCAAACTCTTTCTGTCCTCCAATCGCTAATTTATAACTGCAAAATCATTTATAATTTGAAGTGTTTCTTCTGAAACATTCAAAATGAATGCAGTGTTTACTATTCGAGTATTTTTTTATCATCGCGGTGACTCGTCATCTCGTCTCTTCCGGATATAGAACTATTGTTGGCGCTTGCAAGTTGCGAGCATCTGGTAGATGGCCTTACAACACTAGACCACTATTATAACATTGGATATAGAAGTTGAAAACTAATATGCTGTACCAGTACCAAGGAATTTTTCTCCCTAAAACTACAGACTGTATTTGTTTCGAACTTTAATTTCATTCTCCCTCCCCCCCCCCTTGATTTCAGTATTCCCTCCATCCAAACTTCTTATTTACAGGTAATGTATGTTTAAAGGACGATTTCCCAATGCCAAAGGTACTTAATAAAATGTTGGTACATGCCAATACGTTTAAATGAGTCGTCTATTGACGTAGTATCTGACGTAGTAGTCTTCCGGTCACTTCAGTACGTTCGGCACTAGCGCATCAGCTAACTAGACCTGATCAATATGCTGGAAGCTAAAGACAACGTTGTTTCAGCAATTGAGCGTGTGCTACTCCGTCCTAATAAAATGCCATAATTTTAAAAAAAAAATCAATTCAAATTTGTAAAATTTGAAATTTGTTTTTTAGGGCTTCCTCGAGTCTCTAATTAGAAAAGGCTTCATTTGAAATTTCAATCTTGTTTTAAACAAAACAGGTAACCATCGGTAAATAGCCAATAGGACATTTGAACTTGGCAAGCAGGAAGTAGCAAAGATACTCTCTCTTCTAAATCAAATGATTTGGATTTTTAATTTTATAATTGCACATTATGTTCGAGTTGAAACAATAATATTTTTTTACTTTGTGAGTCATCGAGCCGAAGTATTCAACAAAACTTCGGCTCATGAACTGAATATGTTCAATGATGACATTTCTCAACTGTCTTGTTTACTTACTTTGTTTTATTGGTCCAGTTTGATTCGGTTTTTGCTATAGGCCTAGGCCCCACATATTTTAATTTCCTTGTTTATTGTATTTTATTCTCACACAATTTGATATTAAATTCAAATTTGTATTGACTGTAGTGAGGGGCTGTAGTATCATGGTTTACGTAGACCTATACAAAATGGAATTACGTTGGACCTATAATAAAAATAAAGTGTGAAGTATAATTAGAAAACATAGGCCTACATATAAAATTTGATCAATGCAATACATTCTTAATCTGAGAAAATGCATCTTACAGTGAACAATATAGGCATATTAATGTGAAATTTAATGGAAAACAATAGACACATCTTGATTTTGAAACCATTAAAGCACAGCCTTCCTGTTCTATTTGTTGCTTATTTTTAAAATTGTTGAACGATATAATTTGCATCACCTTTTTATCTTCTTGATAGCGTTATACATTTTAATTGATCTGAATAAACCACATTAGGTCCTTATATAGTCATTTTTCCAAAACGGCGCATCTGATTTATGTAAAACTTCGGAACAATGTGTGTCATTTTTATGTTTCAAATTTCGTGAAGACTTGAACATTTTCTCTTCCAGATTAATCTTATGGGGTTAATAAAAAGATTAAAATGTTTTGTCGTGAAAGTGGTGCATCCTCCGATTGCACACAAAACTATACAGTATCGAGTTATACGATGACAAATGTGTATGTCGAGTTTCAAAAAAAATTGTACTCCATTTGACCTGATAAAAGCGTTCGTTTTTATCGAGTATGGTTTAAATAAGGTCTTCGCTTCATTCATCCAAAAAATGCAGAGTTTAATTATGGCAGGAACCAAATCTCTCTCTCTCTCTTAATATATAGACATAGTCCTTATGTAAGCATAGCCTATATGTAGGTCTTTGGCTAAAATAATTGAATGTTGAATTGATTTTATGATTTAAATGTATCCACAGTACAGTATAGCCATGAGAGAGGAAATGGCGCTAACTGGCTTCAACTTGCGATAAGAAATTGAAAGTAATACTGTACTATGAATTATTCATAGTGTGGTTATTTGTCCACAGAACGATGACTATACTATTTGGCAGTATTGGAGTCGTATTAAGCGTCCTCCTAGCTCGACGATGGTGGACCGACCGAGCTCGGAAGTTGGCCAAAGCAGAGCTCCAACGTAAACGAGAGGAGACTCGTAAGACTCGTAGACGTAATGTACGAGATCATGACCTGCCCGAGAACCAGCTGTGCGTAGTCTGTCGAGAGAATCCCAGGGAAATTATACTGTTGCCATGCGGTCATGTTTGTTTATGCGAAGACTGCTCCGATGGTATCGTGCTTCTCTGTCCAGTTTGTAGAGCTACAATAGAAACCAAAGCTGCCGCGTATTTATCTTAGACACTAGAGAGGAAACAGACTTTATTGTAAATATCTCATTTTAGCAGATGTAATGTTGTATTTAAATGATGTATAAAGAAAACAATGATTTATATTTATTAATTATTGGGAAAATAAAATATTTCAAAAGTTGACCCAAGTGAAGAAATTAAATATTTTGTTGCTCCTATACTTCTGTTACAAAAAATCTTGACCGATTAACAGAACCGATTCTTTGATATTTTATTTTTTATGCAGAATTATAATGTGAGATTGTATTACTTCCTGGACTATATTTACATAATGTTCATTATGTGTGTTGGCGCTAGGATGCCGTGAAAGAAAGAAATCAGTGGACTGTATTTTAGGGTGATGAGAATTGGTGCAAAATACTTGAGGTTCAAGACATGGTGATGAGTCATAAACTGGGCGTTGTCAAATATCACCGTGAAGATGTAAAGGAATTTACTTACTGCAGTAAGGGGATGAGGAATAAGCACTGGGGTAATGATGAATAATAAATGAATAATACTTGTGTAGTGTTTCACTACTAAAGAGTAGGCCTACTTGGCCACACTAAACTAAAAAGAAAACCAGTGCAGCCGCACAACGGTAGAACCGCTCTTGATGACAGCTAGAAGACGAGTAGACTACCTGGTCAACCGCACTGTTGCAGGCGAGCGAGAAATAATAATACGGGAATGATTAAGGCATTCACCAATCACTGGCAATCGAGAAGGCAGTGGAATGAGCAACCAGCTGATGCCAACATGAAATATTAACCACGAACAAAATAAGAGTAAAAACGATGCCAAAATGTGGTTTTGAGGTATCATCCAACTGCTCAGCTATTTGGTTCTGCTAAATGGAATTATTTCCACATTCCTTACTCAACGTTAGATAGATAAATTGTTATTCTTTCATAGTGATACATCATCCTTATCTTACATGCAATTAAATCACACATGTTCACTGCCCCCTGTCTCACTTGCCAGTGAGATGACTTGTGCTCTCCGGATGGTAACGGAATACTCGATACATAGGGTACTGGTATCTCAACAAATTTGATTACAAAGAAATAATACTGTATATCATAAAAGTGTATGATATTGACAATAAACGAGAATCAGATGTTGAAAATATTCGTTTACCTATTTCATAACAAGAATTATTTATTCTCTCTGTAGAATAACAATACAAACGCTGTTATAAAATGAGTCGTATAGAAATGATGCATCCAAAATGTATGTATAAAAGTGTTAAGGCCCATTCACAATGCAACACTTACTGAAATTCATGCTCATTTGTTGACTTTTGTAGTTGACTTGATAATTTCAAGTCTCTCCACCACAGATAAAAACATTTCCATTTACAGTATCTGAAATACCAACCAATTGCAATTTCAAGTTTCACTGCCTGATCTGAAAGTACAGGCACTGCTCATTTACGCGCAACTGCGATTCCTTTTGAGTTCCGAGTCCTCTTTGAATAGACACGCCCCAATTACCATAAGCCAAACATTTTATAAGTTGACGCTCAAGTTGAAGTTTAAGCTTTTGGCATAGTGTATGTAGAATATTTCCGTGAACTCGATTTTGATTGTGGCAACTAGTCTACTAGATCACGTTATTCAAGAATGTTTATGTACTTGGAAGTAAAGATAAGATAATTTCAATCTATTTTACTATTTTGAAACATTAGTAAAATATATTTATCAAATTGAAAAATACTATACATATATATATATATATATATATATATATATATATATATATATATATATATATATATATATATATATATATATATATATATATATATATATATGTATAGTATTTTTCAAGTTGATAAATATATTTTATATATATATATATATATATATATATAATATATATATAATATAATATATATAAGTAACACTAGGCCTAGGCTATATATACTTTATTCTTGTAAATCCAGGGTAACAATTTTTTTCTGCTGCAGCATTAAAGTTTTTTCTTTGTTTTATTATAGTACCATAATATGGATGATGTCTCTGCAGCCCTGTTTCTTGGGATAGATTCTTTATGTTTTGGATATTGCTTACTAAATTATTTAAAAAGTAAATCAGCAGTTGATGCTATCAAGGTATTCCATTTTCTTTGGCTTTCAGTACAGTAGTCATCTTGTTACTGTACTGTAATCAATAAATTAAAATGTATGCAGTGCAATAATTTTACTTCCACACACAGATAGGTAGAGCAAAAGTTCTATCAATCGTTTTTTAGAGAAAATGAACCATCTATGGGCCTATGGAGGAAAACAATCCATCTAGGAAAATTTTACTTCAATCATATAGGAATTAGAGGAGTAGCACAAAATAAATTGTGTAAGCGAGAAAACAATGTATTCGGTAATGATGCATAGACGTTTTACTGAATCTTAATCGTGCCGTGTTGATGGCAGACATACCCTGCTATAAGCACAATCTAGTGAAACTTGGCATACATTTGTAATAACCATAGTACGTAACTATAGTTATCTTTACCACTTAGATTTCTGTCATTATTTATTAGATTATTGAAAATGTCATGTTTGTTCCTTAATTTCTAGAGTGCTCCATTCTTGGAACTAAATAGCAAGCTTGAAGAATTTGTTCATTTGCAGCCGAATCATAAGGTTCCGTATTGTATAATACGAGGTACAATAAAATCCCTCGGCATCCCGTTGAACAGTATGTACAGACATGATGTAACGGGAGTCATTCAAAAACTGAAAACTGATCAGCATTTGGTTATAAGAGATGCTTCTGGAATGTGGTGTGTAATTAACTGGAAGTTTTCATGCAGTATGACTATATCTTACTAATTACTATAGATTATAGAAGCACCACGAAGTACAGTATTCAGCGCTACCTGTGAATTCATTTTTCGTTGATTTTTTATTTCCTGTCGAAAGTTGAATGTAGGAGTTTCTAAATTGTTTTCAACATATGATCATTAGTTCATTACTCATTAGTGAAGTGTATCTTGAAAGCTTTGAGCAGTGTAAAAACTTTACATTATATATGTCGGTCAAAACGGCTGATCTTCGCCTTGATCTTTCGGCTTGAGCTTTTTCAATATTTCCCGTGAAATCACATGCCATACAATACTTCAATATGAATATCTGATTTTCAGAATTATAGTATGAATATAATTTCTACTATTTAAATGTGTAGTTGTTGACTTATTGTAATGCTATAGGTCCAAACAGGATCAGACGATTCAAGAAGTTTTGAATGTGATACCGTTTGTCTTACAATCGGGAGAGACGAAGGTTGAGGTTTTGGAAGCTATAAGAGCTGATATTTTAGACTTGGAAACAATAGTCATTATCAGTAACCAACACGAATCCATTGCAAGCATAGGCATTCAGATTTGGGGACAACATAATGGCATCATACACAGTGGGCTGTATCCAATTGAGGTAACGTACATGTGTAATATAGGGAGAGAGTTAACAATTGTTAACAAATAAGTTCCGTGCTTTGCATATGAATTGTGGTATTTTCTAAATCATTCAATAGTTCCATGAACTGATATCACATCGAAAATTGTTTCAGTTTACTTCTTGAACAGAAAATTAAAACAACAATGATTTTTCAATCCATTAACAAATTTAAGAATAAAAATCGACTCGAGTTTTGATTTGAAAAAAATCAATTTGTGACGGATGATGCAATGAATGATAGATGGTTATACAGAGTAAGAGAAACAAGTGATATGAGAAAAATGAGGTGACTAAAGGTACAGGTTGGAGGAAACTCATGGATATTCTTTCTGGATATCCATGTATTTCCTCCGACAAGTACCCACATAATTTTTCTCATATCACTTGCTTCTCTTACTCTGTACCATCATCTATCATTCACCTCTCACCCAACAAAAATGTCTATTATTTAAGTCAAGTCCTACTTTCTTGCGTACGGGTACTTGACTTTTGTGAATGAATGAATATTAAGGTTTTAAGGAGCATCGACAGCGAGGTCATTTAGCTTGACTTTTGTATTTAAAAAAAATATTGACTTTAGTATTTAAAATGATACGAGTCTTGATGACATTACAACAATGTGGCACCCATAGGTTAAGTTACCAGTACTAATTAGCTTTTAGCTTATTCATAATGATGAATATCTTTGAGTATTCAGTGTACTCTTTTCTCATTGACAACCCAATATACACCCAATAAACCTTGAAAAATATTTAGGAATTCTTCAAATCGATTTTATTAGCATTACGGTCTGTAATGCTAATAACATCGATTCGAAGAATTCCTAATTCCTGTATTGAAGAATACAATAAACAATCTTTCAATCATCTACGTTCATTTCATTTTCCAACTATTTTGTCATTTATATTGCAATATCTCAATTAAAAACAACTTATAATGTACTATCTCATTGGTATTGCAGTATGTGAGAAAAGTATTGTATCACCATCCTTAAATTTGGTAATATAACTTGAGCACAGTGTTTAATTTAAGCAAATTAATCCAAATTTGTACTAAGTACGGTTGCAGGGACATGAAATGGTCGATCAAGCTACATTTGAAATGAATCTTTAGTAAAATATATATTGTTACTACACATACTGTAACAAGAAGATAATGTGCATACGCACTCCATGCATAGTCTATGCAAAATTAGCGGTCAAATATGCGTGGATTTAATTTTGAGTTTGGATTGAACCATTTTACGTGACCGCAAGTGTTTATAGAACCAATCGAATGGAAAATTATGGAAACAAACAACTATCAGTGTGAAAATACTTCAGCCCCAAATAGTCCATTTTTAATACTTTTCACTAACAGAGACCATCAAGATTGAATGTTTGCGTTCCTTTAGGAAATGTTACGAGAAGGAGCATTAATGACTGGCGTTGGAGAATTGACGCTGGACTCAAAAACCAAGTGTCTCACACTTCAACCTCCTTACGATGGCACGTCATTCTATTTGACATCATTGCCATTATCTTCCTTGATTCGAAAACTGGAAGGAAATGAACGCTTCTATAGGTATAACTAATTTTTTACGTACAGCTTTAAGATGGTTGCTAATCAAAATGATTAAACCAATCAGTTATTTGCTTTTCAGCTTCAAATGGCTAAGCTAGGTAAATGTCTATTTACCAATGAATAAGAGATATGTCTGGAGGAGCTTCAATTTTGAATTTGTATCCATTGTTTTTGATTACATCTAGTATAAAATATGGAATGGCATGAAAAATAATTTGAACAGTAATGCAAGTCATGGCATTAAACTTGGATTGAGGATTCACTTGACTAATATATTAAGATATTGGGACGAGTATGAGTAAGATATTGAGTGAAATGTAGGTAGATAGATACACAGTTTTTTGTTTCAAGATGAAACTAAAGTTGAATTTAAAATTATTTGTAATGAAAATATGGTGACTTTTTAAATTAGGAAAATAATATATTATAACTATAATCTGTAATTAATCTGTAATGTGTAGGCCTAGATCTTTCTCTTAGACCCAAATAATCAAGACTCCACACACTTGTCAAGATACAGTAGTGTACACAGCTTTACGGTGTGAAGTTACTGCGATGGGGGAGATCAAGCATACCAATTGTACCGTACTTATAGTTACCCTGTATCTACATTTAATCTTTTATAAGTAGAGGTTAAGCTTTAATGAATTGTTCAACTACAACTACAAAGAAGTCTCTAATCTTGTTGGAACTGTTTATGTTTCTTAGAATGATGACAACTGTGTTTGGCAGTATGAGCCTTGTTTTGTTTTCATTCATATCTCAACGATGGATCAGTCGAGATCGTAGAACACACGACTAGTATTTTTGGCGTGTATAGAAGAGAGAAAATTCGCACTCAGATGATTTATGTGAAAAGTATTTTTTCAAAGAAAATAAAAATATACCAGTGCTACATGTGCAATGTGCTAAAACAATACTCTTACTTATTTTTGTGAAAGATTTCTTTAACTTATTTCTTACTCTCTGACAAACTTATAACAGGTTCATTGTATCTGACTAACATAATGTTCAATGATTATTTCTTCCAACATGTTGCAGCTTCAGCTATTGACTGGTCCTATGATGAATTACTAGAAAAGCACTTGCACTGAAAGATGAGCAAGATTATATAGGCTATATATATATATTATAAAATAAAAAGCTACACACCTTGATTTTAAAACTAATGTGCCTTGTCACTCACTGCCTGCATTATGCAGCTCTAGCTTATTTTACCAGTTGATCATTCTAATTAAAATTTTAATGGATTTTCAAACTCAATATTTTCTATTTTTCAGATATTATATTCATATTCTTGAAAAGACAAGACTAGATTTCTTTACACGTGGTAGACACATGTGATAGAACAATACAGTAATAATTAACAGTCCATAAAACTTTCATTTTGATCGGAATGAATTGAAAATTTCACCCAATGTTATTTTTACAGGGGTTTTCAAAAGTCAAACCGATATGGTTAAATAATAATAAGGATCTACTCTTGTATTACGTAGTGTACAATTTTGTCTTGAAAAAGTTTGAGTCTATTAGGTTTCTTTGTATCTCCTGTATGTCTCGCAAAAAAAACTGTAGAAAAAATCTAAAATGAAGTCCGTAATGGAAGTCTTTGATACAGTTGTCTCCATTGAAGAAAGCCACCTAAGAGAAAAACATCACCCAATTATATTTGTTTAGCCTTGATATTCTCATGGTATTATGATTTTTCATAATGAGGTTCATGATGATAACTAAGAAATAGAACTACATTTTTCAAAAGAGGTCAAAGATTGAAGTAATAGCAGGATGATGTAATAACTGAAGTCTACAATTATTTTGTTGGTAGACCACCATTGTCTTTTGTGGATACAAGTATATGCTAATAACAGCAATCTGAATTTAGTTTTGAGTGTATTTATTCATAGTCCAACAGATATGTGTTAAAATATTTACTGGTTAGTGGCTACAAACTATAGGTACAGTAGCTTATTATCATTAAAAAAATCATACAAAAGAGAATCTGAATTGAATAGATTCTATACCGTACTGATTTGATCAATTTCAATATTTTCATACTCAATACTTTTTAATAAACCTTGATTACAGTACAGTATAAGTAGTATATTGTTCTATAATCCCACATTTTGACAATAAATTAACTGTTGCAATTGCCTGGAAATAAATCTGTATAAATTCATTCTGTATAAATTCATTAGTTTAAAATCACTCTTTTAGGACTATAAATTCTCAGTTTTATTCATCCTCTCTCTAGTTATTATGGATTTTGAAACACTATACTTTTACCTTGGAGTCGACGCAATCTTTTTTGGCATTTGTTTACGAAATTATTTGTCAAGTGAATGGGCTGTCGATGCCATTAAGGTATGAGAAACTGTCTTTGATGTCAGAGTAAATTGATGCCAGCATCAAATTAATTGTATATTAATAATTACCCTGGTGGAAAAAAGCTCTCAGCTCTCAGAAATGAAATAAATGTAGAAATCGGTGAAAATTTACTTGCTCATGTCTGAAGATTAAAATTGTCATCATCAGGATAAGAGACAAAAGAAAATTCACCTACTAACGTGGGTCTACTTATAAATATTGAAGTCTATGAAATTGAAGTTATTATAGGTATACGAAAACTATTTATTAGAGGAAAATGAAGACCATAATGGTATTGGCTTATCAAGCAAACATACAAAGTTGATCAATAATTGACCCCTTTCTGATTGAACAATAATTAAATTACCTAGGCAAATGCAGTTGGTCAACGTCAAGGGGGGGGGGGGTCCTATTTGGCATGGAATGACCTGGCCTATATTATCATCTACTCATTTGTTTTCCCAAATAACCTGACTGTTGGTGAGATTCTTGGAAAAAGAATAACCACCAATCATTTTTGTTAGCGTAATGTTGGTATTTATATACACTAGGCTGGGTTCAAAAATGTATCCTATTAAAAATTACTTCATTCGGCCTACGTCGTTTACGGCCCATCGACGACGAATAATGTGTGAAATTAGTCCTAATTAGTAATTATTTCCAAGGAGCAGTAAACACTAGCATATAAATTTGATTTGATTTCCAGGAATTATTGCGCGAAGGTGCACTGATCACAAGTATAGGAGAGCTAACGCTTGACGCAAAAGATGAAAATATCAGCATTCAACCTTCTTCCGATGGAACTCCATTTCATTTGACATCATTGCCGTTATCTTCTCTGGTTCGAGAACTCAACGAAGAGAAACGCAACTTGAGGTTTGAATCCTTGTTATAGTAACGTTACGCACTTGTCTCGTTATAATAATAATAATAAAACAGACTTCATTTTTGAGGTATATCATTATGGATACATAATATGGTACATTGTGGGCCTAAATGCTATCTACAAAAAAAGGGATATTCAGTATGGAAGTAGGCAAGCTGACTCACAGGGACTACTACCATATAACCTTGAATAAATAATATAGTTAAAAAGGATAAAATAAGAGTAAAAAATAAAGAAAAAAGATATATAATATAATAAATTAATAATATAATAACTAAGAAATGGCAAAGGCCAAAAAATATTACTTTAAGAAAAGTAAAACTTGAAATTTAATAACATGGGTCAGCTGTATAGATTTTTTAAAATTATAATTAATGGCAGTCGTGAGCTTCCTTTTTTTTCTGGAGAAGCTTTTCTCAATTCTTTTCTCTTTTACAGCTTTTTTTTCTTTTTGTCAGTCTTGAAGTTGTGTGAGTTTTTACTGTCTTATTCTCTGGTGGATTGGTTCGCCAGAAGATGAGATTTTAATTTTTCTGTGAACGAGGATATGCACAGTCTTGAAAGGTTCTGGAATACTGTTGTACAGGTAGGGTGCCAGGTGGGAAAAGGAACTCTTGAATTTTGAAGTGGAATGCTGCTTGATGTTGAGTTTTCTTTTATGCTGAATATTGATTGCGTATCGATCACTTCTTGTTGGTAGCTTGTCAAGAAGACAAAGCGGTTGTTTTTGCGTTAATATCTTTTTGATTGTTGTGCAGAGGTGGAGTTCTCAACGTTCGTTCATCTGCAGCCAGCCAATTTTGTTTATATAGGGGGTGATATATTCCCAGTCACAGCGTTTTAGGCTTAGATCAAAATGTATGCAGGAGTTTTGAACGCACTATAATTTATTTCTCAGAGCTTGTGTAATATTGGGTCCATATATCGAGTCACAATAATTAAGATTTGAGAGCACCAGTGAGTCGACCAGTTGAAGTTCGATTTGTGGGGATAGCAAGTCTTCAAACCTATATAACATATGTACCTTTGCATAGGGGCACTGACACATCTTCTTTACATGGCACTGAAATTCAAATTGCTGTCGATCCACACCGCAAGATTTTTTATGACTTCAACTTCCGGTAATAGGCAGTTGTCAAGGACTCAAGGAGTATGTTGTAGCCTTCTAGCCGAACCTTTTTCCGCTGTTTTTTTCTACCGACTAGCATTGTAGTGGACTTGGATGGGTTCAGTATTAGTGCATTGTCTGCTGTCCAGCTGCAAATAGCTGCTAAGTCACAATTTATTTTTAGGACTGAAGAGGCAGTATCTTTACTGTGGAAGATATAATATGACAGATATAATTGCGTGTCGTCTGCGTATGTAGGTATGCACTCTGCAGTGTTGTACTGCGGATTGAAGATCAGCAGTGTAAATAGTGATCCAAGAGCGGACCCAAAATCGCTCCTTGGGGCATGCGTCTTACAATGGCACGGGGTTTTGAAATAGAATTTGCCACAACTTTGAACCCTCTGCGTCCGTATAGTTAAATAGTGTCTAGACCACAACAGAGCTTAGCTACCTATTCCTTGGTAGCTCGTTATTTCAAACTTGGTTGATTTGAAATTTGGCATTATTCAAAGCAAACTCAGTTCTCTGTTCCAGGTAGGCCTACAGGAAATAGTATTGAATATTATTTTGATGATTTGAAATTCATATAAATCGTAATTCAAACTCTTTTTATCCCCTAATCGCTCATTTATAACTGTGAAATCATTTTGAATTCAAAGTGTTTCTTCCGACACGTACAAAATAAATGCAGTGTTCACTATTCAAGTATATTTTTACCGTCGCGGTGACTCGTCATCTCGTCTCTTCCAGACATAGAACTATTGTTGGCGCCTGCACATTGCGAGCATCTGGTAGATGGCCTCACGACACTGGACCACTAATATAACGTTGGAAATAGAAGTTGAAAACTAATATGCTGTACCGCTATATCTAATATGCTAATGCCGCTAATATGCTGTACCGAATATTTTCTTTCTAAAACTACAAACTTAAACGTAATTCAAACTTTAATTTCATTACCCTCCCCCCCCTGTATTTTCAGTATTCCCTCCATCCAAACTTCTCATTTACAGGTAGGCCTAATGTATGTTTTAATGACTATTTCCTAACGCCAACGTTACATAATAAAATCTTGGTTCGTGTATTGACGTAGTATTGACGCCCCGCGTCTTCTGGTAACTTTCGGTTTGTTCGGCACTAGTGCATCAGCTAACTATAGACACAAGCAATATGCTGGAAGCTATGGACAGCGTTGTTTTGGCAATTGAGCGTGTACTACTCAGTCCTAATAAGATGCAATAATTTTAAAAAAGAGACATCAATTCAAATGTGTGAAATTTGAAATATTTCTGTCCACAGAACGATGACTATACTATTTGGCAGTATTGGAGTTGCATTAAGCGTCTTTCTAGCTCGACGATGGTGGACCGATCGAGCTCGGAAGTTAGCCAAAGCAGAGCTTCAACGTAAACGAGAGGAGACTCGTAAGACTCGTAGACGCAATGTGCGAGATCATGGCCTGCCCGAGAACCAGCTGTGTGTAGTCTGTCGAGAGAATCCCAAGGAAATTATACTGTTGCCATGCGGTCATGTTTGTTTATGCGAAGACTGCTCCGATGGTATCGTGCTCCTCTGTCCAGTTTGTAGAGCTACAATAGAAAACAAAGCTGCCGCGTATTTATCTTAGACACTAGAGAGGAAACAGACTTTATTGTAAATATCTTATGTTAGCAGATGTAATGTCAGTTTGACCCAGGTGTTTAATGTTTATTAAAATGATTGTGATTAAAATGACATCAGTTTAATGTCAGTGTAATTTAACATCGTTGCCATTATGAAGACTGGACAGCGTTGCCCTGGTGCTGACATTCATGATGGCTCGCCATTGGTGGACAAGACGAGTTCTTACGCTATCCGAAGAATCAGAACAGAAAAATCTCAACAAAACTCATAAAACTGGGAGGAGCTAAGTGCGGGATCGCAACTTGTCTATGCATCAGCATTGTGTCATGTCAAGAAAATCACAGGGAGATTATGGTCGTACCGTGCAGTCATCTATGCTTATGTGTAGACTGCTCTGACAAGGAACTTATTATTACAGTGTGTCCAGTTTGTAGAGCGAAGTAACAAGCCAGGGCCCCAGTCTACATACCTTAGGTATATGTGTCGGCATGCTATCAACTGCCTCTCAAACAACTGTCTCACAAACCATACTGACTCTATAACTCATACTGTCTCTAGAAAAAACTGTATCTCAGAACAACTGTCTCTCAAAAAATCTGTCTTTCAAACGAAGTGAACTTAGCAGTAATTTCTCTACAGTGTACAAAATGGGGCGGCAGAAAAAAAAGTACCAAGATTACGCGGATTTTTGCGTTGTGAATCCAGAAAAACAGGAATATCATAGAAAACCAGGACTTTGCAACTGTGTGTCCATTTTGTACACTCTGTGGAGAAATTACTGATAAGTTCACTTCGTTTGAAAGACAGATTTTCTGAGAGACAGTTGTTCTGAGATACAGTTTTTTCTAGACAGTATGAGTTAGTCAGTGTGGTTTGTGAGACAATTGTTTGAGAGGCAGTTGATGCTATACCTATGTGTCATACTGATGCTAAAAATAATCAAGTCCATATTATTTTGTCGAAGGAAAACATTTTATTGTTCAACAAGTATTAATATAAATCAACCAACCTTTAAAAAAATTAAGAAACACATAAAACTTCCATTAAATTTAAAAACTAGCATTTCAACTTCATATTCTGTACTGTATAATGTTAGTGGGCAATGGCATAAACAAGGTATGAGTTTATACAAAATCAGTATGCTTCATGGTCAGAAGATTTTTGAAAGATCATTTTTTTTGGTTTGTCAAAGGCATGTCATTGTCAAGCATGAAAATAGAAAAGCAACTGAAAAAATAGAATTTTTTTAAAATGAAGATATATATTTTTTTAAATAAAAACTGACAGGAAAAAATGGCATTGCAAACTTGAGTAACTTAGGCCTATCAACCGAGCATAAATTGATTTCCTTGTAGCCTACGTACACCTTATATCTCAACTGCGATAATGGTAAAAATTCTCTTTGAATTGAGAAATAAAATTCCAAGGAAAAGAAGTAGACAACAAAATGACCTCGCCTTTAAACTCCAACATTCAAAAGTAGACAAGGAAATCATCAACATTGATGGTAAAACCAATTTCCAGTTTTTCGGAATTTCAAACCAAGGCCATTATTCTATAACTCTGAATTGAAATGAAAGCTCCCCATCTTCCTTTGTTCCGATGATTTCATATACTTCAACATGATGTATGATATGGGCAATATCTGACACTTTCATTCCGTTTTCAGTTATAGAATAAGGGACCAGATAACTTATTCAACTATTTTGTCATGATGGATTCACAATGACAGCTTATGCTAAGATTAAGGCTAAGAACTAACAGTTGAGAGATACAAATTCCTATGCTACTGCTCACAATGCAGTGAATGTCCTTGAAATATTAACCAACTTCCAATGTTAGTATTACCGGTAATCTTAGCTCTTGGCTCAACCCCAGAGGGCTTTGCACACATGTATTTCACTCCCAAAATTCAACAAATTTTGAATGTACAAACACCTTAAGAGTCCATGGGAATCGATTTAGCGAAATATCAGTTTCTTGGTGATAACTTTTGAAGGGTACGAGATATCAAAATTCTAATACGCGATAAACACAGATAAAGTCGTGCCACGTCTCCCGGCCGGCCTGCCCTCATCAACCGCCATGCCGGCCACGACTTTTCCGCATCTTTGCACTCCGCAAATATAATAGCTTCAAGATAATATAAGTTATAACTATTTAAAGTCATGTCGCATATCTGTCAAGCGTCGACAGCTAAAAAATGTGTCTTTTTTAGCTGTCGACGCTTGACAGTTATGCAACGTGACTTTGATAGTCATAACTTATCATCTTGGAGCTATTTTAATCATCTGTGTTTCTCGAAAATTAGAATTTTTATATCTTATACCGTTAAAAAGTTATCGCCAAGAAACTGATATTTCGCTAAATCGACTCCCATGGACTCTTAACGTACGTTTACTCTCGTGCTTTGTGCTACGTGCTTTGAGCAACAGGCACCTTGCGCTGCAGCGAACAAGCTTTTCCAGGTTGTATGAACACACGCTACACGTGCTGAGAGATGGTTTTGGTTCATCTTTTCTTTTTGCAACGTGCGCTGTGGCCTCTGTGGCCCACAATGTAACGCGATATTTTGTTTTTCTGCCTAAGCGTGCACGTTTCTGTGCATAATATATACCTAATATAGGAGAATATAATATAGTAGGCCTATAATATAGGACGGATATAAAACATACCTTTTCATGTAGAAGAAAACGTAAAATATGTCTGTCATTTGAACAACAAAACTGTGAGTTGAGCAAAGCACAGCTGTCAAAGTCCTCCTCTATTTGTTTTGTTACAAATAGAGGAGGTTGTGGTTAAAGTAAATACACAAAAACAATTGTGCAAGCACGGCCATCTAGTTAAAAATTTATATTTCAGCGATTTGGCCAGCATCAAGGAGGCAGACACATAATATATATAATTATATAAAAATATAGACTATATAAAAAATTTGGACAAATATAAAACCGTTTCCAAGGGTCTCTTCTTTACATGATCGTAAAGGTAAATGAAAGCTATGACCATCAATAACGTAACGGGATAAGCAACATGGCGCTTTCCTTTCGCACCATGCGTATATCAAAGGGATGCCGCCTCACAAATGTTATGATGATTTGCTGGTATTATTGTGTGTTGATCTATACAAGTAATAGATGTAATGCAATCTCTGAATCCAGCTCTTTCCAACTGCATTAAAAAATATTGGGATACATTTCATTTGAATTAGCCAATCTAAATTTAAAATAGGTCTGTAAAAGCATTTAGTCCCCTAGTCAAGAGCCCTACTGCTATATTTACCATTTGATAACTGGATAATTACTCATCATCTACGAGAAAGATTAAAATCAATGCAATTGTACAACTATGTACTATATATTGAAATATGAGCCTAATACGTACGATTTGATTTGAAATTGCGAATCTCACAAATGTACACGAAAGCGCGCTGATTCCATCATGGTGAAAACGGCCTAATGTTAAAAGGATAGGACTTACGCCATGTTGCTTATCCCGTTACGTTATCGATAGTCATAGATGAAAGCTACAATCTTCAGACGTCACAATCTACATTGATAATCATATACAGCTAGTTGATAATTATGCAATTCTTCGGCTATTTTGACGTTCAGTGTCAGACTGGCATTTGGCTGTATACAGCACACTACAGTAAGCATGCTCAGTGCATGTTGCCTGTAACACAAGTACAATGACAAGCAAAACAGTTAACGCCTACCTATAGTTGGTTGAGCATATTCGAGATAAAAAGAATATTTTTTTAAAAAGAATTTAGCTCCCTTTTGAGCACTGCCGATTTTAGTGTTAAGCCCATGTCACATGGTTGCGAAAGAATGCAATCATCTCATTTCTCAAGGTCACACCAAACAAACTATATGGCCCTGATTGATTGAATGGTTCACAGCTTTCTCAAGCTTGGCCTTCCTATATTGCCACAATGAAGTTATTTACACTCAAATCAGCTGTTTATTTGGCAGTCTTCTATTGGCCAAATTGAATCATACATTACAGCCTCTATTCGATGAATGGAATCCAAGCAATAAGAACAGTTTCTATATGAGACAATTGTAACCTATTGAACCCGACAATTGGCAATGCTGCTAGTGCTCATTAATTGCAACGAACTATTTGTTTTATTCAACCACCATATAATACAGACTTTAGTGCTAAGGCCCATCCACAATGCAACACCAACATGAACGCATAATACCAACACAAAAGCAAAAATTTTCGGTTTTATGGGATGTCCACAGTCTATTCACAACCACCACTAACGATAATGCTAAAATACACACGAACATGAATGCTTGCAAGCTCCAAGTTTTCATGGTGGCATTACTATAAGAAATAAGAACCAGCCAATAGTAAAGTGATGCCTCCGGGTATCAAACTTTGGAACCGAGTACCCGCCAAAAATACCTGGGTTTACCCGGGTATTGAAAATTTCTGAAAAAGCGTTGTTTTCTAGAGTATACTAAAATTCCCGCCATCCCGTTCAAATTCACGCCGTTGCGGCTGCCGCGCTGTAGCGAGAGACGGTCTACTTCACGCTCACTTATTGGCTAACATCCAAGCCAATTAAAGAGCAGCCATAGCTTGACAACAAGTCAGCTGTCAGGTGTGAGAGATGGGATGTTTAACAGATGGGATTGAGAGATAGGAAAGCAGAAGATTATACATAATTTTACTGTTGACTTGCATTGTTATTGTTTTTTGTCGCTTATCACACGCTTGTATTGCATTAAAAAAACATCGATACCCGCGGGTATGAAAATTCATACCCGGGTATGCCAATACCCGGATCCTATCCGGGTACCCGGGTATCCGAAGGTATCACTAATAGTAACCTTCAATCTCAGAACAATGAGAGACAACTGGCGGGACCAAACTACTTGGACTGGTCGCCAGATTTAGTTTGACGGTTGAGGGTGTAGTGACAATCGCAATAACCTTGAATTTTGATCTGATATTTTCGTATTTCCTGTTACTGTTGGTGTGTTTTTTGAATAGGTAGTTTGGATTTCATGTTTTGTCATACGTTAGGCATTAGTAGAGCATCTTAATATTAGTGTCTTGATGCATTGTCACCGTTGTGAATAAGCCTTCAGCCTTAATCTTGGCGCTTAGTGTTAGCTGTCATTGTGGAGCCGCCTTTATCTGCGGTAACATTGTGAGATAGTTCTAATAATCTTCTCCACAACATGCACATTTTAGAAGTCAACAGAAACTTTTGGTGTTGAATTAATCTTTTCCAAAATTTTATTTGTTTTGCTAGTTTTCCCAATGCCAAGCCTTGGTAATCCTTTATTCAAACCGTCTAAGAGAACACAAGCTTTGCATAGCTCTTGACTCGATACAAAACCACATCTTTTACACACCCCACGTTCTGGCAACTTTACGCCCTCCCTTACGGACAGACGCTCGCCTGAGTGTAGAATGTCGATGATTGAAGAAGGTCGAATCTTCTCCAAGTCCTTCAAGAAGGCTCTGGCATGACCACGATAGGCATTCGGAGCAAAGACACACTCTGTCGAGAAGTAATGTAATTTTTTGAAGTAAGCATACATCACAATTTCTTTCTCGTAGGTATACTTCAAAGGCTTACATCGTGGTATCGTACCTTCACTGGCCTGTAATCATAAATACATTGAATAGTCATAACTCAGAAGTCATAAAACAAACAATATTTATATAGTTAAGCCCTAACTGTTGTACCTAGTACAACTGATAAGCATTATTGAAGAACTTGATCATTGAATAATTGAATAACATCTTGAAGAACTCATTTCTTTCAAGTCGAATGATTTTTTTTCTAGCTATCATTCTTGAGAAAAATACAGCTTTTTCAATGAACAATAGCCAAAAAGAATGTTATTATTGATTGTTCAACGTCCGCAGCTTCAAATCCATTATCATAACTACAAGCTGCTTTACAAGCAGGCTCTACAAGCCTGCAAGAGCGCCGCATGCAACTTGTCATACATGGTCACTCATAATACATGGTTTATCGCTCAGAGCAGATCACAGTAGGTGGGCAAAGGGAGCGCACGGTGTAGGGGAATACACGTTAATTTAACCTGTCAGATGTGCCGCACAGCCTGTTCAGGCAAGCTTCAACTTGTCCGAACACTGCCAAAGTTATACCACCCCAGACACCACACACTCACCGCTCCTGGGACGTTTCCTAATCTCTTACTACTAACGGCTGGGTGTTTCGAGCCACCAAATATCTCGACACTTGGGATAGTTCCATACTAAGCTCTTGCCAAAAGTCATCCTGGTAGTTTCCAGGTAGATCATCAGGTAGATATTAGGCTCAACAGGTGGTGCAAGTAAAAAGATCAACAAACTGTATTATTACAAAGATCAATAGGTCACACCAAAAAACATTGAGCTTGCGTTGGTTTGCCGGTTCCTTTGGTGCATTAACTCCTTATCCCTACCATGTTAAAAATATGTACCAATTTACCGGGCAAATCTTCAGACAGGCCTACCGGCCGTGCGTAGTGTAGTAGTGATAAAAGGAACTAATTTTGTTTACAAATGCACTCAAAATGTTGTTTACGTTTGCTCAGTTGTCTGAATCAGTCTCTTATGAAGTAAAATGGAAATAGTGAGGTTAAATTGTGCATTATTTAAATTGGAAGTACCGGTAGGCCAAATTCATAATAATAATGCAAGTTATATTGCAAGTAGCTTACATCTAGACGATTTATATATGTGATCAAAATCGCGTGAGAAGTTTGCATACTCCAAACAAATAAGTATTCATATTTTTTTAAATTGAATTATCAGTAAATAACCTTTTTCATAAGCCTAGCACATTTGTTTATTTCTACTGCATCTTGGATGCCAATTTGCACTGCATATCAGATGAAAATATTTAGATGCAAATATTTGAGGTCTATGGAAGGCACGATATCAAGTTCCTACAAAACAACACTACAGGTAGAACAGCGATCGGTATTTCTGAGAGAAATACCTGAGCAGGAAATAGAATGGGATTGAGGTTGAGTGAAAACACCATAAGGAACCAGCAAACCAGCAAACCAACACAACCCTCCATTCATCTTGGGTCACACTATAAAGATCAACAGGTAGAAGGTGTTTTTTTTTAATGTTTGAAGTAATCCAAGGTCTGTAGGCCCTAGATAGAGTGGTCTGATAAAATATTTTTCTTAACTGTATTTAAAAATGTAAGACAAAGTGTGAATCTATTATATTTTTGGAAAAGTGGTTTATATACGGAAGTGACGGAAGTCCTTGTAAAATACTGCAGAGAAAAGGTCAAAGCTTTTTTTTTCTCATGATGCTCAACAACCGGTCCACCAACAGCTGAGTTATATGGGAGTGAATGTCAAAGCTCAAGTCTATATTTGTTTATTAAATAATCCCATTTTTTTTGTAAAGTGAGTAGTCTGGCTTAGAGAAAAGCTCCATAAAATAATGTAGTGCATAGGGGGGGCCTACTAGGGGATACCATATAGGAATCTATGTGTAAAATGAACCAACTTATTCGTTTAGCGTGGCTCATTATAGGTTTTACAAGATATGTACATAATAAGAAATAAGAACGTTTGGTCCTAAACTTACAGTAATAATGGCAGTACATCTCTGCAGTCTTGCAATATCCCCACGTAGAACATTCATCAACACGGTTTCGGCAAGGTCATCAGCATTATGACCTGTTGCCACACAATCCACTCCTAATAATAGTGCCCCTCGGTCCAAGGCCTGGCGACGAAACACACCACAAAAAGTACAGTTATTCTTTCTCCCAATCTCTTTCACTATTGCATCCATCGTCCAACCGTATAGCTCCTCATATGATAATATCTTCAGTGGCATTTCATACTCATCACGGTTTTGCTTAACAGTCTCTAAACTGTCATCACGATATCCAGTTATTCCTTCATCAATTGACAATAATACCAAACGTAGTCCATAGTTGTATCGTTGGTTTAAAAGCTTTAAGACGTATGCTAGAACTGTTGAGTCTTTTCCGCCAGAAGCAGCTACAGCAACAAGACTATCACGTTTGAACAGCGAACCGTTGACGATCGTATTATGAATTTCAGTCTCAAAGGCAAAGAAGAAGCATTCCTTGCACAGTGCAGATCCAGTTTTCGGCCGCTAGAATTAGTGAATAGAAGTTAGGACTTCATCTATAATATGTCTATGATTTCTAGGTTAGGTTAACAGCAGTGTCAAACCAGTAGTCTACATAATAGTAGGGAGGCCTAAGAGTAAAGTCTATCCTAACCAACCCTGGATAGTTCAACATTTTCCTTAATAACCCTATATAGAATTAAAAATATGACCAACCTTTAATATTGCAGTTTTACCGCAGTTTGTTGAGCACAGAATAGGCATGGTAAAACAATGGGAAATCTTTGATTTTTGGTTTTACAAGTAAACAGAGAGAGAGAGAGAGAGAGAGAGCTGTATAGCTGGTAGATTGCAGCACTATATTAAACTACTTTGCCGACAAGCCGGGCTTTGGTAATGCCGGTAAAATATGAAGTTTTGTTTTGAGGTCATGAATCTCATTGAACGACTTCATTCACTAAGTCAGGTGTATAAGATTTCAGTGATCAGTCTTCATCGAACCTTCGTCGTACGTACACATTGTTGCATTTTACCTCTATTTCAGTATCACGTGTGGTGTTGAACACTTCAAATCAACCCTTATATTGTTTTATATACGAGTGTTATCTTGTGAAGTGTCAGTTTTTTTGGATTTTATCGTTTAATTACAAGGTAATTAATTTATAATATTATTATTAGAAAATTAAATAATTTAATCAGGTTCAATTATTCATAACCATAACATATATCATTGAACTATTTTACAGCTTCCATGCTTTTGCTGCTGGCTACCATTAATTTAACAGTGACGAATTGGAAAAAAATATTCAGAAAATATTGTTATAATAATAATTAGAAGATCTATACCGGTAATGGTTCTGCCGAATTGATTGGTTCAATAATTTCAAAAGTAGTTTTCAAAAGTAGTCTCCAAGTAGTCCGGTACTATATATTTAAAAGTAGAATGCCAAATTTATTCTTATGGATTGCCTCATTGTCATTTCAAATTTTGAATTATAATTTTAATGTTCAAATCATTATTAAAAAAACTACTGATATAATGATTACCGTCATCGATATCAAGGATTAATGAAAAACGCAACCAACATTTTTTTAAATATTGTCATTTTTTCTCTTTCGGAACCAATATTTAAATTTTCAAGTGTAGCCTATTCCATAGCAAGAATGTGGGAAGCAAAAATATGCCTTCAAATCATATCTAGAAATGTCAATGATGTAATTTTCAGATATTGAAATAATACTCATTATACGTATCAGCAAACTCTGAAATTTGATAACATTGCGCCTATAATGAAATGGGACGAGCCTTTAAATCTCAGAACGTTATTCTGACTGTGATATTATGAGATCATGGTAGCGTGTCTTGGAAGTCACGTCGACTGCCTTCTCGTCGCTTGGTTGATTATTATTCTTCCAATGGTTGGTTCCTGATTGGCCTGCTGTGTTTGACTCCCAGGTTATAGAACTGCAGAAGGACTTTATTTCTAGGGTGACTGACTGTCACAATTCAACAAGTCAAGTTTTAAAGTGTCGCTTGCATTACATTCAGAAAAGAGTTTTTACGCATTTTGAAAATAGTCTCAACTATAAACATAAAAGTATAAAACTCTGTATTGAAATTGTATATACAATCTGTATTGTAGGCCCAAGGTAGGCCTATCTTTATTTAGTGCCAAAAAAGCACCGTTAGTACGTCATGTACACAAATAATGTAAAGTAAAGAATACAATACATTCATATTATATGAATTATATGATATTATATGAAGATCGCCCTTGTGGTGCCCCGTCCAAACGATCCTATCTTTCATACATAGCCTTGATTGGGGAACAATGATTTTGTATCAAGTTTCGATGTTATTAAAAAAAAATATATATATATTATATGATACTACGCCAATGAAGGTGATAATTTTTTGCTTAACGACCCCATCAACAGCCTGGTTATTTGGAGGTACGAATGATAAGATGATAATGAGTGGTGATGCGTGAAGGGACTTTTACAAAATCTCATGCCATATTCAGGACTCGAACTCACCCTCAACTTGACTTTCAACTTGACTTGATTACAGTTGAATACGCAGAGTAGCAATATTAGTAAAACAATAATATGACACCGGTGCAATGCCAATAACAATTGCAAAACTACAGTAGAGATCTATTATGAATTCATAACAGAAAGTCTAGAATCGATTTAATTCATGTTTTCTATCAGACCTCACTTGAGTTCTCTGATTGTATCTTTTTTTCTGAAATTCAAGTGGTAATAAATGGAATTCACTTGGAAAAATTTAAAATTGGGAAATGGGAAAATTTTGAAGTGCGTATACAGCTATAGGAGCACTCCGCCAGGTAAACAGCGTGAATGAAATTAAGTCTTTGCTTGCGCTCATACATATATATATATATATATATATATATATATATATATATATATATATATATATATATATATATATATATATATATATATATATATATGTGTGTGTTGTAGCGTGAACCCCAGGCTCTTTTCAGAACCACCAGTTGTTTCGAGGAAGGGCAAATCTCCGAAAAGTGACATTTTATCATATATATAGTCTAAGATAGATATCCAAGACCTCTTCTACAATCTACATATACATTGGACATTACACACAAATGAAAGAGAGAGGCTCACTGCTTTCATTTAAATTTTTTCAAATATTTTAGAAGATTGCTGTTGACTTGAGAATACACAGGCCTCGACTTGCATTCACAGCATATTGCACTCTATGCAAGCTGCGAGGAGTACCATTCAACCGCAATCCTCTGAGCATTATTATGATATCCGCGGCGTAAATGTTAATTCGTCAATGTCAATAAGCTGCCAGCTAGTAAGCGGTAACATATTGTATGATGTCAGGTAAATCAAACACACCGGTAGAATCGCTGATGGCTATGGTTCGGTCATGGTCGTCATTTCATGAGATATTGCGCACGTTGATTTCCCCGACAATATGTGTGATCACAACAGCATGGGATGATATGAGAAATTAGAAGGAACGAGAGAGAAAGAGATGAAATATTTTGCTCGCTTTATAGAGGGAAGTCTATTAGGGTATGGGTTCGAGTACCGCATACACCATTGGTTTTTGTAAGCATCATTCATTTAGTATCCGCTGATTAGTATCCCAAAAGAACCTAAACGTTGGTGGGGTCGTTAAGTGAATAATAAAAGCATGATCAATATGAACAGTAGGTATTATTTTTTGAAGATTTCTACAGATTAGGATCGGTTGTACAAACTGTTAATTAAGATTCAATTAGTCAAGGCACGAAGATGATATAAGTATAATCAACGGTGATAACATGTGTGGTTAATTTTCAATTATTACTTAATTGAGCATATCAATTCGTGTACAATCGGTCCTCAATTAAATAAATACGTCAATTCTAGAATTCAAATTATATCAAAATTTAACTTTTTTCACTTTATCACCTAAGAACATATTGTGGCTTCGATTCCTAACAGCAGACGACAAAACCGACTAAAACCAATATTAGAAATGAAAAAAAATCGTTGTCGCCTAGAACTCGTTATCGATTGGAAAATTGAATCCCCTCTTGGCTCAGTTAACTAAATCATGGTTTACAAAAAGTCGGACATGGTTTCGAGACCAGTAGCCGTATAATGAATGGGTTTTTATAAACATCATTCACTTATCATCAGTGTATTCGTACTCCCAAATAACCCAACTGATGGTGAATTTGGTGAGAAAACAATGATCTTTTGAGGTTAAAGAGTGTAGTAATGAAATCTTGTTACAACTGCGAATTTTCGAAACTGAAATCAAACTTTTGTAATGTGTATACATGAAACAATGCGAATCTGGGCTCTGGTGTTTAGGTATATGTTCGTCTCAAATGACTGAATTAAATATCTCGGTCAGTTGACAGTAATGAGCTCAGGAGAATGTAGATACTTTTGTTGCTGTATACATTAACTTTTTTCTCAAGTTTCTAGACGTTGATATTATGATGCATAAGCGGAAATAATTATTGTTTCTCTTTCGAGCAAGTTGATGTATTTTGGAAATTTGAAAGTCATCACTATAATAAAGTTTTTATAGATGTAATTTATTAACAATTTTTGAAATTTGTTTTCTGTTTTACCTCCCGTTTACTCCACATTACTGCAAGTAAAATCATTTCTCTGAGGGATAAATACTTTTAAAAAAATTGTGGAGTCGCGAATGAATATATCATGCAAAGCACAAGATTTTATAGAATATATGTTTGTAACTTATTCCTTGACTAAATGAACAAGTTTATCCAATTCTGATAATGTAATGGAAGTATTCTGATAATTCCTAACCCAATATTTATATATACATTTTCGTCAAATAATGTGTAGTAATTTTTATTAACTTTTCCTGTTTATTTTTTTCAACTCCGTGCTCAATTATTGTAGGGATCGCTTTCCCATTTTTTACCGATTTCCCTGATATATATATATATATATATATATATATATATATATATATATATATATATATATATATATATATATATATATACATAGTTAACAATATCAGCTATAAATCAAATTAAATCCTTATTACAATTCTTCAATTTAAGTTCTTATTCAAATTAACACCGCTTAGCTATTAACACGGCAGATAGCCATGCCCTAACTCAATCGGCTAGAAAACACACTGATTTAGAAACTGAAGTCAAGTCGGGCGAGGCTTCGAGCCCCGCATAAGACAAAAAGGCATTTGGAAGCAAGCATCTATATCAAGCAACTCATTCGAACCACTAAATGAGCTTGCTTGAAAAAAAATAAAAATAAATAACAATGATAAATCAACAGGATGGATGTAGGTCACTCATTCTCCTAGTTAGACTGATGTGCATAAACAAGACACATACAGAGCACTTGATCACTTGCACTTATATGATTCATACCTAGACCCACACAATCCATGTTGAGCGTGTAGTACAATAGCATCATCCGCCGGACATTCAGCGTAAACTGTTCAACAAAACATTCAGAACAAGACTTTTACACTCGTATCATATTCATAATGTTGGTCATTACATCCTATATTCACATCCTCATCTGTTGTTCTATGAAAAAAAGTTCAGAAACGCTTGTTGTTTGTCTGAATCAAACGTGTTTTATAAAATCTTGATTGAATTCAGCTTGAATTTGAGTTGTCGATCTCGACTAGTTAGATACCAATGTTATTTTAATTATGATAATTCAAATTTTGATTGGTGAAATTTTTGCCATCTTAGCTGATTAACAACTTTATTCCTTGATCAAGTTGATAAATGAGATTTCGTAAACCCGCCCCTAAACTAATATTTTCTCATGTATTTGAAGAATGTATTGTGTATGATGGTATTCGACACAGATGAAAAGATTATATGTGTTCCGGAAGAATCAAACTATAGATATAATGACAAGTTACTATTTTTTAGTAAGCAGAAACTCGATACGTTGAATAGTAACCAACTTGAAAGAATCTCCAGATTCAGTTTCGCGTTAAAAAGAAATTATATTCTTCTTTCAAATGTCATACACCGTTGTAATAAGTGCGGACAACACTTTCCGACATTGCCGTCTGTATACGGAAACAGAATGGATCGAGGTAATCTTGAGTCAGGACTGTTAAATGGGAATCGAACCCAAATCCCAATGTCCGGAATGTATGTATATAATTATATACTTATGTCCAATTGACGACTAGTGATTGACCCGCCCACAAACGTCACAAAACAAAACATCCAATCAAATGAGCTATTTGTTATGTGGGAAAATTGACATTGCCAATCAGAGTATCTCTAAATGCCCACATGAAGTATAGATCAAGGTGGCCTGCCGATAAGCCACGCTTATCACTAGTGGTCAATTGTTTAGTGATATCAATATTTTACAACTGGCTCGAGGAGAACAATTAGAGAAGACTGAAATATCAGCATTTTTGTCAGAGAATAGATTATTCTCACTTTAGCATTCTAAGCAATGCACACACAAAATTATACATGATGTACTAACTCCATATCCTGGTTCATACTATGCTGTCTGTAAAAACTAACTTATAAACAAACTTAATCTCTAACCCAGCAGAAGAAATTTTTTTCACTATGGGGAATTTACTTTATCATGACTTCAAAATTGACTAACTATCACATGCATGTGAAGAGCAAATAAAGAAAGTAACCATAAGAAGTGATAGGTCCATTCTATATTTCCAAACTATGACGATAGTTTAAATATGTTTCGATATATGAATTGGGATGCAAATGTGTTCTTATGCATCATATTGCGAAATATTGGATAATATGTCGAGAAATTTTAAATACATTTCTAGTCCAAAGTTTCAACACTTATACTATGAAGCTGTCAGTTAAGGTGTAAAACGTTACTAATGTGATCGATTATAATGAATTTAATACGACATTTCGGTTCGATTATTCTGTTTTGGTCATTTACAACAATGTATTATAACGTTTTCCATTGTAATTAGTTACTTAAAAAAAGTGCTTGACGTGAAACTTCTTGATATTACGTCATCAATGACACGATATCGAACAAGAGGCACACATATATTATTAGAACGACATTCCAATTAATTGGTCTCACTCGGTTTGTGTTACAGGGAAAAGCAGAACAAATCAATCTAATTTATTTGTCCTATTAAATTCTACTAATGACGTACCGAAATAAATCCGTGGTAAATTGACAATAAAAAAAAACTTGTTACACCTTAGGAATGTTGAAATTCATCCGAGTGAATTTGTTTGTTATTACATATATGCAAATAATGGAATAACGCCCTTTTAGATATCTTGTGTATTGGTATATATATTATTACATGACCGGAAATAGGGAAAATCGTTATTCAACTGTGTTTCCTCTATTGGAGGCTTAGAGTGTTTGACCAATGGACCTTTTGTAGCTCGATCTTATGATTATCCATTTGCCACGGACACTTGTCGCATTTATCACGATTACAGTATAATGCAGCCGGCATTTCAGACTATTTTCACTTAATATTTTTTTTAGTAATTGGTGGCGTTTTTCATATAATTTGATGATGGTTATAAAGTAACAGCTGTACAGTACAATACATATAAAGTGTATGCCCTAATCCTTCCGAGATGAGTATGTAACGATAATTTTTCAGTATCGTGGCAACTATTGATCAATTCGTTACATAATAGTATTTTTAAACTTTGATCTAAAATATTGAATGAATGATAATAATTTAATCATCAAGATGATTTTTTTTTAAGCATTTTTTTTGACAAAGTCGACCATCACAAATATGAATATATAATCGATCCCTGAACAAAAACGTCGGAGAAATTGTGATTGATTTCCTCTTTTTATTTGTGTGTAATTCTGCATCTGGTACAGGCAAAACGATTCAAATATATACATGTAAAGTTGAAACGTACATCAGGAAAAAACATTGAAAAAAGAGTGAAACTAAGAGAATCCACTGTGATTGCATTTTCTAGTGTGTTAGTGTGTTTTTCTAGTGTGTGTTAGTGTGTGTGTTAGTGTGTTAGTGTGTAAGATCTGAAATCACGGTTTATGTGAGGGGATATAGTTTAGTGAAACTCGATCCATTTACTATCGTCACGATATTCAATTATTTCGGCAGAAACAAAAAATGAACAGGAAAGGTTTATTATGGGTGCATGTTTTTTGTAAAGCGATGTTTTTTCGTTTTTAGGAAACTCTTATGAGTTATTCTGAGATGAATAATGAGACACAATATAACGGTTTTAATTATTCAAATATCTTAATTTTCTTATTCATCTTAGAAAACCATTACATTACCATGACATCTTTTTCAAAACATAAATTCCATCAAAGTAAAAAAATCAGTTCATTTATATTTCAAACATGAACTGTAAAAATTGAAATCCACACTAATATACCGTACCTATATTCCAAAAAAGAAAACACTGATTTATCCATATTTTATACTTTCTGATTTGCTTTCGTGGCGTTCCTACATATACTGTATCATTTGAATTGATTCAAATATCAATTTTACGTAACCCAAAGCAACTTGGATATTTGTATCACGCTACAAATCGTGAGCTGTAATAAGGTAATAATGTTTAAAAATCTCCTACCTTCACTGCATAATACTAGATATTGAACGAAATTATCTTCTTGATACATGCAGTCTATTATATATATATATATATATATATATATATATATATATATATATATATATATATATATATATATATATATATTATTTTATATACTTCTATACTTTGTACACTTTTATATATATATATATATATATATATATATATATATATATATATATATATATATATATATATATATATATATATATATATATATATATATATATATATATATGTGTGAATATGTACCCAAGAGAAATGAGGAGGTTTCCCAATTTCAATCAAGCTTCAATCTAATTTCATTAAACTTGGTAGAAACATGTGTCGATCCATAATAAAAAATTCACAATGGGTTAAATCATTATATGGTTAAATGTTATTTTGATTTCTAATTTGTATGTAACGATACGCGGTAAAGTAAAAATCGATGTCAAAAATATTGAGTGTTACTGTTACAGATACAAGTTACTTTTTCAGCTTTGATATTATCAAATTCGTCTCATTAGTATTTTCCACAAATATTGTCTACATCAGACAATGGCAATGACCAACAGGCAATGTTGATTTTGTATCTTGCACGGTTCAAGTTCTGTGATCACTTCTATCAGTGAAATCTTCGTGTTGAGGATCCCGTTTAGCCCTGTGGAAGGAGAGGACGAATGAATAGAATGAAAGGATGGATGAATAGCGTTATGGCTATATTCATCCATCTAAAAATGAGAATTTCCATTTCTAACAAATAACTAGATTTTGAGTTCACTAATACATGACCATTGAAGGGCATTGATATTAAAATGATAACAAAAAAATCTAAATATTTTTTCGTGTTTTCTTCCCGCGTGCCGGCAAAATAACCAAAAACGCTCGCTAAATACGTGAATACTACAAAAATTACTATAGAGTTTTGAAACTTGCTAAAGTTATTGTTAACATATGAGACATGTAATCAGGTAATTATAATTTTCATAAGTTCTACCGACGGGCTACCGTTTGATTTTCATCAAAGATTTAGTTGTCTGAAAGTTTTTACTAAATTTTTTGCGATTGTAATTAAATCTGTATCGATAGAACGGCAAGACTTTTGGAAATTCTAATCATCTGATGACATGCTCAATAGTGTGAACAATAACTTTGGCAAGTTTCAGAACTCTACAATCATTTTTGTGGCATTCACGTATTTAGCGAGCGTTTTTGATTATTTTGCCGGCACGCGGGAAAAAAACGGGAAAAAATATTTGTATTTTTGTTTTCATCATTTTAATATCAATTCCCTTCGATGGTCATGCATTGACTCTAAATCTAGTTAATTGTCAGAAGAAAAAATTCTCATTTTGATGAGCCTTTGAATAGCCTTTGATCTTAAATTAAAGGAAAATTCCATCGGGATATAATTATAAAGATGACACTCTATACACTGATATAATTGCATGCGTTATCCACAGAAGTGGGAATGAATCACTATCATTGCTCTATTTCCGTATATCCCGTTACAAAAAATATTTATACTTCCAAAGATATTTTTCGTTTACATGATTGATGGTTGTAATATTATTTATTTATTTTAAAATATGTAAACATCCGTTTCTTCAAATAGATGACAAAGAAGTTAATATTCTGTTGATAATAATGTGATAGAATTATTAAAGAAAAAACAAAAACAACTTTGATCTTTACTCTAGATAATGAAGATTTCTCTTTACAGTTTGTACAGACTAAATTCTGAAACACTGACTCATATTTAATATGTACAGGCCTATGTCATTTTCATTTTATATTAATTTATGGTAATTTAATATTTGAGTTTTGTGGACGAGGTGAGAATTGAGACAAGCTACTTTGAGTGTGTCTTTATTGTACGAAGTCACAAATTATAATCATAATTGTGTTTTCTTTCATTTGTAGAGACATACAGTTATTAAAATATATATTTGTGCCTATCCTAGTCAATATTGAACTCAGTTAAATGGCATGCCATTTAATAGGTATTCAAGATATATTTTATGATTCTATTATTGAATATATTTTTAATATCATTTATTTCTTCACAAGATATCATCGCATCAATACACTTATAATGGTACCATACCAGTTCTTAACAACAATTACCCCCCATGTTCTGTCAAGTGAATAATTATTAGTAGGCCTTTTATCGCACGATTACAATAACAATTGTCATATCATTCTGCACCTCTGCTCTCGAGAACAAGCATTACAGTTTCACTCAACTGTCCTGTCTTGGATCATTTTATTCGGAAATGTGATATGTCTGTGTGCGAAAGATGAGTCAAATACATCAACCTAGAGTCAAAGTAACAGTTTGGTCAGACTTAATTACCCATTGTTGTCCCAATTTCGAATACATTTTCGTCACTTAAGAATTTACAGAAATTACAAAACAAATTGTCTTCAATGTTAAAATTATAGAATTATATAATACATATATTAAAACGCTATTAGAAAAATAAATAAACATATATTGATTAATTAATAACTGACAGTTTTTTAATACTTTTGTAACATTGAACGCGAGTTATGAATGGTTTGGCTTTATGCAATCATCACGACATTGTTTTCATGAAAGACGTATTTGCCATTGCCACATTCTTTGTTTTCATATAAAAAAAAAATTTAATCTCCATGGTGAAATCCAAACACGACAGCGAAATCTTCGCCAAACAGCGAAATTATTTTTTAGAGCCCATCCAAAAGTATGATATCTTGACGACATAAAAATGGAGATAACCTATGATCAGTGAATTGACTATTTTAGTTCGTTAAATTTGATTCTACATCCTGCAGCCAAGTAGGTCTAGGTCTTATATTGATTTGTTGAAGGCTTTTGTTAACTGATTCTGTCAACAATGTTGATGTCTCCTTCCTAATTTACCTCTCATATGAGTACAAACAGTGTCATGGTAGCGGCCTGAAGAGATGCGATTGTTCAAGACTTCCTGTTGATACTTCCCATGGTTTAGCCTGGTTCTCAAGACCCTAAACTAGAAAGATCGCGGAGAAGAATCTACGTCAACTTCAGAAGGCAATTGAAGTAGACAGATAATTCAGTTTCTAAATTTTTGGGTCTCATGTTTCTGACGACATGCATTTGAAACAATCGTTTCTTATAATTTTTTAAAACAAATTCAATTTTTATAAATTATCAACTTCGTCTACTGAGAAGTATGAGTATGTTTTTAATCATCAATATTGTGATAAAAATATATTCAAAAGTTTTAGAATAAGTTTTCAAAATTATCGGAATTATATATAATTATTTGCACTTATTTCAACGTTTGGGTGTACACAAAGTTGGAAAATGTAGCCCTCATACAAATAGGGATACTGTGTCCACGGCTGTTAACAATTGAATATGTTCTTCTCATTGTCATGTCCAGATCGAGGTGGATACAATCATAGACGATAGTTATCTTTAATTATATAATTGTATATAGCTCCAACTACTTATGGCTCCAACTACTTTTAGGTTCTGCTTTAAATGCTAAGCTGTAATGTGTGATGTTAGTATGCACCATACAAACCATACGGGCCACCCTTCAACATACAAATTTACAAAATGCAAGTAATACTTCAAGTAATAAGTAGTAAGTACTTCAAATAAGTTTGAAGTATATACTTCAAAGTGAAAACGTTTTGCTTCATATTTTCATAAATAACGTGGGCCGGCCCATGTTCAGTTAACGGATATATACAATCTTCAATAAACCAAAATTGGTTTACTATCGCCTACAAAACTTGAGTCATAGTAACACGGTTGCACGGCTTTTCCGTCCCGGTAAGTTATGCGGACCATTACGAAATTTTAAGGACATGGGTTTGATTATAGTTCATGTCATTTACCGGGACGGAAAAAAAATGTTCAATCGTGTTACTATGAATCAGACGTTACAGGGACCGAATAAAAATGTGCATCCGTATTACTGAAAATGTAATTAAAATATATTATACTATGGTCTATTCAGAGTAGAGCTCTCAACTTGAGCCTATTTGATGAATAATAATAATTAATGATAATAATAGTAATTCTTTTTATTCTGTGGAACAGAATAACGTGAATTACAAGTGTTAAAAATCATAGGCAAAATTCAACCATATTATTGTATAGCATACGATACAGGTCGTTTGTTTTTCATCATGTTTGTAGAATACATTATTGAATAATTTATCATCTATCAGTCCATACTAAATGTGTCAATTCTATTTTTGAGAATAATTTCGTTTTCATTCTTACTATATATACTGGCTATCCAAACAATCTCTACTCTAATTACATTTTGTAGATTTGTTTTGTTCCGCCCCACCCTGTGCCCCACCCCCCTGATTAGCCTGGTTCCCATTGGGCCATGCATCTTACCTACGACCTGCTAAGTAATTATTAATTAATAACGTACCATTTGATTGACCCCCTCTCCCCTTCCTCCCATCCCTATGTGTGTACGCAAGAGCACAACGTGTATATACTTTAGGCATGGGAACCGCCTGGCCTAGTTACTGTATAAGACTTTAATATGTGTATATTTTCTAATGTGAGAGAGACTTCAAGGTGTTTCGCAACATAACGCAACAATAAGAATGAAAATGACGTGGAAAGGAAGTGTATGTGTACGCCGATTATTTGATCTGCGGTCATTTTATATTATTAGATATTTAAATTAGCTTCATATATCTCTGTCTCCTTTATAATCACTTTCGTTTGATTGTTATAAATTCATAATAGATAACAGTGAGAAGCGAATAACCTGCCGTCACACGCACTTTACACACTTTTCTTTGCTGCATGTGTATGTTTTTTTTTCTCTTAGGAGATTTTCGATGGTTATATAGAGAAATCGAAATGTTACTCAATTAAGTGAATGCTAGAGACAATTTATTTATGATTAATAATTACCACACACATTAAAGTGATATAATTAAATTTAGATTACAGATATTATGTGTATTCTCCATGTGTATATATATACTTTTACCATCATCATATATACATATTACCTAGGTTACCTCACACACACAGAAACACGTATACGTGTAGACGTACGTGCCATTACACATACCTATCATTATACCTTGACATTATCTACACTGTTTAATGTTCGTCCATTGATTAATTCATAATTATTGAGGAAGAGAATAAATCAGGCATTCATCTATTTTGTTCCTTATAAGTAAGTCCACCAGGAGAATACGATATATAATATACAATCATTGCTCAGAAATCAGTAGTGATTGCAATGAAGAGTGAAATTTTGCATTTGAATATAATGGTTATTAACATAATACCGTTATATTTGATCTGGGGTCATATGATGTCGGTAAACATGTGAGGTTTGGTTGTTTTTGTATGATGAGAAATTGATGTCGGTTAACTTTCACTGCCGCACCATGTGTGATGGTGCATTGGGACAACACGCATGGATGATATACGAACACCGTATAGAATGTTTCGGCAACGCCGTGGAATGTCCACGACCCGCGGGCAAGCAAGCCTTAGAAATATCTTACACACGAAATATGCTACAATTAGCGAGGAAAGTTGAAAAGTGGTCAGCATTGTAAAACTAAGGATCAGGTGGTTGAGACAACTGGTGAACTCCTAAACGGTGTTGTGGCTAGATATATTTTTATCTAGATTAAGATAACATTTTTCAATTTATGAGATGATGGATGAATTTTAAAATGATTATTTTGATGTAAGATAAAGATGAGAAATGATTATCTAGATGATTTTCGCAAACTCGTTACGTTTGAGCCCTCGCCCACGCATTGAAGAATCACCGCACATATCATTTTAGAACAACTGGATGTCTCCCGAATTCCGACTCAATACCTGTTGAATGTTGATTTGGGAAGAATGTTCTGAAAAAAAACTTTTGAAATTTACAAATAATGATTTATAGATTTAAGTGCTGTTGGATACTAAATCATCTTCTGGATAAAGATAATACATAAGAGAAATATAATAATATATAATAATATAATAATATTCAATTATATTAATATATAAGAGAATAATCAAGATAAGATAAAAGAAGAAAAAAATCAGATGATATCTAGATTTTTTTTTAGATAATTCACAACACGGACGGTAAATAAATCACACGACTTGGTCGGAGTTTCAACTCATTCGCTCTTAATATATTTACTCACCATTCTTGTATTGTTATGTTCAAAAGTAAAATTTATATTAAATCCGCTACAATTGAAATCCCAATGAAAAAGAATTAATTTAAAACAATCATTGATTTCTTTATTGTGTTCACAGGTACATATAAATGATGAACAGTAATTTCTTAATACCGTGATATTATACGAATAGATGATAACATTAATTCAATACATTATTAACACTTTCATAGATTATATTAATCACGTACATTTTCTTCCCAAAGTATTCTTACATTCTTAAAACGTACACGTTCGGATATCGATTTTAATTATATTGAATTTACAACTTATATAAGTGCCGTATATATATATATAATTATGTGAAATATAATTATTTATTGGATCCTAGACTAAATGCAAACTTGTTTGCTCGTCGTATATAATCTTGCTTCTTGTAGGCCTATCACCTGGGCAGTGTCGAATTGGCCCACTGGCCTAGAGGCGCTGTTACGTATTGTAAATCCTCGCCTATCTCATAATTTCAAGACAAGTGAGTAGTGAGATAGAAAGCTAAGATGATCGATAATTAGGTTGCACAACAAATAGAACAGAACACCTTGTCGTACGAGACATGATGATGGGTGAAACGGACGCATTCCTTGCGCCATATTTGTAAACTAGAAATACGTGACATCTGATTGACGACAGTAACAGGAGACCCAGAAGTTGATGTCTGATCAATTAGGCAAGGTTGTATTTGTTGACAGTGGCCTCTTTTCTCCGGATTGTAAACGCGTCACATTCCTGATAGAGGTGGAGGTGCCGTGAATTACGTCACTGTGCTGTGACCAACCACTTGTGCAATAGGCGATGTAGTTTTATGTGTGACTTGATGTGCCCATTGACGTTGTTATATCGGTTGAAAAGGTGAATAATATAATTTAATTATGCGCTCATTAAATGTTGTAAAGTCAGAGAGTAAGATTCACTCGGATTGCGTGGTTATTCCTGAAAACTTGTGTTTATTCATCAATAGATTTACCCGTTATGAGTGACTATAGCATTCTCAACCCCCTTTCTCTTCTTCAGGCAGAATTTTAGTTTTTTTAACAACATTCCACATTTGATAAAGTCATTGTTGCCCGATTAAGGTTGAGGATGGATGACAATTGACAACATTTCAGACGAACGGAACACCGCAAGGACGATCTTATATGACCATTTTTTTCTTTATTTTGAAACTATGAATAGTAACGTAAACCAGTAAGTTCAGGGATTGAACAATTCATAATTCAGCCATTTGTGTTGATATAAATTCATTTTTAATGATCTTCATCTTCGTTACGTCGTCATCAATCGTTCCAAATCTTTCTATCCTTCTGTTTATTGTGTTCCTTAACCTTCTCTCTTCTGTTTATTGTGTTCCTTATTCTTCTCTCCTCTGTTTTATAAGTGTGGTTTCATAATAATATTTCATCGCGTCTACATTGTCTTGGTTTGGCTCCTAGTAGAGGTCTAAAATGAATCATTGAATCACTAACCCAGCTGCCGAGTGCCTAAAAACGTGAAGTAATATTTTACTGTTTACTCTTCTATACACATTGACGCACCTATAAATATATAAACCATAGATTCATCTTATTTTTCCGTATTGTGCAACCAAACATCTGTATCCTGTATTCAATTCAGGGAATTGAACTTTCGTGACACACTTTTTATTTTAAAAAGAAATTAAATAAAAGCAAAGGTATAATTATAAGAAAGTTATACATATATAAGGTAACGTTTATACCTCATTCATCACACGGACAACGGTGTAATCATTTAAATCATCATAACTTTGATCTATACATGGTATTAATTAATTGTCTGTTGTTGCAACTATTATAAAGAAGATTGCCGAATAATGCATATTACACCACATCTTCTATATTTCTTATTACACTAGTATTGTTAACGTTGCTCTCCCGCGGCGTGGCGAGAGAATCGACAGATATATCGATTGTGCAACAGGTATACACAGTATCGACCTATTCAGTTATTTGTTGTATAATTAGGACAATAACAGGTTAAAGGTATTCGATGGAAGAGGGAGTCAAGAGTCAATAACTATGAAGATTCTTTTTGATGATAATCTTATTGTTAATATAGTATTTCACAAAGTTGACCAATCATGCGTGTCGGTTAGTCCTCTTATAAATACTGATCAGTAACTATACAATTTATAGCCTATACATCCACTTTCTAGACGGACATAAACATTGTAATAATTGATATTCAGATTACGAAATATGTGAAAAGAAAGAGAACTTATAGATATATAATTTAAGATCTGTAATATATTATGTGTCTCTAAAAATATTCATATATTCGCTCATTTCAACTTATAGGGCTACAATAGCCTGAATTGAATTGATAAATACATAAAACTCTTCTTAGAAATACTATTTAAATAATGCTCTGTGATGATTGTTTAAATGCTACGTTTAACTGGTTTTGTGGGTTAATTATTATCTGGTTATTGAATAAGCTGGCCAGTGATTCAACTTAATAAACTGTAGACACGGAATGAGCGTATGAATTAGCTAATTAGGTTTGTACATGCATGTAATAATACTATTCAAGTATATAAAACAGTCGTACTTCTATCGTGACCTTTTTGTTTCAGAGTAGAAAATGTGTCACAAACGTGCAATCCTGTAAAATTCCCTGAATCTGAACACACACTTGTTGAATTGCAAAAAAGTAAAAGTAAAAGTAGATTTAAATGCGTCAATAAAGGAATTTGGGGGTTTCTAAAGTCACGTACGTACAGCTCAACATTTTCATATTTCAGTATATATATATATGTATATATATATATATATATATATATATATATATATATATATATATATATATATATATATATATATATTATATTGGGTTTTAACGACGCACTATGCTGATGGCTACGATCTATTGGCTTCGGTGGGTGATGAATGAGGTGATGGGATGATGAGATGAAAGGTTATTTTATTAGGTGTTTTGGATGATGGGAAGGAGTCGGTCTTGGCCTGTTGTTAAGGAACCATCCCAGTATCAACCTTTAAGACAGAGGGAAATCACGAAAAACCCCTGTTAGGATGGTCGACCATGGCGGGAATCGAACCCCGGTCTCCCGAATGACGGTTCAGTGTGTTACCACTCGCCCACGCATCTCTGTAAATATATATATATATATATATATATATATATATATATATATATATATATATATATATATATTCGTTCATATAATTTATATATAAATATATTCGAAAAAAGTTGGGACATAGAGAGCATTGATTATGTTGAATGGTCTCACAATAATTGTCTCCTTTCTATATACATGAATTTTATATATCAAGAAAATTATAATAAATAAATATATATGAATATAAACTATCTTTCTGACTTCCCATTTGATCGTATTGTAGTGAAATTGTTTCGTACCATTCAGAGAATTGTCTTACAAGACACCGTCTATCCATAATAGATATTCGAATTGTTATGATGTGGTTGAATACGATCCGTGTTGAGGTAAAAATAAATGACAAAAAAATATAGTTTTCTCATCATCAAACTTCAATCTGTCCACACGTGTTTTTTTTTTCGTAAAATCAAACTCAATTCTCATAATTATTTCGACAAATCATTACCACCGTATGACAACTTATCTATTAATTCCATCATTTGCGCTGATAATTTGTTGTATGATCATTCACATCTGTCAATACGCGAACTGTTTTCCACCAACGTGTGTTTAGGTTCATCCATTTTGTTTCATAAATTACGTTTTTCTTGAAAAAACAAAAATGCAATGGATTGGCTCAGTTCTGCTCTGTAGAACAGTTCACAAGAACACAGATCAACAGAACAGTTTATAGTTCACTTCTGTATTCATGAGCAACTTTAGCATACAATAACAACATTAATATAAGACATGTAAAGTTTGTATAAGCTATAAAGTTATAGTTTTTAATAAATTCAAACCAATTGATTATTGTACGCGTATAGTCAAGACAATATAACAATGACATTCAGTGTATTATACATTATTTGAATATCCTCAGCGCAAACAATTCTCCAATATTAATTTAACTACATGATAACTCAACCATGTCAATATTTCGTTCATAAAACGATAATTAATTTATAATACATTTTCCCCCTTTAGAATATATAGATTTTATATGCACTGTTGAACGTGGATATAATCGAGTTCAAGCTATGATGCACTTCCGCCTGAACTAATTAACCTATTATTGCAATCATCAGTGCAATAAAGTGCACTTTAGGCGAAGCACAACACAATGCACTTATAAAACACGCAGCTGAGCCTTAATTACATAATAGGGAAACTGCACAGCTTGTGATACAGCATATTTGTACTTGATAGGCCTATATATATATATATATTCATTTATTTGTGTGTATAAAGTTAATGATCACGCATGTTTCTCCTGTCCTTGCAACAACTAAACAATAAGATGTTTTGTTAAGAAGTTAGCTATAAAGTGAAGCTGTGTGTCGAAAAGTCTGGAAATGGCACTTTGATCAAACATGATTAAAAACAAAGAAATGTTAATTTTTAAAACTAATTTCAAGATGGTCAAACATAGAAACATTCATCAACTATGGATCAATAAGACAATAACATTAACTATTGAGTCATTCTTTATTTTGTGTCTTTTTAAAAAGCCGCCCCCTGGCTCAATCAACTGAAATAGTGCTTTAGAAATTGAAGTCAAGTAAGGTTTGTGAGTTCGAGTTCCCGCATGAAACATGCCAAACATCTATCAGCCACTCATTCGTACCCCCAAATAATGTCAAACAATAATCAATTATCATTATAATGCCCTCAAATCAATAGAATAGGATGAAAAACATAAGATCTAATTGAAAAAATTAACGAAGCCAAGATGCATTGAGGGTTGCGTTGCGTTTGAAACTGTTTGAGGGTTGGGTTGAACGCAACCCTCAATGCATCTTGGTCGAAGCATAAGCATACTATAAGCATATACATAAGCATAGTCGAAGCAAACTATATTATTCATCTTTTCCATCACTATATTTCAACTTAAGATTAATACGTGATCATTATCTTTTTTTATTGGGTTCTATAATGATAAATAAGATCTATTGGCACTGAATGAATGAATGATTGGTGAGATGAAGGTTTCTTAGGTGATGGGAAGGATAGTAGGAAGGAAGCGGTCGTGGCCTATATTGTGGGAATCATGGCCTATATTGTGGGAACCATCCTGGCATTAGCCTAGACTACAGAGGGAGACCACGAAAAATCCCTGTAATGATGGACGGTAGCGGGGATCGAACCGGGTCCGATATACCCCTTCACCTCCCAGATCACATGAAGCTACACGTGCCGGTTTAATCATTCTTTTTGCAAGCATATTTCATTCACGCGCTGCAACTGTTATAATGAAGCTGATGAAAAATTCTTGAAATATTTCGTTACACTTTAGCTGTGAAATAAGATAAACGTACAATTAATGTATCTCGTCCAATAAGGAATGCTTCTTGAGCAACAATGAAAGGACAGGTACGATATGAGTTGTACGCGATAACTCATGATCTGCAAAACAGGTTTGCTTTGTACTATATGGCTTTGGGTGATGCTTTGTGGTGAAATCCCATGTGAACATTTCGAATAAGAACACTAAACACATCTGAATAACATTTGGTTTTGGTTGTTGTCTTCGTAACATAATTATTCAGAATACATTGAAGGACTGCTATTGCCTCCTCTTACTTTTCATTGTAGGGCCTACAGATGCATACGTGCTGTGTATATTATATTACAAGGAGATAAAGCATGTAAGTAATGGCAAACAAAACTACTATCGAAGTTGTGAATTGGAGAAAACAATTTGAGGAATGTTGTGGTCCACTTATTACAACAACTTGTTTGTGATATCACTTGAAATATTATGTGTAATATCACTTTGAAATCACAATTATCGGGCGGTATTCTTTGAGTGCAGTGCATATACCAATCTTATATCCTGAGTCCATTGTTTCCTCGTCCAATTCATCTTCGCAATACACTTTGCTTCGCCATTTCTTGCAAATGTTATTTCAAAAATTGTTATTTCCATTTCTCAACATTTTCCGAGGTGTAAACAACTAGTAAATTTGGTGTACACCGGATTTCAGATTTCAAGGGATTTCAGGGAGATTTCACGGGATTTCAAGAAGATTTCAAGGGATTTCAAGAAGATTTCAAGGGATTTCAGGAAGATTTTATGACAAGAGTACACAAGATTTCAGGAGTTGTTAACCCCTCGACATTTTCCCACCACCACTCCTCTTTTACATCTCTCCAATTCCCTTTACTCTGTTTTCATTTTTTCACCTTGATACTGTAAAATCAGCAATAAATTAATTAAAAAATTAAAAATACATATATTTCACTACATCCTATATCTACACGAAAAGAACTGACGTTTTCCTAGTTGATGAATTCAACAATCAAATCAGCGGAAACTGTTCGTCATTTTCGTTTTTTTATTTTCGTTTTGTTGTCACGTGTTAGCGTCAGTTGAAACCGTTACCAAGCTATTTCCACTTGACTGTTGACAAGGACGCGCAATGTGTATTATTATACTTTCTTCAATCATCACAGCGATGCAACTGCGGGTGCATGTTTAGTGCTGCAATCACTGTCAGGTGCACGTGTACTTATTAGACTTTTACAGTATTGAGAATACCGTTTCACTCCTCGGGGGAAACGGAAATAAAGGCCACCGCTTGCGTTGAGTGTAATTCAATTTTGGTTTATCATCGAGCTGAGAAGAAAGAGATGTGGTTGGTATGGGTATATGCAGTGTTGAATTCAGAGATTTTGTTGCGGGGGGGCTTTTGTGTTCTAGGGGGGCAAGGGAAAACCGAAATACACGTTTCTCAAAAAATACACAATATATCTAGTGCTTAATGTTTTCATCCCGGGGGGGGGGGGGCAACCGACATCCTGCGGGGGGATTTGCCCCCCCCCTGCAGGTATGCCTGAATTCAACACTGGGTATATGCAAAGAAGGGATTTAAAATTGAGCATGGTACCTAGAGCAAAGTACGGGAAGACAGCGATAAATACGTGTGATGAAAGAAGAATGGGGAGAACGAAGGAGGAATGAAAGATGTAAATAGAACAGTCTGTAACTGTAAGAGAGAGTATTGGGCTGAAGTGGGGATATAGATGGCGGGAAGACTGGCTACAGTGACAATTATGGAGAGAGGTTGTGAAAAAAATTGAGTTTGAGATGGAGTACTTGGATCTTGCATCAACTGGCTGACCTGTGCCCTAGTTTGTTCTAGCTGAAAGAATTATAATTCACTTCTTTAAAAATTATTTGATCCACGATGTTTATGTGAGAGAAGATAACCCAAAATGCAAAACAGGAGATTGAATTGGTGTTATTCGGGGGTTACTCGTAACGTATAACCTCAAAGGACTATGTACTAGAAACAAAGGAAACCTAATTTTATAAGAAAAATTCAGCACTATATATGATATCACAACCTTCTCTATTTTTTTTGTTAACACACAGCCTGTCCAATGGTATACAAAATTTAATGCTGGACCATGTTCTTATTATTATGTTATTATTATGTTCAAATTATTATTGAAATCATCAAAGTGGCTCTACTTTATCTTCCTCGTCTTTGATGAGAAATGATAATTCTCTAAAAAAATGGTTTCTAACAAAAATTACTTTTAAACTATCTGTGATCCACAAAGCGTATCTTTGTTATATGGTCCATTTGTACACCAAACCTTTAAAATGTACCTATCTATATACATATAAATTTTCATTCCTGAGACGGTGGTCAAGTGTAAACCATCATTTAAGAGACCGGGGTTCGATTCCCACCATGGTCACCCGTCCTGACAGTGGTGCTTCGTGGTTTTCCCATGTCGTTATGGACTCCTCAACAGCACGCTACGACCGCTACCTTTTCTCACTGAAAAAATCACATAATACCATAATCTGTCATCTCATCGTCCCATCATCTCACTGATCTTTCACCGACGCCAATTAATCTTAGTCATTAGTAACAGAGCGTCGTTATACGCAATATATATATATATATATATATATATATATATATATATATATATATATATATATATATAAATACACTCGCATATGCTTCACCTTCGTACATAATTGATTCCTCATTCAAACTCACTATACATTCATGCATTCATTCATGTATTTACTCAGAAGTCTGTCAATGTTTAATTGAAAGCCATGTTACGGCACAGCATTGCCAATAGACCACGTGTCCTAGCTCTTGCATGCATGTACAGGTACGTGGAGACAAACATATACGTCATCGTGCACTTTGCTCTGCGTGTCTACAAGGTGTGGAGACTGCGTCTGTAAGATCAGTAAGCTCGTCCAGTGACGTCATTGCGGTGTTGTTCACTTGTTCTGGTCAACTGATGTTAGAAAGGAGGGCAGGTATTGTTGACCCCGATGCTCGCTGAGTGGCCCTACAGCTATAGCTGAATGCAAGAGGATGCAGGCTTTGATTGAATTATATCAGCACGTGCTATACGAGGGAACACCCCCGTTCGGTTTTAATTGTTTATATATTCAAATTACGAAAGAAGAAGGCGCGAACTACCCGTGAGCTAGTGGTGAGAGGTAGAGGAAACGGTCGTTCGGAACCTTCTTCTTTCGGGGATATAAGCTACCTACTCTTCATGGTTATTGAGGGCGCGTGTGCAATGATAGGTGTCACTGTTTTGTTATTAAGAGGTGTTAGAGACGTAGATAGAATTCACACCCGTTATTGTTTGGAGAAGACAGTTGTTTGTTTTAACGATATTTATTTTTGTTGACTGTTTATCATATACTTGTATATCTATAGAAGAAGGTGCGAAGCACTCTTACGGTAGTGGTGTAGAATAGGGAAGACGGTCGCTCGGAGCTTTCTTCCGTTTCATTCTATCACTGGCACCGGGAGAACGTTTAAATGGAATGATTAAATACGTACAACAACAATGATTCGTGTGCCAAGTTGTAATACATCTATACAATTACGTTTTTAACATCAAACATGCCGTGTATACCGATGTCATTATATTTAAAAAATGAACTTTCCTGTTTGTATATTGAAATCGAAAAGTATAATGTTGATCAAAATACTGGTGAAAATAATTGAATATGTTGTTACAGCAGCAATTTCTCACATTCGCAATATTATGTTACTGGAAGATCACATATTTATTATTCATTGGTATTTTTGTTATTTATCTCTTTTGTGATATTATATTCACTATCTTGATCAGTATAATTCCGAGTCATTATATCGTGAATAATAGTCTATCGTATAGATCATATTTCTTCTTTGTTTCATTCATATTTAATTGCCACTCAATCCGTCAATTATATTTATATTTTCTTAATCGCCATACATAAATCAATATATAAAATCTAGAACTGAATAATATACAGATTGTAACATTATTTTTTTCTCTCACAGTCAAGTCTTCCTTGGAGACTATGGATTTTATTTGACTGTTCAGTGCGTTTATTTTGTATGCAAAAACGTGATGACAATTAAAAAAAAAATGGAAAAGGACCCATGGTTTTTGACGCTCCTCTGACCCCCCCCCCCCCCCCTCCCCAAAATAAAATGCATACTTCTATTTTTGCTTTCTCACGTTACGCTTTTATCAATTTTCATAACTTATACCGATATAAGATTTATTTAATATATTTTTGGACAAATTTAAAATTTTCAATCAATTACAAAAACAGATTGCAAAATTACACTCTTTAGCAGCTCGATTATCTGTGTCTTTAGTGGTATAGCTGTTAGTTGTAATGAGCCTATTATGTTATTCATTATGTAGATGGGAAGGGCGGGGGGGGGGGGGGAATTCTGCATGTATATCTCGAAAATTCTGTGTTGATTCTTATCATTTGAATATCGATTGATTATTATCATACGCTGAGAACCTGTGGAATGTTATTAACAAGAAAAACGAGAAAGACTATATATATTAAACTGGATGGAAAGTGGAATCCCTTCACGAGTGTTGGCGGATTCAAATTGGGAACGAAGCGGAACAAATCGGGAAAAAGAGTAGGAGTTCGATGAATTCTCTCAAAGTTCTTACTTCTTCCACGCATGACCGAGATTAGGACGTAACTAAGTTATTAGCTAACACGCGGGCGAACATGTTCGCTATAAATCATACATCGTGGAAGAAAATATTGACTTGATAAGTTGATCTAGATTCTTCAAGTGTTGATATTGTAATTATAAACATAAAAAATCATTCATTGGAACATTAATTGATACAATTGATAATGTATTCTATTCAGTGAGATCGGCTAGCAAATTATTTTCAATAATTCTACAACGCTTTCATCCACAATTTTAGTTCATTTAGGGATATGAAAATACCAATCTGAATTTTGTTGTAACTTGATTTTCGAGACGAAAATGTTCTGAAAATAAATAAATAATGAAACAACTTATCATTTTACTTACACTGATGTTTATTTTCTTTTTCTTTTACTAGAATTGCCATGTTCATTTTGGTCAAATTATTTCTTCAAAGTATAGAGGAGTTTTTATTTAATTTATTAACTCCTAATACTACTTTGTGAGAACTCTGTCTATATATTATCTCTTGTGGAAAGAAAGTAGAGTCTTCGATGTTTATTATAATTTTAAAAGTATAGACTATAATTACAGTGAAGATTGAATTTGCTATTTATAGTAGGGCCTATACACACTATATTCACATGCAGTCAAACTACTCAAACCTAAATTTCTCAAAGTATGCATGTAACTTTGTTTCATAACATAAGTATTTATATTTGTGGTCTTATAGGAGTTATGCCGATGTTACTCTGCCATGGTTCCATAATAATTATTGTAATTACTAAAACTGTATAAGATATGGAATAATAAAAAAATCATGAGATGAACTTTAGAAAGGAAGAAAGGTACAAGAAAGGTGTATAGAAAGGTTTGAAATTCAATAAGATGAACTTAATATCAGAGTTGAATACGATATATTTGTTCCACTTATTCTGAAACATTTTAATTGATATTCTAAATTGACTTTGTGCTATACACAGGTATTATAAACTGATGTATACGTTAAATTAAGAATTTGCTGTATTACCCAACATTATCTTTCAATTTGATAACATCATTAAATAACTAATCATTTATATATGATTATTCATCCAATTACACTCCAAGGGTGACTTATTTATAATACATGTAATTGTTCGAATGACAGTTTAGTTCAACTATAATGTGATTTCGTCAAAGAGCGGTTTGTTAATCAATGCTCGTGATGATACGTATTCTAGTCGTCATTTCTAGCGGTGAACTGCCACTAATATTGTGAGAGCTACGCGCAGTTAGTCTGACGATTTGAAATCGCAATCGTACTCACATTTTATCACTCTTTAACATATTCTCCATACAGTCTCTTACTGCCTAGTGCACATGCAGCTATTGTTGTAACTCATGCTGACGTTGTTGTTGTTATTGTTGTTGTTGTTGTTGTTGTTAGGCGCAGCCGATAACAACCTAATCCACCTGTCCTCACCAATCTAGCAGCTAGCCTAAAGTTTAATCCTAATTTAATTCTTATACTTTTAGGTCTAATTGGGGAATAATGTATTTGTGTCGTTGTTGCTAGAAAATCCAATATCGAACCTAAACCTAATGAACCAAGATCAACCAAATCCATCACATGTTATAGGCCTAATTGTATAAAATAGGTATGCTCGTAAATAGTCATTTCCCAGTTTTATTTTTACTGTTTTCAGTAACTTTATGAATTTTCAATCAAGGCTTGCGTGCCTCACGGTTTTTTCCGTCCCTTCAATTTACGTGATATATAGATCGAGCTAGTCCCAAATTTTACGGAAAGGTTTTGTTTGGCAGGCCAGAAAAACCGTGCACCCGTGCTTCTATGAATTACATTATATATATTACTCCGTGCCTATAGACACTGACCGTCCATTTCTCAAATATGATCCACAATACCCTCGATGTAACCCGGACTGCCATATTTTAAAGTAATACGAAAAAAACATTCAAAACGTTCCATTTTGTAAAAATGGATAACATAATATACTCCATATGTTTACAGTTTTCAAGATTTCCTCATTCAGAGTACCTCGAGGATTATCATTGATATTATTGCTTGGTTATAAAATCATATTCGCGTTAAATGACTTTGATACGTTATGTAACTCACTGATTTTATTTGCATGACTCTGCTTCAATCTAAACTTATTCGGCTTCACTATTTCTACAAAGAAAAAGAAAAATTACAAAATTAATCATTTCAAAAACTTTCTTCAACTCACACATTTGGCGTTTTCGTGAATACACTTTACATCCAGCGTTTTTCAAGTTGATAATAATTGAGGAATTATTCTAAACTTATTCGGCTTCACTATTTCTACAAAGAAAAATAAAAATTACAAAATTAATCATTTCAAAAACTTTCTTCAACTGACACATTTGGCGTTTTCGTAAATATACACTTTACATCCAGCGTTTTTCAAGTTGATAATAATTGAGGAATTATTCTAGCCAAAAATAAATACATATATTATTATCTGTGACAGGAAGGTGTTGAACCCTGAAATAGTCCATCCTGTATAATAATAATACTGATTATATTAAAGCGATAAAAAAAGTGCTTTCCGTACCTAGAGGTGTGTTTTCACTATGATAATAGACATTACTGGAGGTTACAATTTAGATCGTAACTATTAAATATGTAGAAGCCAACTGTTATGAGTAAAATTAGATAAAATGGTCTCGTTTCTTTTTGGTCATCTCTTTTGGTTTATTCTGGAAAAAAATGAAATGTAGTTAAAAGTTTGTAGGCCCTATGTTTTTACATTTCAATTGCACAATTGCGGTTTAAAAGATGATACATATTTCTAAATCAATAGTTTAACTAATTGAATTCCACAAACGTCACGACTGAGGAAAACCATCAAAAAACCTCAAAGTTGATTTAGGCCCAGTATTACCAAGTCCAGTTAGTATTTATCTGAGAGTTGGTGGAAACAAATACTACAGGTAACCTTGGTGATAACAAGTTTGAACTGTCAGATAAAGGCTACCTAGACTTGGTAATACCGGGCCTTAGTCAATTATACTAAAAGTTTCTGAACAATCGTTTTCTACGAAAAATTCGTGAAGTAATTAATTCAGTCTTATAACTTTTCGAGATAGATGAGAGGTAAATAAATAGAACGAACCCACGCCGCCATCTGCAATAACAATCAAATGAGTGCAAGAAGAGACTTGACACATTGAACAGTAGCTTATTATTATTCTCAGCGTGATGCAAAAGACTGAGAAACTACAGTAAATCTGATGATTATTTGGAAACTAGTTTTTAACTTTACAATAAATATACAAGCTTCAAAGATGTGTTTTCGAACGAGAATTGCGAGAAAAGACGCGTTCCTGGTTATGGGCAAGAGACAAGAAACAGTTAAAGACGCAGTTGCTTGCCCTGGTTGGTCGGGGTTCTAACCTTGTTGACGACCTTCCTCATTGTGACGTTAAACATTATTCCTCTTATTTGCTACCATCAGATTTAGATTCATTCTATCATCCCTGATATTATTTTAATAGCGATCTTTTATAAATATATATCGATGGTTCTATCTTTCATTTTACAATGGTCGTAAATATTTTTGATATGGTTCGTCATAAGCTCACTTTCTCATTACTGAAACAAGTAGACCAGTGATCAGTATCCTGAACCGTCACTCTTGAGATTCCTTAGGGTTCCATCCCTCAATGGTTCATCGACCATCCTGAAAGATTTTCTCATGATATCCTTGTCTTCAAGATGAATAACCCTACTAAGAGTATAAGACGATGTCCTTCGAATGAATGAATATTAGGGTTTTAAGGCGCATCGACAGCGAGGTCATTTAGCGATGTCCTTCGACTTCCATCCTTCCAAGATACTGAAGAGGACTATTCACTGACCATACACTGGTCTAGAGACTATACAATGAAATAATGATAAAAACTTCCCCCGATAATGATTGTTGTTGCTTAAAGTTCCCACTGTCAGCAAGGTTATGTGGGATATTTACACGTTGGTGAAACTTTTTCACCACATACTGTTATGGCTAAAAAGAAAATTTGTTCTGTATTCATGTTCGTTATTCAACGATCCAATTTTAAAAAATAATTTCGTTGGTTGAAACAGAAAAATACCAAAATCTGAGAATAATATTGACTCACGTATTTTTTTCTTCACATTTGAAAAACAAAAGATATAATTAAATTGTATTTTAATTAGACGAGCTTTAGCGAGGATTCAATTTGACATACTGAAAAAAATTGGTGTTCGTTTTTATGTTTTTTTGTTTGTTTTTTTTTTCGGTTCTCCACAGGTCAAACGGCTACAGCTATCAACTTCAAACTTTTTTCATAATGGTTCCTCATCTAACTCGGATCTGTATAGTTTTGTGGCATTATCAGATCTTACCTTTTTTTTGTGAATTTAAGAAATTTCAAAAATGCCCATTAAAATAACAGGGCGGAAAAAAAAGAAAATATTTTTATTTTCCCAAAAAAATGAAATTCCGCGTGAAGTTGATTTACATTTTGATACACATTTCTGAAATGTTTTAGCTTGATCGGGTGAGCCATTTCGAAGACAAACCATAAAATGTGCTAAATTGGTAGCACTCGAAGCAGTTTTTACCCATTTCTAACTTAAATGTCACCCAATTGGCGAATGTAGGCAAAAGTTTGGCAAAGAAGTCGACATACTATTACTTTCCGCTCGTCTAACAACGCGTATATAGCGTTTTCCCAGTTAATTATAAATTGTGCATCCGATTGTAGTAGTGATTGAATTATATGTAGGCGCCAATATTTGCGATATCTCGAAATAACTTCATACGTATTTCGCATATTAAAAGATTCAATACTTTTCCCAGAAATACCTATGACATAGAAAAAAATAATTACCGGCACAGGTAGCTGAGTGGTCAACGCACTTGCTTCGTGTGACCCGGGAGGCAGTAATCATATCGGACCCAGTTCGATCCCCGCTACCGTCCATCTTTACACGGGTTTTTCGTGGTTTCCCTCTGTAGTCTAGGCTAATGCCAGGATGGTTACCACAATATAGGCCACGACCGCTTCCTTCCCACTATCCTTCCTATTACCCATAAAAACCTTCATCTCATCATCCCATCATCTCATTAATCATCCATCCGACGCCAATGGATCTTAGTCATCATTACAGTGCGTCGTTAAACCCAATATATATATATATAAACAAAAAAGAATTTATTCAAAGAAACATGTCGTGCTTGATTTATTGATTTCTACAAGAGTCCTTGTGCTTGTAGCCATAGCAACGTAACGTTATCCTTGATTGTTCGAGGTATAACAAAAATAATCATTACTGTTTCTTTTGCGCGCGTGCATGGTGTTTATTGTTGAAGCAACTCCAACGTTTGGCTTCTAAATATCAGCAATTTTTTCCTTCATTCATAGCCACCAATTCTATTGTCATAAAGAGTCATTCCAACGTTTTTTAGTATAAAAGTTGCCGAGATCACTGATAAGTAAGCATAAGGTGGCTTAAAAATGACCTAGATGTCGACGCGCCGTAAAACCAAAAGATTCATTCATTCATTCTTGTGTTTGAAAGTAGAAAAATTCGTATGAATAAAGTAGCTATACGTTTATGAATGCGCATGCATAATGTCATTTTATTGATTAATTTCCTCTGGCAGTTTGAATTAAAAAATACAAGAATGATTAAACATCTCTCAGGCTTACTCAAATGTTTGAAAGATGATAATTCGGGATTAATTCCTTATACAGTATTCCATTGAGAAAAATTCTATTCTAAAATTAAAATTAAATTATTCTAAAATTCTGGACTGGCAACCTAATAAACACAAATATCACAGTGGTGATGGTGCTCACGTTTTTGATTATATTGCTATCGACAGACGAGCAACATGAAATATCACAAGTCCCCTCCGTCTTGGTGGTATAATTGTATAGCTGTGGTATTTTCATTACACTCTGATCCTCCAGGACCCCTATTCCTGAGATAAATGAGATAAGAGAAAAATAAAAATGAGTGAGAAAACGATTATCTCACTTGAAATGGCCGATTGTTAATGGTAAATCGGCCATTTTAAGTGAGATAATCGTTTTCTCACTCACTTTTATTTTTCTCACATCTCATTTATCTCAGGAATAGGGGTCCAGGACGAAGATTACGATAATAAACCGCAATAGCAAGGAAGGGTTTATTGAAATTTGTACTTTTATTTTCAATATATTTTGTTGTTAGATGGTCTTCTTATTTGTGGATACAATTGTATATGTGATATTGAGTTTATTGGAATGAATGAACAAAAATCCTTCGGTTATTGATAGTTTGATATACACCTATACCGTATAATTGAAAACATTTTGTTTTCTTCCCCCCTTGACGTCACAAAACATTACATCCAATTGAGTGGGATATTTATTAGGAGGGGGGGGGAGGGGGTTGAAATCTCCAATCAAGCTATCTCGAGTTGCTGATCAGTGATCAGATGACCGGTTAATAAGCCTCACCTATCACTAGTTGTTAATGATGATTATAATAATAATAATAATAATAACTTTATTTCAACCGATTGATCAGTACAGTATATTGTGATTTGTTATTGCCAGTATAGTATATATTTAAAAAACAGATATATTGTAGATTTGTCATTCTGAACATGAATAATTTATATACAATTCAGAATTCGTCACATTATTTAAAAAAAAAATACAAAATACAAATAAGAAGATCCTGAATTATTGAAATATAGATTAAGATAAATAAAATATCTCTCCATTATTCGATAAGGAATAGAATTCAGTAACTCAGTAGAATCAATTGTCCAATAGATATGTATTTAAAACCGTTTTGGTGCCACCAGATTTGATTTAAAATATGTCTAATAATGCCAGGTAGATTTTGACAGATTTACAGTGAATCAGAAAAAAATTATAGCTTACCAATCAATTTCTCAATTCGCATGATATATATTTTTTAATGTGATGGAATGATGGACACTTGGATGAGGAATGTAAAAGCACGCATTAAATTGTTGGAAGTTCACAGGTTATTCAATAGCTAATTATTGTTTGTGTTTATTTGTTCCAGACAATGCAAATGGTTCACTATGATGTATCGTAGAGGCAGTGCAAGCAACACTATGACTTATCCTAGTGGCCATGCTTGCATCATGTGGGTGGTGCTCATAGCAGTGGCGTTAGCGCTTCTGGATGCACCACGAGGCGCAGTCGGCTTAGCTCTCAGTCACTGGGACCTGGAAAGCGCTAACGAGTAAGTTGATCGTGAAGAAATCGAATCAATAATGCATATAACCACGATGTAGTGATACCAACCTATTTTATCATTATATAAAGAAGGTGCTCCAACTCCCATACTGATAACATGGAAGGCATTTGTGGTTTCTTGCGGTCAGTTCAGAGCCAAAAGTACCGATTGCCTGTCGCGATTTAGCGGATTCCCTTGTGAACTAGATGTAGATAAGCCGAGACCGGAGCATTGTTGAACCTACAAAATCTATATTTTTCGTAAAAAACAAATGCAACTGCTAACGTTATAATTCTACTGAGCTGTGTATAGCATTGTTGTCTTATATAGTTCGATAAAAGCGATAGTTGCGCTTCAGGCAATCGGAACCCCGGACTCAGAAACTGACCCCGGAAATATTTCACTTTCAAGATCCGAGTTGGAGCACCTCTTTTATATTATGATAAATAGGTTGGTGTCACCACATCGTGGCATAACTATATACCTACTACCACAGATACCAATATAGAAAAACGCAGTATTGGTGTTGTAAGATGAGCCAGATACTTCTATGGAACGTCCTCGAAAACTCGAAAGGTCGAAAGGTCGACACCCATGGATTTTTGAAATAACACGTCTAGACACTTTATACCGTCACCTTGATGATCATAAAAAAAACTAAAATTCCTCATTTTTCATTTTTACAATATAAAACATTCATAAGCGATAGAACCAAATTTGTTTAAACTTAGTAGAAACAAACATGTATTAGAGCAATAAACATTCTGTAAAAATTTAATTTCAACAGGATAATATTTCACCCATTGTTAATCTTATGGAAAATTTCAAATGTTCAATATCATTTTCCGAAAAAGTGCTGAACCGGTTGGGCTAATATAATAATCTCTATCTATATCTATCCTGGTGCACACGAATGTCTGAAAAAATTCAAGTTGATTGGTTACAGACATTTATATCCATGACAACCCCTATTTTTCCAGTATCTGACATGGAATCGCTTCTCTATAAGACCTATACTCTCGTCTAAAAATAATATGACTTACCCATTATACTATATTCCCAACTGTTCATAATTTACTCTACATTAAAAACATTTTTTCATTGCTGAATTATATATTTTTTATATGAATCAGTTTAGAAACTCTTGAAATCATCACAGTTTAAATAGTAAGGTACACTCGCGTCCATGTAAAATGTTTTTCCGAAATTTAAATGTGAATTTCTCTCAAATCTGCGCCCATTTTACCGCCCATGTTTCTCATAGACTGTATATATAGTACGTGGATTGTGTATATACATACATTGTCTGCTAGTTTTAGTGCTAATAATGTCAGTGGATTTTCTTCAGAATGCATTTTAATGTGAATTGATATACCTCTTTATGTGACCACAACCGTTTATCTGCACAGAGGATTATAAATATAGCTGTATGTGCATGTGTAGATTATAAATATAGGGAAGTAATTATTTCTTCTCTCTCATCTCCATGCCAATCGTTCACGCTATGCTGAACACATTGCTAATAATACATTTCTTAAATTAAATATATGTCTTATGTAATTTTGCCACCAAGTATAGTACATAGACACATAGTTGTAATAACCAGTGAATTTCTGTCTCTCTTAGGACGTGCGATGGAAAGTCAACCTGCCAAACTCCCCCACAACCTAAAAATTCTCGGCTGGACCTTGCCTTAGACTGGCGAGACCGCAATTGCCTTTGCGACCAACTGTGTGCCTCGTACGGTGACTGCTGCGTCGACTCGCCGTATTTCATCTCCAGCGTCGAGCAGCGTCGCGGCGCCGCCAATTTCGAATGCGTCGACCTGCGTCAGTTCGGCGGTATCTACATGGTGTGGTCCTGTCCCCCCGACTGGGAGACTGTCGGCGTGCGCGAGAAGTGTGAGGGGAGACAAGAACAGATCGACAGTGACCCAGTCTCAACGCTTCCGGTAACAAGTCACTCGACAGGTCTAACATATCGGAATGCGTTTTGTGCGATGTGTCATCTCGACTTTAATCAAGATACCAGCGTACTGTGGGCTCCGAGGCTTGAATGCCCGAACCTTCTCTTCAACGGCAACCTTACTCAAGCCACAGTCAATGAGAAACTAATGTACCACTCCGAACTTCATACGTGGGGGCTCAACTTGACAATCCCCAACGCCAGGGTAACGCGAAGTAGACGAGACCTCGTCAAAAGCAATTTCCGAGCTCGTAATATGAAAAACGTCAAGCCTGCGACGGAATTCAAGGAGAGTTCGAGTGATGAACTAAATGGTCACTCACGTCCTGCTGGTATCGCTGCCCTGGGAAATCCTCAGCATACCTTTTATTCATGCCATATAGATCCCGTTCTCCCTGAGACTGTCACCCACGTGGTTCGGAGATGCCAACCTGAGATTATTCGCTCGTGCGCTACCAACTGGACAAATATTGAAATCAGGAATCGCTGTGAGGCTTATACATCTACCGTATACCAGGGCTCAGTGGCGTACCGGAACCCTCATTGTGCTCTGTGTAACAACGTGCCCATACAGTATCTGAGCTGTACGAAGACCGCCTCTCACAGGTCCATTTTCAATAAAGACTTCAGCCCAGCTGCGTTTTCAATCTTGTTCGACTTCAACGCTCGAGGTGGTCGCCTCGAGGTTGGCAAGAAGAAGATGTGCCCTGAAAAGAAACTTTATGATCCCTTCTTCAAGGTGTGTAGAAATGTGTTTGACGCTGATGATATGGGAAAACATGATTCGATTCAAATCGAACTACAAGAGGAAACAAGTACTGAAAATAGCCTCTTGATTCATTTTTACAATTCGTCAGATAATGATCAGACTCAGAATTATTCGACTGCTTATCTTACGTGCAAGAAGGTCATTCTTGGACCCGAAGATTTCTCCCTGGAGGACAACAACGAGACCATTTACATAGAACAGTACAAGAAGAAATACGATACAACCGATTTCCGTATTCTTGAGAATGGCCTCTTAGAGATCTGTGCTGACTATGCTGTGGAGTACATGGACAAATTCGGTGTTTATATGGGATATATTACTTTCATCGGTCTTGGAGTCTCTATTGCATTCCTCATCCTACATCTCTTGGCATTCGCTTTTGTTAAAGACCTCAGAAATCTCTCCGGAAGAAACCTGGCAAGCTTTTGTTTGTCTCTCCTGTGTGGTTATCTTGGCTTCCTTATTGGCCAACTTCCAGTCGAATTAGAATCCTGCCAGTTCCTTGGATTCTTCACTTATTACGCCTTCCTCGCCTCCTTCTTCTGGATGTTAACGATCAGCTTCGACATATTTCGCACCCTTCGCCTTGCAACTTGCGAGCTTCGCGTTTCACTCGGCTCTCAGACGAAAAAGTTTATCATCTATTCGATGTTCGCTTGGGGTATTCCTCTCGTCATCGTCTGCACTGCCATTGCACTTGAGTACACCGACAGTCCTTTCAAACCCGGCTTCGGTATCTCCTCTTGCTGGTTCTCTAATAAAGACGGTCTTCTTTTACTATTCGTTGGACCAATCGCTGCGATCATGACTCTTAATATAATCTTCTTCTCTGTCTCGGCCCATATGATCTACACAACACGCCATTCAACGCTCTCCCGTGCTGTGTCCTCAACTACGTCACGAACTAGGCGGGACTTCAAACTCTATATCCGATTGAGTCTCGTCATGGGACTCACATGGATTGTAGGTTTGATCGCTGGCTTCCTGGATGTCCAAGTGTTGTGGTACTTCTTCATTGGATTAAACACATTGCAGGGGTTGTTCATCTTCCTGGCATTCACCTGCAATGACAAAGTTGTGAGGGGTGTGGGTCACGTGTTGAGGCCGAGCAGGAAGGGTGACGGGGGTGTAATGGGAAACAAGAGGGGTCCGCCAAGTTTCTCGTGGTCCGGAGTTAGTAGTTTGACGCCTCACAGCGAAGATACAAGGAAGTCAGAGATTAGCAACCCGGATACGCTGTATTGAGTGATTATCGAGGCCCATGCCCTGAGCTGATGTGGGAGGAACAAGGCTGAAGCTCTTTTAATACATGGGAGAACGAAAGAAAACTGAATGTTTTACATCTTTTACGCTAATTTCCAACAAACGTGTATACCTTAGGGTTTGTTACATTTTATAAGGAGATATTTTTAATATTCCTGATTTGTTTCTATCAATTGTTCGTCGCACGCATTTTGTCTTCTGAAAATAAATAAGAAACAATTATCAATAATTGAAATATGCATATATTCATGAGAAGACAAATACCAAAATTTATACTGAAAGAAAATGCGTCAAGCACCAAATAAGTGAATTATAAGTGAGGACTAGAAGAACAAGTCAGCACAAACTCTCAGCTCATAAAACTTCAATACTCATTTCATGACATCAAAAATATGTTTCATGTTAATCATTAAAATAACTCGTGTGTTCGTGTTTCTCAGCAGACATTTCCCTCCATTTAAAATATAGTTGTATATAGTTCGTTCAAAACAAGACTAAAAGAGATTATTCAACTACCAAAAAGCACATTGAGAAATAAAATGTTATCAAGTGCTGTAATTAAGAACCAATTTAACACTGACGTAATTATTAGGCCTATACATTCAACATCAATGTTTTACAATTCCGCCCTTTTCCCTTTCAATGTTTCGCTGTTTTTAAACTGTTTTTACTTGATTGGCCCGGTGAAATTAAACTCTACCTAATTGTTAGGTGTTACTTAGTGTTGTGTATTTACTTGCAAGAGGAAGCAATGTGTGTGTTTTATATGCGGAAGCTTTCCTTTAATTGCAATTTCTATAAAGCTATTTTATCTTGTATAGGTATATGTAATAATGTATAATATGTAAGATGTAAATTCCCTTCTTTTTATTATAGTCTGTAAAAGTACTCGTTTGTTGTTTCAATTATTCCTTCATATTTGTAAGTAATTAGTTGTAATTTACATGTCCCAGACTCGACGCATTGTTGATGAGACAGGTAGACTGTGAGTAAAACTTTCTCTTTTTGTGTGACCGTGCTCATACGTGCGTTGAAGTCACTGGTTGCTATTATCGCCTAGTCGGATGCGTAACTGACTTGGTTGAACGAGGATTATAGGATATGGCATGCTACTTTACAGACGTGGAGAGATGATGTGCACAATTACCTTGTCATTGTTGTAACTTGTTAGTAGTTACTTATTATTTCTTGCAGTAGAGAATAAGCCCATCAGTTGGACATATTAATTTTTTTGAGGGGAACAAAATTAACAAAAAGAAAATAATATAGGCCAATTGATATGTCAGTATTTAAAGTTATTTAATTCTTAAAATACACTGCAAATGAAAACTTCATGATATTCATATGGATTCTTTATTACTAGTAATTAAGCGGCATATTTTGTAGTGTAGGCCTATTCTTAAATATGATATTGAATCAGTATAATTTGATATGATCAAATCAACGAATGAAGAAACAAATAATATCAAATAAATCGAATAAATATCGCATATTAAAATCGAAATTTTCATCAGGGATGAAAAAAATTACTATAATGATTATGCATAAATTGGTTATATTTTTTGAAATGTTTCAAATAAATCTTATAAGATTAAATAATGAGTCAAGTGAAAATTTATTTTATTCTTGTTTATCATAATCTTCTGGATTACAACTTTTTTTATCATTCAATGAAGGTAGTCTTCGAAATTACACACAAACGGGCGTACACATTTTTGTAATACTTATAAAAAAAAAAACGTTCGTAATTAATAATAATCCAATTATTTTTTGTTTTTATTTCTCTGTGATGATTGGACTATCAAGAATAAATTAGTATAATTACTGGACTAAATCGAAGGGCATGAAATCTCTTCGTTTATGAAATCCATTGTCTGACATATTTGTCACTTTGAATTAAAGTACGTCTTCCGTTAAAATTGTGCAAATGCATGTAAAATATAGGCTCAAGGCACGAGAGAAATTGAATAGGAATGTATAAACTTGACTGCAATGGTACTCTCTTTTGTTTATGACTCTGGGTTGTTTCTAAAGCATGTTGTGTCCATCATGTAATATGACATCGCTGTTCTTTTGTTTTATTTGACATTCGTCAGAATGCCTACGGAAACAAATTTGATTATAATTGCCATATCTCTTGAATAATTGAATATCTATGCATTGAGAAACAACGAAATCTTAGTTTCAACACGAAAATGCCATGAGTGCAAACGTGTGAATATAAGCCAATATTACATGTTTTTAGTCTTTAAAATAATTGCATTAATTGATGTATATAAATTTTCCCTTCAAATTAAAAATATATTCAAATGAAAAGAATCGTTTCTTCTCTGTAGTTCTTTTGAGGAAATTTCAATATATTTTCTCGCACATTAATTCAACTTATTGTTTTTACACATTGCACACTTCATAGATAATGTCAGTTAATAAAATGAAAATGTTACATTTTGGATTAGTAGGTTGACCAATGGAAAGTAATAGACCTCCGACCGAAGATCAATTTTGAAGTACATTTCACCGATGATACCCTTACATCTGAATAGTTGTTACAATTTTTAAGTATGTTGTATTCGCATGAATTGATCTAGATCTAGTAAAACGTTTCAAACAAAACAATCATGTATCTGTTATAGGCTGTATCCTTTGAATAAAATATGGACTAGGTCTATTTGTACGAAACTAAACTATGTCTTTTTAAGTTACAACATTCTTGTCAACACGTAAATTCGCGTGTTTCAATATTGTAGACAACATATACATAAAACTATCTAGTATTATTCATGTACCATAATTATTACTTATGTAAATATATTTCATACTGTTTTGTATACAATAAAATTTGTGTTCGTTTCTTTTCAAATATGTTATATTCAAGGTTCAATCTTTTATAGTAGGCCTACTTCTTAAACGTTTTTAATTAGAAAGTAAAATTTGTTTGTTGTTTTTTTAGCCAAAAGCACTATGAATATACATGCAAATATGTATGTATATATAATGTATCTCTCTACTTTTCTTCACGTCTGTGTGTGATTTTTGTTTGTCTCGGCAGACATAACACGGAAACAGAGTAGCTGGTGTGCATTGCATTGTTATAAAGACACCAAGTCTTACATTTCCTGTTACAATAACTTGGACAAGATAAAGCAACAATAGAAATTCTACATCCAATGTGTGAGAACTTCACTGTGTGTGTGTTTCTTGAATCAGAATGAATTAATAATAAAGAATGAAGAATTTGACGAGATTTCTTTGGCCTCTCAAAATAAGTAGCTATAAGACCTCTAAATAAAATAAAGTAAAGCGTTGCGTGTGAATTAATATAATTTTTTTTGAATAATATTAACTATTGGGTTAATATTAAACGGTAGGTTAAACTCGTCCTATTCTAGATAACCAAGAGTGTAACTCGATTACATTCATGACCTTCATTGGATCTTATATATTGCGTCTAATTAGGAAAACTATATATTTTAACTTAATTAGGCACACTGACCCTATAGCTGTTGATGGTTGTACGGATGAGTAATATTCGGTTAGGTTTGTATTTCCTACTCTTTAGAAGGACACAATCAATAAATATAGAAAATACATCAAGATGGACAATAATATTCATATTGAAAACAAATGTGTACGACAGAAAAAAATTACAACAGAATAATTATGTTTACATAAAAAAATGACTGTTTCTTACAGCATATTGAATTATTGCTGTTGAAAGTAATTTGCAAACTGCGCGTGTCTGTCATTTCAGTACTTCGGTAAAATTTCATTCAATAGTCTTCATTTCTGTAGGAACACAAAAATTGCGATATTCAGGTTTATTTTATATTATTGATTCATTATTATAATTTTTACTTTTCCATTAAACCAAAGCTCTTCCATTAAATACAAACAATCAATATCCATTTTGATATGTCATGATCAAATTAAAAAAAAACACATAAAATATCTAAATATAGATAATGAAAATGAACACTAATTAACCTTCCAACACTAAAATACAGTTTGTTCCTCTACGCTATGTACGCATATCTAATTATATATAATAACGACGCCCAAAGGGAGCTTATCAAGTCGTATATCTCAAGTCTTGTAATTGGGTCTCGATGTACCAATTAGAAGTACAATAATTATAGTACATCTCAAACCGTTAGTTATTATTACGCACGTCCAATCTTAAGTCCAGACGAAGTGACCTAGTACTGAAGATATAATACATACTGGTACTAAACATCATGTCTACCACCACCAACATCTGTACAAACACAAGGCCTACTATATCGAGATGAATATCCATCCTTGGAATATAATGGTTGAGATCTATTTATTCTCATAATAATTATATATACACGATATTGTCGATGATAGTGTTTTTCTATTCAGACAACAGTCACTGTTTTTTACGTCTCGAAATATCTTGGTCCTAAATATTCATGTACATGTATACAATTTTTATCGACATCGAAATCTTGACACAAATTCCTCATTTCCACATCCCCCACTTATACAAATCATAGAGGGCTAAGAATGATAAGGTAAGACTTTTCCTTCGTGGCACCGCAAGGGTGACCTTTTACCTTAAAATGAATAATTACCAATTATATGTTTTATCTAACGAACCAAAAATAGTAGTCATGGACAAAGATTAATGCAGTTATTTATATTGGGGAAAAGTGATCTTTGAATCCTTTTCCTTTGGTTTTCTTTTTCTTCGATATTTTTTGGTTTTATATTCTTCCAAATGTTTCTTCCTTCTGATTATTATAATGTTTGTCGTATTTTTTTATCAATATCGAAAATATAAATTTAAAAAAATGTCTCAATAGTGAGTAGTGGATAATAATAATAATAATAATAATAATAATAATAATAAACATACAGTACAGTCGAGACATTGAACTGAAGTCAAACGAAGAACGGGGCTGCTTTCTTCGGCTCTTTATTGTTTATTCCTGTTCATCCATGCCTATTAGACATATATTTGTAATTGTTTTATTATTATTGTATAGTTTATGGACCATGTGTAGGGCCTCTTTAGTCTAGCGAGACGGTCGTGGCCAGTTGTTAAGGAGCTATCCCAGTATTCAACTGATCGACAGACGGAAACTATGTAGAGCCACTGTCAGGATGGTTGCCCATGGCGGGAATCGAGTCCCGGTCTCCTGAATGACGGTTCAGAATACTCCACCGGTCTTAGCAGACTGTGATTGAAAAATAATCGAAGGGTATGTAGTTTTGACTTTGATTACATCAAATAAATTTCCGCATTATTTTGATTTAATGACATATCCATAAACAAGGATCTACTACACATTTATATTATTGATTGATTAACGACCTCACCAATAGCTAGGTTATTTATTATTCAAATTTTTATAATTCTAGTATAAGCTTTCACATAATGAATTAGACGAACTATAAGTAAACTACGCACTGATTTGAAATCAACATCAGTTGAAAGTTAGGCCTACTAAACCAAGTTGTGCACTTCATTATACACGCAGTATGGGTGAAAATAATTCTTTCATGGACACTGGCTTTATCTAAAAAATTTGAATCAATATTCAAAATGACTTAAAATTAGAATTAATTAGAACTAGAATTATTGCAGAACTGTAATCATCTTAAGAATTGAAATTGATTGAAAAAATCAGAATTTCTGATAGTTCCAATCATTACCAATTTTAAAATGAAATGTATTTCCAACTTGAACTTCACAATTGAACAAACATCAGTTATTGAAAGCTGATATCACCTGAAATTTGGAGTTCAAAATTAAAGAACCTATTTTCAATTATTGGGATTATTTTGAATATTAATTCAAATATTATTATCATTATCATTTTGAATATTACTATCATTATCATTATTTTTAATTATCAATGGATTTACCGGTACTCAATATCATGTGAAGTTATAAGCCACATTTATGAGTAAGTAAGCTGATAATTATAAGCTGATAATTGTAAACTGCTAACCATTCCGATTTCCTCGGAAGAGGGTTAAAGGAATTATTGAATAAATGAATAAACACACAGTAGGTGAAATTGTGTTTCTACACCGTAACATGTAACTCATCGTATTGCACGTATGTGTATGTCTCTATTATAGTGTAAATCAAAACGTGTTTGAAAAGAAACACATGCCTACAGCAAAGTAAGAAAGCAATTTAAATGCAATTTTGAACACATTTTTCTAAAATTAAACATGTTGTCATTTATCTGAATATTTATTATGTATGATAAGTTCAACATCTGTTTTTTTTTTAAATAATATATTGAGCTTTTTAGTTTTGACTCAGCTTAAGTTGTAGAAGAAGTAATTCTTGAAAAATAGTTCCGATATTTGCCAATGATCTTAGATTTCAGTGGTAACTTCTTTATGAAAATGTAAAGACTTCTTTCAAGAGATGTCACACATTGTAGTAATAAGTGAACAGCAATGTCCTCTAAATTGTAACCAAGGCCTCATATATTATAGAAAATAGAAATTTATGGAAAATATAGAAATATATTTTCTATTATAGAAATATAGAAGACCATGGATTAACCCACCCACAAACATCAAAAAGCTTAACATCCAATCAAAGGGGTTGATATTATCTGGAAAATTTGACAATACCAATCAGGGTACCTCTAAATGCACACATGAAATATAGATCTGGGAGGCCTACTAATAATCCACGATATCACAATTAACAAGTTCAGTATTGGTTTATTTGCTCCATGATAAACATGCTATCTCCCTATAACTAACTACAGGTATTTCTATGAAGATTTTTTTGCTAATTCTTATAAATATATTTTTTCAATTTCGAATGAGATGTGTTGAGATGTAAATGTTTGTTATCATAGCATATTTTAGGTAAATTATGGATGTCATTGCTGTGTAATACGCCCAAGTGTGCCAATATCATTCCTCCGGGGAATACTAAAACACGCTTTGAACTTATAAATAATTATATTATTATACTGAATTTTATTATCATAACTTGAGGCGAGTTCCGTTGAAATTTGAATTCAAGCAAATGTTGAACAATTTTGTATATTACAAAAATCTGTAACATATATATATATATATATATATATATATATATATATATATATATATATATATATATATATATATATATATATATATATATATATATATATATATATATATATGTACGTGTGTGTGTGTGTTGCATTTGGGAGTGTCTCTCTCAAAACCATCTATAACGCCTTTCTTGATATAATCACCAGGAACGCATGCGTTGTAAGCTGAGCGAGATATTTAATGTAATTGAAATCGACACACCTTGGTTTTTAACCCGATTTTCTCAGAAACTTATCAAACCTCACCGTCATTGTTGTCCTTACAACCACTTCAAGCTTAGATTTTTTTCGGATGGTTAGATTTCAGACTTTTTTTTTTAGCTTTCAGTTTTCAAATTCTCAAAACCTATTTGACCGTGCGATGTTGCTAAAAACTATACCGGTACTGCAGTTTGACGTTGGAACGCATATAGAAACAAAACAACAACAACAATAAAAACAACAACAACAACAACAACAACGACGACGACGACGACGACGACGACGACGACGACGACGACGACGACGACGACGACGACGACGACGACAACAACTACAATAACAGCAGCAGCAGCAGCAACAGCAACAGCAATAATAATGTTTTTCCATCCAATAAATGTACATTACAGAAGACATTTCTCACTCTTGAGTGACCACAAAATCCATTGAGGATCGGGTTAATTACCTGGCGAATAAAGTAATAATACTTTCTTCAAAGATAATACTCATCTTCTTTTACATGAATATGCATAATATCTAAGTCACGTTTATTCACGTCAAGTCACGTTAATAACAATAATAATAATAACAATAGCCAAAGAATCAATTTTGAACAAATGCATTTCTTCTCTATCGTTCATCCAATAAAATCGTTTCTAGAATAGTTGGCACAAATGCCACATGCATCCTGTAGCGCTCTGATTATAATTAATCAATAATGATAACATGGATTTTGTATCGACTGACTTGATAGTAATAATTACAGTAATGAGGGACGCTGAAAAGAACAAAAATCTTGAAAATCAATCCGATTCTAAAACACGCACAATTGAAGGATTGAATAAAATTTAAAATAAATGAAAGTGTCTAATTTAGAAGTGGCGATATCCTTCCTCTTTGCTATAGGGCAAACACGAGTTATTTTATTTAATATCACAGACGTAATAATTAGCTGCCTCTAATGCTCTAACTTCCCTGTTGATGTAGGGTCACAGGGTGATCTGGAAATTATCTTTATATTTTCAGGTAAAGTTGTAATCATGCTTGCAGGTTGGTTATGCTACTCACGCTACGCGCAACATTTTAATGTTGGCCTTGACGTGAATCTTGAATTCGATTTTAGTACTCATAAACTATTTATGACCAGACCAATATTCATAAATTCTAATGTACATTTTTCAACAAAAAATATGATTTCTTTTAATAAATCAGTATAATAGCTACAAGGCTGAAAAAAGTTCTCAAGTTTCATGATAAATATATAATGAATAACAACCAAATATCACAGTAGACCTACTGTTGTGAATTAACATTGATAAATCACTTTTATTTATTTATATTGGGTAGACTGTAATCATTTACCTATATGCACTTTAGTGATGATCAAGATCTATATTAGCGTCGGAGAATAGTAAATGAGACGATGAGATGAGATGGCAGGTTATTTTATCATGTGTTTGGATATTTAGAAACAGGCACATGCAGCGGAGAGGTTAACGCATTAGCTTCATGTGATCCGAGAGGTGAGGGGCATATCGGACCAGGTTCGATCCCCACCACAGTCCATCTTTACAGGGGTTTTTCCTGGTTTCCCTCTGTATAGTCTGGGCTAATGCTGGGATGGCTCCTACAATATAGGCCACGACCGCTTCCTTCCCAATACCTAAGAAACCTTCATCTCACCATCCCATCCCATCCCATCATTTCATTAATTATTCATCCGACGCCAATATATCTTAGTTATCATTATAGTGGGTCGTTAAGTCCAATATATAAAAAAAGATATTTAGAAGAAAATGTTCTTGTCCTGCCTATAGTATGCATACTCTAATGGAAGAGGGAAACCACGATAAAATCTCTTACAGGATGGTCGACCATGGCGGGATCGAACCCAGGTCTCCTTAATGACGGTTCAGCCGTCAGCGTTCTAGCCAACAGCGCAAATATCCCAGTTCTTCAGATTCCAGGAAATCTGGTGTAAACCTGTCTTGAAATCTTCCTGAAATGTCTTTAAATCTTCTTGAAATCCCGTGAAATCTTCCTGAAACCCCTTGAAATCTGAAATCAGGTGTACACCAATTCACTAGTTGTTTACCACTAACTGTCCCTAACTGGGCCAACTGTCAATCCGAAAGAACTTCTAACAGTTTTATGAATTCAAATAATATTATTTAATTTATAAGTGATCCATTTTTTTGGTAAAAATGTGATTGGAAAGTTTCAATGAAAAAATAATGATGCACTAAATAATAATGATTTATGTGACGTACACATAGATTTGTTGATAGCTCAGTTAAGGAATTTCCTGTTAATGTTTGGCATTTCATATTTCAATTATTGAGTAGATGTAGATTTGTATGTTCGTCACACAATATATTATTGTTGATGTGTAGTCTATCTATGTTCAGTTTATAATATTTTTACGCAAAGTTAATCCTTTTTTGCACCACAACAAAGTTACAAAAGGGTAGCGCTCGGTATTTCATTAGAGTACACGATTCTTCGTTTTAATTAGCTTTGAAAAACCTGTCCTAGACAACGTACTCATTCATTGTGAAACATGCTTCTCTATCACGGGCCAAATCATCGAGTAATTTGGTGAAAAACCGGTCAAAATGACGTCAGGTCTTAAACGACGGGCAGCCGAGTGGTAAAGAGAAACTACCCTTCAGTCTGCTTTGGTATTTTACTCGAGTGCGTCGCAGGGATGAAATTGTGCTTCAGCTACGCTTTTATAATGTTGCAAACCATTATCACAATGCTTGCAGGTAAGAATGATTGACTCTTTTGAAATGAAACAAATACCTGAGATTCGTATTTAATTTAATTTGAAACAATTCAATTAATAAATTCACTTGAATGGCTTGCAGGTAAGAATGATTTGACTCTTTCGAAATGAAACAAATACCTGAGATTCGTATTTAATTTAATTTGAAACAATTCAATTAATAAATTCACTTGAATGGTTTAGTTATTCAATTCAGCAGTTTTTAATGGTAGATTTCCAGGAAGCTAGTTCCATTGCCTTGGCTAAATTCGGTGGGCCGAAGCAGATAATTCCATTGTATATTAACCTTAATTAAAAGCGTTCTTGGGCATAAAAGGTCGAGTTTGCAATTGCATGGAAAGTGCATGCTGGAGATCGCAGATCGCATAGTTGTGAGTTCGAAACCCGTTTATAACGTTCATTTATAATTGATAATGAAACCGTTTTCTTTCTAATGACAAACCGAACATAGGATGGATCATAGATGGATCGTGATAATTTAAAAATCATGCATAATGTAGATGGACAATAGATAATCGTTGAACACAATGTAATTGAATAGAATAAATCTCACGCAGATATAGAACTTGATTGACCAATGTAGATGGGCGTGACTTATACGAAGCAGGGGAAATTTTAGATACCTTGATTTGGTTATTTTCCCATTTTCCCCTGCTTCACTGTCGACTTGATTGGTTTTTATATTTTATGACATCACGAGGGCGGACGATCTACATCGGTCAATAGGCTTCTGTCAAGTGACGTCACTCATTGTTGCAAGAGACAGACAACAATGTCCATCAGTTGGAATTGACCAATCAGAATGTTTGGTAGTCTACCAGTTCGCTGTATATTGCTATGGTAACGATTGTTTGTTATTCATTATGTGACAGAAGCCTATTGACCATTCCGCCCCCGTGATGTCACAAAATATAAAAACCAATCGAGTGGACAGTGAAGCAGGGGAAATAGGGAAATAACCAATCAAGGTATCTAAAATTTCCTCTGCTTCGTATACGTCACGCCCTTCTAGGTCCTACAATGGTCAATTGGGATGTCTTTCAAAACACTTTTGAAATAGTTGTCAGCAAATCGTATTTGATTGAGCCAATGTATAATGCATTGGTATAGTTATTATAATTATCGTTATTATTATTATCAATTATTATTACTATTTAGATAATTGAAATCATCTACATTTTGAGTATTGGCACGGGCCAATGGACTTAGGGTTATTTATCCGAGTCATTGAAGTGTATAGTAAAATGTATTGACCATGAAAACTTTCAGCTGTGTCTGCATTTAATCACCCACGAGAGTTCGGTCTGAAATGCCTTCTGAGTGTTCAAACAACATCGGACTGCAATCGACAAGGTAGATTATGATACCATATTAACAAAAACCATTTATATATTAATTATTATCATCAATTACGGTGATTTTCTGGCGAATACATTCATGTTGTGATTACAAAGAAAGTGAGTACATTTTGTTGAAGAAAATATGAAAACTAAATATATTTTCACATATTATATACATTTTCACATAATACACATTTTTAAATAACTTGAAAGCTGATCAATAAGTTGAGAATGGAAATGTGAGGTGACTGGAAGTAGCCCAGACTGGATAATGATTGGACTTGACCTTTGAGTTGGAGTATTGTACTAAATAAATATAAATATATTGTATAGGCCTACATTTAATGTGAATATAAATATTATATAAGTATGGTATTATCCAGATGTAATTATTCCCGATCGACTATCCCAGCTTCTTGTGAATCTGAACAAGGAAACAATGGACAAATTAGAAACAATAAATCTGGACACCATGACTCCTGATGGTATTGCTGAATTACCACCAGTGTTGATCTATCTCCTGCCTGTAAGTACACAGTAGAAATAATTCTGAGAAGGACAAAGTAATTTTTATGTTTGTTTTGTTGGATAAATAAAGTCGAGAGTGAATCAATTATGGAATTTCTCTACTTTTTTTCTATGCTCGAATGCTTTATGCAAACGAATTAACTCATCACAATTAATAACATGTGCATATCGACATCTGTTTCGCCATCACCATCACCATCACCATCACCATCACCATCACCATCACCATCACCATCACCATCACCATCACCATCATCCCTACCTTGTAATCTTTTGCTTTGTATAAGCACTGGATAAATGAACATTCGATTTGATTGGCATGGAAAACTGGGATGAAGAGATACAAAATTCATGAAACATTTGAACACCAATTCTCATGTTTTTTAAGTGTTGATCAAATTTAATCAAATCTATTCCTAATTGCTTGAAAAAATTAAAAGAACATGATTATTATCATCATTTTAATTGTATGCTTTAGTGAAATGATACGAGCTATATTCTTTCAAATTTTATGATCAACTTGAAATCCAGAAATCAATTAGAATTGAAATTTTGTAAAGAAATTATACAATTAATTTTATATACATTACTCTCCTACATTACATCCTCATCAACAATAAATTATACAGCATGTTGTAAGTCGCTTTGAACGATCTTTATTGTTTACTTTCAGCCTAACAAAATCTACTCCATTGTACATGTCCCTACTAAGTGGCGTCGGGGCAGGGGGAGCAATTCGCCATCAACTTTTGTCCGAGGGAGGCAAAGGGGGATAAATTTTTTTAAAAATTGACATTTTTTTTCCTCAAATAATAATGTTTATTCATGCAGATTGATCATATACATGATATTGCTATCGTCATGAGAGAGTACAGAAATGAGTAATATTATGGAATACATAAAAAAAGTTGGAGACAACTACAAGTGGCCAAGGAAGTAATTGTATTTGAACTTGTCAAATGATTGACCCATTGTTTTTCATTTTTCTCAAATATACTCAGAATCTTTCGACCTAAATATTATGCATTGAAATAAAATCTAATTGAAAGATTTTACTTTTTTGTGAAAAGTATCTTTTACTTGAAAAGCATAGCAAGATTCATTTCAAAGGATATTTCAGTCAAGATGACCTTATTGATAGTTTTGGTACGCGTTTTGAAGCAAATACGGTGTCTTCATGGGATTGCTTGATGATAATCTTTCCAAAATTAGGAATTCGGTGCTAAAAACAAGATTTCACTTAGATAGCATTTTTTTCGTACACAAAATATATTACATAAAATGATTAAAAAATTGGATATTATGAAAATACATCACTAACCATAGCACATCTTCAACTTCTGATTTATGATGCTTTACAGTTAATGTAATTGAAATCTATAAGCCCAATATAATTATTCTCTCACTAAGCCTGGCTGTTGTTTGAAACTTAAAATTTAGGTAAAATTTGAAAATTAAAAAAATTAAAATTAAAAAGTTGAAAAGTTCAAAAGTTTGAAAGTTGAAAGTTTAAATTAGAAAGTTTGAGAGTTGTAAGTTTAAATTAAAAAATTAGAATTAAAATTTGTTGAAATTTAGGTTTTTCTTCCCTCTCCTCCCCTCCTTCCCACCAGTTATTATAGTTTCAAATGCTTTGAAAGTTATAGTGTATGCCACTTATCTACTTTGAACATTAAATGTATCTTGAATGCACACCTATATTCCATAAACAGTATTTTTTTTTTAGTTCTACTTATGCAATGGTTAGTTGTAGAATGATATTGTAAATGGATATGGATATGATATGGATATTGTTCCAGGCTTGAATTTCCCTTGTATTGAAGCTTCTGTTTCATTCAGGTGACGCACATGGAAGATATGTCTGGGACGGGACTAGCCATGCTGATGCAGAGAAACGCAGACAATTCAGCATTGGCTGTGAAGATTATTGATACTCTGCAAACATCAGCTCAGCAATCGCAGTTCTTCGATAAGGTACCATCACATAAATTGTTGAATATTCCTTGCTACAAACTAGGGTCATTATTTATTTATTCTTCGTCAATAAAATTAATCGAGTAGGTACTTAACATGAGTTGATATGCTACTGTAAAAACACGTAACAGCATCTCCAGTTTGAAATTTGGTTATTAATCTTACCAAGCCTCTGTTAGAAGAGAAGATTGAAAATTAGATGAAAATTAGGATATCGAAACTTTACTGTCAAAATTTGATGATCAAAATTTTAAATTTCAAATCAATATTGATTCAAAACATTCTGCATAGACCCACTTTTGGCTCAGACTCCACCAAGTATGATCAATTCAAAAAATGGTTGTATACTTTGAAAAATAGGTTGTACTTGATTTAAAGATTTTTCATCATTTAGTTTAATAATGCAATATGTTTTTTGTTTAGTTGATTGGTACCAAACTTCCTCCTAGAACGCAGCAATTGTTGGGCACTAGGATGGCCGTTTGGTACCCTAATCTAACATCCGATTGGACACACGACACTTTCCTGAAGACAGTTCGAAATGGCAGTCCTCTAATGGCGTACCTGCCACCCGCAACAGTCCTGGAGCTCAGAGGAAAACAAGCATCCAAATTGCAAGTGGAAATATAAATTGGTCTTATATATATATATATATATATATATATTTAACTCGATGAAGAGTGCTGAAATAAATTCTTATTGAAGTGAATTTGGATGACAGTTGGTTAGCAGAAGTGTTTTTGTCTTTTTGAGGGGGATGAAATAGGGTTAAAGTTATTTTGTAAGAAGTTTAGGGAGGTGATAGGATACGGGTAGTTAAGGAACTTGACACCACGCATTTATGTGCAATTGCAAGATTTTAAATAATAATAATAATAATAATAATAATAAACCTTGCTATTGGAGAGAAGATTACACGAGTCAACATAAAAAATACCGGTAGTAGATGCTGCCGATTATTGATCAATCAATTGACAATGGATCATCAGTCACTCGATTACTAAGAAAATCATTACTACCAGTACTAAATCATTACTGAGCGACATTTTATATCTGAAAAAAAATCGATTATTGAACAATCGATCATCGTAAAAAATTGTATCAGTTGATGTCACCTTTTGAAGAGCAACCCTCATAATCATTCTTGCCTCTTGCTCCTTACAGTTTGAGCCGTCTGCGATTGTGGCACGTCTCGACTTTGAATAAATGGCCCAACAATTTGAAGACCGTGAAACGTGTGTGGGCCAGCCTGGCGATGAGGGAGTTGTTCGCCAAATGGCCTGTTGACGATGTAAATGGGTATGTTTTTACACCATCAGCTTACCTTGTAAACATCTTGTTGAACTACAAAGATATACAAAACATCTTTTGTATAACATTGCTATAGGCCTACACTCCCAAGGAATGTGCAGTATTCTAATTGATTTGACATAAGCCTCTTCTTAATTGTTATAGTCATTTGAGGTATGAAAATCAATATATGTAATTCTTGAGTCTTGAAATTATTACTTTTTAAATTATAAGAGTTGATCAATAATGTTTTTAAATTCAAATTGAGAATCAATAGACCAAACATGATGCAGATTTGCATGTCAGCATAGACTTGGAAGTTATCATCATTATTTGTACCAATGTAACAAAAATATATACTGGTAGTAGGATTAGTGCTGACTTTATGAACATTAATGAGTGTACCAAGGTATAATAATATCAAAAACCCAACAGTGTATCGAACAATATGTCTTTTGTACCATTGCATATACATGTTCTTGATAATATGTTGTATGATCATTGCTGTTTCTTTCCACAAGGTTCGAGTTTCTCTTGGTTGGTGCAACTGCAAGTGAAATACGTTTACTCTCTCCAAAACAAATTGGAAAGATGATTTTCTCCAAGGAAATATTTGACAAATCACAGGTTAGTTCAGGAAAATTATTTTCTCTCTTCAATTGAAGACTTGCCAAAAATTATTACTGACTTGACCTGATGTATAATTATTTTGCGACCCTTATGATGTATCTGTCTTCAGCTGTAAGTTCATCTGAGATAACTATAATATAGGGTTATAAAACTGGGAAAATGCAGTATATGCATTGTAAGATGAGTGATGAAGGCCTAATTATATGAAATCCTATGGAAAGCTATACACACACCTTGATTTTGAAACTAAGTCACTGCCCTTCTGTTTGATAATTCCAATCATTTTTTCATTTAATTGATTTCACTGGTGAATCTTATTAATAGCTTCAATTGATGTGAAAAATTACATTATTATTTTTCTCTTCAAAACTGCTGATCCCATTGATGTAAAAATCTAGAGCAATGTGAATCATTCTTGTGCTTAAGCTCCATAGAACTTTGAGTTTATTTAAAGAAAATATTTTTTCCAAATTCTCTCTCTGGATTAGTCTCATGGGATATGGGTTTTCAAAATTTTGAAATGGTTTTTCAAAATTTCGAAATATGGTTTTTCTCAAAAGTTCTTTAATGGATTGCACCTCAAAATTATCAAAGATCAAGTCAGATGATATAGGTGCATGCCAAGTTTTATAAAAATGTGTGCTTCCTGTAAGACCTGTGGAGTGCGCACCAAAACAATAGTAAAATGGAGTTTTCACTTGCCCTCATCCAATAACGAAATGATTTGAGATGATATATTAAGTACCAATTTTGCATTTAAAAATTGTAGATTGAATTGCAATAGTACCAAATTTTTCAAGTTCTGTAATTATTACTAGACTGTTAATGAATATTTAATTATTTCTAACTACGTTTCTTTAACCAACTACATATTTTATTATTATTCAGAAGTTGTTTGTTTTTTTATTAAATACATACCAACCATAATTATTATGTTTATTCATCATAGTGTTTTGTGATACCTCATTTTCTGTTGATTTTTGTGTATAATATCCTGTAACATGATTATTTTTTCTGAATATTTTGTATTCCAACTTATGTCTTCCGATGTAGGTACGAGCCTTGTTCAAAGTACTATATGGCTCCGACACTCTCACTGCTGGCAACTTGACAGAAGTACTCCCAATCGTATTGCAGTTAACACCAAGCCAGTTACAGCAGTTCAACCCAAATGTTACCGACTTCAGACTGCTGAAAGCAGTGACACCTGATCGTAGGCACAGTTCCTTTGCTACTGATAAACAGGTAGGCTCCCTTGAAAGACTCGTAATAAGGTGTCTGATGCAGTCCATTATACCGTGTTATGAGTTACAATAAGTACATATAGATGAACTGTGAAAAGCAGATGAATTTGGAAAATATTTAAATTTGTTTATTTGGAATCGTAGCACTGATCAAAAAATTGAACTGATTGATGAGAAATGTTTCTATACATACTGAAGAATCAATGATAGATGACCTGATTTGTGAGGTGAATTTCGAGATTGAAATTGAGGTGAGGAGCTTTTAAGAAAAAAATGATTATTGTATTGCAATACTGTTTTTATTAATTAAATAAATTATTCATTCACTTTACAAAGAGGTTTGAAAGTAAAGTGGACAGATTATAAATGATCATATCGCAAATGAGGTTAATTAAATGACTTCATATTCTATGCAATAGGTGCTCGAATGCTTGATCGCACAGTCTGTGCTTGGCAAGAGGCTGCCGAGCAACCAGCCGGACACGTGGTTGGACGCCATCCAAGAGCTGCACGAGTTTATCTACGTCCTGCCGATATCCGTGCTTGAGACTTACAACAACCAGTCACGACTTGGAGCACAAGTACTCCTGGCTATAGACTCGGAGAAATTATCAAAGAAACAGGTATACTTGACATTCATACTATTTTTTTTTTTTTGGCCCATTATGTTGCTTATGTTTGCTTGTTTCCTATTCTTTATAATGTATAATTTGGCTCTGGTAATACTATAGTATTTATGGAGAATTTTTGCTATCATGTCCACATTTTATTTCAATATCTAACCTATATCATTGTATATAAGATCATTGCAGGTCCATATAAGTAGAAATGCTGTTCTATTCATTTCCCCAGCTTTATCCATCAACAAAGTAGTAATAATGGATAGCATCATCGGAATAATTTTCATCAACACACTAACAATAAACTTTTTTTGGCATCTCAAAATGCAACAATGTAAAAACGATCTATTAATGATGGACACATGAAACGAAAGCTCTGCCTCACGACTCGCACATGGAATTTGCTTAGGACCCTATCTTGTTTTTTCAATTACTACCAAATGGATTCAGCTCATTCCCAACTTCATCAAATTTTATTGGAATAATTCGCCATTTTCAAATGAACAAAAACCAATGATCAAGTTCCTTTTTTATTCACATCTAGATAAAACTAGTAACTTAGATAGAGCTGATAACATTATTCCTTTTACTATTACAGGCAATGATTCTGACCAATCAAGGGGCAGCATTTAATCTTCAGGTGCCAGCGAGTGTTTTGGGCTTGCGCGGCCTGCTGAAAGCGCTGCCTATTTGGGTGATAGTTAAGCAACGTACTGGTAGCTTGTCTCAAAACGTACTCAGTCACATAGTTACGAGTCTGCCCGACTATGAACCTGCGATGTCGGCTGCTGTGCTGCACAAAGTTCGTCCGCAACTCGGTGAGCCGCTACATTACTTTGAACACTACTCTATTTTTTAAGCCTCATGTAAAAAATACAGAAGTTGAGTGTGAACTTATTGTACAGAGGTAGATGAAATTTGTCGTGGTCTAAAGATACAAAAACTGGAACTAGCTTCACAATGTACCCAAACAACCAGCTGTTATTGGATTGATAAGCATGCATAAATTATCAACACTTGGGATAAGCAACACGGTGTTTGTGGATTTTAAACTTACTCAAAATCAGTTGTGGTACACTTGAATACTTGAACTTGAGATAAGTACGAAGTAATCGGCGTGAGGCCTCTCCTACCACGCCACAATCTCTCCTACCACGCCACAACCCCTCACGAGCAAGTTGGACGAGAGATTGAACGCAGATTGCCATTTCCATTTGTGAACCTTATCCAGAAGATGCAGGCTAAAGCTGGAAATAAAGGTGGTGTAAGGATGGCACAAAATAGGAATTGATAAATTACCAATATTCGGGAATCGTGATATTAAATTAACCTCGATTAATGTTGAACTTGAAACAAGTGAACAACTAAATTCATTAAGATTCAAATGGTTGAATGAAAACAAATTGACATGATCCAAAAAACATACAGTAACTTATCTGCTGACTAAAATCTAAATCATCAAGGTAAGCTGGAGCTTTGTATGCCTTCTCTAACCAAATTATTGAACTGTACGTACCAGGTAACAAATACAATAACACATGATCAGGTTCATGATAATGCATAGTAATAATATTTATCCAACCATTCAATCCATATGTCTCGCTCGGCCATCCTCTTATTTGAAATCATAGTTGTTTGGACGTTACTTTCAATTCAACTTTCCACTTTTTCTTCCAAACTTCCTCCTCCCGACTTCTTCTTCCCGACTTCTTCTTCCCGACTTCTTCTTGCCGACTTCTTCTTCCTGACTTCTTCTTCTTCTTCATTCTTGGTGTACATTGAGGAGCACTGGTCTATAGCAAATGTCCCAAGTTTTTTTTTAATTTACTGGAAGGTTCAGCTGTTCACAGGACCATGTCTCTCGAGTCGTCATTTTTCCATAATAATATTTTTTAAGCCGTCTTCACTTTATTCAATGTATTCTCCAATTGGTCAGGTCAGGTCAGGTCAGATTCGGAGTGTTTGGGAAATATCGAGATCCACAGTTTCTAATGAGTCATCTTTGGATAGCGTTTTGATTCGATGAACAAGTTTGGGCAGGTCAGGTACGGATAGCGAGTCACACTTCGGAAGATGTAAAGTTTCGGGCAACATCAACGTTTCAGGCACGGGTTGCACTGATTCGATGATGAGTTCGGGCAACATCAGCGTCAGTGTTTCGGGCACGGGTTGCACTGATTCAATGATGAGTTCATATTCTATCCTTGATTGATTTTATTTTTTACCATTTTCAATATATAATTTTAAACCACCATATTATTGATAATACAGTATATTATAGAGCCTATAGTAAAAAAATTATCAAGAATATAATATTGAAAATGATATAACAACAAATCATTATATTATAATATTGATGATATATTATTAATTACACTAATTCCATATTCTAGAGAAAGTCTAGAGAATGTACTATGTAGCATGTCTCTACTTCCCTCCATACTTCCTTACTTACTTCCTTTACTTCACTTCCTTCCAAAATTATTTTTAAAGAATCATTTCCAACGTAACGATAGTATGTGTAAGTGTCTGAGCTTAGCAACTGTTTCTATTGTGTTGAAGGAGAAAGCAGTGTTTTGGAAGCCTTGCTTTCCAACAAACAATTTGGCCAGTATTTCAATCTTCTGTCTTCTCGAGAAGTACACTCGTTCTCGAAAGAGATCAGTCAGTCGTTGAAAAAACTCAATATGGGATTCCAGAAAAGAATCAAGTCCTTACCGCCAAACATTGTAAGTACATCCATTAGCCATTTCACACAAGAGATGTGAAATCTCGTTTACTTCACACAAAAAAATTATCTTGTATTTTCAGTTACATCATTTATCTGTTACTCTAATATTGAATATTATATTACGTATATATTGATTTATTAATTTTCTCTATACGCTGTTTATAATATATCCGCCATATATTAATGGATTTTGTTTTTTTTTCATCATCAGTTGTCAGTTCTGCTGATGTCTTCTATCAAACAGTCTGCGCTGAACTGGACGTCCGATGAACTAATTGAAAACGCCGCCTTCTTGGGCCTATCATGTCGCGTGATTCACCAGCTCGATGTGGTAGATGCCATGACAGTGCTCGGCAACTACTCATTGGAGCTTTCAGCGACTGGTCAGCACTTTCCGAAAAGTTTACAGTACTGTGGTCAGCAGTTGGTGGTCAGATATGCGGCGCTGAAGTTTTATCTCAGGCAAAGTTCAAATCAGGACAATGTCTTGGACGTAATTGAACCTGCGGAGATACACGCCATTGGCGGTAAGCAACATCAAGTTTTACTGATGTACTTGATATATAGCTGTTGTCAAGAACTAATGAACTATGATTTTTACCATCAATTTTTTTAACATATTTTACAAATACCTTTAGTGCATAGGTTGAAATAAGTCATGGTGGTAGGTATGGGGACGGCCATAAATTATGTCACAGCTTAGGGGGGGGGGGGGAGAGGGGTTGTCAAGATTTGTGACAAGGTGTTACAGGGGGGGGGGAGAGGCAACTGTGTGACGTACCATTTTTTGTTCTATGTATTTGGCGCCATTCTTATAGATTCTTATATTGACACTCACCCTAGGAACAGCATATGCATATCAAATAATTATCAAGCTTGACTACTAAAAAAGCAAACATGAAGAAATTAATATTTTGATTTTATTACTTTATTCTATCTTTGCCACCTGTTGATTTTAATTTTTTGTTAGACGTATGAGAATTTGTGACGTATTTAAAGAGTCAACTAAAGAGTGGACTTTAGAGATCGCAGCTGAATACGCTAATATCGATACATTAGCAGCCCAATTATCTTTGGGCAATCAGCTTTGCTCCAATTTCGATCAGAGGAACAAAAAATAAAATATTTGAAACAGAAAAATAAAAGTGGAGGAACTCAATTGTTGATATCGGCAAAAGCGGGCAAGATAGACAATGTTTTGGGGTGGTAAGATCGCCCTTGTGGTGTCCATCCAAACGATCCTATCTTTCATCCATAGCCTTAATTGGGAGACAATGATTTTGTATCAAGTTTCGATGTTATTAAAAAAAAAAGTATTCAAAGGGGGGGAGTGATAGGTTTTGTGACCAACTGTGACATGGGAGGGAGAGGGGGTTTAAAATGGCCTAAAAAAGTGTGACATAATTTATGGACGTCTTCAATTAGATGCTAGTGAAAACGTTTACTTCCTGCGGTGTTTTGAGCATGTGGATTGATGAGTCGGGGTGAGGCCGAGAGCAAGAGAGACGTGCAATCAATTTCTTTGTTTCAATATATACAAAGTGCAACTATAGGCCTGTCTTGACATATAATTCTTGGCAATGGTACATATTGGTCAAGTGATGATGAGGCACAAGGCAGGGATTTTAGCATAAGACTGAGACAAATACTAGAGGAAACCACGTTGTATCGTATAATATACAAAGCTACATAAATAGACTTTTAAGATCCGAGAGAGAGTGAATGTTATTCACAACAACGACCATACATCTCCGCGCATGGGTAGACATGTTTTTTTAATCTTCTGAATCTTGATGAAAGAAATTACATGAAAATTATCAAATCATATTTGTTTATTCTTTCCATTATTTTTCATCATTAAAGTAATTGGTACATTTTCATTGATGAGTGAAAGGATAGAGATGGTAATTCAACTCTTTGATGTATTTTTCCAGGATACATCTTATCCAGCTTTCCTCCAGAGCTCATCCGATCAGCCAAATACAAAAAGGACATCCTTAAGGTCATTGCTCAGCAGCCCTTGCCTCAACTCCTTGAAGCTGTTGGAAGCATAGGTAACCTTGAAAAATATGCAGCATACCTACTGGTTAGTACTTATTTTCAGTATGTATATGTATACACAGATCAAATCCTCATATAATAATAAGATCATTAATAATTATTATAAAATGAGGTGTTATATTTATACGATGATTTGGAAATTATTGAAAAAGATACTCGTACTTCAAAAAGCTACATTTGAGACAAAACCTGATACGTATTCCCACTTTATAATATTCATTCAAGAATTCAAAGATTTATTTGATTAAAATTATATACCATGTGGTATATAATTTTATTATAATTTTTATTTAATTTTATTATAAGAATATCAATGTTATACCGGACCGGCATGCATGCTCTTGAATGAATTTGAATTTTGGTGTTGCATGCTTTATTAACTTGCACCAAACTTGGACCCTTGATAAGTTTTTGAAAACAATATGCTAGAAAATCACGCAAGGAAAATCTATCTAAATTCAATAATTGAACAAGCAGAAAAATATTCCACATTATGCTTGAACAAAAAAAAAAATTGACACTAAAAGTCCCTTATGAAATATAAGTATTCACATCCCCATTCCTTATTTTATGGATGGTGTTCACACCAGTGAGGGTTTTAACTCTTCAAGTATTGATATACAATAATTACAAATCATTATAATTTTCATGACTGGTACTGGTAGCACAGCAGTAACATTCTTGCTCCATGTATCAGTCTTGAGAGGCTACTTTACATCTCACAACCCATGAGTAAAACCTGCAGGGAACGAACAAAACAGGACAAAAAGCGTCAATACAGGCCTTAGCTCCCAACGCATGGTGGGTAAACGATGGGACCAATCAGTCTAATTCTTTTTGCAATGAAACAACAATGAGTATATCTGTGCCTCTACGTTCACTAAAAATCATATTTTTCTATCAAATTACTCTGAAAAAAATCGTTTAAACAATGAAAAACAGGTAGAAACATGTGGATTTTTGACAATTATTTTGAAAGGGTTGAAAACACACCACGAACCAAAGCTCTTGGTACGAGCACGTATTGAATACTAGTGATCATCTAACCTAAAACTGTATGTTGATACGTTGATTGGTTTTCCGTTGCGAACTTGGGCCCCGAACGTCTGCAATCAAGCCGGTAGGCAAGATGTAAAGAGCCCTCTTCAATCAAACTTAAGAGTGAAGTATACTTCATAAATTTATAAAATGATCGAATTTTCCTAATAGTATAGAAAACTAGACATCATATCTCAATTTCAGAAATCATAATTTATCATTTTTCAACCGAGACCAAATCATAATGTAGGCATTACCCAATTCTGCATTGAAACCTTCATAGGTAATCAGGTTATGCTTACTAAAAAAACCACTCGCAAAAATGGGCGGGTTCTCGAGGACAAATGAATCGACTGAAATTTCTAAAATTGAGATTATGATTTCTTGTTTTCTGTAAAATTGGGGAAATAAATGGTGTCATTACTCATTCAACTCTGTCTCCAGTGTTGTGAATTGACCAATGTAGATGGGCGTGACATATACGAGGCAGGGAAATTTTAGATACCTTGATTGGTTATTTCCCCATTTTCCCCTGCTTCACTGTCCACTTGATTGGTTTTTATATTTTGTGACATCACGAGGGCAGACCATCTACATCGGTCAATTGTTAATGTTTCAAGGTTGACTTGTTGGACCGTACTCGTACGGTTGGCATCAACGAGTTGCAGAGCCTCGGCAGCCTCAAGTATTTTATTTCGACAACAGATATAAAACGTATCGAGCCGAAAGCGTTCAAGTTCTACATTGAATCTACTGATGACAAGCGAGGCAAGACAGTCTGTGGTAACCTGGAAAAGAGGCAGGAGTGGTTCAAACTGATTCAAAACACATTTGGGTATGTATGATATTTGTCATGTTAATCACATTAGAACTAGCTCACATTAATTTAGGAATGCATACTTTTTTAATTGAATATATTTTGCAATTTTTAGTGTTGGGTTTTCAATAGATTGTTTAAGAGACCGTTGGGCTAATTAACTGATGAATCAATGAAATAACATGGGTAAACAATCAAGATAACAAGAATGATTGAAACAGCATCAAAGTAAAAGTTGAAGTAGAATGAACTATTAATAAACCATCAGAAATTAGGCCTAATAATTATTGAATAATAATACCCATTTGTTTTAAAACTCTTAAAAGTTTGTTTTCAAGTCAACTGATTTACTGTATTGCTTTATTCATTTTCTTCTGTTTTTTTATATATATATTACTATATTAGGTTCAACGCTGCACTCTAGTTACTGAGATCTATTGACGATTGAATGATAAATGAGATGAAGGAAAGATGAGACGAAAGGTTTTTCATGTTTTGGACAGTTTTGGTAGTCTTTAGTTTTTGTATAATAATATTTGTGATATGTATTTTCTTTACTATCCGTTTTCTGAACTAGTTGTTAGACTAAAGTAATTGTCTGATTACAAATAACATACTTTAACTGTGGAGAGCCTGAAAGAAAAAATACTGCATCAAAACCGGAACTGAATTTTTCACATGCTATACTTTCTACATAAAAGAATTCCTGTGCTTTGTTTGGCTTTTTATCAAAGAAAAGACTGAACATCTTCCTTTGAGAAAAAGATCGGATATTTTTTCTCTTTCTTTTAGTCCACCCAACCAGTGGGATGTTGGCACACTCGGCCTACTAGGCGATTGGCTGCTGGCCGTTCCTACTGACTCGCTTGACCTGATTCATGCCAGCAAGTGGAGCGAAGCAGTCGACGTACTCGTTGAGCAGACTTCGTACCACAAAAAGCTCAGCTGGTTGGGCTTTGAACATCCCATTTCATTCAAGGAGGTAATTTGGAGGGAAATTGTGTTTGTGTACTTCTCTTCGCATCAAAATTGCAGATCATTCTCAATATAATGATTGTGAATAATTTTATTGTATAGGCCCAACTGGTTATGAATCACTTTCTCCTAATTGATGAATTAATGAATTATTCAATTGATAATCAATCAAAAGTGAATGTAATTTATTTTCTCTTAAACACTACATTTGGATTAATTAGTTTATGTTATTTATACGTTTCTTCCAGATATTTTGAACACATTTTGTAACTTGTCAGAGATGAATTGGAGTAAATACTTACAACTGTACACTATAAGAATAGCCTTGAATACTCTCAATTACATGGTTTTCTGATGTACTACACTGCCAAATTTCTTACAAATTGTCATTTGCGAGTTGGATTAGAATTAGAATGAATACATTACTGGGTGAAATATTGGCATTTTCATGTCCCACTTCTCATCATCATTGGGCAGCTTTTTGAATATCTTGTTACAAGACGAAAACATTTCGAGGAAAATGTGGCTCCTAAACTTTGGAGCATGTTTTTCTATAGAAGCGTTTCAATTATCACATTATTACTTATAAAGGGTGAATATTATAATTGGACTTTATGAACACATGAATGTCATTGTTTGAAACACATAGCATTTTATCATATTCTAGGTATGTTTGGACATTCTGAGCACATACGAGCGCCATGCTTACATGAACTCGGTCAACGCTCTTTTACGTAAATACCTGTACGCTGGCCAATCTCAGCTTGACTCTATCGTAACGGCTGATAAGCTACTTTCATCCATTCGCATGTTTGAGCACAAGGAACACCAAGTACGCACGATTCCCGGCCTGCAGATTCAACGTTCGGCAACCAAGATTGAAGTGTTAGAAGCAAAGGAATTAGGAGAAAGCAATGAGGTGGCAGGCACAAAAATTATTGTGGCAACTTCGTTACCAAATATAATATCAACAGAGTTACCTGAAGGGATAACAATGGTGACAGATTTGGAAAAGTCTGAAACTATGACAGCAGCAACTGTACCTGAGGAAGCAGCAACTGAAGCTCTGCCTTCAGTGACAGATTCCAACACTGATAGCACAGAATCTAACACTGATAGCACAGAATCTAACACTGATAGCACAGAATCTATTGCCACCTTGACTGAAATTACTGCATCAAAGACGACAATATTCGCTCCCTCGGGTAGAGAGGTAAATTATGTTGGTGATGGTTCTGGGGATGGTATGCATGATAATGAGATTACAACTTTGCTATTCACTGAAGAGTCTATTGCAACATCTATCCCCGAGACTGCAACGACAACTAGTTTCACGACTGCCGCTGGAAACAATCCCGAGTCTGTTACAACAACCATTGACAAAACTATCGTGGTTGATGCGTCGACGACCGCAGTTGATATACCTCGGGGTGGGGATAGAAGGCGTCGAGATGTAGAAGGTAACTTGAACAACATAACACACCATACAAACACAAAAATTTCTAGTAAATTTTGAAAATCTGTCGAGTAATATGAGAAAATTTTATGTGGATGAATTTTTGAGAATATTCAACAAAAATTTGAATATCATTTCTACCAAAATGGAATAAAAAAATCATCAAAACTTTGCAAAAGTATTCAACAAAAATTTGCTTGCAAAAGTTTTCGAAGAGTTGCAAAAATTTCTAGCGAAAATATGTAAACATTTTCGAAAAATATCCACAAAAATTTGCAACAAAAATTTGAGAAGAAATTTGAGAAAATTTAGATTCAAAAATATATAAAAATGAAGAAAAAAGGTGACAAAAACTGCTGCAAGTTGAGCTCTATCAAAAAATTGGATTTTTTTTTAAATTGAAATAATATCTTCAAAATGAAAAAAAAGAGTCGACATATTATTGGCTGCAAGTCCTCAGGTTTGAGTAGAGTACCTCAATTTGAATTGAACACTATACATATCGTAGATATTGAATATTTGATATTATTCATCAATGCAGGCATGTACAAGTGACAAAGTGTACAAAGTGTAAAAGTGTTGTTAATAATCAAAATTACCAGTTATGATACTTGCTGAATGAAGATCTTATCTAAGAATAGTTGTGCCTACTGGCACATGTAGCTAAGTGGTTAACGAACTCGCTTCATACCGGCACAGTAGCAGAGTGGTTAGCTCACTTGCTTCGTGTGATCCGGGAGGTGAAGGTACATATCGAACCCGGTTCGATCCCCGCCACCGTCCATCTTTACAGGAGTTTTTCGTGGTTTCCCTCTGTAGTCTAGGCTAATGCCAGGATGGATCCCACAATATAGGCCATGACCGCTTCCTTCTCACTATCCTTCCCACTACCCATAAAAAACCTTCATCTGATCATTCCATCATCTCATTAATCATTCATCCAACGCCAATAGATCTTAGTAATCATTACAGTGCGTCGTTAAAAACCAATATAAATTTTTTTTTTTTAAATGCGTGATCCGCATAAAATGTATAGAAAATGTGATCCGGGAGGTGAAGGGGACTATCGGACCTGGTTTGACCCCTGCCACCGTCCATCTTAACAGAGGTTTTTCGTGGTTTCCCTCTGTAGTCTAGGCTAATGCCGGGATGGTTACTATAATATAGGCCACGACCGCTTCCTTCCCACTATCCTTCCTATACCTAAGAAACCCATCATCTCATTAATCATTCATTCAACGCCAATAGATCTTAGTTATCATTATAGTGCGTCATTAAAAAACCCAATATAAAAGAAAAAAATAGTTGCGCCTTCCGTAAGTTTGAGATTAATCTTGTGATTTTCTGTTGCAGATAACCAGGTCATAAATGGGAACGAGAAAAAGATTTCAACCGAGCCTACTCGCCAAACTGTAAAGAACGATAATGACAACAGAACCAATAAGAAAGTAAGTGTATTTCATTTCAAGTAGTTGATACTTCATTAGCATTCATTACTATCCCTTTATTTCAGGAACTTACCCAACTCTGACAGCAAAAATTATTTCTCTGTTTAGTTATCTTGTGACGCAATCAGAGCTCTAGGGTCGAGTGCGTCACTAGCACTCGAGTGGCGAGACATTGAACTATGGTCACCGTTGGAAATGGAAGACTGTTTGGAAGTGCTGGGCTCATTAGACCTGCCCAAAGAAATGTATAAGAAAATATGGTCACTAGTAGACAAGGTGTGTACTGAGTTCTGACGAACATGTTGAATATAATAGAGAATAGCCACCAGCTTACCTTGAAAAGTTCTCAAGTTGGTGTAAATTTGATGAAAAGTTCTTACAGATCTAGCTAGTCGGCACATGTGGAACTTGTTCTTTTAATAAAAGTCGATACCTGATTGAAGAACGACATATTATTTGGTATTCTATTCTTATCTGATATTCATTAGGTTAGCACAGCACAGACTCCATTTCAAATACATGAAAAATACTTAATTACTTATTCACAGGTTTTTTCCTTTCTTGATTTTGTATCAATTCAAATCTCTTTGTCATGTCATACCTTGGGTTTACTTTTATTTATTCACGTATACATTTTTTGAGTGACTAGCAGTTCAGACAAAGTAACAAACCGACTTGAAAACTTATTTTGGGGATTACTTTTGATCAGAATAGTAAATTGGTATTTTTCTTTTTTCGTGGAATGATTGAAAATTCCCATAAGAATTGCATTGGGTGAAATTCATAATTTTCCAATTTTATCGATCAAGATTGAATTTTCTCAGAATGTTCTTATTGTTCTAATACTTGTTTGATTGTTCTAATACTTGTTTGTTAGAAAGTTTACATGAAATTTGATTTGGTCATTAAGAAAATGGGAAGTTTTTATATTGCAAAAATTATGGAAAAGTCTGAAGCAATTTCAAGTTTGTCACACCATGTTTTCATTACTATGCTCAACAACTACTGTAACTCGATCTACGATCGTGAGTGGTTGTGTGTGAACACCAATACATTACGATGAAAGCTTACGATCGTTGGTAAGGTTGTTAGTAACCTTGTCAAACCCTCACCAAGTGTCCTTTGTCGCTGATTAGAAGGCTGTATTTCAAATATGATGCTCTTGCAGGAAAGAATACACAAAATACTCTTACCCAACTAGAAATACTAAAATGTCAATGTGATTAGAAGGCTGTATTTCAAATATGATGCTCTTGCAGGAAAGAATACACAAAATACTCTTACCCAACTAGAAATACTAAAATGTTAATGTGAATGTAAGAGTAGTTACCATAATTTTTCACTAGAAGCATTACTAATTTACTATTGTAAGATGGTAGTAATGTGAACAAGATGTCAGATGATTCAACATCAAGATGTGTGGCTTTTGAGTACATGCTATGTGAATATTGCTCATCTTGCAACTTATATTTCCCAGTTAACCATATGGTATTATTTTGAACTACCGTGGTTTTAAAAATAAAATGGCTCGAAATTTTCCTATTCATATTACGACTAGCATAGTGGGATTTTTCAACTAAGATTCATCATATTCAGATTCAAGTGTCATTTTGACTTATGACTGAGCACCTGTTGAAATAATATTTTTTTCTTATTAATTACCGTTTTTGTAATGCGCCCATCAAAAGCAATTGGCGGATTGAGTGTTATTCTTGATTTCTTGTTATGTCTTTAGGATAAATTGCTGTCAAATTTGGCCAGTCTAGGTCATATTGTTCAAGCTATAGAGCATCAAGACATCAAGACCCTGAACCTAAGTCTTGGAATTGACACAAGTCTGGACACATTAGCAGTTCTTGGGCGGTATGTTAACATAGATGGGAACAATGGAAGAATGGTATGTTGGATAAGCACATTAGAGTTTTCCTAATTTCTATTAAAAATCTGTGTTCAATTTTGTAAGCTATAGCAGGGTTCCCGATACATTTTTTTTTCATCTTTAAGTCGCGATTTCAAACCGAAATTCACTTCTGTCCGATCACAATCCAGAACAAAATATGAAGGCATCTTTCGTTGCGAAGTAATCAAAACCAATCATATTTTTCCGGTTCAATGTTGATTGCACAATACACAATAGCGGCTTGTAAGTATAGGCCTATATATTTTAATATTTACCATGCATAGTATTTTATTTACCCATTATTTTAAAAAGTGTCTCTTTCATTTATTCGTGGCCATATAATTATTATCATTCATTTCACCAAGTAATTTACAAGTTACCGGTAGGTAGGTCTAGACTTTTTAGTTCCTACATAATTAAAACCTTGATGCAACAATCCGCAATCCATCGTACTATTCCTACTTCTATCGTTCATTTTTCTACCACAAGTCCTGTACATAACCAATGAAAAAAATGTCTGCATGGACGATTTGTCTGCATGGATTGTTTTTTTGTGATCCCTTGAAAATTGACAAGAGGTTTTACTGTGATTTCATAGACCTAAAATATAATTTCGTCACTTCAAAGCATTTTGGAATTTGCTAATAAACCATCTTCTACTTGGGCCCAGATTTACAAACTGATTATTAATGGATCAAGTGATAGCAGATCAACTTGTTATCACTATTGGTTATATGCATGTTATTTTTGTACCATGACTAATGGTTAGAGGATTAATACTTGACTGAGAGTTCGTAAAACCGACTCTTAGTTCTTAAAGCAGAACTAAATGTGTCTTGACAACGCTTTATCTTCATCATGCCTGATTCACGTAGATGGAGGCAATAGCGAGCCGGCTGCACTACAACAACCCGGACATGTCTTACAATGGACCTGCGCCTGTCATAGCTCTGGGGGCTATTGCCTGCTATTTACCACTGGACACTCTTCGAGTTCTAGTCGACACATCTTTCCTACACGTGTCAAGTGCTCTGGGTCATATGAAAGGCTGCCCTAGGATGTGTCTGGACATGTTCATCCAGCTAGCAGAAGAGAGCCAAGCGTTTGGGACGCCCGATTCATGGACGGCGGAAGACTTGACAACCATGGGCACCATACCAGCAGGTGAACAAAATGAAATTATACCGTACTCAATGTGCAACAAGAAAAGATGATTAATAAACTTTGTTCTCAATTAATCGGAGCTCTTCATCAACTACTTCAACCGACTTATTATGTGCTATATGTTTCACTCACTTCCATCTGAATCAATTAGCTTGAAGTATGAACAAACAATTGTTATGTACTTTTATTGGATAAACGATCGTTCAGTATACATCGGGTCTTTCTCTCAGTTTGTTTTGTGTGTACTCTACAGGCTACTAGACAAAACATTTTCTAGGCATTAATGTCAACATGGATTTGTATAGTTTTGAGTGACAAATCAGTGAAGTAGACATTGAGAAATTGCTCATATGAATTTTGAACACTCATTGGAATCACAAAATGAAGTCAGATATTTTTTCTCAAAAAAAAAATCAATTTCATGATGTTGCAAGAACAACAATGATGAAAATGTCTGACATTTTTTATGAAAATTGTACAAGTGTGTTTCAAAACCAAGGTGTGTATTGCATTTCAAATAAAGTAGCTGGCTCAACTTACAACGCAAGTACTGCCCCAGATCCAGTCTGATGCTAATGATTGTTTTTCCACAGGTCTATCCGGTCAGCAGTGGCAACTTGTTCAACCGGATGAGCTAGAGGGGTTGAAACCAATTGCAGTCAAGTGCATTCCACCGCACGTATTCAAGGTGGAGTGCAATTATTCATTTTAAAACTGAAAAATTAACGAACATCGTTACCGTGTTATGATGACGAAAGATTCGTTTTGGGGTGCCGCTTATAATAGGAAGTGTGCTCTTTTTGGCAGAAATAAGCGTTCCTATTGACACGGCATCAATATTCCCTAATAATAATCAATTCATTCATTCATTCATTCATTCATTCAAGGTTTCTATTCAAGTCCCTGACTGAGAAACAAGTATCTCTCATTTCGCGAAGAGAAATGTTTACGTAATCAATGAAAAATTATTCATCTTCTAATCCTATTCTAGTCATAGGCGTAATGAATTTTTTTGTAAGTGCCCATCTTCTAACCCTGTGATGGCATTGGGTTGTATAAGAAGCAACTGATGTTGTATTGTAAAGTGGCCACGCCGCCTACGCGGGCTAGTGGGTATACAGTGAGAGGTTGAAAATAAAGTTTGTCTAAATCATATGTATCACTTATGTACCATCCCCAAGATTAAATCTGGATTTCCCAGAACAGTAATAGAAACTACAATGTGAGATTACTATATTGCACCTGTTCTTTTCCAAATGTAACCATTTCATACTGGACTGAACAATTCATGGACTTAAGCTCTATGCAGCTATTGTCATAGGAATGATTAGGTAGCTATACTTCAATGACGTTACGGAGGGTACCAAGCTGGTAAGGTGTTCGTGATACAGACTGCATTTACAAAAATCACCACAACCAAGTTGTATATCCGAATGTCTTCATATTTTTTTAAAAACACTACTACGTACCGGTAATTGCATACATTCATTTTACGTAATTATGAGGTGTGGATTCAACAAACTGTGATGATTCCTTCAAGATCCATATTAACTATTAACTATTCGCAGTCCTGGTGTTGAAGATCATTAGTTTTAAATAATCAAAATGGGGTGGTAAGATCGCCCTTGTGGTGCCCCGTCCAAACGATCCCATCTTTCATCCATAGCCTTGATTGGGGAACAATGATTTTGTATCAAGTTTCGATGTTATTAAAAAAAATATATTAACTATCAAGTCAAACTCTTGTATTTCAAATCTAGGGTTATTTTCAAGGGTGGTTATTACCAGCAACTAGACGTAGAGTTTGACCCAAAAGTAGAAGTCATTTTCTGTGCATCTGATACCTGTTGAATCTCACATCTCACATCTTATATTCATTTAGTATCACAAGATTGACTGGTTTAGCCAGGTAGAAAAGTAACTTTACTTGTGGTTCAAGCTGTGTGTTGAAAAATTCTGCTAGGGCTCAACTATATACTAAGACAGGTTAGAGTTGAGCCTGGCATTACTTACATGATGAAAACCAGTAATTTTGAGGTTTTAGCTAATCCTGTATCAATTTATTTAATCAATTTATTTCAATCAATTTATTTACGAGTACAGTATGAGTGTATTTCATGTTAATGAAGCAAGTCTGATATTGTTTTTTTGTTCAGGATCTGTCGGTTGTTCAACTGTCAAGACTCTCCCCAGTGGCTGCCAGCATCGTTTCCGAGCCACAGATGGCCGCCCTGTCGACCGATCAGAAAAAAGCGTTACGCAGCGTACGAAATCTCGAATTGATTACCGTAAACTATCGGGACGGTCGATCAACATCAAGCGACGCATCAACTCTGGCTATCAAGATGAATAAGTGTAGATCATTATTTTTTCGCTACATGATAAATGTCGCTTTCATCAGCACTCTAGTATCCATCGCATCAATGTTTTATATGTAATTAAGAACTAACATACTGAAGATCATTCTCTTTTCAAGTGCGGTTAGTTGAAATCAAATGCCGAAATATATTTTCCAAATCGTACAAGGTCGCACTGTTATGCACCGTTCTATTTATCCATCGATAATCAATCAATCGATGGATTAGGCAAACAAATGGCAGATATTGCACAAGTATTATTGCATGCTATCACTGGATATCATATTATTCTGATTATATTATTCTATTACATATTATTATTATTGATTCATATTATATTATACTCTGATTCAACCTCCACCCATTCCAAGTAGAGAATTGGATTAAACCACAATCAGTTCAATCACAAATGAAAAAACTGTACGAGTGTCATCAGCATGATAAGAGTATTATCGATGATTATTGTTATTGTAAATATTATAGTTAAGTTTATATTATATTACTAAATATCATAGAATAATTTGCACGGCTGTTAGGTCTCTATGTAGGTCTATGTATAACTATTGCATGTATAACTTGAAGTATTTGATTAATGTGGTATTTAATATTTATTTGAGAGAGATGTGAAACCAAATAGTATATATAGTACATGAATAAGTACTACATTTTGTAAATTGTTATTGTTATATTTTATTACAATAAATTACTATATAACAGTTCATCAAATTTTTACAAATGTTACAAAGACAAATGCATATCATAAGCTACAATCACACTCGTAACCTACTTGAGCAAGTATTCCTTCCTCTGTTCCTCAACCAATCCTTCCAACTGCCTACACTTGACCTCAAGCTGGTCTATTGTTACGTCGCGTTGTGCTATCGTGTTTTTGACCCTACCACACACGGCTTGCATCTCGTGCTCCTTGACCGTGCGCAACGTTGCGAGCTCGACCTCGAATCTGGCTCTGTTCGAGGAGAGCTCTGAGCGCAACCTGCCTACTTCCAGTTGGAAGCTAGCGATTTGGCCCGAGAACTCTTGTCGCAACACTTCTTTCAACTGGGCACGCTCGGTTGAAAACAATTCTGACATCTGTTGAAACAATCAAATAATACTTGCCTTAATTGTCATCATAACATAATCCATGAATATTTTCTTGACCAATTATCTCATTTTTATTGGTACATACTCAAACAATTAGTATTCTGTAAATGAATAACCAAGTAAGTTATGCACTTGAATGCTTGTATGTGGAAAAATGCAATTTTAAAGTCATATTATTATTACATTTTTCACAGGACCCGAAGTGGGATTCTCTATAATATTGTCGATCGAGATCGAGTAATTCTCGTCTTCAACTAGGTTTTCGATCGGTAACTTTACCTAGAGTGATTCTCTATGGCAACTTAACAATCTCGATCCCTAAAACTTCTCGACTCGACAAGACCCAGTTGTTCACTATAGTCGATGTCGAGAATGGTCACGTTTAGATGGAAATGGAGGCGATCTTTTTGTTTTGAAATATTCCAGGCAAAAAAACGTCATCCCACCGTTTTTAATCATGATTTAATATGATTTAATACCAATTTCATGTTTTGAATACCGTATTCTACGTCAACACTGATTTTAAACGCTCTTTTTAATCCACGTTAATGTAATCCATATTGTATCATTAATTTGACAGCTGAAATCTAAAGTTGTTTTTATTGTTTTTGCATTGGCGTAGTACACAGCCTGACATGTCGCGCCGATGCACTGGCGGTTCTTGTAAGAGTTAGATCACAAAGGCCTCCTATTGGCCAATAATTGACATCATATGATGTATATAGTGACGTATTTGTCGACTCAGAACTTATCGACATTCGCTAGCGATCGTGTGCGCGTAGAGAATGGACGGTTAACCTTGAGTGTGTTCTCGATCGTTCATAGTCTCGATCAGGATCGCTATCGACCAAGTTTCAATGAAGATAGAGAATCGCAGTGCAGGAAAAAACATCCATGAAGGAACATTCAAAATTTGTTATCTGGGGAGTAAACAAATTAGGGTGACTGAAATGAATTATAGAATCGAAAAAACAATTAATCCGGGAAATATGCATCGAGCTTTTTTTATACTAATAATTGATTAAAATGTGTTGCTGAAAAAATTAGCGATGGAATAACCATGCTGTCAGTGTCAGCCAAGGGCAAAAAACAAAATATATTTTCCAACTGTCTCGTAGGTAAGCTGCTGGTTTTATGGTAATTATTAATAACTTTCAGCCTACCTTCTTCTCTTCTTGCAGCTGCTTTTCCAACAGCCGATTGCACGCTTGTAGCTCTGCGATAGTATCTTCCAAATTGGCCAGACGATTTTTCATCTGGTTGTATTTGGTCTTAGCACTTTGTTCACTCTCCTCCATTTCCTTCAAGTCTGCATCGTACTTTTCTTTAATCTTACTAAAATGAGACATCACATTTATTCACCATTAGACATCAATTTAGTATCCTTCATTCATATTGAATAGATATACAATCCAATGACTGTCTATATTTTTAAAATTACTATGTACTAGTATTGGGTCTCATATATATATATATATATATATATATATATATATATATATATATATATATATATATATATATATATATATATATATATATATATATATATATATATATATATATATATATATATATATATATATATATATATATATATATATATATATATATATATATATATATATATATATATATATATATATATATATATATATATATATATATATATATATATATATATATATATATATATATATATATATATATATATATATATATATATATATATATATATATATATATATATATATATATATATATATATATATATATATATATATATATATATATATATATATATATATATATATATATATATATATATATATATATATATATATATATATATATATATATATATATATATATATATATATATATATATATATATATATATATATATATATATATATATATATATATATATATATATATATATATATATATATATATATATATATATATATATATATATATATATATATATATATATATATATATATATATATATATATATATATATATATATATATATATATATATATATATATATATATATATATATATATATATATATATATATATATATATATATATATATATATATATATATATTTATATATATATATATATATATTATATATATATATATATATATATATATATATATATATATATATATATATATATATATTTATATATATATATATATATATATATATATATATATATATATATATATATATATATATATATATATATATATATATATATATATATATATATATATATATATATATATATATATATATATATATATATATATATATATATATATATATATATATATATATATATATATATATATATAATTATATATATATATATATATATATATATATATATATATATATATATATATATATAATATATATATATATATATATATATATATATATATATATATATATATATATATATATATATAGTATATATATATATATTATATATATATATATATATATATATATATATATATATATATATATATATATATATATATATATATATATATAATATATATATATATATATATATATATATATATATATATATATATATATATATATATATATATATATATATATATATATATATATATATATATAGTATATATATATATATATATATATATATATATATATATATATATATATATATATATATATATATATATATATATATATATATATATATATATATATATATATATATATATATATATATATATATATATATATATATATATATATATATATATATATATATATATATATATATATATATATATATATATATATATATATATATATATATATATATATATATATATATATATATATATATATATATATATATATATATATATATATATATATATATATATATATATATATATATATATATATATATATATATATATATATATATATATATATATATATATATATATATATATATATATATATATATATATATATATATATATATATATATATATATATATATATATATATATATATATATATATATATATATATATATATATATATATACTTCATTTGATCTATTTCATCAGGTGTGGAAGGTAGTTTGTAAATTTATACTGATACCATGATACGTAGATCTAGTTTTATTACTATAATTTTATTGATTGTGAACAAAAGACTATGAAATAAAATGTTCCCCCGGGAACTATTCTGATGAACCATTTAAAGAGTCAACAAATCCTTTCGATATTACAGCACAGAATAGAAAGTTAGGAAAGAGCTTCATAGCTCTTATGATGGGTCAACTGGTACGCGAATTAGACGACCGGCGTCTCAAGATAAGCTGTAGTGCAACATCTAAATATATGCAGTACCACAGTACAAAAATCTGATTTCTATTGAGCTCTCTCTCACTCTCATCTGTTGACTGTAAATACGTCACTATGAGTAATTTACTCATTTAAATCATTCACGCAAAAGCAGTTGGCGAAAGGACTCTGGATGTATAGCAACTCTAGCGATACATAGGCTAGATGTTGAACCTTCCATTAGCATTCAGAAAAAAAGTGAAGAGAATTCAACATGGGGGATACGGTATACCGTATAAATCATTTAATATTCTTCCCTAACTCTTTATTCAATGACAACAAGAACAAATATAATACAGTGAAACCTCTATGCATCGTTTTTCAAGGGACCAGGAAAATAAAACCATGCATGCAGGAAAACGATCCATCCAGGAAAATTTAACATTGATTATATGGAAGTGGGGTGAGAAAAAATAAATGATACAAGCAGGAAAACGATGGATCCGGGAACGATGCATAGAGGTTTCACTGTAAATGCTAAAGTATAAAATAGTTTAGATATCAAAGTATAAAATAGCATAAAATTAGAATCAAAGAAGTTGAACTATCAACATAGTGAGTCATTCACTCACCTCATCTTTAGTGCTGTTGCTTGCTCAATTTCTGCTTTGGTCTGTGTCGCCTCCTCTGCTAGCTTCTCGATAACCAGCTCTATTTGCTTGTCTCTCTCCCTCTTCAGTTCTTCTTTGCATCGTATCTCTCTCTCGCTCATCTCTGCCTCCTTCTGCTTCCTGTAGTCGTGTGCCCAAGCCTCCCTCTCCGCCTCCACTTCCTCTCTAGCCTTTCGTACGTCAATCTGTTGATAACAACCTCTATTAGTATTAAAAATTAAAATATACTACATTTATAAACTCACATAGAAGCCAATAGAAAGTAAGAAAATCAGTGTGATGAGAATGAATAAGAGTAGAAACAATTGAAACCTTAGTGATTCTGAGTACGCAGCCATATCTAAATGCAACGGTTATCGTTGTAATTGTTGGCCAGTAGCTAGAACGCTTTACCATCATTTGTTAGACTAGGGTTCGATTTCTGCCATAATAGATCATCCTCATTCCTGACAGAGGTTTCCCGAGGATTTCCTCTGTTGTTGAAATGAATACTAGGGTGGGTCTTCAGTCACCACCATCTCCTTCTCAATATTCGAAAACAAATAGTTGAATAAGTTCATCTTCTCATCTCATTCGTTATTCACAGACGGCAACAAAACTTACTCATCAGTACAGTCATCAAATGCGAACCAAAGTCAAATGCGTCAAAGAGTCAAGTGCGTCATTAAATCTAGGCCTAATTTAAATAAATAAACAAAAAACTGACCAGATGTCTCCTATTTGCCGCGTCCATCTTGTCCTGGTGATCAAGTTTGATTCGTTCCACAACCTTGGCATTGTCCTCATGAGCATCTATAAGCTCTTGTTCCAGGCGTTGTTTCTCTCGTTTCACCTCGTTGAGAAGGCGGTGACGATGCTCCTGGTACAACATCTCCTCTTGTTCGGCCTGCTTCTCGATACTGGAAGTTATTTGTTCAAATAAATATTAATCAAGAAATAGAACATTATTATGCAGTTCATAACCTTGAATTAACTTATTGAAGTGGTAGACTTTTGTCTGACTAGGTTTATTATATCATCGTTTTCAGTAGGCCTAGGCCTATACAAAAATATATTACTTTACAAACTTCAGTTTATATGACTTTGCAAAACTTCAGTTTAGATATAGGCATATATATATATATATATATATATATATATATATATATATATATATATATATATATATATATATATATATATATATATATATATATATATATATATATATATATATATACATACACAATATTTTTCCAAGACCAATTGAAATAATAGATTATTTTACAAACAACATGAGAAGTTTGATTTATTGTTTTTACCGTGTCTTCAGGATGTCTCTCTCCCTGGCTACGGCCTCCAGCTTCTCTTGCACCAACTGCTGTCTCAGGAGCTCCATCGAGCTCTCTGTTTTGCGAGCGGCCCGCAACTCCACCTCCTTCATCTCGTGTTGGTGTAGCTGACGCAGTTCTGTCAACTCGTGCTGGTGTGCCGTAGTCATGCGCACTAGTTCGGGCTCAAGACCTTTAACGGTCAACTCCTAAGCAGACATTAAGCAGGTACAAGCAGGTTTAGTTTCCACGTCTAGGCAATAATAATAATAATAATAATAATAATTGTTTATTGGCAGTTATACAAGTGATACAAGTTATGCTTCGTCATTATAGTATAGTATTATAGTATAGTTTGATCATTATAGTAATATTAAAGCTCCTCCTGGTCAACAGTGGTCTACTCATTTTTTTTTCAATCAAGTATCGTCCAGTCATTTACAATTTCAATACCCCAGAATTACAAAGTCCAGTTAGCTTTCATCTGAAAGTAGGTTTTAAGAAATTAGAATGGGTAACCATGGTGATAACAGCTTTAATTGCCAGTGAGAGCTACTCCCACATTGATTATTCAGGCACTAAGCAGAACCAACTATCTCATGAATATAAATAGGTGTAGTTTGATCTTGACTCTGAAAACAAACAGTAGGCTAAGAAAATTCTCGAAACATAACTTTCAAGCACAAAGTCAACACTATGACACAACAAGCACAACAAAATTTGAACATTTTGGACAAATATTCCCATTAACTGACACTAATTAGTGAAATTACTGTCCAATACAAAATCATATGGCTTCGGAGTTTCAACACCACTTGAAGATTTCTAGTAAATTTCTACAAAATAAGGGATAGCCCTATATACAAATTTATACAAAATTTTACAGGGTCATCCACTATCTATATACCGGTATATATATATATATATATATATATATATATATATATATATATATATATATATATATATATATATATATATATATATATATATATATATATATATATATATATATATATATATATATATATATATATATATATATATATATATATATATATATATATATATATATATATCTCAAACCCAGATAAATTAAATTGAGCCAGGGGGTGTTTCCACCAGTTTTTCTAGGGCAGACTTCTCATATCAATCGGTTCCTGCCAGTTCCGACTTCTTCCTCCTCTTCTTCACTACTGCTAGGCCTATCCTCTATTTCTTCTCTTCTTACGAGTTCCCTCCATCGTTCTCTATTCTCCCACGATCTCTCGTCTTCCACTTCTTCCCATTTTTCTCCTTGGTTGACTACCCCGAACTTGACTCCCTACTGCCACCTTTCTCTTGGTCTTCCAACTCTTCTCTTGGCTCCATTGTTTTCTGCTATCTCAAACATTGCTCTCGGTATTCTCTCCTTTTCCATTCTCCCCATATGCCCGTACCACCTAAGTCTCTCTGTTTCCAATTTAAATGATAACCTTTCCACTCCCACTTCCTTCCTTATATTACTGCTTCTCTTCTTCTCCAACTTTGACACTCCTGCTACGCTCCTTATAAACTTCATTTCTGCTGCCTCCATTTTATTTTCTTCTCTCCAGTTGATTGACCATGTAACTGCTCCATATGTCAAGATAGGCAAGTAGTACCCATCATAAATGAGTATCTTCCCACTTCTCGGAAAATCTTGGTTCCAAATCAGCTTCCTTACTTTTTGAAATAGCCAGTCTGCCTTTGCTATTCTCTTATTCACTTCTAGCTCTACTTTTACCGTACTACTGACAATACTTCCCAAGTATGAGAGCTCTTGTACTTCTTCCAGTTCTTGACCTTGCAGCTGTACTTTTTCTTCAATCCTTCTCTTCTCTCTGCTCATCACCATTGTTTTGCTCTTTTCCACGCTAATTCTCATCCCAAACTCCTCTGTCATTTCTTCCCACCTTTCTACTTTCTGTTGCACCTCTTCTTTACTGTCTCCCCATAACAAGATATCATCAGCGAATATCATTGTCTTCGACCGTGGGCCTTCCTTCTCTGGTTCCACTTTTCTGATCATCTCATCCATCACTATTACAAACAACATAGGTGATTGGACACTGCCCTGCCTAACTCCACTCTTTACCTCAAACCACTCCGTCCTGCCTCCATTTGTTTGCACCGAAGCCTTGCATTCTCGATACAAACTCTTCACACGGTCTATCATCCCTACATGTATGCCCTTTGCCCTCAGACTCTCCCACACCCTTTCTCTGCGAAGATGGTCGTACGCTTTCTCTAAATCTAGGAAAGCCATGTACACTCTTCTTTCCTCCTCCCACCTTATTTGCAACAGTTGCCTCACCGCAAATATCAAATCTACTGTTGATCGTTCTGAACCCATAGTGCTCTTCCCTTAACATGCGTTCCAAAAGCACTCGCATCTTTCTTTCAATAATTCGTTCATACAGCTTGGCTGCCTGGCTCATCAGCGTCACTCCTCTGTAATTCTTACTTCTTTTTCTGTCTCCTTTCTTGAATATTAATGTTATTAGTTATTACCCCTTTCACCCAATCTTCCGGCACTCTTTTCTGTTGCCATGCTGCCCCCCACTGCCCTGCTGCTTTCATCATCTCTACCACAATCTCATCTGCTCCTACTGCTTTACCATTCTTCATCTTTTTTATTGCCTGTGCTACCTCCTCTCTTGACACCGTCTCCCACAGTCATCTCCTTCCATCTCTGCTTCCTCCACTTCTTCTGCCCGTGTATGTTTTGCATTCAATAGCTCTTCGAAATGTTCTTTCCACATTCTCTTCATTTCTCTGGGTTCTCGAATCAGTTTATTATTCTTATCATACATGATCTTCTGCTCCGCTTTGTCTCTCCTCTTTTCTTTCATAATTCCACTCAACATTTTTTTATTTCCCTGCCCATCTTTCTCCAGCTTCTTAGCAAGCTCTACCATTGTCCTCTTCTTCTCCTTCTCAATTACCGGTATGCTTCTAACCTATCTCTTCCTCTCTAAGTACTTCAATATATTTATTGCCGATTTATCTTTCTCCTTCTGACTCCAAGCTTCCTGTTTTTGTTTAAAAACTATCTATAGTCATTCAAGATTAAATTTAAAACACCAATCCTATATTAATACATTAATTAATGCAAATAAACACAATTTGTTTTGTTTACTTCCAACAACAAATGAACATTACACACTAGTGCAATACATAGTAAACTTGCCTTAATCTTTTTGGTCTTAGTGTTGACCCACGAATCCATACGCAACTTGTTGGTGGCTGCCTGAGCATCCTTAGCTCTTTGTACTTCAACTACATGTCTTTCTTGTAACACCTTCAAGTTCTTTGCATGTCGCTCCTCTGCACACTTCATCTCAGACAAAACTGTCTCTACCTTATCCGTCAATGCCTTCTTGTCACTGATTAGCTGTCAACAAAATGTATCATTGAATTATTGGGGTTTTACGGCATGTTCATGCCTCATTTGACATTTGACATGGTTATACTGCTCCGAATATAAAATATATAGTTCTTAAGTCCTGATCGTATCTCTATAATATATAGTACAAGTGATGAAATAATATTATGTGATTTTTCACAAATCAACCTGATATTGATTTACGTGAGTTGAAAGGTATGCAAGGGCCTAGTAATACCATACTAAAACAAATATTTTCACTAATGTGAGTAATGGTAGATATGGTTTATTTTTAAAAAATCATTTGAAAAAAATCATCATCCAAGTTGAATTTAAGAATCTAATTAATTAACTATATCAATATTTAAAATCTTGTAGACCTATGTTGTTCGTTTGTTACGTAGTCGTTAAATAGAGATAAGAAAATCTCGAGCCATCCTAAATCCTATGGCCATCCTAACTCCATCGTTAGCCCTAATTGGTGAACAAAGTCTTCGAGTGTGTACGTTTTCAATGTTGGAAAAAAGCCTGAAAAGCCAATATCAACTATCGACTTAAGTAAGATACCAGGAAAAAACTATGCAGGAAAATTCACCATCCTGGAAAATTCACCATCAGTCACATAAGAGTAGGGAGAGACAAAATGAACTAAACAAGCAGGAAAACAATAGATCCGGGAATGGTGCATAAAGGTGTTGGTGTGTCTCTATCACTTCTCTCCTACCTGGTCAATAAACGACTGATGCCTTGCCACGGCACTCTCGTAATGCTGTTTCTGCTCCCTGAGCCTGTCTTTCAATTGTTTCTCTCCTTCCTCATCGCACTTCTGCCTCTGGTCTCTCTCTTCTTTCAATGCCTGTTTCAGTGCCTTCACACTCTTGACCTTGTCGGCCATTTGAAACCTGAAGTAATGAAACTCATAGAAAACAAGACAACTTAAGCTGAATGTTAAAACAGTTCAACATGTTCATGAGTTGAACAAAACATTCAACACCTTCCTATCATTAAGCCGGGTTGATCAGTTGCAAGTACACTGATCATCAATAACAATGTTTTGATTCTAAGTAACATTGGCCAAACTGGCTAATTGAATACTTATTAGATGGATTCTTAACAAATTGCTACTGTACAACTATGTATTCCCATTCCATTACCCCAAAACACCCAATACACTCATCCCTCATTTCATATGTTACAGTAGAACCTCTGTTATATGTTTCTTGTTTATACATTTATTACATTTATGTTTTATTTTTTGATCCAACTCATATGCTCCACTAGTTAAATAGTTTCATTAATAAGTTTTTCACGTTAATACATTTTTCAGTCTGGTCGCCTGAAAAATCTATATAAAAGAGGTTCTACTGTGTGTACCATTATCTCACTCATCATTTTATTTCAACCATAACAAACCTGAGTGTAAAGACCAAGTGTGCCAGATCCACCACATTCATGCTCAACAAGTCCTCCAGCTTGACCGACAAGTCACCGCCCCCGTGATCTGCCAACTTGCCAGGCTCGATCTGAGCTCCTAGCGGCGTATTGCCGAAGAGGTCAACGCAGCTCCTGTCGACCTTGTCAAGATACATTAGGATGTCGGTCAGATTGTCTGAGGGACCATGCCTGCATGACGACAGCTGTTGTACGGTCGCCTCATTCAACAGGTCATCCGAGAGATCATGCCTCTGAGATTTGAGCGGTTTCACAAACGTATCATTCAACATGTTGCAGTCAGATGACGTAAACGATTTCAACTTGAGAACTGAAATATATCATCACATATTTAAACATAAATATATATTATATATATATATATATATATATATATATATATATATATATATATATATATATATATATATATATATATATATATATATATATATATATATATATATATATATATATATATATATATATATATATATATATATATATATATATATATATATATATATATATATATATATATATATATATATAATATATATTGGGTTTTTAACGACGCACTGTAATGATTACTAAGATCTATTGGCGTCGGATGAATGATTAATGAGATGATGGGATGATGAGATGAAGGTTTTTATGGGTAGTGGGAAGGATAGTGGGAAGGAAGCGGTCGTGGCCTATATTATAGGAACCATCCCGGCATTAGCCTAGACTACAGAGGGAAACCACGAAAAACCCCTGTAAAGATGGACGGTGGCGGGGATCGAACCGGGTATATATATATATATATATATATATATATATATATATATATATATATATATATATATATATATATATATATATATATATATATACGTGTATATATATATATATATATATATACAACAAAAATATATACCATAATGAATAAATGGATAAATAAAAAGCGTGTATAACTAGTTAGAATTGTTGAATCATGTACTTTTCTCATGCTGTACTTCTGGCTTAGACCTGGTATTACCAAGTCCAGTTAGCCTTTATCTGACAGTTCAAACTTGTTATCACCATGGTCACCTATGCTTTTTGTTTTCACCAACTCTCAGATAAATACTAACTGGCCGTGGTAATACCGGGCCTTAGTCAGCTAACGCTCTGCATTAAGAACTGAAACTACACTTTTTCAAGTTGATTGGTTTAGATTCACACATAAGACATTTACAAACAATCTCTAACTAACACCAGCTTATTTGCACCAATAAATAATCTAGCTGTTGATGGTGTCGTCAAATAAGCATAAATAAACATTAAACAATAATCAAAATAACCTAACCAATGGTTCTGGCCTTAAATATGAGAAACAATAAGGAATCCTTTTTAAAACAAAATCGCCATCCTCTGTAGCTCGGCCAGCTGAGGCACCGTGTCTGAAACTGAAGTCACCGTTGGGCGTGGGTTCGAGTCCCGCATAAGGCATGGGTTTTTGTAAACATCCTTTCACTTACCATCACTTCATGGTTTCATAATCACTTGCTCATTCGTACCCCCGTATAACCTAGCTGTTGGTGGGGTCGTTAAGCAATAATCATCAAAACAAAATCGCTGTTTTACATTAATTTCTTAAAAGAATAATAAAACTAATCATACTTGACACGGCTTCATCCTGTTCGAGTACTTTCAGGATATTGACAATATCCTCGTAGGTAGACTTGTCTTTTCCAGGTTGTGAGTCCAAAGTCATTGACGGGTTTAGCATATCAATTAACGAATCGCTGTGATTAGCTGGTCGAGGTAAAGGTGCATTGATTGATTGTGGTGACGTAGCATATGGAGTGGTTGGTTCTTCATCAAAGTCAATAAGAAGTATAGAGTCAGACTTGGTTTTATCAACTGTTTCTATATTTAGTCTTTGTAGCGTCGACTCATTTGACGATGCCAAATAGGATTCCAATGGTTTCTCAGGAAATTCAGATGAAATTTTATTGTTCAGCAATATGTTGTAGTTATTTGATTTTTGACTGTCTGGCAACATTGTCGACTCACTCGAATCACACGAATGCTTATCGATATCACTTTCATTACATTTCAGTTCTCTTATCCTTACGTTTGACTCATTAAAAGTGTTAGCATAATCTACTGACTTATTTATCTGCATATCTGTATATTTAAACTGCGATTCTCTTGACACTACATCTGAATGTATTCTAGAAGGTTCGTTTAATACTCTTGCATAATCTATTTCATTATCTTGTGTTTTATATAGTTGCCTCGTTACAAAATTGTTTACTGGTATTGAAGAAGTAGCTTTTGGTTTCGCAGAAGCAATATCTAAAGGTTTCTCTGCATTGTCATGACTCACAGGTTTATCTGCAAACCTACCTGCATCTGCATCATTGCTTGTTTTAATCTGAGCACAGGATGTTTCCTTACTGCAATGCATCAATGTATCTGAACTTGTAGTATCATGAGTGACTAGATCTGAAGGTAGGTTATTACTTTTTTGCAAAGCTGAACATCTGTAATACTTGTTATGCTCAAGTCTATTGTCTGGTTCAATTACTACTGATCTACTCGACTCGATAGCCTTCGTAAGTTGTCCATGTTCTGCCCTTCTAAACTGGCTGGTCGTTATTGCGTCTGAATCGGACGACCGATTTGACTCACAAGAACTTCTACCACTTGACGAAGTTGAGGATGTTCCAGTGGGGCTTTTACCACAGGGATCTCCAGATACGTCCCAGAGCTCTTGGTCCAGTCTATGTTCGAGCTGTTTCAAAGAGATTTTACCCATACTATTTGGTGGAATATATTTTGAAGTGAATTCCCCACGTAATGGTCTTTTAGACTCGTATTGATTCTCTTGTGTGGGTTTTCTAGCATGAGGTGGCGAGTCTTTATCAATATAATCACTAGCAGCGTCTCTGTCTGCTAATTGCATTAAAAGTAAATCTGTCTCTCTCTCCGCTTCCAGCAATCTTGTACTAAGAACAGATTCAGTGGAACCTAATGAGTCAAATGGTATGTTGTTTCTGGTAGGAAGAGGAGGTTTACTGGTTAGACCTGGTGCAATCGATCGGTTACTTGACAGACCTGCACTGATTCCTTGACTATTTACTGGGTAGAGGAGATTATTTACTTTCGTTTGGTGGGTCTGAGCCATGGCTAGAATCTGTTCACCAAGACTGTTTTCATCTGAATGTAAGCTTTCAGCTTCATCACAGTAGCGTATCAGCTCCTCTTCTGTCCACGTACGCTCCAACATATTAGGCAAAGTATATGTTGATCCCATTCGACCAATCACATTACATCCATCTGATTGGTCATCTGTGTCATCTGTCAGGGATGATATGGAAAGAGGTTTACCAAATGAATATGGACGGTGTTCAGTTTCTTGGATTTTTGGTTCGTAAAGCTGTAAAGGAAACTTTGCAGCTATTTTACTGCTTTGTAAAGTTTGGTCAGCTGATTGAGGACGTCTCCAGCCAATAGATTTCCCCACATTTAGCTCATTCTGAAACAAATAATTCTGTATACTCACCATTATCTTCATAATTTATATAAAAGGTTCACTTGATACATTTTAGAGCAGGAGATCTTTATATTAATATAGGCTAGCTTCTTGATATTTCATCACTACCTAGTTGTAGACCTATTTTAGTTTGTTTCTCAATTGTCTACTGATTCACAGTATCATTAATAGGGAGATTACACCCAGTTTTACATGTTTTGTTACTCTTTTTACCTTATGGTGATGTAACGATGGTATAGCAGACATTGGCCTACGATGCATAGGCTCTGACACCGACAGTGAACGTACACTTGCACGACCATTTCCTGTCCCAGGTCGTTGTGATAGATTCATTGGTTTACCACTCAACTGCAAACCAGTATCTTTAATGCCTACAGGCTGCTTTAATAATCCACTGAAACGTAAAATCAATCAAATCAAAGTCCAATTTCATTTCCTGATAACATATCAAATAATTCAGAAGTTCTACCGGTACTTTTCTAGTTTTTCAATGTATATGTCCATCACAATCTGAACAAAACAAGGCATAGAGCATACATACTCATATTTTCTTATTTATGTCTTCTCTTAGATAAGTTTCTACAGGAAGTATTGAAAGTGGTACCAGTATGCAGATAGAAAGAAAGTTTAAAAAAGAATGTACACCAAGTTAATCAAAGGAACATACTGAGGCCTACTTAATGCAATGGCTGTGGATAATCGTATGGTCAGCCATATGAATATGCGTAAATAGATCGTACGGTCAGCATTGTCAAATTGGTTGTTTATGTTAGTGACGTAGGATTCGTTCGTATCCGAATTCGTTCGTATCCGAATTCGTTCGGCTTTGTTCGGGAAGATAGTCTAGACTATCCTAGTCTAGTCTAGAACTAGACTATCTTCCCGAACGAAGCCGAACGAATTTGGATACGAACGAATCCTACGTCACTAACATAAACAACCAATGACAACGCTGACCGTACAATCTATTTACGCATTTTGTAATTTTCACTGCTAGAGTGCACCAGACACCAGTTACCAATAAATGAACAATAACCTAATATATAAGCTCCGTTCCGCCTGCCGGCGGTATGCCCGAGGTTTTACACTACCCTAACCCAATAACCTAACCTACTGTCCGCAACCTGGCTTTGTCCACATAATTGACCATGTTCCTTTATATTTAAACTCTAGAGGAACCAATTTAGAAAAATGAAAAAAAAAGTCACAGGCGAGATCGATCAGAGTTCCCTGGCATGGGAGTCAGCTGTGCTAACCCATGTGCAACAGTACTTCGTCACATTATTGGAGAGCGTTCTTTGGTCATTTATGGTCATTAACCGAAACATCGCGGTCATTACGTCACTGACCGTATGATCTATTTTCACTTCATCATACGGTTGACCGTACGAATATACACTTCGTATTAAAATGCATACAAAGCTGTTCAAATAAGATTGTACAATAGCCATAAATCATAACTTGTGAAATATGACATTTCTATTATATGTTTGATCAACTTTGTGAATGACAGCTCGCAAACACGCCTCACACGTTACAACTAGGCCTATAGACCCTACACAGATGTGTATCATAATTTAGACTTTATCAATGCTAGCTAGACCTGATCTAGGCCATTGACATAATAATTCTACTTGCCATGTGACGTGTGATACAAATTATGGGAGTAAATCAAAATTGTAAAATTTAAAGGATGAAATGATGTGCTTAAGCCTAGACCTACAGAACTGCAAAGGTCTATAACCTACAAAATGGTATTATTTCAAGTCTATGGCATAAGTCTACATGGGCAAACAGTATCAATATCAATATCACACTACAATATCAATAATATGGGCATTATGATATGGGCTAGGTCCTGATTATCTTTCATCTAGGCATATAGGCCTAGGCCTAGGCCTAGTGCCAATTCAATGCAAGGGCCGAGGATCTGTCAGCCAGCCAGGTTATGTATGGACAAAAACTTACTTTTTACATAAATTCATTTTACTTCCAGCACTCCGTTGTTCACTGGAATTGGGCATGGTAAACCTCTTGAATGTATCAATACGTGATAGCCTTATACTCAAGAGCGTAGACCAACACGACTCAATATGGCTAATAATTAAGTTTCAATCACATTTTCACTGATAGCATCAATAATGATAGCATGTTTGTTTACAAAACTACTTGCTGTTGCTAGGATACCGATTCAGGCTGCACAACTAACTTTATAAGAAAATAAATGCCCTGTCAAACGAGTATGTGAACATGAAAAAAAATCGCCTCATTATGAAAAAATTGGTCCTATATTTCATCACAGTTAATCATAATCTGATATATTCCATTATTAAATATGTGATTTTTTGTGTTTGATTATAATGTGTTATCCCTGTACGATAATCATATAAATATACACGTATTTATTGTAGTGACGTTGGCAATGACAATATGTGCATTTCTGGACTGCAATTCTTTATTATTTTTGTAAATAGTTGAAATTGTTAGTTATGATTAATGAAAAATTACCTTGGTGAAAAAAATAATCTCACCTAAATTACGATCATTTTGCATAAGTCATCAGTTTCCTATGAAATTTTCTTAAAGGTATTTAAAAGAAATGCGCATTTCGATCAGCTGATTACAATTCGTGGATCTTCTCGAGTTTGCGCAGTTATGTGGCAGCGCGCAAGAATACTTGTAAAGATCCAATCCGTATTGAACGTGAAATTAAAATTAAATATTGAATGATGAGTGAATGAATAAGATTACTTACCGACTATATAAATGTTCCTCATTTTAATAAAAATAAAAATAATTCAAGATTTTCTCGTCTAAGCTAACAACCATAAAAGTTACTTCTTACTGTCGCGCATCGTTCGCAGTTTAGTTGTTAAGCGGTCAGGAACGGTGAACGACAGCCATCTTAGTTATGAACAAAGCTTCATCTGAATAAAATATAATTAAAATATTTGTTGTTATTTATAATTTAGATTGTGATTAATTACTGTATTTTTAGACTATGCACGAACTATCAGTCCTTATGTTTACATAGCCATGGCTGCTACAAGGAAGTTACAAGGTAAGAAAATATGTCGGTTCAACTCAAAATAATTTCTACCTTCTATGACCTCTTGGACCTGTTTGTATATTTTTACGGAACTAAATTCTTAAAAACAACCAAATATGACCATCTCTTGTAAGGCATAAAGCAAATTATAGGTTCTACGCTGCATGGTAGTTGTAAACAGGTGCATAATTTGTGTAGAAGAATTGATTATATGCGCTGTTTATGTTTGGACCCAGCACCTAGGCCTACTTAGCTAGCCTACCATGGCTTCTAAGCCTATACTAGTATAACAATAGGAATGGCCATTTCACACTATTTATGTAACGACGGCTTGCTGTTGCGACCGAATTGTACCTAGTGTAGTTGTGTGGGAAACAGTATTTTCATATTCTCATGTCATTGATACTAGAAGGTGGTTTTAGGGCTTGAGAAGTTACAATCAGTTGATATAATTTGAACTAGCTCGACTAGGTGGGCCTAGACGTAGGATTAGTATTTTTATTGCGAAGGTTGTTCCCAACTCATATTTTCAGACTAGGACCTTCCAACCCATGACATTTATTCATTCAGATCTTCACTGCAAGTGTTGTTCAGTCATTACTCGTCTATTTACATTTTATCAACGTGTTCATAGGCCTAGGCCTAAACTGTTTGTAGGTCCTATCATTTATTTTAATTGATCATGAAAATATACCTATGAATTGTTTCCGTCATATTTTGTGATGTGTATGTGACATTGCACGATCTGCAAACCTACCCCTCACATGTAAGCCTAAATATCACCGAGTTGATTTCATTATTTCCAGGTGAAATAGACCGTTGCCTTAAAAAAGTGACCGAGGGTGTTGAAACGTTTGAGGATATTTGGCAAAAAGTGCACAATGCAACGAATTCTAATCAGAAGGAGAAGTATGAGGCCGATCTCAAGAAGGAAATTAAGAAGCTGCAGCGATTGCGAGACCAGATCAAGAGTTGGATCGCTTCCGGCGAAATCAAGGACAAGAGCACGCTGCTGGATTACCGCAAGCTGATAGAAACCGTTAGTATTTTCTTGCTCTTTTTTCTAGCCCCATTTTTTCAAGTATCGGTATATGCCTAAATATGGTCTTAATATTCTAACCAGCCTATTTTAATTTTTAAGTTGGTTCAAATAAGTTCTTACACAACTCTATCTTAACTTTCTTTTACCTACAAAATCTGTCTGACTGGCACGTGCAGCTCAGTTGTTAGAGTGCTCGCTTCATGTGATCCGGTAGGTGAGGGGCATTTCAGACCAGGTTTCATCCCTGCCACGTTCATCTTTACCTGGTTTTTTCGTGGTTTCCCTCTCTGTCTGGGCTATTCCGGGATGGTTCCTACAATGTAGGTCACAACCGCTCCCATCCTACTATCCTTCCCATTACCCATGACACCTTCATCTCATCATATTACCATCTCATTTACCCAATGCCAATAGATCTTGGTTAGCCTACCATGACAGTGTGTCGTTGAACCCAATATAAATAAATGAACAATCTGATTGACAACAATGGTAATTTTTCATGGTAATTTCAAATGATTTGTTACCATTGGTAATTTTAATTCATTTCCATGCAATACCAGTAGCTTTTTTTATTGATCTTCAATAACAGGGAGATCTATTGATTGAAGCAGGAGTACATTGAGAATCACTATGTAGGCTACTGGTAAAGTAAATTTGTAGTAGGTCTGCCAATCTGTTTCAGGGTTATGTTAGATCATAGTTGGTGATTGGTAGGAGGTGTTTGATATGATTTTCAATTAGATTTGAACCATGAAATTATAGTGTTGATGTCCATTCGACACTAAGCAAGTATACTATCTAACCCTAACTATCACGGATAAACCCTAAAAACCTACGGAAGTTAACCTAACATAGTCCTAAAAGAATCAGCACTACTTACTATAAATTTACATTAGTACTTTAATACATCTAGTACTTGAAAACTTGCGCAAATATGATTTCTTGGTAGGATATCAGTAAAACTTTGCAATTTACATACTTGCTGTGGCAGATGTTTTGTTTTAAAAGGTAACTAAATTAGGCTTTTGGCCACGGGTTATGGGTCAAGTTGACTCTTTTTAGCGTTGTTTTGGTTTAGGCTTACTTTTACAAAGTTTACTGAACTTCAAAGTTACCAATAAGTCATCACATTTAAATTAGTTTTGAACAATTGATTAATATGAACTCTCAACATGCTCCAGCTTCAGTCGATAGATCTAGATAGAAAAAAGCAGCATATTCGTTGTAAAATTAGTTAGATTTTATATGAAATGTAGGCCTACTGGAAAAATAGTAAAAAAGAAGTACACACTGTGATTTTAAATCTATCAATTCACTACCGGTACCTACCTGATTCACCTGTTGATAATTTTAGTCGTTTTATGATCTAATTGGTTCTATCTGTTGGATCATCTTTTGATAGCTTTCTTTATAACTTCAATTGATGTATAAAAAGAATACATTGTCCTATATCTATTTATTTAAATATCTATTTATAGGCCTGCAGTTTATTACTTTATTTAAAACTTGAGAATAATGTAAGCCTACTCTCATGTACTTCTGTGTATTGAATTCCGTAGAAATTTGAATTAATTCGGAGTAAATATTTTTTCCATATTTTTCTCTCCAGGTTAGGCCTACTCTAATGAGAGTTTTCAAAATTTTGAAATTATTCTCTCCGAAGCAATTTTACCGATTTTGCTTCAAACTGTACAATATCGAGTTAGATGGTGATGTATGTGCATGCTAAGTTTCATCAGAACAATTGTTCCGTTCAACTTGTGGAGCAAAACAAAAACAAATACTATATAAAATTGAGTCTTCGCACTGCTCATCAAATCAAGATCTATTAGTAAAAAACAAATTAATTCAGATCATGTGAATCAAAATTAACTATGGTAACCAATTCTGCAAAGTTTGGCCTACAAAGTTGCTGAATCAGTTCACAAGAGAGCAGAATTGTTCCATGTAAAAATCGGACTGGTAGGATCAACTTGGATCCAGTCGGTTCATTCAATCTCGGTTGAAAATAAATTGTTTCAAACTAGAAGTTCATTATGAACCAAGTTCATCCTGAGCCTGAGTCCTGAGTCCGTGTTACTCAACTGTTGTATCCTGTTACCTGCCTAATTCATTTAACAATAGATTTAGTAGTATACGTGATTGCGGCTACATATTTTGTAGTTTCCATTTGACAAATGTGTGAACCGTATCTAGTAACTTTCTTCTGCATTCAAATTCACGAAAAGGTGATCTTACAGATAACTGTGGTAATCCTAGCAAATCTATATAGAAGAATGAAGAAGTAGAGTAGTCTCAGTTTTGATTTGTTATTTTCAACCCCGTTTTCGATTTTTAGCAAATGGAAAGGTTTAAAGTGGTTGAACGAGAAACGAAGACCAAAGCGTATTCTAAAGAAGGGCTTGGCGCAGTACAGAAACTGGATCCGGCACAAAAAGAACGAGACGAGATTGCTGGCTGGTTAGGCGTATCAATCGATTCCTTAAATCTACAACTAGACCAGTATGAATGCGAAGTGGAGTCGATATTAGCAGCGAAGAAGAAGAGACTGGACAAAGACAAAGCAGATCGAGTGGAAGACCTGAAGACAAAGATGGAGAAACATCGGTTTCACATCAAGAAATTGGAGACGTTACTGCGGATGTTGGACAATATGTCGGTCGAAACAGGCCAGGTGAGCGGGTTTTAGTTACAGGACAAAGGAAATATCAACACAAAGAATAAGATCTAATGTTCAGAGATGTTGTTTTAGTCACCTTTATGACTGATCTAGCAACTATAGGCAATATGCATGCTTTTTTACATGAACTTATTCTTTTTTCTGTAGGCTATATTATCTCTTCATAAATTAAGCATTCAACTAGGTAATTACAAAACTAATTTCATGTATCGTCTTGTCAACATCTATTTAAAGCAAGTTTCTTGATCAGAGGTAATTATTTTGTTGTTTGTTGGAGAAAAAAAATTGGTCCAGAGGATTTTACACAAGAGAAAACTTGTTATTACAATAACTAGAACTTGAATCGTTTGATGTAGACCTAGGCCTACCGGTAGTAATGTCAATTATAATAGTCTACTTTTCACCAAATCGAATACCTACTGGTATAGGTCTAGTTTTCCTAATTTCAGTATATTTTTGACATAATACTATTTGAATGCTTTCTGTTTATTTTTCACCTTTTTTTTGAAAACAAAATTAGATTAATTGAGAAAAATAGATCTACCTTTGAGTTCTCCAAATTTATAACGGTCGATATCTGGGAAAAAAAAGTATACATTGGCTTGTTCTGAATTTGCCATTTTACCCTCCAACCTGAATCATAATTATCTTGTTATTCTCGTATCATTTGGGTTCACTCTCGAAGAAATTGGAGCATTGCATTTATTTAATGCGGATCTATTCATTTTTCCTGAACTGGAGGTAACTTTTATGACATTTTCTATATCATTTTATTCATTTTTTGTGTTGTGTTTCTTATGTTCATCCTTGATACTCCTCAATTGAAATCCCAATTCATAGGTTAGGGTCTTCATACTGAATCCCCTATTTGACATCATACCTTATTTTGTTATGTGCAGTTTTTTTACATTATATAAAGTTTCATATCACTGAATATAATATACTAACTGGAACTAAAGTATACCAGTATACATAGATACGGTAATAAATATATGCATAGGCCTACATGATGTAGGTAGTACTATTAGCATATTTATTTATCAATGTTCTTTACTACGGTATTAACTTTTTAGTACATCTAATACATCCTATTTGTATGTTATTATTTCAAGTGTATTTACTTGGATATATACTGGTTATTGCAATTGGATTGGAAAATTCAGTAACCAATTTGGCTACATCTTTCACTATTGTCTTGACATTTAAACGTTTGATACGTGTTTGAATCCAGCTACTGGTAGCTATTTGAACTGTTGAATCTAAAATGAAAGAATTGAGGACTGATGCATATCACTTCTAATAATATTTTCAGTAATGTGAATGTATTTCAAAAAAAGTATTGAGCCTAGTCTTATCAAGTTATCAATATTTTTCATTGGAAATCAATATTTTGGCCTACTGTAAGGCCACTTGTAGGCCAATATTCTAATGACTTCTCTGGGGTTATTGATGGGCCTATCCAACCCCAAGAATAGCAGTGGGAGAGAGAGGGCGAGAGCTTGTTTAAAAGAAACTAATTTATAAATCCATCGTGAACTCGATAAATGTATTTGTTCCATAAATGCACTTCCAATTCACGTCCTAGATATAGCCAGAATATTCAAGTAATTACATTTTTATTAATTATTGTAGTTGAAATATTCAATTTGCACTACAGATTCCAGTTATGCAATAGGCCCTATAAATGACTTGATTAATTTTGTAAACGTGCACATTTAGCTTCTCAATTCACTCTCACATATTGTTCCTGATATACTACCCAGTTTAGAAAGAATTACTGTACCTTGTTTATATTTATTGACCATAATTTGAAGAACTTTAAACCAAAAACTTGTAGCAGATGCTTTGTTTTCAGATTCGTCAGATCAAGGACGACATTGAGTATTACATCGAATCATCTCAGGAGCCAGACTTTGAAGAGAATGAATACATCTACGATGACATCATCGGGCTGGACGAGATAGAACTCTCAGGGGTAAGTGATACTCACTTGGTACAACACATATTCAATATTAAATATGTCAAGTTATGTAGAAACGTTTTTGTAAAGGAGGCGTATCTGAAGAGAGTGTGAGATCGGTCGCTTGGCCACTGAACCGTCATTCAGGAGACCGGCCTTCGATTCCCGCCACTGTCCTTGGGGTTTATTTTAGTATACCGTATTTACTCGCATATAAGTCGCATCCCTGTTTTTGACAGTGATTTTTTGAAAAACCCTTTGTACGGTCGTATAAGTCGCACCTGCAGTCTCCGGTACGTCAAAAATACATCGCGATTGAAATGTTTAGCGCTCTGTTCGGGACGCGTATGAGAGAAACCCTTGGTATGAGATGTGAGAAACCGTTGTGAGGGGCCTCAACTAAACGTTGAGGGGGGAAGGGAACATGTTGCCTAACATACCCGAGCGCGACCCGACCCGATAGCAAACGATGATTGCGTAAATATCTCCCGAGTTTTTTTTATTTTTTATCTAGCCACTGCCTAGTGTTGAATGAGTAGCCCTCTATAGACTTATCACTAGATGCAACAAATGTCAGCATTATTTATTTAGATTTGTAGCATTAATGATTTTTGATTAAGAAAATATTGTATTTCAAATTTAGCATTATTTTCGCATCAATTTCCGGCGCACTTGCGGCATGGCGTAATCGCTAATTCAATATGTTTATTTAAAGAGTCTTTCTTTTCCCACTTCAAACAAACATTGCACCACCACACATTGGTATTTCACCATCAGTCCATCACTATCATGAAACTTATCAACTCGATAATGTGCTGCGGCCCGCATGGAATAGTAATGGTCTGCTTTCTACCCATCTGCACAAAGATTCACGTGACAATGAGCCCCTTCTTCAGATGACATAAACAAGTGCACGTGGAGAGTGGTTGACGTCACTGGTGCCAGCCTAGAGCAATGGTCCAGTGGAGTCAAGATGGGGGGGGGGGGGGGAAGGCAGCTGGGTGTGAAACTACGCATCTCGAATGATGCGAGTGTTGGGACAGTTGATCGAATCTGTATACACGACCGCGAGTGTCGAGTTTCCAAGAACGTAATGACAATAACAACACGTCCTGCATGGGATTATTAGCCTAACTGGGGTAACGCAGGTAGGCTAAATAACTCCATGGAGGTGGTATTGTTGTCTCAGGGGTAGGAAATGAACATGAGTGAGATTTTTCAAGTGGTTTTCGAGATTGTAGACTGAGATTGGCGTTACACGTTGAAACACGTAAAAATGACCATGTTTTGATAGTTTTCAATTTTCATCAAAAACTTCGACTATCGGTCAAATTCGCGCATATTTCGCTGTAAAACACATTTTCGCATCATCATGAAACATACAGACAACATCAAAAAATGATTATGAACTTGTTTTCAAGTTTCATCGCCTATATCGCAATTCCGAAAATTTGTTGCCTCTACTTATCACCCATACATAGCATAATTGTTGATTGATGATAAACAGATGTGTCGAAGTGTTTGTGTTGTTATTCAGTGTAACATGAGACTAATAAAAGTCTCATGTTTGCTTCAACATTGATGACCGTGCTTGCAATTCTGACGACGATTGTGGGTTCGGCCTATGCTCTAACATTGACGACCGGAAGTGTTTCACGGCAACTGTTTTTATCGCAAAATGTGACGTTTTTTTCTCACTTAGCATGTGACTTTTTGATGACTTGAAAATAGAAAAAAGTGCGTTTTAAATGTTTTAAATGCGTGTGAATACGGTAATATATAGCATTTTCACTGAAAATAACACGTTCGACTTGATGAGGATTGATACATTTGACTTTCATTTTTGGAGATTTTGTGCGTGCGTATAAGTCGCACCCCTGTTTTGAGCTCTCAAATTTCTAAATATACATACGACTTATATGCGAGTAAATACGGTATTCACTCCGTCTTTAATGAAACAACCATTTCCTTCTCATTGTCTGAAATAACAAGTAAAAGAATCAATCGTTTCACCTTACCAATCTTGATGAATCTCAATCATTGAAGTGCATTGTTGAACCCAACATGAATAAATGAACGAAAGAAAGAAAGATATCTCCTTGCTTTTTTCCATTTTAATTTACTATCGCCCTTGTCTTGTTCTAACAGGGATGTTGGGCCCATTACAGAAATTGTCTAGTCAGATATAAGTATGAGTAGAGACATGTGAAAATACCTATTGCCATAAATGCAATGCAATCTAAAAGTGGTTTAATAGGCCTACATATTCTTTCAATATTCCTTGATTTTTCAATACATTCCATGTTGTTCGATCATGTTTTTGAAAAGGCAAAAAAAGCGCTACAAACGTCTGATTGTGATGTTTCAACATATTGGCGATACAGACCCTCTATTTGGAATAAAAGCAAATTATTGATGTAAAGGTGTGAAGATAGTTTGGAAAATTGGGAAATTGGGAAATCATAATGGATCTGCCAATGCAGGTTGGAGATGAGATGTAGGTTTAACCCGCTGGTGGACACCATTTTTTGGAATCTAAAGATTGGGGTGTTTCTCTTGTATGCTTTTGTACGTTCTCGCTAGATAATGGTTTTACTGGTATCGTATTGTTCTAACGCTACAGAATGTTGTTGCGCTACAAAACACGGTGTTCCTAAATGGTAGATGCACCAAAGAGGCTACTTTTCAATTCTTAGTAAAATTAATTTAGAAAAAAATAGCCATGTATTTACATGTCTCCAAATATAAGTTAACAATAAAAAGCAACTCCCAACTCTCTTCGTGTTAGTCATGGTATTTGTAGGTGGTAATTGGTATTTGGTGATTAATGGTATTTGTACAGTAGGCCTACTGGTAGTTATCAATTATCATTCCAAGTATCAAAATAACAGATATTGGATAGTATATATTTATCAAATGAGAATCCTTATTTCATTATAAAACATTGCGTTTCATCAGGTCGGTCTCCCGTCGTCGGCGACAACAGACAGCAACGCCTCGGCGGCTGCCAGCCCGACGTCGACAACGTCTGGGGTCAACTCCACTTCCACCTCGCCCACCAACCTTGGTCGTTCGTTGCCCTCGCCGCCCACATTGATGCACAATCATTCCAGTGATTCATCCAGCGAAGACAAGAGGAAACCAAAGCTGCTGCTCGACAATTCATTGACAGACCAACTTACTAGTACCAAGGTATGTACGAACCACCAGCTTACCTAGTAGTTTTGAAGATACCTGGGCCGTTATTATGTAGCAGCAAACGAAATGGATGCGCGAAGAAAGTGTCAGAGCCCATACGATACATTGCGTTGAAGAATACAGAAACATCGGGACAAATCAAAGATAGGCTGCTCTTGTTTTGTTTAAGAGTTATAGACCCCCATATAACCTAGCTGTTGGTGAGGTTGTTGATCAACATTGAATATAGAATAACAGCCCTGAGCTGTAGATAGTTTTCAATTAAGTTGCTGCTCGGCTATTTGATCTTCGTATTATAATTATTGTAGGGTAATTGATTGATTTAGGGCCTATACCCTATTCATACAGTGTAGGCTCCCTTGAAATTATAGAATACTTTGGAAAGATCGAAAACTCGTTTGCTCTTATTGAATTCAACTTCTATCCTTCCCAACTTACAGGTAGAGGTTTTTGAAAATGGTGTTATGATTTCGTGCTGTTTGCATCTGTTTGCAAATGTCAGTGTTTGACTGTGTTATGGTGTTTTGGGGAGGCCAGTGTCATGCGAAAATGACGTTTCAAAAGGTAAACAGTTAACAAGTTTACAAATAGTTGTTTAGTTATATACAAGTACATAGTTCACAATTACAAGTAAACCGTCGTTAATGGAAGGGACCCCCCAAAAATAAATTCGATTTATATAATTTGGATAAACCAAAAAAATCCTGTTCAACCCAAATCATCAGTCTTCCCTGTTAGAATTCACTCAATTTCATATTGCGCGCGAGAGAAAGCTGTGAGACCGGCCAAACAAACCACCCGTATCTACTTGGCTAGTTCCTCTAATGCAGGATCGTCAGATAGCCTGCTTCCATTGGCGCTCGGCCGTCCCGAGTCTTATTGTTGAACGATTGTTTCAAGCTCATAGTCCAAGGTCAGACCCGTCAGCCCGCGTATAGCACGCACTCGCACAAAGCAGCGAACAGCTGCTGGACGTACTTCAGGTTATTCTTATGCGTCAAATAGAAAGATGTAAATTGATAAAATCATGCTTTTTTCTCTTAAAAAATATTCAATAAATGTGTTTTCGTGGAATATTTTGCAGTTCCAACTCGATTTCGGTGATGTGATCGAATTTAGGTATATTTACTTATTTAGCGTATTTTCGCAACTTGGAAATTATATTATCCAAAATTAATTGAAACGTGCTTATATTGTTGTTTCATCTTCCCACACAACATTTCGCGGCTTGCGTAAAACAAACACCTCTACTTAATATCGAGTGAAATCAATCGTGATTGAGTATGTTGCCCACATTGATTGATGATTATTGTTTGCTTAACGACCCCACCAACAGCTAGGTTATTTGTGGTTACGATAGCAGGTGATTATGAAATTATGAAGTGATGATAGGTGAAAGGACGTTTTCAAAAACTCATGTCTTATGCGGGACTCGAACCCACGCCCAACGGTGACTTCAGTTCCTGAAGCTGTGCCTCAGCTGACCGAGCTACCGATGGCGACTTGCTGACGTTGGTAAAACAATTGGAAAGTACTGGTATACCAGAGTTTGAATAATTAATTTGCTCGGTCTTTGATGATTTGTCTTGACTAGTACAGTGAAAGCTCTAGATACATCGTTCCGGATTCATTGTTTTCCTGCCATTCCATTCATACCCATTGCATACCATTCATTTTTTCTCACCCCACTCCCATAATCAATGTTAAACTTTCCTGGATGGATTGTTTTCCTGCATAGATGGTTTAATTTTCCTGGTCCCTTGAAAAATTATGAATAGAGGTTTCACTGTACATTGCTAATTTTGTATATTTTTATTCTAGTCAAGAATTGTTTTCAACCAGTCATGAATAATATGTATATCTCGTAGTCAGGTAGTTCTTCTAGAGGGGCAACTAATAATTATGAGTACTATTTATTGCTCGTAGTCCATTCCTTCGTTATAAGTGTGCCTTTAGTGGCTTTCAGACACTTGAGTGAGTTGATTTTATTCAAGCTCTCTATCCAATGTTTATGTGGTTTTCAGCCTGTGAAGCCTACTGCGGTGAGAGCCACCATCAGTAACTCTGTGATAAGTTCGCTCGTCATGCCAATGAAGCCCACCCTCAACTCCAGCACGCCCACTAAGCCCTCAACAGGTAAGAAATAACTCGTGCATCAGAGGTTTTCAAATTCAAGCGAGCTTATCAAATTTTCTAGCGTGTTCGAGTGCAGTTTTATCAACCAGATCTAACTATATTGTATATATGAAATTGAGGAAGTTTGATTGAGTATACACACTTTCGGATCACGAAGGTTTGTTTTTATTTCAAATTTCATCTTTTTCAAGTACAGTAAACCCTCGTTAATCCAAAATGCATGGGACCCCAAAAATTTGATTTTGATTTATAAAAATTAGATTGGCCAAAAAACTTTTTACACGAAAATCATCACACTTCCTGGTTAGAATTGAAACAATTTCCTATTACGTGCGAGAGAAAGCTATGCCACACGTGCGAGGAACCGCTTCACTGATCGTGTGTACGCCGCTATCTTCGAAAACGCTCGATTGTTAAACAGCCGCTTCCATTAGCGCTCAGTCGTCCTGAGTGTTAGTAACGAACGAGTGTTCCGAGCTTACCATCAATCTCGTACTCGTCGCATTTCGTCAAGGTCAGAGGCTCAAAGCGCATTCGGATGACACACTCAAATCAGTAAACAGCTGAGCTTTCTTCGGCTTATTGTTACGCGTCAAATAAAAAGTATGGAAAGTGGGAAAATGGTGATCAATTCAAGAAATTCACCTCACCTGAGTTATTATTTCAAATTAACCAACTCGAAAACAGTGCTTAAGCAATTGAATGGTCAAAATATTAGTTCGACATCCGGATTAGCTGGAATTCAGATGTACCATATTAATTAACATTGAAATCTCTATAGGCCTACCTCAGCAGGGGACCAATTTCAAGTTTGAAATATGTCAAATTTCAGATTAACCAAGTTTGGATTAACAAGGGTTTACTGTACCATTCGTTTGTAGGTTACCCACATTGTAAAGTTATTCATCAAAACTTCTCTGGTTTGACCATTAGGCCTATTTATAATGACGCATTGTCTGTGTGAGGGGTCGGATCAACCACGCCAGCCTCTCACGTCCAATACTGACATTTTCAAAAAGAACTGCAGTCGTTACACTTAGTTCATACCTTTTAAAGTTTCGTTGAGTCTGGTTACGTCTTTAATACTCCTGTCTTATATGAGGGTGTAACTTCACCCCAGCACCTCACATATGTCCAATTTCAAAATCTTATCTAATCTAAATCTTATTTAAAGTGCTTTGTTTTTATAAGAGTAAGTTTCACGAATCCAAGTCAAGCACTAGTCTGCTAACTATTAGTCAAGGTACAAAAATAACATATGTAACCAAAGGTGATAACAAGTTAATCTGCAAACTATTGCTTAATCCTCCAACTATCAATTTGTCAAACTGAGCCCAAGAAAATCAGACCTAAGAGATTAGTAATGATAATATATAATAATGGTAATTAGTAGGGATAACATCAATTAATCGAGAATCGATTAAGGATCGATTCTGATGTAAAACAATTCTCAAAAAAAAAAATCGATTTTTCAAAAAAAAAAAATTTGTTCATTGCTGTACTTCTTTACGTCGCAATAAGTGCTCATTTCGCTGTCTATATTATTCTGTATTGTTGAGATATTACTATCTGGACAAAAGCTATCCCTTCGGTTACGTCTGACAGCCGAACGTTGACGGAAATACCCAAATGGTACAGTTCAGTTTAAAGAAGTCTCTAGCAGCTATTTTTCACGTGAACGCCTTGGAAAGGTTGAAAAAAAAGTTTCAAATTACACTACTTTTTTGAGAATGAACTTTTTTTTTTTAATTTTTACATTTTTTTTTTTAATCCAGAAAAAAAATCTAAATCGATTTCTAATCGATTCTGGAGCATGGAGAATCGATTCCCAATTTTGATAATCGATGTCATCCCTAGTAATTGGACCTAAATTAAGCGTGAATAACCAGTCTTTTTAGTGAGATGAGTCTCTTGAAATCCCACTATTTTCACTTTTATATATCACTCTTGCCACTAAATGCTGAGGATGTAGGCACTATATATACCTATAAAATATCTAAGTATAGGGCCTATTGAATGTATAGGTCTTATTTCAGAGAATGTCAATTATAATGGTGTAAGTTGATCGTTTTTCAATATTGAACAATAAATCTACAATATTTGAGATATTCTTGTCACATCAAGAGTAATCATTGTATTACTATTTGTAGTGTCATAATAGCACATTTATTACAAAATCTCCGTGTTGTTACTCGTGGTAACATGTGGTCAGAGGTATTGATAACTGTGATTGACTTTTCAGGCTCCGTAACGCAATCAACTCCCAATAACAGTTCGCCAAGCTCAGGGCTCAGCAATCACATAGCAAACTTCGCTGCGGTCGCTGCTGCCAACACTCAACAACTTAATACCACCAGTAAAAACAATTGTAAGTATGACTAACCAAGAACAATTATTCTTGAATGACATTTAAAGTCTCAGCCATTTTGCAGGTGGCAAACTCGGGCCTATATAATGAAAATGTGTTTTTAGTACCGTATTGTCCCAAATATAAGCCAAGGGTTTTTCTCGAAATTTCAAGCCCAAAAGTCACCCTCGGCTTATATGCGAATCCCGGCCTATAATCGGTCATAAATACGATTTTTGCTCATTTCAATTGGGCTTACTACATCCGCACACTAATATCAACGGAATCGACTGGAAACTGCGAGGTAAAAACACGTTTAATAAATGTTTTATCATGAAGAAGCATCATTTTCTCAATTTCCATCATTTTTATTTGACGCGCAGTTATAAACAGAAGCACGGAGCTGTTTGCTGCATGACGTCTGCCATCCTACTAGTCTACTACGCCGACGCGCGAGTCGTGACGTGTGGGTCTAACCTTAACGAGCACGAGACTTTCGGTCGGACGACCCGAGCCGGAGGAGCGCCAATCGAAGCCGGCCATATATGACGATTGCGTGAGGCACCTCTCAACGGTTTCTCACAAATCGTTTCGGCCGGTGACATAGCTTTCTCTTGAACAATACGAAATTGACTAAATTCTTCCCAGGAAGACTGATGATTTACGTGGAAAAGGAGAGAAACTCTGTTTTCAATTACTGATCTAAAAGTTGGGGGGTCGGCTTATATTCGGGACAATACGGTACTACTGAGCGTAATGATAGTGTAACTTGGGAATCTTCCCTATATCCATATATATTTTCTAAATCATTTTATCGAGTATCGGTAATGTCATTGTGTTTGTTACCTGATGCTGATGAAGCAGTTGAACTTCGTTCCTTGTCATCCAGGAAACATACAATTTCATTGCAGTTACAATAGTATTATTTTATTACAAAATCAAGAAGATATCTAACATGTTCCTTGGTTCGTTTATTTCAGCTCACAGTGGTGAGAACGGGTCCGTGCTTCCCCCCTCCCTCTTACAGATGGCCACCTCTCCTCCCCATCCTCTCACCCACCACCACCAACCCCTGGTAGTCCTGCCTCTCGACAGGCCAACACAGCAGCCAACTGCAGCGCTCCTAACAGCAACAGCACAGCCAACCACCAACCAGCAACCTCAGCAGCAAGGTCAGTAGAAGAGAATGTCTAACCGCTAGTAGTGTGATACAGTGTATTGATGCTGAGGTCGAGTAACGCACCTTCACCGAGTTGGTACATATTCATGCATATTAGTAGGTCTATTCCTTATAGACTGTGCATTAGCATCATTGAACCTCAAGTTTTTTCACACAAAGTGTCCTCTACATTGATCGGTTGGATTTATTTAAGCAATAATCAATACCAGTACATCCATAGTGAATCTGCAATGAAATATGCCAATTGTGTAAAATGGAAAAATCAAATGACATAATATACCGGTATCTAATATCAACTAGCTATCCTACTTTTAAACGACAAACAAAATGAATTCAATATACCAGTAAGTACAACCAATGCCTCAGCTATATTTTTTTTTTGGGGGGGGGGGGGGTGAGGGGGGGCTTAAAAAGAGTGTGATGCAGATAAATAAGTACAGGAACATGGAACCACCCCCAGTAGCTTGGAGGGGGGAGCTTGGAAGTGATAATTAAGTATTAATTGATTCATTATTGATGAACTTACAAAAATAACCAGGGGTGATCACAATAATTGGCTAATTATTACCTAATTAATACACTAATCATCAGTTGGTGAAACCTACTCTTGGTCAACTAAGGCACTGCCTCAGAAACAAGTATCGTTGAGCATAGGTTCGAGCCCTGCATATGGCAAAGGTTTTGGTGATCGCCCTTTCACTTATCATCACTTCATACTTCATACACTTCATACCCCCATATAACCTAGCTGTTGGTGGGATCGTTAAGAAGTATTGAAATTTAAAAAATATAGGCTACTCAACATGTAAACTGTACAGACTCTGATTTTTTTCTCAATTTATTTGCCTGATTCTTAAACTGCTGTTGGTTCGTCGCAAATCATTGAAATTTTTTTTCGTACAAACGAGTGCCTTGACTTTCAGTGATAAAGCCCTCCCAGGCGGGCCCCACTACAAACAACAGCGTCAGTAACAGTAGTTCCGCGGACCGCCACAACAATTCGTCGTCGCCACCGTCTTCAGTCAGCTCGGCGCCGTCGCCGCTGCCCGCCAGCACTCCGTCGCCTGCTGCCGTCATGCAGCAGCCCGTCACACTGAACGGCCCGCTTCCCGCCAAGGTCAGTACGTCAACGTGAAGACCGCATTTGGATGCGTCAGTACGCACACTCGCAAGCATGTTGAGACATTTGTTGGCCAAGTCAGTAACGTAGCTTGACCAAACATTCTCATTTTGCTGTCTCTAGCTTTCATTATTTTTATTCATTTTTGGCAATATCGACAATCTACTGCATCGTACTGCTATCGTTCCAGGAAAATGACCATTCATGCAGGAAAAGTTGACATTGATATACAAGAGTAGGGTGGGTATAGGACAAAGTAAATGGTGGTAGCAGGAAAACAATGGATCCAGGAACGATGCTTCAAGGTCTCACTTTGGTAGACAGTGCACACATACAAAAAAAAAAATGAAAATAAGAATAAGTGGCATCGCAACACAGTTTTCAATGCATTCCAAAATTGTGATACGAGTTTTGTCCGCGTCATGAAGGTGAAATAGGCTACTAAATTGCTAGACTAGAATTAATCACATTTTTTCCCCTGGTGAGTGTTATTATGAATTGACTGTTTTCAAAATACATCGTAACTTCCATATGCATACTGCTGACCATCGGTAGATAAGAATGCTCATAATAATTCCGATTCGCAGCGACGCAACCAAGATTCGCGAACGTGTATTCGAAGTAATATCATCAAATCCAATCTGGAAAATCTTTAACAATTCATAATACTCTGCTCAGTTATTAGGAGAGACAGTAGAACTAACCACAACTATAAACAGGCATATCATCATTCATGTTTCAAGGCTACGTAACCTAAATAACCTCTAAATAACCTCTGTGATTCCCGTGCTTGTATTGCAGCAGCCCGCGGTCGAAGGCATGTCGTCTCTCAAGTCGATCGCCCAGCAAGCGATGGACCGCGCCGGCCTCGAGCTGCCCGCGTCAGACGAGCCTACGTCGCTGCTCATGGACGAGCTACCGTCGGTCGACGGCGGCAGCGCAACTTGCGAGGCCCACATTCCCCCGCTGCTGGGCGTCGCTCCGCTGGGGCCCGTGCCCCTGCAGAAGGAGCACCAGTGCCAGTTCCAGATGCTCGAGGCGGGCTTCTTTCACATGCCACACCCCAGTGACTCCGAGCGACTCAGGCCGTACCTGCCGCGTAACCCGTGCCCAACGCCCGTCTACTATCAACAGGTAAAATTCGTGCCTGATCTAGGCAGTGCCACACCCCGCTTTCATTACTACTCGACTAGTACCACCACCCCATCTGAGATCGTAAGTGGCCGTGTGGAACACCAATAAACTTCTACGCTACTAACGAGAGCTAATATCGTAAACTTGGTGATCATTAGTTTGGTTACTGTGGTAGGAGTACTAGTGTGAACAAAAATGTTCAAGTTGATACCATAATAAGATTATAGACTATAGTGACCACCCACAGCCTTCTCAAACCCTCACTACGTGCCTCCGTCGCTGATTAGGAGGCTGGATGAACTAGTGTAAACGGCTTCCCTTGATTATTTTATCATCTTGACTTGCCAGCTGCAAGCTCAGGGAACCTCTGTTGATCATTTTTCACGGAACCAGCAAAAATCGATATTGTTATGTTCTTATGGGAGTAGGGTGGGACAAAGTAGATGCTAGAAGCAGGAAAACGATGGGTCCGGGAACGATGCATCGAGATTTCACTATATTATAAAGATCTAATTTCAATATCGTTGATGTCTCATGCTTGCCTTCTTTTTCATGTGTCCAGGTTCCGTTGGCTCATTCGGACACGGTCGAGTTCTTTCAAAGACTGTCAACCGAAACTTTGTTCTTCATCTTCTACTACATGGAGGGCACGAAGGCGCAGTATCTGGCAGCTAAAGCGCTCAAAAAGCAGAGTTGGAGGTTTCACACCAAATACATGATGTGGTTTCAGAGGCACGAGGAGCCCAAGATTATCAATGAAGAGTTTGAGCAGGTAAACCAGCACGCCATAAACATGCCGTATTGTCGCGAATATAAGCCTACCCCCCAAACTCTTGGATCAATAATTGAAAAAAGGGTTTCTCTCATTTTCCACGTAAATATCACTCGTCCGGGGTAGAATTTAGTCAATTTCATATTGCGGGCAGGAGGAAGCTATGCTACCAGCCGAAACTACTTGTGAGAAACCGGTGAAAGGGGTCTCACTGATCGGGGTCTGACGGCACTCTCACTGACGCGGTATCGTCATATGACCCGCTTCTATTGGCCCTCGGCCGTCTCGAGTCGGATAAACAAGTGTTTTTTCACGCTAAACAGTCTCGTGCTCGTGTAGGTCTGACCTGCTCGTGTAGGTCACAGGTCAGACCACACGCAGTAGTATGACACACACCATGCAGCTAGCAGCTCAACTTGCTACTGTTTATTACTGCGCATCAAATAAAAATGATAGAAATTGGGAGAATCATGTTTCTTCAACATTTATTAAACGTGTTACGCAGTTTCAAGTTGATTCCGTTGTTATAAGTGTGCGGATGTAGTATGCTCAATTATAATGAGCAAAAATTGTATATTTGACCGATTATAGGCCTAGATTCACTTATAAGCTGAGGGTGACTTTCGGACTCGAAATTTCGAGAAAAACCCTCTGCTTATATTTGGGACAATACCGTTATTTATGTGGGATCTCTAACCCCTGGATGCAGAGTGTGATTGAAAAAGAAAAATTGTGATATTCAAAAATCCATAGTATGTTTACACCAAATAGCATACCCATGTAGAATAGAAACCACCCATAAAACAAATGAGCCTAGATTATTCAAATATAAATAAATAAAGCTATCAACATTGTAGCATTAAACTTTGGTCTGCTAACTTCAGGTATTGCAGTTGACCATATTCTGTTCATCAGTGTTGAATAGGTCCATATTTTATATTTTCAGTTAGTGGCTCAACCTTCAACAAATGCCGCTCGTCAATAGTGTCACTCACGTTACGAAAGTTCACGTGGTGAACTTTTAAATCAACATTGCACTACACTAGTTCCTGCATTAAAACGTAGAAACTCACATGGGTCATTCCATGTCCTTGACCGTCTTCGGTTTCGATTAAACTTGATGAATCTATCGAGACTCGCATCTAGAGCAAACGTGGACAGTATTGTGTTTCTAGCATTCTTTGTAGCATTCTTTTTTTTTTTTTGACTTACAAAAAAAAATTGATTCTGCGGGGTACCAGAATTCTTAACTTTTGCAACGTGCGACATAGAAAAGAGATTTTTCCAAATGCAGAGATTTCAATAGGCATTTCAAAAATGTTGCCAATACAGTAAACCCTCGTTAATCCGAAATTCAAGTGACCCCAAAAAGTGATTTCGATTTATAAAAATTCGCATTAACCAAAAGACTCCTTTTCCACAAAAATCATCAACTTTCCAGTTAGAATTGAAGCAATTTCGTATTGAGCGCGAGAGAAAGCTAGATGCCACATGTGCGAGGAACCGAATCATTGATCGTATGTATTCGGCTATCTTCGACAGCAAACAAACGTTAGATGGCCAGCTTCCATTGGCGCTCGGCCGTTCCGAGTGATTGAGCGTTCCGAGTGATTGAGCGTTCCGAGCTTACCGCTCGTCAAGGACAGACAGAGCGGCCAAAGACCTTAGTATCTAACCTAACGAAATTAGATACTAAGGTCTTTGGAGTGGCCCGAGCGCACTCGGAGTCGGATGACGTATTCAGTGGCAGCGAACAGCTGAGCTGGCTTCGGCCTATTGTTACGCGTCAAATAAAAAGGATTAAAATTTACGAAAAATAATGATCAATTCAAGGAATTCACTCGATCTATTTCGGATTATCCAATCCGAAAACAGTGCTAAAGCAATTGAGGGGTCGAAATAATAGTTCGAATTACGGATTAGCTGGAATTCGGATTAACCATATTCATTAACATTGAAATGCCTATACCTTCAGCCGGGGACTGACTTCCAAGTTCGAAATATGTCAAATTTCGGATTAACCGAGTTTGGATCAACGAGGGTTTACTGTAGTCTGTTCCCATGAGAGTACGCCCATTATGAAAAAAAAAATCAAATTTAAACTCACCCCCCTCCCAAGACGATAAACTTTCATTCAGAACAAAAATCATATTTTTATACACAATGTTGTTGTACCGGTATTCAAATTCTGAACCGGATATTTCTTATTTGAAATTTTAATTGATCAATACTTGTGTAAAACTATTGAAAAATAATGTGAATATTTGCTTTTCATGTGGTTTGCCAGTGCTAACCATTTTCTTTCTTTTCCAGGGGACGTACATTTATTTTGATTACGAGAAATGGGGTCAAAGAAAAAAGGAGGGCTTTACATTCGAATACAAGTACTTAGAAGACCGTGACCTGAATTGAGTGAACTTTTAGTCCTTGAGACGTGTGCGCGATTGCGTAATGTCGTGCGAGCGTGGGCGGGCGGTGATATTGTATAGACTACGTTGTGTTGACACTCGCTTGGGATATTGGTGCGACAAGTGGCGTAACGTGTGACAGGTTATCATACTAGTTTAATAGTAATCAAGAAGGCAGTGGTGAGCGTCCTACCTCGAAGCTCGATCTCCTCTCTTCTCCACAAGAAGGATCTCTATCTCTCTCTCTCTCTATCTACAGTGAACGAAACGTAACAAGAGAGTTAGTTGCAAAAAAGTGATTTTATTTACATGCATTTGTTACAACCGATGCAAATGAAATAACAGTTACGTATTCAAAATATACCAAGAAGCATTAAAATCATTTTTAATTTAATCAAACTGCAAAACAATAATAAATAATTACGTACTTTCTCTGTTGTGTTGCTTAGTTTTCAATTTTGTAAAAAATCTAAATAATTAAATTGAAAAAAAATTGATAGAAATATCATTGAAGAAATGTACATACCTATTTGTGTAGAAAGTTGATGAATAATAACATTATTACAAGAAAGAAAGGTGTCTTTATTATTATTATTTTGCACCTTGATTGTCTTATCCGTTTCTTCTCGTACATTTTAATGCATCTTGGTCTATAAGGCTGTTGCTGTATTCGGTGAAGCAGCTTCCTTTAGCATCAGCAAGCATTAAAGTGTAGTCTTGGTGCTTAGTTTCTATGGCAGTTTTATGACATCGCCTGGCCAGTCAGTACTCGTACATCAGTCATCAAAACTAAGCACCTCCCAAATCGTAACTTTTGTATTATAATTTATAAAGTATGAACGCATTCTTATCGAGAACTTCCTTTCTCTACAGCTGCTTTATGTCTTGTTATCATTTGATATTCTAGTTTATTCTTTTTTTAACTAGACCTATTGAAATTATGCATTTATAATTATTTTAAAGAGAATTGTTTTGATGTTTATCAAATATTGTGTAGAGAGGCAGGCCTAACTTGTAGTTGTTTAGTCAAAGAAGAGTGAGAATTGCAACTACCTGTACAGATTATTATTACTTAGTTTTATTACGTACTATGCTTTAAATACTTACATGTGTCTTCTCCGTATACAAACATAGCATTATACAGTTGAGTTGTCGTCGCGGTGCCTGATATCTGATGAATAGTGCAATGTGCCAGCGTTACCTGAGTGTATTATTTCCTTTGAGAGAGGTTGAGCGTTACTTACTTGTCCTGTCTTTTTGGATAGGCCTACTGTCCACTACAATGTTGTGATTAGAGTTGCCATTTGATCAAGAATTTTATAAATGATGCCAAACATGCCGTATCGAAAAAAAATGTTTCGATTGATATGGATCAAAGTTATCGACATTTTTTCAGGTCTAAATCATGTCTATTGAGCCTTCTGTATTTTTTTGTGACGTGCATTAAGGATTTGCCTTTGTTTCGACATATACACACGATCTGACCTTGGACTAGATTGTGCATAGAATGGTCACAGGGATGATTTGTTAGGGATTTGTCAAGCTCTCGATTGTTGTTGAATCAAAAGGAGTAATTTCGATCAAAAATATCTCAATTGAATGGCAACCCTAGTTGAGATGGACATTAAATGTGTTCACAGATTTCAAGTAACCTGACCATGGAGATCACACGATCATACAGACATAAAAGAAGTGATTAATTATGTTTGCAAGAGAATGTAATTTTAGTATTAACTGTTATTGTTCAAATTTGCTTAATGTAGAATATTTTCCGCTGTTTGTTTGTTTGTCTATTGTGCACGAGTAAAGGCATGACTGAAACTACAAAACCAAACCAAAATTTAGAAGTTCCTTATTCATTTCTTGGGATCTATGAAATATTTAAATAATTATTCGTTAGCATTACTACCTACAAATATTTCATTATTAGTGTAAAAGCCTATGAACAATGCAAATATTCAGTCATCGAAATTAATAGTTCCAATGTAGAACTTGTACAAATATGTTGGATTTTCTTACATTTGGCATCAGTTCAGAAACACTGAAAATGTACAAATTAATTACTATATATTATATTCAGGATCCACAAATGAATATGATTCATTACAAATTGCATACACCTATGAAAAAAGTAATTATTGTAAATTGAAAGTAGGCAACAAACAAACCTCGGTTAAATCTTATTGAATGAATTTATGTAATGCGTCTGATGAATTGGTAGTATTAGTTATGCACAGAACTAGCCATAGATGGTCATTGTATGCTACAAAAATCCTTGAATGAATCCAAAGTTACAGAAACATGCCTGGTTCTGATGACAGCGCAGATTAATATACCTACCTACCTACCATTGTAGTCAATTTTCCATCGTAGAATGCCAAGCTTGAATTCACGCCGGCTAGTTGCCCCGGTTCCACCATCTTCCCTATGTCCTGATGTAGGTAATTACAACCAGTAAATACTTGTGAAATGAAGTGTATCTCCAACTATTCCAAAAAGCCAAGATTTGTTAATTCAACTTCTACAACTTCCATTCAGTTTGTAAGTTGCTTCATTCAGTTGCTTCTCTCATTGTGATGGTTGAAAGAATTTGTCTTTTCCTGCAAGGACTGATTCATTGCATCTGTTTCAATCAACTTTGTATCAGATTGCAATGAAAATAGATCTTGAACCAGGCAAAGAAATATTTAATATGTACCGGTACTTACTTTGAGAGAACCGTCCATAAAACGTCACTCTTCCGTGTGGGGACATCTCGAAGAATATTGAAGGAAGCGAGTCCCCGTTGCCGTAATTTCGTAATCCAACGACCGAGACATTGTGACTCTTGAAGACAACCATCTGTGATCAAAATAAAATAATGTTTGTGCCTAGTTTACTTACGTACAAGGCATATTCGAAATTCAGATGTAGCCTACTCAAACTATCGCCGGGTAGTTTTCTAATGGTGGTAAAATTATATTGTTGTTGCAGTAGATTTTGTATACTTTTAAGATCTGAAACTAATATCAATATTGTTGTGTGGAGACTTTATTGTTAACAAATTAATAATATTCGTTACAAATTGCATATATAACTATGAATCTTGTGGTAGAAAAGGATCTCGAATGTTTAACATTGTCAGGTTTATATTTTGTAAGTGCTGCTATGTACAACTAAACTGTGCAGTCTATGTGGATATGTTAAACTATTGTGGTAACCTGAGACATAATACAATAATGTTTGTCAATGTATATTTTAGCAATTTATTTTCCTTCAATCTTCCGTGTAAATAATATTCAGCTGGTGTTCTTCATTATGAATGATACGAGTTATATGCAGACCTATATGCTAGAATTCTAGAATGAAGATTGAAAAATGAAAGCCTACTTCATCAAATGGTTTACTGCTCAAAACAAAAAACAGATTTTGTGAAGTCATGGGTTTTGCCCAAAGGTTATTTAACAAGGTCTTTGGGGCCAACATTCAAGTTCTGTCAATTTCAAATGGTAAATGCATTGAAAAGAAAATTATGATTGAATAACCATGTTTTACCAGTATATATTGAACTTCCATAGATTGTTATGTATTGTTTGGAGTTTGCATCATTTTTGTAGTAATTTCTAATTTTCCATTAAGGTATTTTTATGCGGTTAGTGGATTCAGGTCCAAGGCTTTAAAAGTAAATTTGAGTAGCTTGTTATCTAGTTATAACTAATATGTAGTCATTAATAATCAGTCATTAATAGTCACTCTTATTCATAAAGTATGGAACCTCACACATATTAGCATTACCTGCAACATTTAAAATTAAAGTTTGAATGACTAGAAATGCTCAAGTGGAAGCTGCCAGCAGCATAACATTTTCAGCATTAATATCACATGTACGATGTACCTGTCATATTGAATTTCTGTTTGAACATATTGCTGCTTCAAGATATTCAAATTAGTATTTTTTTAAATAGTATCAATCCATAATGAACATTTACATCAGGTTAACTTACATTCGTATATTTTTATTTGTGGTGAATTAAATTTTGATTGTTGAAAATATCTGGTATTGCTATATATTATGCGGGCAAATAATCTTTCCACATTTTTTTCAGAACATTTAACTCATAATAATAATAATGATTAGATGAGCGTAGCGAAGATTCCATTTCACATACCGAAAAAAATGGGCTTTTTTTGTAATTTTGTACGCGGCATACAGGTCAGGAAAAATTACCTATCGACTTGAAAATTTTTCTACATATTTTTGTCATACCAGAATAGGCTGGAATTGTTTTCAGAAAAATCGGTCAGAAGGTTTTTACGGGAAATAAATCGTAGTTTGAAACCTCATAAGAATAACCTGGAGGAAAAATACTTGAAGAACAAGAATTCTTCACAAGCTCTCAAATTTTCACCGAATATGAACAATACTATTATACACCTTTTCAGACATTTTTGCAACAATCAAATGAGAAATAACAAGAAAACACATTAAAAGTGTACATTTTATTGAATATTTAGATCAATTGGTTTTGCAAAGTGTATAGGGTATTCTCAACTGACGTCACCCATTGTTGAAAGTGAGAGACAACAATGTGTTCCAGTTGGAATTGACCAATCAGAATATTTGGTAGTCCACCAGTTCGCTGTATTGCTATAGTAACGATTGTTTGTCATTTGTTACGTGCAAACACCCTATATGCGACAATTTGCAGGTAAGGTTTTTGAACGTTTGAAGTAATCCAAGGTCCGTAAATGTGGATTGAGCTGACAGAATATTTTTCATTCTAGATTTCCATACTTCTAAGCTCGTCTCACAAAATAAATATGCACTAGTATCGAAATAAGTCAATTTTTGATATTTTATGCTTCAAAGTATCATAATTTTATGAAAGAAATACATCTCAGTTGAAATATCATCATGAATAATAGTTGATTAATATTGTTGGTTAGTATATATATATATATATATATATATATATATATATATATATATATATATATATATATATATATATACATAATATATATATATATTATACATATAGATAGATTTATTTATTGCAGAAAGTGAAAACATAATGAAAACAAATCATTAAAAATAAATTATCAACATAATAAGATATTTGAAAGAATAATATGGTAGAAACAAAATATTACCATTACTAAAATGTTCAATATAGGGTATTGTTACAACTATTCTCAGGAATCAATATTAATTAGTTTTAATTTTAATTACTTACTGTTATTGTTGAGGTTAGGTGGAAGAACGGTGCATTAACCGAACCTCGCCCTTTTGTTGTATTATATGCAAACAAATAAAATAAAGACGCTCCTATTCTATTCTATTGCCGACGACATGGAGCTGCTAACGTTTTAGAATTTAGATCATTCACATTTTGATTTACATTTTGTAAAATACCCTGGCGGGAATTTTTTTACATCGGCACTGTTACCAAATTGTTACACTCACAGCCTTTTTCATACAGATCATTCTTCTCTGATAAAAGAATGAATAAAAAAGGCTGTGGGCTACACAAACACTGCCTTGCGGATTGCACTTTGAAAAAACAAATATGGCTGATGATTCCAGTAGCGAGAATAGTGAACAGGAGGAAAGTGTTATTAATACTGATGAGGCTGAAGAGGTGCAGGAGCCACTCGAAGAAAAAACATTTAAAGATCTTGTAAGTTCATATCAAAATACGATTTCAACCCAGACTAAAGCTGTGGTTTATTGGCATGTGCAAGTAAGACAGCTTGGCATGTGTAGGTTAGGTTGCCTTTAAGCATGGCCCGAGCATTGCATTTTGTAGGGTCTAGGAATGACCTAGGCATTGAGATTGTAACATTACAATCTCAATGACCTAGGCCATTGATTTTGTAAGGTTCCCACAAATTCAATGCCTAGGCCATTGAGTTTAACACTATAAACTTAATACCTAGGCTTACAAAATCAATGGCCTGAGCATTGATTAAAGAAGTATGGCCTGAGTTACTGAGTAGGCCTAGGCCCCCTACATGAATGAATGGAAAATTGTAGTAGGCCTATGGCTTAAAGCAAGATGCATTGAGGGTTGCTTTGGTTTGCCGGTTGAGATGGTGTCTTCACTTCCTATCCCTTCCATGTTGAAAATATGTAGGCCTACCAATTCACTGTCCACGTTTAAAGAACTAGGCCTATTGACCGTGCGTAGGCAGTACCGTAGTGATAAAAGGAACCAACTTTGTTTACAAATACACGTGTTATGACGTTCACATGTACTCAGGTGTCTGAAACAGTCTCATAAGAAATAAAACGGAGATAGTGAGGTTAAATAATTGTATATCATTCAAACTGTGAAGTAATTGATATAGTAAAGTAAGTTATATTACTGGTAACTTACATTTGGACGATTTATATATGTAGGCCCTAATCGAAATCGTGTGAGAAGTCTGCATGTGCCAAACATATAAGTAGGCCTATTCATATTTTATTCAATTACATTATCAGTAAATATCCTTTCTCATAAGCCTAGCGTATTTGCTTCTTTCCTTCGCGTCTTGGATGCCAACATGGCCGCATCTTGGATGCCAACATGCACTGCATCTAAGATGTCAATATTTGAGGTATAGTAGGCATCACATCAAGTTTCTACAAATTTACAAAACACCACCAGATAGAGCAGTGATCCATATTACACAGAAAAGTCTTCAAGAAGTGGTACGTGTATTCAAGATAAGTGAAGGCACCATCTCCCGGCGGCAAACCAACGCAACCCTTAATGCATCTTGGCTCAAGGGGGCGTTAACATGGAAAATTGTAAAAAAAAAAGTGGATTCTTCTTTTTTTTTTATTCGAATATTTTTCATGCCCAAAGAAAACAGATAATCTTTGTTTCCGATATATATATGTCTACCTTGAGGAGGTTCAAAGATTGCATTTGACCTGGGGTAGCCTACGCATTTATTTACAAACATGTCATTTCCACAGTATTGTCACGACTACGTTTTTACCTATATGCCATGGGGATGTATAGTGAGAGGGTAGTCGTAAGGGATTCTAAGGTTACAGAAAACTAGGTTGTTAGACCTTTGAACATTGGTTTATTGAAAGATAATTTTGACTATAAAGGCCGAAAGAGGTTATGCACTAAATTTACCTGAATCTAAGAGAAGGTGGAACACGAGTGCCTGGGCTGGTTACCCCCACTTTCAATATAAGTTATTGAAGCTATACTTTACAACAGAACGGCGTGGCGAGTCTCGTGGAGTGGTACCGAAGGCGAGGTGCGAACCCGGGACTCGGGCATGTTCCCTTCTTATTCCCGGCCGCGTCTTGATGAGGTCCACTACCGGAACACGTCCGTCCCTGTCAATAGTTGATTTCAGAGAGACCGACAATGGCGTTTCCGCGGAGTGAGACGCGTATGTAGAACAGCTGATCCACAAGTGCATTCACCTGGCTTTGCAAGCCATGCACTTTATGGATACACGAGCGGATGCGAGTTGTCTACAGTTCTTTCCACTCGAGTTGATGTACCTATAGTCTCTTTATCCGATGGTGAAGTGGGAATGAGACTATAGGCTGCTGTTTACATACGCGGGGTCGCAACGATACTTCATTATCGTGACAGTATAACTAATTTGAACCGTCAATGTACCTTTTTTCAGAAACTACTGGTCCAAATTAGTTGAAATTTTGAAGAAGGTACTGTTGAAAATAGCTTCAATCCAATGAATCAGAAATGAGATATGATGTAAATCCATCCTATGGATACAGTTTGTGTTCTTTTTTTTCTATAAAATGAATAATTCTCCTAGAAAATTGTAATTGAATGAATATTACAATTACAAAATTTGTTTTTTATTGCTTTGTAACTACCGGTAGGCCTATATATGTTATGAACATTCACAGCAAAAAATGGTGTTGATTGCATGTAGGCCTATAGTTCTCTCAAAAAGGTAGGCCCACATTGAGTAAATCCAAGTATTTTATTATTTTGGTTATAAAATCATGTCATTTTATTGTTATTTATTGTTATTTATTGTTATATTTTTTATAGTTATTGACTCATAAGATCATAAGTCAACAATGACCAGAATTTTTGTATCATTTTATTGTTTCAAATAATCCCCATATATTGTTCTCAAAGCATGTGAACTTTCAACAATTAGAAAAATCATTTGTGTTCATGAGAAATAATTCAACTGACAATGGCAAAAAGTCATGGAAACAGGTTAACACCCCCTTAAAGTTACCAGTAGTATAGTTGTTGTAAATTAACCTTGCGTATGAGAATGTTGGAGAGTCCAACTGAGATGATGCGAGACCTGGGATGGCAGAAATTGGAAATACGGAGGAAGGAGGATCGTTTATGTAATTTCTTGAGGGTAATGGAGGGAGAAGAGGGATTGAGGGAGCTACATAAGTTGATTGAAAGGAATGTGTCAGGGTATGGAGGTAGGCAGGGACATGATAGAGTGGTAGTCATAAAGGGGGCTAGATTGGATGTCAGTAAATTCTCTTTCTTGAATAGAACAGGTGGGGACTGGAATGGGCTTAGTAGAAGTGTTTTTGAAGGAGATGAAATTAGGTTAAAGTTACTCCGTCAGAGGGTTAGGGAGGTGGTGGGATAGAGGTAGTTAGGGAACTTGCCACCGCGCATTTATGTGCAATTGCGAGGGTTTAAATAATAATAATAAATGGCCCATCTATCGTAATTATGTTGGACCTTTAGAGAGAGAACTCAACGAAATCAATGCCTACAGGCATTGAGTAAAGAAGTGTCACTACGATTTATCAATGCTACAGGCACCTAGGCTAGCGGAGTTGGTCCAGCATTGAGTCAAGAAGTATCCTACGGGGCCTCGGCCCTACCATTGATTGGCCCTACTATACCTAGGCCCAGGCCTACTAGGGTTTTGAGACATTTTCTATTTGATATTTTGTCATTTTTCAGGGTGTGATTGATGTTCTGTGTGAAGCGTGCGAGGAATTAAAATGGAAATCGCCTTCTTTGATCCAAAGGGAAGCTATTCCTGTTGCATTACAAGGTAAATAGGCTGATACGACGATTTTGAATTCAGGTAACATTGGGATTTCAATTAGTGACTTGGCCTTGTAAAGATGACAACAGCCTGGCTAGACAACGGAAAACAATCATAGAGACTTTCAAGCTGGATGGTGTGCTCACTACTTCTGGTAAATTTATCGAGGTGTCTAACCATTGAATTCTGAAAGGCTGGCCACCCGGCAAAATAATGAAAAATAACTTAGCCGGCCACCGCCATTTTGGACTAGGGCCTACTCTATCGACCTGACCACTGCCAGCCTTTTATTCAGATAATTTCGTTTTTGGTTGATGTAAAAATAAGAACAAAAATAACCTAACCCATAATCCTGCAAGTTTTAGACACCAATTTATAGAGTTGAAAAACATTTAGCTGGCGGGAATCGACCTGTGGACCCCTGACACGGGAGTCAGCCATGCTAATGGATGCGCTGCAATGATTTACGTTGAGCATATATTGTAATTTTTGTCATAAAACGTAATAGTAACGCGACGGTGGCCGGTCAAATAATCTACTATTTCGCCAGGTGGCTGACTGGGTAATGGCTAAATTTTTAATAAGCCTTGCCAATCTAGCCTATGATCAAATTAGTTATTTTTATTACATTTTGAGAGATTTTATAAAGTGGCAGGCTAGACATAATAATGTGATTTACTCTATTCCAGGAAAAGACGTCATTGGTTTGGCCGAAACTGGATCAGGAAAAACTGGCGCCTTTGCAATTCCAATTTTACAGGCATTGTTACAAAATCCTCAACGATATTTTGCACTTATTTTAACTCCAACACGAGAATTAGCATTTCAAATATCCGAGCAGTTTGAAGCATTGGGTGAGTACTATGTTGATCTAAGTGTAGGCCCACAAGTTTGTGGTAGTTGGTACAAGATACATTTAGTTAGCAAATTTTATGGTCATTTGACCTTTAAAATACATTAAAATAGGCGTAGGAGTACATCAAAATACATGTGACCAGAGAGAATGGGAGTTTTTCGATTGACATTTTATGGAAATGTACTATCACTGTCAGCAATGAACACTACCTAAATACATACTCAATGCTATCAGTCAGATGGTGACGATGAAAACGTACATATAGGCCTATATTTACAAATAAAGAAGGAGCGTGAGTCGTGACAGCAATATTGTAATTAAATTAAATTAAATTCATGTTTATTAGCAACATATGTGCTATCTGCACAAGATACAAGCATTTGTATCAAATTGTATATTTGCAATTATAGCAATGCAATGTGAAATACAGTAGGCCTAAACAGATTGAGAAGAGTGGTTAGAACACTGAACTTTCAGGAGGAACATAAATTCATTCATGCAGGAGACCAGGGTTCAATTCTCGCCATAATTGACCATCCTGGTAGTTTTTATTTTGTGGTTTCCCTCTGTCATTCAGGTATTGAGTTTATACTATATACTCTATGGTTCAGGTCATTACTGGGATCGTTCTTTAACAACAGGCCACAACCAATTCCGTCAAAAAACGAAAAACCACCAAAACGATTGAAAAACATCTAATATAATAACCTTTCATCTCGCCATTCCATCATCTCATATCATTCACCGGTGCCAATAGATCTTAGTCATCTACTGTTCATCGCTCTAGGATCCAACGTTTTCCTGCATATTCATTTTTTTGCATTTTTTTAGCATTTTTTTGCTCATCATTCATTTTTACTCACCCCACTCTAATTCAGTGTTGCATTTTCCTGCAGGGATAGCTTAGTTCTCTTAGGCCTAGTATTACCAAGGCCAGTAAGTATTTATCTGAGAGTTGGTGAAAAAATAGCATTGGTAACCATAGTGATAACAATTTTAAACTGTCAGATAAAGGCTAACTGGACTTTGTAATACCGTGCCTTAGTCTCTTGAAGAATGATGGTTAGAGGTTTCACTGTACAAATAAAAATACAGTAAGCGTAGGCCTTGACAGTATTGACAGCGGAACATAATCTGTAAAACATTGATATATCTATATAATTCTCTTTATACGTACTTACATAATCCAATGGAGTGCTCTAAAATCTACATATCAGGTTTGAAGATCCATAGACTTCAGCAGTAGTAGTACAATTAGGATACTGGTATGCAACATGTCATGAAGATATTGCTCCAGTGTGAATTTCATTGTTTGAAGTTGAACCTTTCACAGCAAATTTTTCTCCAACCAAGTTTGTACTATATTCAATTGATGTTACATTTTAATCTAGGTGCAAACATTGGTGTAAAGTGTGCGGTTATTGTGGGAGGCATGGACATGATGTCACAGTCTTTGATATTAGCCAAGAAACCTCACATAATAATAGCAACACCTGGACGTCTTGTTGACCACCTCGAAAATACCAAGGGATTCAACTTGAGAACTGTCAAATTCCTGGTAAGTGCTAAATTAATAAATTTGCAGTTTTCATTGGGACCTACAATAAATGTTTTGTATACACTTGAGTGTCAGTCTCTACTCGAAAAAGTGTTGCACAAAATATTGCCAACAGGCTAGTGTTTCTAGAAATGTGAATTTATTGTCTTTGTCGCATGATCAAATTAATTAGGCCTATATCCTTCATCATACACATTTTTGGCTTGCTTTGTTCTAATCCTGGCCATGCATTCAATCACTAGTTGAAGTAAGTGACTTTGTCACTATGTATTTCATTACCGGTACATGATTCTTTGTTGCTCTTGTAGTTGTTTTTTAGTTCAAATGTGACTGAAAAATTATTTGAGTGATCACTCGATTGGCGACCTAATGTAAACACTTCGGATCAAGAGGCCATTTCGCTTCACGAATAATGCGGACAAATAAGTGAACCATAATTAATAGCTATATAGGCCCTAATAGGCTATTCAATATATTATTACCATAGGCCTGTATTATATAGGCCTAATAATTAATACTTTTTTTTTTAATAACATCGAAACTTGACACAAAATCATTGTTCCCCAATTAAGGCTAAGGATGAAAGATAGGATCGTTTGGACGGGGCACCACAAGGGCGATCTTACCACCCCATTTTCATTATTTAAAACTAATGAACTTCAACACCAGGACTGCGCTGCACTGTCTGTGACCATAATGTTTTGCCGTAGATAAAAGTCTTTCAGTACAAACACACGAATGTTGATATCTTCCACTTTGAACTAAGTCTCTTGGGCAATGATCACTTCTTTCCATTGACAGCAGATGTAAAGTTTATCATTATACACAATCGACAAATTAAATTAGTGATAGGCCTATAATGTTATAATTAGGCCTATCACTCTACTAATTAATGGTCGTGGCCAATTAGTACTTCATCCAAGCATTTGCTTCAAGGACTGTGGGAAACCACGAAAAACCAAGTCAGGATGGATAAAAAAAGATGTTTGTTGGTCTTGAGCTTTTTCTTCCAACCTCTTCTTTTCTTCTTTTCTTGTAGTGTTTGATATATTTTTTTCTTTCTTTTCTTTTTTTTTCTCTCTTCTCTCTTCTTTTTTTCTTTTCTTTTTTTGTCCTTTTTTTTCTGTTATTCATTTATTCATTCATTTTTTTTTCATTCCATTCCATTTTTTTTCCCTCTTCATATTTTTTGTTTGTTTTTCATTTATTAATTTTTTTTCTCTTCACTTCATTATCTTTTTTTTATTTATTTTTATTCATTCTTGTTATTGTATTTGATTATTATTATTTGAACTTTTCTTTTTTTTTTTTTCTTTTCTTTTTTTCTTTTCTTTTTTTTTTATTTGTTCCGCTTTTTTTTATTTTTTTTATTTTTATTTTTCTCATTCTTTTCAATATTATATGCTTGTGAGTTCTGGGACGTCTGAGGGAAACCATGGAAAGCCATCAACCAGGATGAAAAAAATTGTTTCAACTTGTTGATGTAGAGATATTGACGACATACACATTTTCCGGGTACAACTCTCCATGCAAGACTTCCTGGGGGGTGAAAACTTTTTAAAGCTCTCCAAATTATGGGATAACTCGACAATACATGCACCAAAGTGAGAGGCCGACAATCAACAAGCAGGCCTTGACTTGCTGGAATTTTTGTCGAACAAACTCGATGTGCCAGACAAGTCATCCACGTCATAGAGTGTTGTTTGGGACAACTAGGAAAACTCGGCAACTTGATGTAGTCAGAACTGCTTCTCCATAAAATATTTGTCAAGATTGTAATAGAAACTCTACTTCTGATATGTCTCTTCTCGTCTGCCAGTACAAAGCTGCCATTAGACAATCCCCGTACAATCCTTGATTTTTCAACAGAACTTGGTGTTGATCAAGTGCTGGGCATACAAGTAGGTGTTCTGCATCTTGATATTCCAGCTTGCTCAGGGGACCCATGGAACTTGCTATAACTCCTATTTTCATCAGATGTTTGTAAAGCAAATCATGGCCAGTTGTAATCCTGAAGATCGCGACTGCGGTAGAACGAGGCAGAGTATTGGAATATATCGGTTTTTCCAGCAAAGACTGCCATCTCTTTCCTCTAGCGACATCTTCTTGGTCCTGATTTATAATAGTTTTGGATTTGATTTTGAGAATATTTTTGCAGGAAGCTATTGACATTAGTGTTGTGTGCTGAGTCTGATTGGATCCCAACTTGGCGAGTTCGTCAGCCATTTCAGGTCATTTCAAAAATGATCAAAAGTCAAGCCATTTCAGGTCATTTCAAAAATGATCAAAAGTCAGCCATTTCAAAGTCAGGGTTGGATTTATATATTATTATTAATTAATAATAATAGTAAATGTATTCTTTCAATTGAAAGATTTAGATTCTTATATCAGTGGTGATTGAGGCGTAATTGTATATTTTAACTTCTAAACCCTGTTTGAATGTGTACTATAACTACACATATATCACCTATATCTTTTAATGCAATATAATGTGATTAATTTTGTCCCAGGTTATGGATGAAGCAGATCGCATATTGAACATGGATTTTGAAACGGAAGTTGATAAAATCTTGAAAGTCCTTCCTCGTGAGCGAAGTACGTTTCTATTCTCTGCGACAATGACAAAGAAAGTTCAGAAACTACAGAGAGCATCGTTGAATAACCCTGTTAAAGTTGAGGTATGTGATGTGTATCCATTTTGTCGATACGAACAAGTCTGTGACGTTTTGTTGATATTGTAAATAATATTTTATGTTTTGTTAGTAGTGTATAGTGAGTGCACGTTAAAAGAGCTCTCTGAGCAGGTAATATAATGGCTTGTTAATATATTTTAGGTTGCCGTTCACTTCTGGTTCCTTGGGTCTTATTCTCGATTGATTGAGTATTTTAGGGCTTCAATTCTATACCAAACTAGACTGTTCAATGCTCGTTGAATTTGATATCGAAACAACGATCGATATTAATTTGAAAAATTGTAAATAGATGAAATAATGTGCTACCTTTGGGAGTTCCCAAAGGAGTGAATGAGAAACTCAGAATCGTTATTTTCAATATCGATTGAAAACAGAAAATTGTACATATATTTTGATCTTCAATTAGATATTGAAATTAAGGTATCGTTTGCAAAATTTATATGGAACGGCAACCCCAATATTTTTTGAGATGAGTTATTGTCATTTTTATTTGTAGGCAAAATTTACTGTAGAAATTCAACAAACTCATCAACACAATACAATATGTGATTTTGATAATACATACACTATTCAAAGTTGGTAGTCCAAGCAAAAGTATGAACTGATTTATGTGTTTGTACATTATTTGCGAAACTGAACTTTATTCCGGTATTGATGTAATTGTAGTGGATACTTGATTTGTTTAATTTGAGCTCTTGGGACTCACCCGACTTTCGTTCCTACAGGTATCAACTAAATATCAAACTGTAGAGAAACTACAACAGTCATACCTCTTTGTGCCAGTCAAGTTCAAAGACGTCTACCTGGTTCACATACTGAACGAGATGGCCGGCAACTCCTTCATGATCTTCTGCTCAACGTGTAACAACACAATGCGTACAGCGCTAATGCTACGCAGTTTAGGGTTCCAGGCGGTACCCTTGCACGGCCAGATGTCGCAGAACAAACGACTGGGAGCACTTACCAAATTCAAGGCCAAGAACAGATCCATTTTGATATCTACAGATGTGGCAAGCAGGTAAAAGCCAAGAGCTAACTATAATTTTCAATGTTTTACAATAAGACCAACAATAAAATGTTTTGGGCAAAATATAATTTTCTATCGGGCCTAATTGCTATTTCTTGATTTTCTGCCATTGAAATATGACATTTTTCTGCAGAGGTTTGGATATTCCACATGTGGATGTAGTGGTGAACTTTGACATTCCAACACACAGCAAGGACTATATCCATCGGGTTGGCAGAACAGCACGAGCTGGTCGGTCGGGGAAATCCATCACCTTCGTGTCTCAGGTTGGTACGGCTGGCATAGAAATTGGTAACTTTTTGTAGGACACTGTCACACTCATTCCAAGTTTACCGCTGGAAAACTCCATAATTGCGCTCGGCACTGACTTGAATTATCCACTCCACTCGACTAAACTTATAATTTCCGTGTTACAGTATGACGTGGAGTTGTACCAGCGTATTGAGGCTTTGATCGGCAAACAACTACCGCTTCACAAGTCGGAGGAGGACGAAGTAATGCTGCTGCAAGAACGAGTAGCAGAGGCACAACGTGCGGCCAAAGTGGTTCGTAGCATTCATGTTATTTCACAACCTTACTCAACAGTTCTTTCGAGTCCAGTGCCATTGATATTTTCAAGTAAATTCAAGTGTAGCATTAATTTAATGTCAAAAAGAAGTCCACTATAAATATACTATGTCAGTGTTCATTATAAATATAGAATTGTCGTGGCTGGAAATGCTCCTGCTACGGTGATTTAATATACGTTGTCTTGGTGTATAAAAAGTACTCGTGAATTGGAACATTGTAGGTGTAGATTACCACTCACTACCGGTGTATTAAGCCCATATCTAGATTTATCTTCTTCATATTTAAATACAAATTGATACATGCAAAGTTCATGTATATATTTTCAAAATTAAATACTCTTCCATGTTTCTTTTTATGAAAGTATTTGCAACCATGGTGTGCAAGTGTTGAATTTGTTCATTTGTGTGCTCAGGAGATGCGCGATATGGATGATAAGCGTGGTCATGGTAAACGTAAATGGGGCGGCGGAGCTGACTTCGAGGACGACACGGAGCAGGCGTCTGGCGTTCGTAAGCGGCTCAAGGGGCCAGGTAAAAGTAGAGGGGGGAGCAGAGGAGGTGGTAGTGGGAGAGGAGGAGGAGGAGGAGGCAGTAGAGAGGGAAGCAGCAGTAGAGGTGGGGGTGGTAGAGGAGGAGGAGGAGGTAGAGGAGGAAGAGGAGGTAGAGGAGGAGGAGGAGGTAGAGGAGGAGGAGGAGGTAGGGGAAAGAGGGGGAGGTAACATCATGAACTTGAAGATTTGTTCACATCATTATTTAAAAATGTTAAATATAATTTTTTACACAACAAAATACAGTATGAAATTATATTCATATTTTGAATTGTATTATAGCAATTTATAATAGTAATTGAATAAAATGTATGCGATCGTAGCCCAGTTCTTAATTGTATGTCTTTGTTTGATTTCAATGTGATTGCCTATTTGGCCATTCTGTTACAAATGTGACTGATTCTTGTTGGAATTTCGTATCACTCCTGTGTGCACGGTTCAAGAGAATCGGGAGACATGCTCGTGTCCGGAGTATCGCATATTATCAACTGTAGAGATCCGTGAGGTCGTGGAATGTCATAGTCGGGATCGGAATGTCGACGTCTTCTGACTGGCCCCAACTCCTAGTAAACACAAGAAGATAGGCCCTAGTACTACTATAGTAGTATAATCATAATAATTATCACAATATTATTTGAAATTGACAGTGGTTTTGATTGAACGGGTAAGTGTTCATTTGAAAATGAAGAAGAAATATAATATTAAATTAACAAACACCTGAACAAGATTTACCCAAGATGTAAGAGTGACAAATACTAGTGAGACCTTACTCACATCATTTTCACTACTACCATCCAACGATAGTAAAGTTACTGGTCAAAAATGATGATAACTGCTTTTGCGTTCACACTGTCATTATAGTATTTCGTTTAGGAATAGTATCAGTTTTTTATCTCTCGCGAGTGCATTATATCAGCGAGGCCCATAGGCTATAAAGTTCTCACCTAACTTTTTATTCTATGGTCTTAATTCTGAGCGTACCTCATCCAATGTTAGCGTAGTGGGAGCCATGAGGCTCTTCGTTGCACCAATGTGGAACAGGGGGGCTGATGTTATCTCGGCGAGCTGGGCCAGTAAGAGGTGAAGTTCATCAGAGTAACGGTTTATGCCTGTAAAAAATTTGTCATCATACACTCGGGAATGATTACGTTTCTTTGATATTGATTTGTAATCACATCATCGAAATTAGATAATTGATTTTACTCGGAAGATTGAAACAGTCACTCCGAAATAAGCCTATATATGTAATAATAACAGTAATAAGTGAGTGAGAGCAAATGAGAAGAGTGATATCACCCTTTTTTATTTGCTCTTATTCAATGAGGGTTACCTTATCTACAACAATCCCTTGATAATACCAACTCTGATAACTCAAATATTGCTGTGATTCAAACAATAGTTTTGGTCCTTACAGAGTTGTGAGTTTTGACCCAGGAGCTCAATGTTGAATATTTTGTAATTTAAACTTTTATAATCCAAAATGGACTTTTACGGGACCCTTGAATTTCGAATTGAAGTGGGTTTACTGTTCAGTAATTTGCTTGCTCCAGAGTGTAGGCCTTTATATTATCTGAATAATTCCACAAAGTAGAATATTTCAATTATGATTTATGATTCTATTAATCACACTACTGAATTATACTGGTCTAGGTAATAATAAGTAGGCCTATTCTAAAATTGCTTTTTTTCTGTTCAATAAATATTAGTAGTTATTATTTTATATGGAGTCCCTGCGCAATTAGCATCCCAATGAAAAATGGAGTAAAAGTATTACAAGATTGCTACTAAATGTGAAGAGAAATTATCGCTATCCAGTGGTAAGCCTATTTCTCTACAATACCGTACCTACTATCTCTTGATTCTCGTTCATGTCGCTAGTTGAAAGAGTAACACTCTCTTCTGATTGGCTGCGTAGTTGAACGGGCGAGCCGACAGGAACATCAGGTTGTGTCGTGTCTTTCTCTAAGCTGTCCAACTGATTATTATCTGACTGTTCTGTGAGTTCTTTATCGATGTCGTTGTCTTTATCAGATTGATCGATCAGACCGTCGATCGTTGGACAGTCTTCTGGATTTGTTTCATTTATACTGGTTTTGCTCAAACTTTTGCACGAAAAGGCCACCTGTGGATTAAAATTAGATCAATAATAGAGTGCTCAGTGTAAATATAATATAGCTCATAAAAACAAAAATATTAAAAATAAATATTATATAAAATGAAGTCAATAAAGAGATCATCAAGTCTTGTAAAGTAGTAGAGTAAGTTTCTCACTGAAAAAATATGATCCTGAAAATAATTGTATTGAATAAAAATAATTAATGATTATTATGATAATTACTGATTAGACTGTAAATAAACAGTAAAGTGTCTTCCATGGCTATTTTAGTATTTTACGTTACCACTTACGTGCAGTACCTACTTTGGGCCCTACTTATTTTAATACAATTCTTTGCTGCCTGCATTAGGTATAAATTAACTGCGTGTTTCAATGAACAGGGACTTAGATATTGATTCAACTTGTGAGATGAGCTTAGAAGTATGGAAATCTAGAATGAAAAAATTCTGTCAGCTCAAGCTACATCTACAGACCTTGGATTACTTGATCCGTTTAGTTAATTGACGATTTGAAAGAGGCATGGCTTCACCAGTAGGCCAGTTGGATCTATAACATTTGTAGTCACTTGAAGATACCCTGATTGGATATTTAAAATTCACTACAGTTCTAACAGCCCTGCCGTCATGATTTGTGACGTCAACGGGACGGAGACTGCGAGTCGTCAATCGGTGACGTGTTGCTTTTTGTCAATAAGTTTCTTGATAGCTTTGATTGATGTAAAAAATACATTTTAAATGCATTTTCTTAGTTATTTCTCATCTGACTGTTGTGAAAATATATCAACATTTGCATAATGGTTTGTTCCATATTCAGTAGGAATTTGAGAGCTTTTGGAAAATTTTTGTTTCTCAAGTATTTTCCCTCCGAGTTATTCTTATGAAGACTTTCCAAACTTTCCGATTTATTTTCGAAAAAAAAACGTTGAACCGTTTTTTCTGAAAGAACAACCCAACCTATTCTAGTGTGACACCAATCTACAGAAAGTTTTGAGTCTGATTATTTATTGTATTAAATTTACTGATGAATGAGGTAAGCCTATTTGCATAGAGGAAGTGAAGGAATGTTATCAACATGAAACAAAGCAATTGATTCCATTTTCAGGTGTGTATGAAAATTGCATATTCTTCGGTGAACTCAGATCAATCAGTTGAACGAAGTTGAAAAATGAAAATACTAATGAAATATTTGTTAGCCTAGGCTTTAGGTCAAGCGATCTTGTTATCCATGTGACCGTGTGACATAATCTGAGAATTACGATAAGAATAACATGATAAGTCACCTGTTGCTGCTCACGGCTCCACTCCCTAGTCCGCCACTGGTCCTGGATGAACCGGAACCCCTGCGGAGTGTTGAGTATCTCGTCGGGTGCAGTCAAGAACTCGCAGGGTGCGTTGTTCGTGGGTATGTCATGCCAGGGCGATGGCGGACGCTTGGTGCGGCGTGGGGGTAGGGAAGGGATACTTTTACTGGACTCGGCATATAAGTGTTCGGCAGACACGTTGAGGGATATCACAGGTATGCTGGTATTGTGGTCCGAGTCGGACTCGTTGCGTTTGGAGGTGGCTCGTTCGTCGCTACCTGTCGAGTAGATTGTCTCGTAGTCTTCAGAGTCCTGAGGCAAAATGGTAATTTTAGCAGTTTCTAAATTATTGTCACCACTTTAGTGTAATAGTGTAGCATTCATTCACATGTGACAGTTATCCTAATTTCAATATCTCTTGTGATTTGTAAAATGTACATTCACTAGGAAAATTGCGTGAGACAATCGTGGGTATTTTTTATTTCTATCTATTATGTATTTTTTATATATTAGATATAATCGGAGTGATCTATTGGCGTCTGATTAATAAGATGACGGAACAGGACGGTGAGATGAATGTTGGAAAATGTGGGAAGGAAGCAGTCATGGATATATTATAGTAACTGTCATGGCATTCACCTAGGCTGCAGAGGGAAATCACGACAAACCTCTGTAAAGAGCAGTGTTGGGGAAGTTCACTTATGAAAGGAACTTCTAGAAAGTTCAGTTCATGTCAAATAAATTGATCTATTGAAAAGTTCAAAGTTCGTTTTCGTGGCTTTGCTGTAAAAGTTCAAGTTCAAATTCAAAAAAACAAGTTCGTTCAAAAATTCACCTTGAAAATTATATGGAAAAACGGTTCAAAAATAATATATGGCTCGCCTAATGACAAGTGATCACATGATGAAATCCTGTACAGGGAATATTATTTCATTCGGAATAGACCGTAAAATAGTCAATCTCGTTCGGAATTTGGACGGGGAAGTACAGATAGTGCAATCGTGTCGAATAGGATTATGAGTGATCTAAAATTATGAACTTTCAAATGAACGTTTTATTCCGTGAAAGATCACCGAAAAATCAAACGTGAAGAAAGTTCAAGATCGTCGACTGTAAATGTAACGCGTTCATTGAAAAGTTCAGAAAATACGAACGCGTTCATTTTAAAAGTTCATTACCCAACTCTGGTATAGAGTAAAGAAGGACGGTGGCAGGGATCGAACCGAGACCCAATCCACCCTCAGCTTCTAGTCACATGGAGCAAGCGCATTACTACTAAGTTTCCACTGCTAGTAATCTATTCCTTGAAAATTGCCAACCTGATAGAATTGCGACTGAACAGAAAACAATGCTAGATCCTCACATTACGTATCTGGTAAACTGCATGGTTGATTAGCATACAGATTTAGGTTTTGTGTGATTTAATAGAAATGAAGTGGTCGTTTGGGAATTGAACGTATTTGCATGTGATTATACAAATTCTAATTGAAAAACATTTAACAAGACTATTGTCGTGAAAGTAGTGAACTGCCATGAAATTTTGAGTAAATACTAATACTGTAAATACTGATTAAGTAGATGATAATCTTGAATTATGAGGCAGGATCTCCCTTTAATTATAAACTAAAATTTCAATGCATCAACCAGTTTATTAATGGTCCATATGTCTATTTGCAGTATTTGGTGTCAAGAGTAGTCCCAAGTAGTTGAACTTGCGGTCATATAAATTGGTCGATAAAGACACGTTTCAAATTTTAAAGCATTCTGATGAAAATGTGCGTCATATGCACTACAACTAGCAGGCAAATTATTACACATAATATAGGCCTACTGTATAGTGTATGAAAAAGTTGACTGAATTATTTGTAGACTTTATTTAAATTTCAGAAATGAACATTTTATGATAGCCTACTGCAAGAGTATTTGAAAAATATTCTTGTTTGAAATTTTTTATTCTGATTGATATTGTACCAATGCTCAAGAATCTCACCTCGTCACTGTTTGTTTCCTGATTGTGCCTCAACTCTTTCTTGCTCTTGAGCTCATCTATTACTTGTGTTGGCATTGCTTGCTGCTCAAACTGCGTTTGATAACTAACACTATCATACAATGGGTCCTCATCACTCTCAGCTTTCTCAATCTCGTCATCAACGACAGCTTTCTTTTTACTGCGGCGCATCACAAACTTCTTCAAAAAACTAGGTTTTCGCTTCTTCTTTATCTCGATGCCATCCTTATCCAATTCTTTCGTCTTATGTCTGAAGTCTCGGAAGAAAATTGCATCACGAAAGTTATGTTTTTTGGGGCTCTTCTCATTCGCCAGAGAGCATTGAACTAAGTCTAATTCTTCGTATTCCGAAGATTGATCGTCGACTATTGAAACCGCTTTCGGTCTCGGAGGCAGATCAGGTTCTTTCTCGTCAAGTGGTAAATTGTTCATTAATTGAACTACGTCATAAGTGCTGTAATATTCATCTCCATTTTTTGGATCAGATATTTGTAATGAATCGTAGCAGTAATTATTCTCATTCATTGACTCCCTTTGTGTTTGATCTGATTTGTTTTGATTTTCATCTGGAACATCTCTACTTTCTTTCCCAATATTCACTTCAACTACGGAGATAGAGTCCTGATGTTTAATATCTTCCGGTTTCGACATTTGTAGAAGATCACGGACTGTTTTCAGGTTATTTTTAAACGTCTCCTGTGAGTCCAGAGGTTGTGACTCTCCCATCTCTGGGGGGCCTGAGCTGAAATTAAGGGCTTATAAGTTGGAGAGATCTATCCAGAAATGTTGTCATTTCTATGATCCACTAAAATGAGAGAGAAAACATTTATTGGTGGCTGTTGACAAAGAAGTGCGATGCCATTATAGTTGCAGCATGATAAATCAATATAACAGTGGCATATAAATATTTTTTATCTCAGCTAAATCAGTTGATAAATATAAAAGAGATACTGTATGTATCAGATAAAAAATATTACTCTGTATCAGTACTCTTTCTCTGTAATCAGATACTCTGTGTCAGTATGTATGAATGTAATGGAAGTAGCAGGACTGCTAAATAAATAAATAAATAAAAATAAAAAATGTAAATGATGCATATAATCAATATGAATCGTATTTAAACAAAAAGATGTTTCAAATATTGCGTAAAAATTGAAATTTTAGAATTGACGTTGATATAAATTATATGAATAATAATTAATAAATCATATGAGATATGATATACACATGAATTATATTTGATATTGATATAGCTTCTACCTAATTGTATTCAACTTCTATGTTTCTAAATGATCTGGTAAGTTGTATTGTACGTATTGTATTTATTAGCTGTTGTGCTACAAATTATACTGTGTTGAATTTCAATGAGTTCTCTGTAATATTCATCTGGAAGATACTGTATACTCCAGCACTGGATTTGGTGATTAATATTGAAATCATAATATGAATATAAACATATTACTTGGCATCATTTGATTGAACAAATTCTTGTGTCAAATACTACTTTCAATTGATTTCTTAAATCGTGATATTTGCTCGAACAAAAAATGTATTAATGTATAGTCAATAGTGTAGTTTGTATATCATACAAAAACATCGAATAAATTTGATGAATGTTTCTTAGAAAATTATACCTGCCGTCTTATGAAACCTGAACAGCACGTAAGTTTGTATACAAATCTGACACTCAGAACTGTTTGCGCTTACCTTAATGTCTCAATCATCGATGTAGACAAACTCTTGGAGAGTTCCTTGTGTTTGGTTCCGTTGTCTGTTCGGTCGTTGGCGTAGGAAATACCACCCATGCGTTTGATGCGTTGCAACATGCTATCGCGCCGCGAAACACGCCGGGGCAGTGAAGACTTCTTTTCGGTGCTTTCTTCACTCGTACTTTCATCAGCCTACAAAGCAAATATTTTAAAATGTAATATCATTTTGAATAATGTCATCTCAATCATTATTCTATTACACCAATTTAAAATCTTATTTGAATTGACTACTCAAAATTGGTAGAGCATTTTGTTGATTTGCTCAACAGTTGCATGGAAACCGTTGGATTGATATAAAATACCATGGATCCCAAAGTCGCTATAGGGGCCGTCCCCTCGGCTCAGTCGAATAGCGCGCACTGTGTTAGAAACTGAAGTCCCGCACAAAGCACGGGTTTTTGTACTCGTCCTTTCACCTATCATCAGTTCATCGTTTCATATTCACTCGCTCATTCGTATAACCTAGCTGTTGGTGGGATCATTAGGCAACATTAAAATAAAATAGAGGGATGTAGACTTGAACTGAATCTTTGTTTTAATTATTTAAGTAGAAATATCAACAAGTAGCCTTATAGGGGTGACACTTCATCTTTATACTTGAATAAAATGAAAGCCTAGGTCTATAATATAGGTAGGGGTAAGTGGTTTAGATATTAAGGAAACTGTAGATAAATTAAATGAGGAAATAAATATAGTACACTGTTGGCTAAATGTAATGAACTTGAATTAAATGAGACAAAATCAAAAGCAATGTTTATAATAGGAAATAGGCACAAAGAGAACAAAGAAGAATTGGAGAAAATGGAAATTATAATCGACAAAGAAGTTGTTGAAGTTGTTAAAGAATTCAAATATTTGAAAGTGATGATAGATGATAAATTAAAATTCAGAAAGCATGTACAAAATATGATAAGTAAAATAGGAAATAAAGTAGGGTACCTTAGGAGAGTAGGCAATAATTTAAGTAAATGGACAAATATACTAATATTTTAGGCAAACGTGTTACGTGTTGCCGCGTTGATGGATGAGCTGGAACATATCAACCAAGATGCATTGAGGGTTGCGTTTGCCCGTTTGAGATGGTGTCTTTACTTCCTATCCCTCCCATGTTAAAAATATGTCACGATTTCTGTCTGCGCATTTAGAACTCTTGTAGGTAGTAGTGATAAAAGGAACTAACTTTGTTTACAAATACACGTGTAATGACGTTCACTTTTGCTCAGTTGACTGAAACAGTCTCGTAAGAAGTAAAACGTAGATAGTGAGCTTAAATAATTGTCTATCATTCAAACTGTGAAGTAATTAATATAGTAACAAAAGTTATATTACTAGTAACGTACATCTGGCCGATTTATATATGTGATCGGAATCGTGTGAGAAGTCCGCATGCCCCAAACGAATAAGTATTCATATTTTGCATTATCGGTAATTGCATTATCGGTAAATATTCTTTTATTAATATTCTTTTAAGCGTATTTGTTTCTTTCCATCGCATCTTGGATGCCAACATGCACTGCATCAAAGATGTCAATATTTGAGGTATAGAGAAGGCATCACATCAAGTTTCTACAAATTTACAAAACACCACCAGATAGAGCAGTGATCCATATTACACATAATTGTCTTCTAGATTGATACGTGTTTTTAAGATAAGTGAAAGCACCATCTCCCGGCCGCAAACAAGCCCTCTATGCATCTTGATATCAACTTATCTTTGGATTGGTTATTATATATATATATATACATATATATATATATATATATATATATATATATATATATATATATATATGTATATATCTATATATGTATATATGTATATATGTATATATGTATATATGTATATATGTATATATGTATATATGTATATATGTATATATGTATATATGTATATATGTATATATGTATATATGTATATATGTATATATGTATATATGTATATATGTATATATGTATATATGTATATATGTATATATGTATATATGTATATATGTATATATGTATATATGTATATATGTATATATGTATATATGTATATATGTATATATGTATATATGTATATATGTATATATGTATATATGTATATATGTATATATGTATATATGTATATATGTATATATGTATATATGTATATATGTATATATGTATATATGTATATATGTATATATGTATATATGTATATATGTATATATGTATATATGTATATATGTATATATGTATATATGTATATATGTATATATGTATATATGTATATATGTATATATGTATATATGTATATATGTATATATGTATATATGTATATATGTATATATGTATATATGTATATATGTATATATGTATATATGTATATATGTATATATGTATATATGTATATATGTATATATGTATATATGTATATATGTATATATGTATATATGTATATATGTATATATGTATATATGTATATATGTATATATGTATATATGTATATATGTATATATGTATATATGTATATATGTATATATGTATATATGTATATATGTATATATGTATATATGTATATATGTATATATGTATATATGTATATATGTATATATGTATATATGTATATATGTATATATGTATATATGTATATATGTATATATGTATATATGTATATATGTATATATGTATATATGTATATATGTATATATGTATATATGTATATATGTATATATGTATATATGTATATATGTATATATGTATATATGTATATATGTATATATGTATATATGTATATATGTATATATGTATATATGTATATATGTATATATGTATATATGTATATATGTATATATGTATATATGTATATATGTATATATGTATATATGTATATATGTATATATGTATATATGTATATATGTATATATGTATATATGTATATATGTATATATGTATATATGTATATATGTATATATGTATATATGTATATATGTATATATGTATATATGTATATATGTATATATGTATATATGTATATATGTATATATGTATATATGTATATATGTATATATGTATATATGTATATATGTATATATGTATATATGTATATATGTATATATGTATATATGTATATATGTATATATGTATATATGTATATATGTATATATGTATATATGTATATATGTATATATGTATATATGTATATATGTATATATATATATATATATATATATATATATATATATATATATATATATATATATATATATATATATATATATATATATATATATATATATATATATATATATATATATATATATATATATATATATATATATATATATATATATATATATATATATATATATATATATATATATATATATATATATATATATATATATATATATATATATATATATATATATATATATATATATATATATATATATATATATATATATATATATATATATATATATATATATATATATATATATATATATATATATATATATATATATATATATATATATATATATATATATATATATATATATATATATATATATATATATATATATATATATATATATATATATATATATATATATATATATATATATATATATATATATATATATATATATATATATATATATATATATATATATATATATATATATATATATATATATATATATATATATATATATATATATATATATATATATATATATATATATATATATATATATATATATATATATATATATATATATATATATATATATATATATATATATATATATATATATATATATATATATATATATATATATATATATATATATATATATATATATATATATATATATATATATATATATATATATATATATATATATATATATATATATATATATATATATATATATATATATATATATATATATATATATATATATATATATATATATATATATATATATATATATATATATATACACTTTGAGATCCAAACCATTACATCACTGCCAACTTATTTTTCATTTTTAATTTCTATGATAATAAAGAAGGCTTTGTTTTAATCGTTTACAATCAAGTGGTGACACCTGTTGCTTGAATTGATTGGGTTTGAATAGCTTTGAATGATTCACAAAAATTACATTATATATTTTTTTACATCAAAACGGCTGATCTGATCTAAATGAAAGTTCAGTACAATGTGTATCATTATCAGATTGAATAGAATAGAGAATAGAAAAAGCAGGAGTCTTAAAATATTTCCCTGTGGGGCATGTGTGCCTCTTGAAAATTATTACCAGTAATAAATAACAAATATTTTGAGGAGCTCTTATCGTGGCTAAAATCTTCAGTTGTTTATCGGTGTTACAATTAATTATTTTATCTCGTATTGAATTAATGTTCCTATACCTACAAAATTCACGTTTATTCGAATATGTACCCAATCCAGAGTGGCCTGTAAAAATACTGAACTGTGTCCGGTTAACAGTGACAACTCTTAAATAGTAGTAATATAATAGTAATATAAACACAAAAAAATCCTAAATCATCAGAAAAGACAGGCATTCCTTCTGAAAAGCACCCTAAGCCTTTTGAAGCCAGTCTGCGGCTGGGTACTTTGCAAGTCGTTCATTGATGCACCAAATTTATTATCGCAGCCAAGAAGAATAGATATCAATGAATACAAAAAATATGTATAGGCCTATACTTATGAGAATAATTATAGTTGCTGTATTTCTATTTTCATTTGGAAACATACATGTGAGTGGATCTTTGAATGACTTGAAGTTTGAATTTGAATGACAACATAATGTAAATGTGTGCAGTGACTACTAACGAGATCATACTTCTCGCTCATTAGAATACTCACATCACATCCGTGAAAAAAGATGGCCGTCTGCCAACTAAATAATTGTAAAAATCTCATTAATTACATAATTGCTCGGCAACTTTGAAGATTTAACGCTTTTAAAGATGCATTTACATTTCTCATCGTAAACCTCGTCTGAGAAATTATAATACCCCAAGTATACCTTAGCTATACTGTGATATTTGTGCAGTGGCGAAACTATGGGGGCGCGGGGCCCGCAGTCGCGGGGGGGCCCTTGACCCAAGGGGGGCCTCAAGTCAAACTTCTAGTTTCGTACTATGTATTTTGGAATGGCGATATTTTATAAAACACAAACACAACATTTTTAGCCTACAAGTCAACTCGAGTATTTGTCAAGTTTCATTCTGATATTTCTGAGAAAATAAACACGTAGTACTAGTAGACTAGCTTTTATCCGGTTCTTAACTTCCCGCGGTTTTCCCTACTGTCTGTAGCCTATATTCTGAGAATAACTACTGTAGATATGTTCAGCCTCAGACTTGGTCTACACGCTCCAATCATCTACCCCAATGATTCTCGGGTCGAATGATTGTAGTGTGTTAAAGTTGCCCTCGACAACGTCCACATGCTATAATCATTCGACCCGAGAGGATCATTGGGGTAGATGATTGGAGCGTGTAGACATAGCATCAGACACCACTAATTCCCATGCCAATTCCATGAAATATTCCCTACTTCACCCCTTCAATGTATAAAGTAAAAACCAATCGGGTAGCAGTTTACTAGTCGCTCAACCCACGCACATAGCTTCATCTTTGGTACAATGTAAGTTGGTGATGATTTGTATTTAGTTGTTCTCAGATTTGTCACAGTTAGACAAGCTGGTGTTCCGTTTAGAACCATTTACTTTTTCTTTCTCTCTGCGAACTATCTCCATCGTGTTTATTTGATCATAATTTGTGTTTTGAAGAGAATGGGTATTGGACATGAGTGTGTTTTTCAATTTTGTTTTTTATTTAATTTTGTTTTTATCTGCGAGTTATCTTAGTGTTTATTTTTCTGCGGGAAAGTCACAATGGATAGATCATTAAGCAGTACAAGTGGTGCGTCCAAAAAAAGAAAGCAAAGGAAGAAAGAAAATGAGAATAAAAAGTGCATGAAAATTGAAACATTTTTTAAAACCAAGAGTGTAGAATCCGTTGAACTAATTTCAAGCATTCCCTCTACTTCAGGCACAGGACCATGTTTTGACAGTTTCGCAACCTTGAGTGAAGTGAATCTAACAAAAAGTGTGGGTCCGAGCGATGAGCCTGAATGTACGATTAATGTAGTAGCGAGTGTGAGTGATTGTGAAGTAAGTGATGAAAAGGTGGACCCGAAGGACGACACTGAATGCACCCGAAGTGAGTGTGTCGCTGGACCCGTCAAAAGTGACGTTGATGCTACAAATAGGACTTTTGATATTAGTTCGCTCATCCACAACAAACATCCAACAGACCGAGGACTTTATCCTGTTAATTTAGCTGACGCTCATATCAAACGATTTGTTGTGCAGAACGGTCCGTGCAGGCCCCCTGGACCGTTTCCACAAGACAATAAGGGACGATCATTTTCCGAATCGTATTATTACGCGATTTCCAAAGCCGGATTGTCTCTACCCGTAACATGGCTATGCTATTCCCCTAATCTAGATGCTGCGTATTGTGAGGTGTGCTGGTTGTTCGGTGACAGAAGTGATCCCGGTTACCGAGCATCATGGAGTACGGGTATATCAGACTGGCAGGGCTTGTCCAAGAAGATCAAGAAGCACAAAGATTCAAAATGTCACGTCCAGTCAGGTATGGTGTATGACCAGTGGAGGCGGCATGCTGTTCTAGACGAAGGACTTGAAAAGCAGGTGGCGCAAGAAAAAATATTTTGGCGCGAAGTTCTTGGTCGACTAGTAAAGATCACGCTAAACTTAGCTTGCAACTCGCAGTCATTTAGGGGTCATCGAGAAAATATTGGTGATGTTTACAATGGAAACTTCCTTTCTCAAGTCGAACTGTTGGCAGAGTATGATCCTGTCATGAGTGAACTCATTAATAAGCCAAAAGGTTCTATCAAGTATCTAAGCCCAACGATCCAAAACGAATTAATTTCCCTGCTTGCAAAACAACTCGAGGCTAATGTAATAAGTGAAATTCAGTCTTCGTCTTTTTATTCAATCATTGCTGACACAACGCAAGACATCTCCAAGAAGGATCAATTGAGTCTAGTGCTTCGATATGCTGTCGTGGAGAGAGACACGAACGGAGAACCAACCGATGTTAAAGTTGAAGAGAGCTTTCTTGGCTTCTACTGGACACGCGATCAAAGTGCTGCAGGACTGTCTTCACAGATTGTAAGCATTATTGAAGAAAAGGGGTTACAACTGGACAAGTGTCGTGGTCAGGGGTATGATGGTGCCAGCGTTATGAGTGGTGCGTATGGTGGCGTTCAGAGACGCATTTTAGATATGCAACCATGTGCCAAATACATTCACTGCGCTGCACATAATCTGAAGCTAGTTGTTAATGACGCCGTGAGTGGAGTAAAAGAAGTTGTAGCGTTCTTTACACTTCTGCAAGATGTGTATGTATTTTTTGGACAGAGTATTTGCAGGTGGGACCTTCTGTCGTCGTTCACTCGTGAATCGTCTGTCACAATAAAAAAGCTTAATCCGACACGCTGGGCTGGACGTATTCTCACGTTATTAGGAGTAAAGCACAACTTTATCGAAATAATGAAAGCATTAACAAACATAATTCTCCGATCGAAGAAGAAAGAAGAAAGGGAAGAAGCATCTCGATTGAGAAAATCTTTGGACAAATTTGAATTTGTTTTATTGCTTGTTGTGTTTTCGAAGATCCTTGGAGCAATAGATTTCGCTTCAAAGTACCTCCAAATGAAAGATCTAGACCTTTCACTTGCTACGCAGCATCTAGAAACTGCTTTAGAGATAACATCAAGTTACCGACACAATTACATTGAGGCAAAAACAGAGGCAATTTTGGTATCATGCAAATGGGGTGTGGAAGTGAAATTTCAAAGTAAGCGTCAGAAAGTGTACAAGCGCCAATACGGTGAGTTATCCGAAGACCATAGAATTACAGAGTCAGAGGATCGTTTCCGCATCAACGTATTTCTTCGGGTGCTCGATATCGTTAATGAACAATTAAAAATTAGATTCAAAGGAATGAGAGAAGTGGTAGAGAAGTTCTCTGTTGTTGACCCTACCTTACTTTGCAAGGCAACAGAAAGCGAAATAATAAATGGTGCAACTGCCTTACAAAACGCATATCCTAATGATCTCTCCACTTGTTTCCCACTACAATTAGTTTCCTTCCGATCATCGATGCAAACCGAAATATGTAAAACTAAAAGTGTGAAGCAGCTTGCAAAGCTTCTAATTGTTGATTACAAAGCTATATCTTCAAGTTATCTTGATGTGTGCACAGCGTTGTTATTGTTCATCACTTTGCCAGTTACTGTCGCGCAAGCAGAAAGATCGTTTTCGAAACTGAAATACATAAAAAACTATTCACGTAACACCATGGGACAAGAGCGGCTCCAAGGATTAGCCATACTTAGCATAGAAGCATCACGAGCAAAATCTATGGACAGAGAATCGTTGATTGATCGTTTTGCCGAAATAAAATCACGCAGGAAAAGTCTTGGAGTGAAATAAGGTAAGAAGATACCTAGTGTACCTTAGTGTACCCCTAGTGTACCCTAGTGTAACCTAGTGTATTTGGGCATTGAGACTACAAACTCAATGATTTGGGTATGTGTGTGAGCGTGAGTGTTTGTACTATACAAAGGTTGTATTTTTTTTAATGGGGGGGGGGGGCCTGTTCCAAAATCTTGCGGGGGGGCCCAGGTTTTGAAGTTACGCCACTGTATTTGTGTTTGTCAAGTTGCCAAACAACTTTCCTCTTTTGTGGATAGAAGAAGGTCATCTACCAATTGTTCGATATATTGATATATTGAACACAAATATCACAGTTATATGTTAATGAAACTTGTAGAAATGCAACTGCATCTTTCAGAAGTGTGAAAATCTTCCAGTTGTAGAAAGATTATGATTTTACCATAGTTTTCACAATGATTTAGTTGGTAAACTAATTTCTTCTTTCGTGGATTCAAGTATATATATAATATCACACCTCTTGTACTGCTGGTAGGTTATCCAATGAATATCTGAAATGCTGAGGTCCTTGGGATTGTGGTCGTTTCAGACTGCATGTGGTATTAGGCAAGGCCATGGAGTCGACAAGTGCTTGCAGCCACTGTTCTTGGAGGAACCTCTCTTTACTTCTCTGTAACACACCAATACTCAACAGTCATACCTAAAACATGATCATGTGCTATTCAGAAGTCCAATAAATATCTAGATGGCACTGAATCATAAAGTCTAGTTGAAAATTAGTTTGGGTACCATCGTGCGGTAATAGCCAGCTTTCTGTATCAACTAAACCAAGCTATTTGAAGATAACAGAATGCATATTTGAGTGCTGTGTTTCTCAATATCTCAGATTTTTTGCTATATTCTCTCCCTTGCTAACTCGGCGAGAGACTCATGGTTTACGACGCTAAAATTATGATGATGATTAATTGGATAAATGAAGACAAACATTAGGAAACCATTGTTTTTGTTCATTTTTTATTTTTTGCGCTTACTCTACAGATCTTAAGGCAATTAACCAATCCACATGGAATTTTCCCTAGACATTACTCATTTTCTAACTCAGAACTGCAGTTTTATGTAATAATTGGTCTGGTGATTTTGTGAAATTGATGATTGGAATTTTAAAAATACCTTTGAAAAGTATTGACAAATAACATGAAAAAGCATGTAAAAAAATGTGAAATATATTTGTATCCTATCCCAAAAAATGGAGACGGAATAAGGACAACAAAGACTGACATGTCTGACAAATTTGATTGAAAGTTGGGTACAAGTTTCAAAACCAATGTATGTAGGCCTATATCTTTTCTTTTAGTAAAAATATCCTCATTATAGTCATCGTACTAATCAATGCGATATTGCATTTTCCTAGTTGCCAACAGATGAAAAATAATTTGAAATTAATGTGTGCAGTAGGTGAATGATTCAATTTTTCCTCTTCAACGTTCGAATAGATTCATTCACTCACTTAGAGATGGATAATAGTTGAATGCATTGTTCTCAGTGGTGCAAAGATTCCAATGATGATTGTAAATTTGTAATACTTGATTAATGTTGATATGATACAATATATAGTGAGTTATTGATTAAATTGTTGAATATACGTGAATGTGGAAAAAGAAACATTTTTTTCTTTCAATATATTAATGAGTATAAGTTAATACTGTTTCAGTTTGTAAGATTTGTTAGACAAGAAAAAACGTCATGTACCGGTAAATCCCGCTAATATGAATAGTAATATTTTATACAGTAAATAACATAATAATAATTGATAAAGTTATAGTGAATTGTTTGTGTAAGTGTGCAGATTAATGGATCACATTGTTTCTACAGCTAACTTGAAATCTTTCATTGTATGGCATTCTCGATCTTTTCCTTTCCTAATTACTTGGAAATTTTAAATCAGAGTACGAAAAATTCTGTGAGATCAACAATGGAGAGTAAAAGTTGAGTTTATTTCATTTTTAATAATTTAATGTAGGGCAGACATAATTTTTAACTGTATTTCAGTATTTACTGTTTTGTAGTAATAAAACTGCTGGTGGAGAAAAGCCATCAATGTGTATATGTACGTAAACTCACGGTATATGATTTTCGTTTCCGCCTTTAAAAATGTTCCTGACTTATTATTAGTTGTTATTTGGTTCAATGATTCCGTAAAAAAAACTCTGGTTTTGATTATACAAGATGAGATAAAATTTCAGAAAAAATAAACTCCCCACTTATGTAAAAGTATGTAACAGTAATTACTCAATTCTATCAATATAGATAGATAAACGAAATTTGTGCTTTTGCAAATTTGTCTAATGTCCCCTGTATCGCATTTTATTGCATTCAGGTGTCAGAGTTCATTGTTTTTAATTTGAAGTAGTGGTGGTTAATTATATATATATATATATTTAGTGACAAGACCTCTGTGATAGGTGCTGCTTTAATATGGTCTTATTGATTCAACCTCAGCCCTAATTGGGAAACAATTATTGTACATCAAGATTCCAATGGTAGTAATGCATATATATATATATATATATGAATATATATATATATATATATATATATATATATATATATATATATATATATATATATATATATATATATATATATATATATATATATATATATATATATATATATAATATATATATATATATATATATATATATATATAATATATATATATATATATAATATATATATATATATATATATATATATATATATATATATATATTTATAAATATATTTATATATATATATATATATATATGTATATATATATATATATATATATATATATATATATATATATATATATATATATATATATATATATATATATATTTATATATATATATATATATATATATGTATATATATATATATATATATATATATATATATATATATATAAATATATTCATAAATATATATATATATATATATATATATATATATATATATATATATATATATATATATATATATATATATATATATATATATATATATATGAATATACATATATATATATATATATATATATATATATATATATATATATATATATATATATATATATATATATATATATATATATATATATATATATACATATATATATATATATATATATATATATATATATATATATACATATATATATATATATATATATATATATATATATAACGTATAATTATGCATTTATACATATTTCGAAAATAGGACCATTTGTATTATATTGTGTTTTGTAGTTAGTATTGACAGTTAACTCTCTCTTTAGGGACATGCATGCCTTGGCTAGTCTTGGTCAGCTGGTTTCATGCCCTAGCACTACTGTCATAGGCCACTGAGTCTCAATTAAAACATCCATTTCAAGGAGGTGTAATTACACTGCTACTCTATCTGTAAGCCACCACCATAGCACCTCTTCTTATTAATTAATATTCATTTTACCTTTCTTTTATAATCAAATATGGTAATCAATTAGTGCTAAGAAAGTTATTGCATTATATAAATATACTGTACTGTAATTGGGTATTTATACTGTGCCTTTTCGGTGATATCACGGATATTTTTATAATGATTAACTAGAGGGAAAATAAGGAAAATATTCTCCATTGTGAAATGCTAGAAAGTATTTTCAGGTTTAGAAAAAGTTGTTGAAGGAAAATAGCAAACCAAATAGAAATAGATCAAATATGCAATTTTGTTTTTTACACTGTTTATGCTAGACTTATAGAAACTACTCTTCACAAAATGAGATTCATTAGTCATGTTGGTTATTATTTATTAGTACTCATATCATATTTTTATGTCAAAAAAATCGAGCAATCAATTACTGGCTGATGCAGATCGATGGGATAGTCTAAACTTTGAGAATCAATAATTGGCGGCATACATAATATACATGGTGGTAAATAAGTCGTTTACTTTCTACTGACCAGCGTTAAGCATTGTGTACGTGTGACCACCTGTATGGTCAGACTTTGGCCAGGCCTGACGCACGACGCTAGACCGATGTTGAGCGAGCCCCTACATGCCGACAGGTTGATGTATTCAAGCTGGGACTTGTAGTACAGAAGTAGCTGGCCCTCCAACACGAACCAGTATTTCTTCCACGTGCTCACCACTTTCTGTGAAGTCACATTTTTATTTTACTGTACTGTGTAGACGATACCAAATTGACTGTTTGAAAACTTACATTATCACTAAATTTATTCATTTATTATTTTGGGTTTAACGAAACGCACTCAAATTATTACTGAAATTGGAGTCAGATGAATGATTAATGAGATGGTGGCATACTGATATGTATGTAGGTTTTTATGTAATGAGAGAAGCAATCTTGGCCCATATTGTAGAAACCATCCTGGCAATTCAACTAAGGGCTACAGTGGGAAAAGACAATAAACATCTGCGAGGGGAATTGAACCAATGGCTGATCTATACTCAACTCGTGGTCACATGAAGTAAACATTTTTCCTCGAGCATAGATCTGTGCCATGAGAATTACCAGTGTCAGTCATTATAACTCTATGAAAATATAATTTCAATTTCACTATTATAATATAATGCCATAACTGCTAGTTTTATTAGGGTATCCCTAGTTTTGTTTGTTTCAAATAGTCTGGTTAGGTTTCTTATGTTGGTTAGAATAGTTAAATTAAAAGGTTTAAACTTTTGATTAAGACTTTGTTTCAGCTTAGATTGGTATAATTTTTCTTCATCAAAAAACTTTCGATGTCTTTCAAAAAATTATATGTAACTATTTCTTTTGCTTTTTTGAACCAATTTTTCCAGACCATAGAAACTTATGAACAAAAATGTTACAATACTGTTCAAATTTTGAGAGTAATTTTTTTCTTAGTATTTTCCACAAACCTGAAAAGTACCAGACTTTCTCTTTATAGAGTTCTTCTAATGATTACAGTTTTGATTCAAATAAAAGTCAAAACGATTTTTCTCAAACTAGACACTATAGATGTACACTGATTATTTATGAAAATTATAGTAGTCTAATAAGGTATCACAAATGTATAAATTATGCAAAATCATTTGTAAATGTAATTTAAAGATTGCTTAGTTCCAGTGTTTCCCTTGCTAGGCTCATATAATAAATTTACATGAGTGAAATAATGAAACATAAATCATGACATTAATTATGTGAAATATGCACACCTGAATGACCCACATGGCCATGCAATTATTAACTTCAAAATAATGTTATAATTCTTTATGAACGTTTTGTTGAATGAGTGGAGAACACATTATGCTGCCGCCACCCTCGGTAGCTCGGTCAGCTGAGACACTGCTTCAGTAACTGAAGTCACCGTGGGCGTGGGTTTGAATCCCGCATAAGGCATGAGTTTTTGTGAATGTCCTTTCACTTATCATTCATCAATACTTCATAGTTTCATAATCACCTGCTCATTTGTACCCTCATTTGTAACCTATAATGATCATAATAATAATAATAATAATTCATTTATTTAACAGCTTTGAATTGAATATACATGTTACACAAATACTAATACATCAGTTATGAGTAGATTACATTGCTGTCAATATTTGGTGGCTGAGTTTCTCCAATAAAATACCAAGTTGAATAGGGCTACAGCTTATACTGGAGTACAATTCAGAGTAGGCCTAGACACAATTTTTACCCAAATACAATATACTACAGTACACTTTGGAGTTCTACCCTAAAATTATTTACATGAGATAGTTGGTCCTTGAATATGCTGGCTGGTAACTCATTCCACACTATGATACCTCTTTCAACCAAAGAATATTAAGACCTTTTCTTTTTCTATTGTTATCTCTTGTAAAACCTATCTGTTGGTGGGGTCCTTAAGCGAACAATAATCAATAATCAATCACATTGTGCTCTTAATAAATCACAGAAATGATATAGGTACATTGAAATATACACCATTTTTTTCTCATGGTTCTTAGCAACGTAAGAAAGGTGTATTGTCGGCTGTGCGCTATTAAGGTTATGGCCCAATATTATCATTTATTTTTTCATCAAACACTTTTGTATTGTCATTTTATATCTATTAATTAATCTATTAATTAATTCATATTAATTATATTAATTAATAGAATTTATTCTATTAATAGAATTATGTTCATTATATCATTAATATTTATTTATATATTTAAAAAATATATTATTTATATCATATTTATTAATTATTTATTAATAATTATATTATTGATATTAATATTTATTAATATGTTATTTTCCATTTTCATATTATTCTGGGCAACCTTTTGTAAGGCAGAGACTTAATTTTTTTAATAAAGTATTTACATATAGTGGTGGCTTTAGTGGTCCCTGAGTAATCGAAAAGTATTCATGATGATGATCAATAAAATACACTTGTTGATACTAAAGTACAGAAGAAATATAATGTAGTTAGACCTAAAGAAGCAAATAGGTCTACAGAATTTACATCGAGATTCGATCACCTTACCAAATCTGCTGATATTGTGGAAATTTGATCATACAAATTTTTAAATAGAAACGTTTTTGTTTTCAGAATGACAGGTCCGATTGTAGTAGCAATAAATAATGTGTATCAATATTGTTTATTTTAAAATTCAGTCAAAATTTTCATTTCTCTGTGTTGGAATCTAAACAATTATGTACAAATAATAATTAACATCGCAAAATCAACAATGGGAATATTAATAGCTGTCATATTATTGAGTGTAGTAGCCCTTGATACTTTTTTCTTTCTTTTTTATATATTATTAGGTATTAGATTAGTGCCTATATCTTATTTGAGATATTCGATAATATTCACAGTAATGTAAGAGTAATTTTGCTACTAATTCTGGTTGCTTTATGATGCATCCTTCTTCCTTCAGAACGTCTATTTTCGTTACCAGAGGGGAGAGAAGGTAGACAAACAATTATAGTTAGGAGCGACCAATTTTAGCTATTTTTTAAATTTTTTTTAAAATTTTTTGTATTTATTTATTCATTTGTCAATTCAAGATTATACAGAAAAGTTCACAATATTCCAAAAAATACAAAATACTTCCAACTATTTATACAGATACTCTATGTTTACATTTGTTTGTTTGGTAGCAGAGCATTTTGCAAAATGGCAAAATACCACTTCTGCAAATGGAAACCATGACAATTGTTCGAATTGGTTAGAAAATAACACGGACCATTAATTAACCTAATAATAAATAATACACCAAATAAAATTGACCACATTATTTCAGAAAATACTTCTCAATGGTAATTTCACTAGAATATGTGGAGATGAAAATGTTATTACTTGCTAACCAACCTCACCAACCGCTAGGTTATTTAGGGCAAAGTCTCTACAATTCTTAATTTGGTATGTTTTATGTTCACACTGTTTGATCACCCATTGGTAGTTAAACTTGATATTTACCATTTTCCCTCTCTTTTCCAAATATCCTGCCATTCGGACCGCGCTAGTACTTGCTGGCTTATCCATCTGAATCCTGTGTGGGGGAAAAACAGCATTAGTGTATTTCATAAGATTCTTAATTACATCATATTCATCATAATTTATAATCGTAGAGCCAGTTGTACCAAGCTATACTGAATGTTATCAGTTAATTATTAGTTAATGTACGAAAATAGTATATACGTCACCAAGGATGAAGACAACTGAATTCTATTATTTTTACTCGACTCACCCATTCTCTGAATTGTCTGTAACAGTTTTAGAAATTCACTCAAACCGTTAATTTTAACACCCCATAAAGAAAACAAAAACGTAGAAATCAACGTATTGTGAAATAAATACAATGTGCTTGATTTTTAGACAATGAAATAAATAAAATGAATAATTAATGTTGGGTCCATAGGACATATATAATTGCATGATACAAACTGTTTTCAACATCATCTATACCTATAGACATTTTATAACGTATTTCATAACTGGTATATCAACTGGTAATAATAATAAAATATTAATAAAAGGTCTGGAAAAATAACTAATAGTACATTACATTACTACAAAAGTGTGCACTTATAAGTTTGGCTTTAACTGATCATCCTGCAAACTGCCCATCCAGAAAAGTGACCATCCTGATAATTGACCATCTATAATACCTTCAAGAAAATATCAAATTAATCATTCATAGGTAAATATTCCCATCCTGCATACTGAAAACTCACCATCCAAACAAATTATTATTATTAAATATGATGAAATATTTATGAACTGCAACTGCCCATCCAATACATTGATGAAAAGAAATATATTGTGAATGGGCAGTTCATAGGATGGGCAGTTGAGAAAACGTTATTTTATATTTTCCTTAATATTTGTTTTGGATGGTGAGATTAAATTTAATAAATTGTTCATTGAATTTTAAAATTTAAATTTTAAAAATATTTAAAATTCAAATTTCAATTTTAATTTTTCGAATGTGAATTGGATGATCAGTAATCAGAATGAGCAGTTTCATTACGAAGTAATATCATATATGAAGGTATCTGGGCAGTTTGCAGGAATCACATGAAGACTCCCCACTACCAAGATTATACATCATAAAAATGTAAGGGCTTCTTCAATTACAATATCCTTGAAATTATTCAAGTGGATTGACTTTTCCGTAGTTGTATTTAAATGGAAACACATTTCGATTTTGTTCAGGAATCCTTATCTAGTATAGTATTTCAATTGAGGTCTTACTAATTACTCCTAATTAAGCCTTAATTGAGGAACAATGATTGTATATCAAGATTACAAGAAAAAATTATTCAATACTCTACATTAGTACCTATCCGGTACTTCATTGTAAATCAAAATATGTTGTCATCAAATAAAACGTAACTGCCGAAAATACAACAATATAATTATTTTCAACGAACTACACTATATTGTGTTCTTCAATTATTGAAAAGTACACAGCGTATCTATGATGACGTGATTTGTGTTGTTTTATGTAAATTGTTCTTATAATTCTAATGAGAGGGACGGGACGGGAGAGAGGGAGACATGACGATGCCTGTGTTGGCTCTGGAGGATGTGGGAAGCGAGATAGGAGAAATTGATGGAGGAAACGTTACAGGATAACGTAATAAGTTCGTCAGCTCGGTGAGTTATACAAATAGACCTATGCACTTAAATAGACTTAAACGGACTTTTTTACATGATCAAGTAATAAAAATAATATACGAATAATTATATTTATTTTAATTATCATTACCGGTACTCAGATTTTATTAGATGATATACCGAGACGCGTGGCCGTGTGGTAACACACTGAACCGTCATTCGGGAGACCGGGGTTCGATTCCCGTCATGGTCGACCATCCTGACAGGGTTTTTTCGCGGTTTCACTCTGTCGTTCAGGTTGATACTGGGATGGCTCCTTAACGACAGGCTACGACTGACTCCTTCCCACCATCCAAAACACCTAATAAAATGACCTTTCATCTCATCATCCCATCATCTCATTCATCATCCACCGACGCCAATAGATCGTAGCCATCAGTATAGTGCGTCGTTAAAACCCAATATAAAAAAATAGATGAGATTACATATCAGATTTGATTAGATTTGATACACACATGAATAAGAAATGGACGAAGAGGAGAAAAAGTATGAATTAAAGAATATGAACTTGAACGTCGGAAAAAAGATCGAAGTTCATTTTGCTCTACACAAGTGAATTTCCAAATAGAAGAAGTAGAAAAATATTCGGAAGAAAAGAAGAAAATAAGATGAAGAAAGTGAAGATATATTCAGATAGAAGATTGAAAACTTTTCCTCAACACGACTTGGGAATTGTTCGTTAATTTCTTGACTTACCACTATAATTTTGTCAATGTCTTGAATGAGCTATATTTTTTTCGGGTGGTTATTTCGCCCTTTTGGTGCCCTCTTCAAATGAACCAAAAGTTTTATCCTTTGCCTTTAGGGAAACAATGGCATTCTGTCAAGATTTCGATGATGGTTAAAAAATAATGATAATTACTTGGAATTGTAGGCTACACAGTACAGGTGGTTGTTATTCGCTCACAATTCAACTCTTGATATGTTTTTAAAATTTCTCAAATTTTCGTTCCTGTCACAAACATGATTCGATCCACATTAATTCCAGTCTCTTTCAATTCTAGTTATTAATAATCGGTAATTTCAATTTACGTCTGTATAATAATAATTCACCTTTCACAACTCTTCTATTACGTTAACCTCTACATTCATATCTATTATCTTCGTTTATTCATTATTATTCATTATTCGTTATTATGCTCATTTCTTTCCAACCTCCTCTCTCTTTCTCACCAGCCATTACTAATAACACCAAAATAAACATAACGATAAACACTAGATAAATGCTACATATAATTGCTTGGATGGATGCAAATTGGAAAATTACAAATTATTTATAAAATTTTAGAGTTCGTTACAGTTGGAAAAAACATGTTGAAAATATCTGAAAACAAATTATCAATTTTTACCTATATAGTTTTAGGCCCCTATAACACTGAAAATTTTCATTCTGAATTTTGTCTTTGAGTTTTTTTTCTCGTCATGTTATTCTTAAATGTTGGCTCAAATATGGACAAATTAACTATTGACTATTGAATGAGCGAAGCGAAGACTCAATTCCACCATACTCGAAAAAAAATGCTTTTTTGTTTTTGTTTCTTCGCGCTCCACGGGTCAAACACAAATTTTAAATCAGTTGAAACTTTGCACAAACAACTGTCCTCATCTAATTCGATACTGCATAGTTTTGAGGCGCAATCGGTTGAACCACTTATGAGAAACTCATTTCAAAGTTTTCAAAAATCCCAAAAGAATAACCAAGAGGAAAAAAATTATCAAAAATATTTCCTTCGAGGGAATTGTACACTTTATTCCGAACTTTCAGTCAAATCAGATCAGCCGTTTTGATGTAAAAAATATATAATCTAATTTTTTTAAATCACTCAAAGCTAAAGAAACCAATTAAATTCAAGCAACAGGTCTCACCAATCAGGCTCGGACTGGCCCGGCGGGCCACCGGGCAAATGCCCGGTGGGCCGCCTATTCGGTGTCTTTATGAGCCGGTAATATAGTCTAGTCCTTCTTACTATAGTGGGTACCGCTCTTGTGGACCACAGTATTGTGAACCCCGATATTCTGCACCACAAGAAAAAGATTAAGTGGACCCCAGTATTGTGGCCCACACGATTAAACCCGAAAATTGTACAAATACTTTGGTTTTGTGGCCCCCTATATATTGGCCCACAAAACTAGAACACCGGGGTCCAGAATATCTTTTCGAACGACTCAATTGGTATTGTGGACCCCAATAAACTGATACACAAAGATTTGTCATTGTTACCTCGATAAACTGAACCCCGATATTGTGGCCCACAAAAAAGTGTATCCAAATGTCGTGTGGATACAGTGAACCACAAACTAGATATTCTGTACCCCAAAGCTAATTGGACATATTGAACCCCGATATTCTGGCCCCCGATATAGTGGCCCACAAAACTAGAACACGGGGGTCCAGCATATATTTTCGAACGACTCAATTGGTATTGTGGACCCCAATAAACTGATACAAGTGAGCTTCCCAACATTCCATACATGGCTGTTGGTTTGCCTACCTTGCACGGCGTCAGGGATGCAGCCTAGCTCCTGTTGGGGGCCAGTATATATTTTCTGTGGTCCACTTTATCGGGGTACAGTTTTCGGTTCAACAATGGCAATCTCTTTGTGGGCCACATTACTAGGGTTCACAATACCAATTCAGTCGTTGGAAAAGATATACTGAACCCCGGTGTTCTAGTTTTGTGGACCACTATATTGGGGGCCAGAATATCGGGGTTCAATATGTTTAACTAGCGTTGGGGTACAGAATATCTAGTTCGTGGTCCACTATATCCACACGACATTTGGATACACTTTTGTGGGTCACATTACGGGGTCCAGTCTACGGGCTCCCACTATAGTCATACATTATTAAATCTATGAATTCATTAAATATGAATTTGTTCATCTGAACATTGTTGTGCTTACTTAGGTGAAAAGAATAGTTTTATGTAATTGTAATAAGCTATATTGACTTGATACTGACTATGGAACATTGGAACACTTTGCGAACTCAACGCAATTCAATTCAATATGCAGAGACACTGCTCGGAGTTTTGTTATGAGAGAGTTGAGTGTATATGCCTTACCATCAAAATTTTTATATATCAAGCCGAATATGATCATGAAATATATCTGCCCGACCCCCCCCTCCCTCCACCCACCCACCCCTACACCCACCCACCCCTACACACACACACACACACACACACACACACACACACACGTTTAGGCCTCTTTAAGCCTACTCGCGGGCCGTTTTACCCCCAGTCCAACCCTGTCACCAATTAATTTGAAACGATTAAAACAAAGCCTTCTTTACTATCATAGAAATTAATTAGGAAATAGTATGGCAGTGACGTAATTGTTTGGACCTCATGGTGGATATATATAATAACCAATCCAAAGATAAGTTGACGTGTTCTAGCTCATCCATCAACGCGGCAACACAACGCGTTTCCTAGTGCATACAAAATTGAAATCTGTCCTTGTGAACAGCCCCGTTGCACAGTTTATGAAATATATCATTATCTACCAATATGTTTTATGTTCAAATCTGATCAAATCTGATCAAATTTTCCACAAATATAACCGTCATCGACTGCAAAAATATCAACTGCGGTATTTTAAAAGTATCATGATTTTTTCAGGAAGAGATTCAAAATCAACGTAATTGTATCATTAAGTATAGAACCTCTATACTTAATGACTGTATCTTTCAAGATCGTAAATCTCCAGAGTTGCAACAAGATTTAGTAATTAGTAAGTACCGAAGTTTTTACAACTATTTGGTTGGCACACGACCTTTTTCTTTAGTGGACTAAATTTGAATTATAAAGTGAGATCAATTTTTAAACAAACTTCTCAAAACTTATGAACCCATATTTTATATTATTTTCATTTTGAAAAATACTGTGATACCGGTATGCAATAAAACGATCTCTAACTGGATTTGCTCTACTTTGAAATTTGAATATGCCCGAAACTTGTTCAATTACCTTGGGTGGTAATTTATTCTAAAAGCATAGAAACGCCATAAGGTTTTACCAAAGATTCGCTTAACCCACTTGAATCCACGACAGAAAGGTTCCAATCGACCGTCTCCCCTATCTCACACCACTAACGCATGGGTGTTTCGATCCTCCATATTTGGCGCATAAAAGTTTACTCTACAGTCCATTATTATATAGGTAACTAAACTCGACCATGCACTGGTTCAGGTGGATGAAATATGTCATTTAGGTTTACGAAACTTTTATAAAACGTTGCGGTAAAACCAACACTAAGCCAAGAGTATCTTAGCGAAAATTGCAGTAATTACGCGCGTGTTTATTTTATTTTTGTGATGGTTTATTCAACGCTCTGTTAATTCAATAAAACAATGGTTAACAAGGGAGTTAGTCAGTTAGTACTTATATCTACTATTTTAAACCGGGCGTGATGATATTATCTTCACATTTTACAGTTTCATTGCAAATATCAAGTCACCGAGACTCGAGTATTCAAATTGGGGCCGATTAAACGAACTTAATTACAATATTAATTGGCTAATTATTAATAGTTATTGTACGAAAATAAGATGAGTAACGAAGGGTGACAATAAGTTGATTAGCTAATTTCTTAATTCACTAATCGGTCACTAGCACAACCTGCTTTTAGGCCTAGTTTTTCAATAGTTCGTTAAAGAGTCCATTAGGCTAATCGATCGATTAGTCAGTAAAATAACACAGGTAACCAAAGGAGAAACAAGTAAACAGTTGATTAACTATATCAACAAAGTATTGAAACCCGGTGTCTTAGTTGAATGATCATTTTTCTAATCAGTCGCTGCCCTGTTTCATTAGTTTTGCATTATATTCTTCATTTGCTCATTTTAAGTTTCAAGTACCGGTATGTGTAAGTTTCAATTCATCCAGCCATTTAGAAAAATGCCCTTTGTTTCGAACGATTATTAATTAGAAATGATTAATTAAATTAAAATTAATTAAGTCTCAGATTCCGGCTATGCTTTATAATTATAGAATCGTGACCAATTGATTCCAAGTGTTCAAATGCATGTACGCATGGATAATAATAGAGAATGGCAAAGATCGCGTTATCCAAGAATATCTGTATTGAATAATTAACTGGAAAGTACCGTAGGATTAAAATGGTAATAACCTGTGTTATTCTGTGTTTTTCACATAAAACATAAAAAATACACGATCTTGTGACAAAGATTATAATAATAAAAAGTGGGCAGAGTTATGAAAGAAGATTTGGGACCGAGACGCGTGACCGAGTAGTAACACACTGAACCGTCATTCGGAAGACCGGGGTTCGATTCCCGCCATGGTCGACCATCCTGACAGGGGTTTTTCGTGGTTTCCCTCTCTCGTTCAGGTTGATACTGTGATGGTTCCTTAACAACAGGCCACGACCGATTCCTTCCCACCATCCTAAGCACCTAATAAAAAATAACCTTTCATCTCATCATCTCATCATCTCATTCATCATCCACCGACGCCAATAGATCGTAGTATCAGTATAGTGCATCGTTAAAACCCAATATAAAAAATAAAGAAGATTTGGAAGAGAATCAAGAAATGACGGTCTAGAGGAATCAAATGAGAAGAAGACACAGGCAGATCAATAATAAGAGGATTGGATTCTCCTCTTTCTTATACAGAAGTGATTATCCCCGAACTTATTCATTCATTTATTCAATGTCTGTTGAATGAATTGAATTAAAATTATACATCTCATTTGAACAATATTTGTCATGAAGCGCATCGCGACTATTTTTTTTTTCAAATCCATTTTATTTTAAAATTATACATAAAATCTTTTGGTCAAGGGTTATGGTGAGGTTTAATTTATTTTTAGCGACCCATTGGAAGTGTTTTGAATTTTGATGCACTTTTACAAAAAAAAAAAAAGTGGCAGATCTTTATGGATACCACTAAGCATAATGCATCAAGTTCAAGAAAGTTTTGAACTATTAAATAATACAAATTCTCGACATGTGTTGGCTTCATTCCATAGTTCAAGATCTACTAGAAAACACAAATTAAAAAAAAAAGTTCACAATGCTTTCTATGGCAATTTCATCCATAGCCCTAATTGGTTATCATGATTTTGTATCAAGTTTCGATGTTATTAAAAATATATATATAGGGCAATTTTACCCCCTTGATTTTTGCGGCGGTAAGTTTTTGTAATTCGCCCTTCTGCAGTTATGCTGCACCGCGTCACAACGTATTCCGAATGGTCACAGCTATCTTGTTTTCATCCTTTATATCCCGTTCACACCATGAAAGCCACTTCACTAACTGATTGCGGTATGAAGTAATTTGATTATAAATTAATTGATACTGATGAAATTATAATTACGCATTTAATGTATTGAATTTTAGTAAAATTATTCATTTTAATTCTGGATGAAAAAAAAATCAAGAAACTTTCCAATCTAGCGAAATGGGAGCTTTCTGTTTTTACAGTGTATCACAGGTAGATATTCGTTTGCGGAGAGATAGTGTTATATGAGCTATCGCATCAACATTAAATTACATTAAACTTGCAATACCATTTTATTTATGTACTCATTTTCATTTTTTGCTCAAGTGAATTTGCAATGATAAAATACAACATTTCAAAGTAAATCATATATGGACAGTCCATTTTTGGAGCTAAAACGTCAGGCCCGGATTTACGCACAGGCTGGCAAGGCTGAAGCCTAGGGGCGCAAGAGCCCAGGGGGCGCTTGGGCTCTTCAGGGCTTCCATATTTTTTTTTCAAATGGAATGATATCGCATCAAAAATGCAACACGAAGTTAAATCATGTAGTTAAAAATGAAACCAAAAGTATCACGAACTTATTTTCATTATTATTCCCATTCATATTCTCATTAACATTAAAACAACATTGGCTAATATCTACAACTTACAGAATATAATCTGAAAGAATGATATTTAAAAAAATCCCCTGCGGGACTATTGGATTGACTGAAATATTGCTGAAATATGCCCTGGTATTTCTTTCTAGAACTTCACCCTGGGTAAGTCACACCCTGTCGTATAAATATTCCATTACTTAGAAAGTCATCATTGGTAATGCCGAGTAATGAGCGGAAATACGTTGTCGTGCCACGTGATTTTCACACTGACCGAAATATTTCCTTAATTAAATTTTATTCGTTCATTTTTTATTTTTTATTTTTCACACTATAGTCTTACACACATTTTGAAAGTAAGTATAGGGGCGCTGAACTAGGTTCAGCCTAGGAGCGCTGGATTATCAAGTCCGGGCCTGTAAAACGTATTTGATTTATAGTTTCAAGTTTCTGTATAGGATACGTGAAGTATTTGGACCTATATAGAAGAGTTGAAATTCACATTCGTTTTTATACATTACGAATTTGTAATTATTTGCCAATTACAATTGCTCATGTTGTTTGCCAGGATGAGAGTAACTATTTCACTCGAATATTTTTTCCGCACAAAATAAAAAAAAGATTTTAGTTGCAAGTTTTTTACATGAACAAACTTATATAATGTAATCTGTAAACTTCACTTTGATGAATGGAGAAAATGAGTATCCTAGAAAAATAATTTCTGCAATAGATTATGTATTTTCTATTGTCCATCTTTCCAATAAAAAATATTCCCAATTCATACTTTTTTGTCAACTCTACTCGAATGTGTCATTCTCTCACTCATCGGACTGTGAAATCTGTTGGTCCGTGTCCCCACCTGGTTGCCCCTCCCCCTTATCATAACTAATACTCATCCCCCTTGTCCGATAAACGAACCGCTAATTGTTACGGATTCAATCATACGGTATATATTGTAGCCCTACCCAACTTCAAACTAGATCATACTTATTTTAAAATTGTTCTTATAAACCAAAATGTACTCGTCGTGCAGTCTATTATTATGTTGTGTATATTATCAATATTTTCTTATTATATCTTTTAAAGTACATGTTATAATTCAATTCCATACTCATTTGATTGCTCAACCGATATATCACGCGTCCTAGCTTCCACGGGCTACTACGCCTTCACACATGTGTCCATTCCAGTCCACTTCCCCAACCTGTAGCAGGGAACCACGCACCACTGGGTTCGACTCCCGGTATGGCCCTCACCAAAACCTTGGTCCATTCAAATCATCCAACTTATCACACGATGTGACTAATAATATCAGTGTACTTGCCTCTTTGTTTGTCTACACCAACAGTGACAAAATGTTTTCAACAATGGAGTTGTTTTTATTCCAATAATGTGTTATTTATAATGTAATGAAGTAATACACACTAACGTCCACACACAAGGCTCTTTGCTGATAGACTGAATAGTTACGTTCTGTACACTCACATTCTACTGTGGTAGACCGGCAGTAGACCGAAACGAAACAAGAATATTATTAGCATAATGTTATAGCGAAGGAGGTTTGATAACGATGCAGCAAGGGGAATATGATACTAGATTGATAGTGCACACTAAACATGTATGGGCTTATGTTGTTTATGTTTAAGGTCATTCTGTATTGTGGGGCGTAAGGACTGACGTATCCTCTGGAATGTCAACTCTAGTAACTATATGTGATTATTTTTACAGATTATTAATCAATTAGAGTCAGTTTTACGAGTTGTAGTCAAGTCAAGTACTAATCCGCTAACTATATTAGTCAAGGTACGAAAATAACATATGTAACCAAGGGTGATAACAAGTTAATCCGTAAACTATTGCTTAATCCAGTAAATCTATATCAATTCATCAATTTCATCAACTGGATTGTTCATCATCAATCTATTAATCAATAAAACTGGGACTGACTGTTATGAATTGAAATTATATGGTGTAAAAAACCTACCAACAAATTAAATATAGTAACGGTATTCCAACCCTAGAAGCGATAAAACGATTTAAAAAACATCATATATAAATGGGATGAAACCTGGGTGAGATTAAATTTGTATAAATGTTAAACTATCACATTTTTAATTTATAAAGTCAAATTTTAGCCATTATTTAGGCCTGAAATCTAACCAAAGTTATCTAGGCTATTATTAAAGTACCTATAGTATATTATTTACTATTTTCTTGGCCACTTGTAATGCTTATTAATTACTCCCATAGTACATTTCTGGTTTTTATCAGCTGTATTGCGGTTACTTGCGGTCTAAGATTTGTCCATGTTACCTGTTAACATAATGAATTGTCTTTCGTTGCTATAGGAGTAAAAAATCCGAGTAGGAAAGTATTGTTCCTTCAAAAAAGTAAAAGCCTAGTATCTTGAGCAATCGTTGTATATTTATTATTATATTTTATTATATCATACAAATATTGACCAAATAAAGACTTACAAATTACAATAACGGTACATTACAACAATACAATAAGCAATTTATAAATAACACTTAGAAGTAGTGATAACATGCTTTCGTTCTCCCTCTCTCTCTCTCTCTCTCTCTCTCTCTCTCTCTCTCTCTCTCTCTCTCTCTCTTTCACGGTAATAATGAACTATTTTATGTTCAAGACTTCCGAAAATCCTGTTCAAAGTAAACATAATGTGTAAAAATACACAGTATTGTCTATTATCAATGTCTATTCTAGTTCAATGAGGTCCCATAAGATCTTATAAAAACACTGTTTAGATTAACAAACTATAGAAAAACAAAAACACAAAACCACCAGAATTTATATAATATATCACTTTATGTCGTTTTCATTCATTTTTATTGTTCCATAGATTTGGACATAATACAAAATAGGACATATCAAAACCTGAAACTGAAACTAAAAATGAGTAAACAGAAAAAGATAATCGGAAAGAATAGTAAATAGATATAATATGATGATAAAATAATAGCTGTCTAGATGGGCTTGGAACGGAGAAATGTTTTGAATTTCTAAAAGGGATTTTGAAGTAGGAAAGATTTTAGACTGTAATTGAAGGATGAATGTTTAGCGATGCTAGTTAGTTATATGGGGAGGAAATTTATTGTAGATAATGTTGTTCCAAATTGGACAGTCTGTGTGTGAAAAAAGTGTGAGAGTGTGTAAAAGATTGCATTATATATATATAAACCTTTATTGGCCCCTGACTCCAAAGTGCACAGGATAACAATCAATATAAAATACATGAGGAAATATAATAGAAAAAAGTTATGTAACTGAATATTGAAATGATATGAAAATGGAATAAAAATTGAAAAAATTAACGATAAAATACAAAATTATGATACTAATGATAATTGAAAGGATAAAATAAATGTAAACGTTGATGGACGATGGTTAGTTATATAGATGGTTCCTGAATATCCGAATGGAATCCTTACTGGTATAGTAGGGTAGCTCAGTTGGGAAAATAGGAGAATTTAGGAATTAATGTTAATAAAAGAACACATTTGTGAACGTGAACCAACTTTGAGAAAAGGTGATTGCTTGCTTTTGCATAATAAATATTCGTTTAGCTATTGGGGAGGGGCCCACGAAGAGAAGTCCAAAAGAGAGGTGAAAGTGATGATGCATGGTAGACTATAGTCACATAGAGTAATGAAGTTTTTAAAATTTCATTACTTCATGTTGGCGATGGTCAAAGATGTGGTGAAGAGAATATAAGGGATGATTCTTTTTGAGTTGACAAATTGGGAAGGAAGCACATTCAATAGCTTAAATTGGCAAAGCCTTAGAAACAATCGATTAAATAGGTCTATTATACTGGATTTTTTCATGCTAACATTGAAATGAGATTAATAGAAAGAGACTTGATCAAATTTGGGCAACCATTACAAATTAAACATGTTTGCACTTATTTGGGGTTCAAAAATCCCTCCTAGAAGTCACCGCCCTCATGAAATCTTGACCAATCGGCCAATAAACTACATGGCGGTGTAACGCGGCGGACGCAAGAGATAGGAATTTCGTGTACTGTTATAAATATTTTAATCTTATTATTTCACATATAGAATAATATATTTGTACAAAGTGTAATGGCAAAACATCATCCAGATTTGATATTCTGTAGGAAACAGCCAGGTGTTGGTAAGTATTTTGGGGCTGTACTAAAAATAACAAAATAATTATCTTGAATTAGATTGAGGTTATGTTTCTATCGCATTTTAGGCTTGGCCTAGGCATGGAGTAAAGAAGTAGCCTAATGGCCTAGGCACTGAGTTTGTACTATTTATCCTAGGCAAGATGTAGTGATACCAACCTATTGTATCATAATATAAATAAGGTGACTCAACTCGGGTCTTGAAAGTGAAGTATTTCCAGGATCAGAATCTGAATCAATCGTCCTGATTGCCTGTAGCGCAACTATCGCTTTTCATGTTCAACTATACACGGCTCAAAAGATAATATGCCGGATGCATATTACGTTGAATAACAGTAAAATATTTATGTTATCAATGACATTTGTTTTGCACGGCATTTGAATAGGAATTATTACAGAAAGTGAAATGGGTTTGGCATGTTGTGTCCCCGACTGTAATTATTCAGGCAAGAAGGGTAAGAAAAAATCATCCGTCTTTCGAGTTCCGAAAGTAAGTCTGTCTGAGCCTAGGTATAGGGATAGGCCCTAGGCATAGTGCAAAGGTTTGGCCACATTCACCCCAGTTCAGGTCACCCACTTGCTGCATAGGGGCCTGGGCATTGAATTTGTAGTGGCCTGGGGTAATGCATAGGACACTTAAATTCAATGCTTAGCCTAGGCATACTCCACATATCTATTCCATCATATGTGAAATTGTTGACTGATGTATTATTTGATTATTAAGTCTAGATCTTAGTTTTATCATATTTCATCATATCAACATATTGTTCAAACATTGTATTATGTAAAGAACCAATAAATAAATAAATCATTCGATAATAGAATAGGCCTAGAAAGTCTTTAGGGGCCTATTAATCATTGTATAACATTACAACAGTCAACAGGCTAAATATGAGGGACTTTTGATGACATTCATCCAAGATAGGCCTACTACTTACATTCAGTGCATTCAATAAAGTTTTTAATATATCCCCTATTTTTAATCCATTTTGTGCATTATTCCATCTCAATCCTACCAATTTTTGACATCATATGTGAGACTGACAGGTGACAACTAATACATGTTTGATGTAAGCAAAGCGTCAACTAGGCCCCAGTCATCAATTTTGGTTTGTTCATCAATGCCACGGTACTGTAGCCACTCAATCTACATCTAGTTCACTAGGGATTCCGCTAAATCGCGGCAGGCAATGGGGACGATTAGCTTTGAAACGACCGCAAGAAACCAAAAATGCGTTCCATGTTATCAGTATGGGAGTTGGGTCACCTTATTTATATTATGATAGAATAGGTTGGTATCACTACATCGTGGCCTAAGCGTAGGACCTACACACTGACAGAATCTATTTGATCTAACTGCTCTAGGACGAGGCTAAAATATCTCTATGCCCGTAAACGCTAAACTGTAAATGGCGTAGGGTCCTAGTCTTGAAAAATGTGCTGTAAGGTGTGCCGATCTTTCTTCAGCTTATGTCAAGTGATGTCAAGGTTATAGGTAGGCTATGCCATAGATATATTCCAGGAGAAATCACCCAATTCACAGAAAATTGGTTGCTCATGAATTTGAGATTTTAAAAATATTCTGTATGCCCTAAGATCAAAAACACTTACCTTCAAAATTTGGTGTGCACCATTCCCAAGATATGGGGCATGAAAATTTGGCTTCGAGCGCCCAAAATATATGCTTCGAGCAAATATAGCGTTGAGCATCTGTGGTAACTGTTGGTGAATGAATGAATATTAGAGTTTAAGGCGCATCGACAGCAAGGTCATTTGGTGTTTCTCAACTGTTCGAGAGATCAAAGTCAAGTAAATTTCAGACAATTCAGGATGTTCCATGCTTTCTAGCATAGGTCTACTCTTCTGTTCAATCACTGTTATCAAGTTCTTATCTCTGTTTGAGGACAAATATGTACCAGTAGGTCAATAATTGCTTTTTTGGCAATTTCGAGGCAAATTTACATCATGATGGGGTCCAAAATGAAAATTAAAAATACTGCCTACAACTAGACCACTGTATTTACTATAATCCATAATTAGCTTTAGATTTTTTTTAGGATCCAGAAAATCATATAGTAAGTCAAATTTTGTCATTTTGGGCCCTTCCTTTTATTCAAAGGGGTACAAGATACAAATTTGAATATACCGGAACGCAATTCGTATCAAGTAATATCTGATATCCAAATGCTGAAAGTTTTGTTTTGTTTTTTTCATTGGTACAGAAACCATACATTTTTTAATTGATTAGAATTGACCTACCATACCTTTATTAGTGTAGGGCCTACGTCTATGGGCAACTGTCCATATGAAATAATAGGCCTATGCATATATTTAAAGGAATCTTTATTGCCTTATTTTCACTTTGTTATTACCAAATAGTATACAGGTGGTTATTATTGTTTCTTACTTGATAATAATCAATTTCAACTAAATGGTTTCTTCGTTAAATGGTGGACCAGTTATAAACAGATCTGATTAGTGGTATACCAGTACATAGAACATAGTTTTCTGACATAGTTTGATTCGGACGAAGTTTGAGAATGGTTCAGTACTGTTGGTTGCATGCCATTATAAATTTAAATTGGTGATGGATTTGATCAAAAATATTCTGTTTGTCTATGGTAGGACTATGTACACATTTAAACCTAAATGTAGACATTTGTGAACATTGTGGTTAAATGTGTAAAATACCTCTTCCTGCGTACTCGTAAGCTTTGCCATTTCCATAGTAGATCCAATGGCATATTGTGATATAGACATAAATAGACATTTTAATTTTATAATAGAAAGCGAAGATGACGAGTCTCGCCCGGCAAGACAAGAAATGCACTGAGCACAATCAAATTAGTGTAAATTATTATCTCCTAACCTAACCAGATACTTACACTTGTTACAGCTATTGGACGTTTGTGTGAAAAATGTGATGGCAAGTGTGTCATCTGTGATTCATATGTACGACCTTGTACATTAGTGCGTATCTGCGATGAATGCAATTACGGTTCATATCAAGGCCGATGCGTGATATGTGGTGGACCCGGTGTTTCAGATGCGTACTATTGTAAAGAATGCACAATCCAAGAAAAAGATGTAAGTATTGGTGATTGAATCATCAACATATTAGCAATATGTGTAGGCCTATTTATTATATTTACCAGTGATACCTTTGGGTAACGAATAAGCAGCCAGGTACCCGTCAAAATTACCTGGGTAATTTCGAAATGGATCGTGAAACTTTTTTCGTGTCAACATCATAACTTTCAATTCCTGCTCTTCTCCTCTTGTTGCGAGATAGGGTTTTGTGATGGTCTTGGTTTATTGACCGGGCGGATTTAATTTTGTTCATATCGTTGACCACGTCTGTAACACAGGGGTAGGGGGAGGGGGCTTGGATCTCTAAAGAAAATATGTTGAGGTTTGACAATAGAAACAAATTGAAAGGGTTATGTTCTTACTTTTTGGCTCATAGTTATACATTGAGGGCCTATCGATATATGGAGGATCAATCGACAGTCTGCCCTTTCATCAGCCTTAATGGCCGGATGTGTCCGACCCCCAACAATCGCATAAATCATCTTTCTTGAGGTATCATGAAGTTTCTCAGTGAAGGGTAGTTTACAAGTATTTAGTATTTTTACAGTGTGTCTATTTGGCATGACTGCTCAGGCGAAATGGAATTCCTTTACGCCTCACGTCATCATGTGTGATTTTTCAAGTTATAGCGCATCATGAGTTAGAGAAGGTCTGGGAGGGGAGGTGAATAAACGTAACAAACAATAATGCGACATTGAGCCTGTTGAAACAGTTGCCGTTTGCGCTTTTTAACCACGCCATTTTCCATATTGCGGGGGTACCCTGGTAGTAGAATAATACCCGGATAATGCAAAATATGTACCCGATCCGAATACCCATATATCCATCACTAATATGTAGTGTAAGATATTGATACAGTCTTGAAATTGAACGTTTGACCTTGCTTTGAGTACTTTTCCATGTTATGTAATGCTTAGTTATGGACTTATTGGGAGTGTGTTTGAAGATGTTTCATTTTTTTTTCATTCGCCAAGTCGTCTGGTTTTCTGTTTAGCACCATATATTGAAAGAAGTAGTTACTCATAAGTTATAACACTCATAGAATCAATTAATGATACTTTAGCATACCACCTTGGGCCGAGACTACGTAGATCTATCTATTATATCCTATTGGATTTTCCATTTTAAGCATCTATTACAACTAACATACCACCATGGGCCGAGGCTACGTAGATCTACCTATTATATCCTATTGGATTTTCCATTTTAAGCATCTATTACAACTGTATAGACTTATGATGCACCAGTAGGCCTACTACCTGTATTGAAAACTGTTTGATATTTGATTATGTTTAGCGTATACGTATTGAAAATGAAGACTAAATTGTTTCTCATTTCAGCGTGACGGGTGTCCGAAGATTGTGAACTTAGGGAGTTCGAAGACGGATCTGTTCTATGAGCGCAAGAAGTATGGTTTCAAGAGAAGATAGAACTACACAACTGGCACTCTACACTTACTACTGTACACTATTAATTTGTGATAAGAAAAGTTCTTCAAATACATCTTACTTACTGACTGGAGTAACAGACAATGATTGTACTCAGACCAGCTATATCATCAATTGATGAACATTCTTCGTGAATCGTGTTCACCTACATCGTGGGACTAATATTTCCAAAATATCACGGCATTTCTATAATAAAATGATATTTGTATGTTTTGTCATGCTATTTGTCTAATTGTGTGATCTTGAAAATTATACCTTGTTTGTAGTTCAGGCAATTCTAGCTTCAATTTTTTTTCATATCAGTCTAATCTGTAGTCCTATCAACAAACTGTTGAAATAAACAATGGACATTTACTTCCAAAAATTTGAATAGTATGGCCTGTTTTACTCAGTTACATTTTAGACTTTGAAGCAGCAGGAAATATACCTATGTATGTATTCATTTCTGTTTATCTGTTGGTAGTCAAGTGACTATAAGTAAGTGGTTTTTATTGTTTTTCAATCATATTGAAGTCAAGTTACTCCTCAGTCCACATGGTGCAAGTAATAATAGCTCAAACATTGACCTGGTGGTTCTATTTCCTTATTGTGGCCTCACAATGACACCTAACGTTAAGATTAAGATTGAGGCGCTCGAGATATGCAAGCTCAGTTTTGCGTAGTTCACCCAGGAGGCTTTGCACTCAAACATTGACCTGTTTGGACTATTTCCTTATTGTGGCCTCACAATGACACTTAACGGGGAGATAAAGATTAAGGAGCTTGAGATATGCAAGCTCGGTTTTGCGTAGTGGACAGGGGGCTTTGCACACACACATTTCACACAAGCAGGTTACGGCAGGTATAAACCCGTGCCCTAAGCACGATATCTTTCAATCTTAACACAAGGTGCTAGTGTCTGTATAGCTCAGCGTTATAGCTTCTGATTACTACGCTATGATCTAGGGTTTGATTGCCACATCGTGGGCTACTTTTTTTAATTTTTAATTTTATGTAAAATATATATGCTTTTAGTTGAACGTTATCGGGATGGTTGATTTCTTTCATCCACCAATATTGTTTAGCGACCAATATTAGAATTATTCTTTATTACAAATCGCATAAGCCTATTAAAACACGGCTGTACTCGGTTCTATTCCTATTGCGATCACTCGTTATTTCACTGCCACAACATACAAAAACCTTAATTAGTCCAGCATCTTTGAAAAAGGTGTGGTTTGTTCAACAGAATAGCTGTGAAATCATGAGCCATGTGGATAACTAGCAGCTGATTAGCAATATAGCTTATAGCTATAGCACTACTGTACACTACTAATATAGCACTAACATGTTAATCTTAGTTGTGGTTTTAATTTTAACCTTGACCTTAAGCTTTAAATCTTAGCCGTCATTGTGAGGTTGCCTTTATTGCCAAATATAGTAATTAGCTGTTGGATTATAATATATAAAGCTCTTATTGCCATGGTGAGAAAGCATGCATGATGGATCTCACGAAGTCGTTGACTACCAAGCCGACTACATATACGTATTATGAAGTGCAGTAAAACTGCAGTCAGTCAAAACTGAAAATATTTTATCATTTAAAGGGCTGAAGAATCTGATGAAAACAAAAAAATCCTCCGTAGACTTCTTAGAACCTTCATGTGTATCACTTGCACACTGGTTCAATGGCGTCACATGCTCTATCCTAGCAGGGACGTCGTTAGGATTTGTGTATTAGAGGGGCACACAGGTTACATAAACAAAATGACCGTCCAGCTGGACACCTGTCGCGTGCAAAAAGGGGGTGGGGGGGGGGGGGAAGTTCCCCAGCAAAGTCTCGCAGGAACTTTTGAAAATATGGCCTTTTTTTCAAGTGATTTTTGCGATTTATAATTGGTTGTGGTCTTATAATTGAATCATCATGAAAGAAAGAAAGAAAGAAAGAACATTTAGAAAGTTGAACTTTTACGATTTCTCCCAGCAAAGCCCCGCAGGGAATTTTTTGAAATAGCCCAATGTCATTTTTTGAGTGATTTTTGACAAGCAGTTTTGGAGCCCAATAATTGAATCACTGTGGATATTACCAAAGTTATTTTTTATAGTATAATCAGTATATACATTTTCGAAGCTATTTTCGCGATTTCTCCTAGCAGAATTCCCAGCAGTGATTTTTTTGAAATAGGCCTATGGTCATTTTTCAAGTGATTTTTGCAATTCACGAGTAGTTTTGGAATTAAATAATTGAATCATTATTGAAAAGAAAAAATGAAGTGCAAAGTAGTAGAGTGTATACTGATACAATTCATATTAATAAATAATAATAGTTTATTGTGTTTATTTGTAGGTCAACATTATATATTTGTAAAGGATGATAAATTATTGGGGGGCGCATATGTCGATTGGGAGGGCGCGCGCCTCCCCTTGGACCCCCTAACGATGTCCCTGTAGTCTAATAGTTGTATGAGAAACTGCCAAGTTCATGCCCAACTTCTATCGCTACTAGCCTTGTTTAAAATATCCTAAGGGCTTATAATATATTTTACTGTCACATTTGGGCACGTACTCATTCAGTAAATGAATATATCATCACGGAATAGTGACAGAGACCTGGTTAACAATCTACAAACCGTGGTAGTGTTACGCCTGGTAATCCTGCTAGGAACGCTGTGATCAAGAAAATGCCATCTGCTAGAGCACTGTTGCAAGTAAATGCTGCTGTGATATGCATAGGCTCAGTCAAACGGCATTGCCTATCTAGAGACTACTTTATCTATTTCGTAGTCCAAGTCAACTTGTAATTGATCACCTTTGTATTAATGACACGCAAAAGACGGGAGTAGGCCTACAAGTCATCAAAAATCAAGTCTCAAAATAAAAATCTATAGTTCCACTGGTGGGAATGAATACTCACTACGTATTAGAGTGGTGAATGCAAAGCTTGTCAGGTAGAATTCCAACTGCAAAGTGAACGAAAAAGCAAAGACTTCACTATTGTCGTAACGTACCATTAAATTCTATATGAATTCCTTAATATTCATCCATTCCATTGACATCACAAAACTTGACACCCAATCAAGTTGGCTGTTTAACTGTGATATAATTGAAGACACCAATCAGGTAATTTCTAAAGGACCATCTAATGTATAGTTCAAGGGGTGTGCGTCATTAAACCTAATATTAAAAAAAAAAAAAGTTCAAGGGGTCTGTATTGATTAGCCACTTGCCCACTCCTATTAGTAGTCAATACAATAGTAGTCATTGAATTGTCAGCCTTATTGCAGTGGGGAAAAATTCATTTTTTGTTGCTTGAAAATCCTAAAATGAGAAATATCGTGAATAAAACTATTCTAAAATAAGATTCAAAAAATTATATCAAAACCATACTCATATTTACATAAAAAATCTGTGGAATGCTGTTGTTATCAAAAGGTAATAATATGTAGATTACTGCATGGTACAGTCAAGATGGATTGAGGGTTGCATTTGCCCGTCCAATGGGCAAACGCAACCCTCAATGCATCTTGGGTATAGTCATACTCATCAAGTTTGAACAAATTCAATGGTACCCCACTTGAAAATGTTAAATTCCTTATTGAATCATGAGATTTGATAGATATTTTACTGCCATTGGTGGCTCGATTAGTAATTATGCTTGCTCCATGTGACAGGGAGATGAGAGTAGATTCGGCCTTGGTTTGATCCCTGACGCCATCATCCCTAATCACACGGGCAGTACCGAGGCACTCTTCAGGCGTGCAGAATGCCCAATGTGAGTGACTCAGTACCTCCTCAGAAATTCTAATGTTATTAGGGATCTTTTCATGGTTTTCCTCTGTAGCTTGGGTAAATGCTAGGGTGGTTGTCAATGTCCAATGTCAATGCATCTTCATTATAGGTGGGTGTTGAATCCAATATAAATGAATAAAAAACTTCAAACGTTGATTACTTGTGCCTCACTTTTAGGACGGAGAAAAAATTATAATTTTGTATCATTATTTTTAGCAAGAACTAAAGAATTAGCTTGAGTTTGTTTTCAAATGTGACAGTACACACGTATTGGTTAATATGGATTTAAAAAAAATCAAAATCAAATGAATTTCGTGGTTCAGTCAGCCATAGGTTAGGCTGTAATAAAAAAGCTGGTTATTAATTAATAAATTGAATTGTCGCGGTTATTTGTTGGTTAGAAAACGTGCCACCATTAGCGCAAGTGATTACACGATCTCGCGCTTGCGCAAATTCTAGAGTGTTTACAGGAACCATTTTCTTGAGTAAATTTCAACCAAAGTTTCTGTTACTTTTAAAATGATTTAACGGAGTTTATTATTAGTTTTAGTGAATTATTATTAGTGAAAAATGGTGCAGAAATATCACTCGCCCATTAGGGTGTATAAATATCCGTTTGAATTAGTAATGATGGTAAGATTTTCTGTCTCGTTATTTCCCTTCCTTTTTATCAGCTGCTTTCCATCATGCCTGTGTCAGAAGAATGATAACAAACCTAGGCCTAGGCCTTGATTTCTAGGCCAGTTAAAAAAGCCTGTCTGATCGAACGGATTATAAGCGTTTGGCTGTTGAAACTAGGAATTACTAGTAAACAAAACCAATGAGTTTGAGAAGAGTTTTCACTCTTCAATGACAGCTCTAGGCAATGCTCTAGGCCTAGATCATTGAGTATGGTTTTAGGAATATTTCTTATTTGTAATATAATTTCACACTTATGTCATAGGCCTAGTGCAAAACTGTACAATATCCCCTCCTCGCTCCAGTGATGAAATCCCGAATTTTACAATCTGGCATAATTTGAGGTCAATAAGATAGCCCTATCATAATAGTCATGGTTTGGTAATGTCAATGGTAGGCCTAGACCATGGCATTGGCCATGGTAGGCCTAGTGTTTAGATCAAAGTTGACTCAAAAATCATCTTAGTAAAGAGCAAGGAGAAAGAAAACATGCAATTATGTTATGTTAGCCTTGAAAACAACTCTTTGTTTGACAGTTTTAATGACATATCAGCAGGCTAGCCTACCTACATAATTATTAGCAATCATCCACATGCATAGTCTGGAATTTGCTCTATGATAAGCCCTCTGAAGCAACTTCAAATTCTCAGAAAGCCGTAAATATGAGTAGGCCTACCCCATACTAGCATTGTTTTTCAACCATATGGTTTTGGTTGAGCAAAGACTCAAAACTCAATTTAACCATAGGCCTTACTCGAAAAAAAGTATGTTTTTTTTGCACTCCACAGGTCAAACGAAAATATAAATTCAGTTGAACTTGGGCATACACAAGTGTCCTTATCTACTTCAATACTGTTTAGTTTTTAGGCGCAATCAGTTGCACCACTTTTGAGAAAACTAATTTCAAAGTTTTTAAAAATTCTATAAGAACAACCCAGAGAAGAAAATTAATAAAAAACACATTCCCTTTGAAAGAATTCAAATTTTCACGGAATTTCATAATGATGATACACGTTATTCTGAAATTTCACTCAAATCGGATCAGCCGTTTTGATGTACAGTAACAAAATATGTAGGCCTACCAGTAATGTAATGTTTTTATATCACTCGAAGCTAGATACCGGTACCAATTAAATCCAAGCAACAAGTGTCACCAATTGATAAAAAATATTAAAACAAGGTCTTCTTTATTATTAAATAAATATAATGAGTACCGGTAATGAATAATACAGGAGGGCAGTGTCGTAATTGTTTAGATCTCAACGTGGATATATATAACCAACCAAAGATATGTTGATACATTCTACTTGTAGCTCATCCCTCAATGCCAGTCTCGGACTGGCCAGGGCGGCTAGGCGGCGAATGCCACCGAAGCCCCTGGCCAGTGAGGCCCCTAGAATATATAAGTCCGCAATAATGCTTGAGTTACGAAAATATTTTGATTAAATAAAAAATAGATGGCAAAATCTAATAAAATATTGATTGCCTATATCTGAGCCTGCCTTTATAGGCCTACGATATTATTGCAGCCTAATTATAGCAAAATGTGGTGGGAGGTGCACATATTTTGTTTTAGTCTGTGATATGTAAGCCTAGACTGAGAAATGTTTTTGTATCATATTTCATAGGAAATGAATGCTCGATGTTGTATCGTACTTATATGTTTCGATCGGCGTCCGCAACTGACGTTTGAGGGTGATGAGCGAATTCTGTTATTTCATTCACAATATTCGATACTTACTGGCACACGGAGGCCCCTGAATCATACATGTGCTGCAAACCTTTGCGGTTATTAATAAACAAAATGCAACAATACAATTTTTGTGCTTTGTGTATAATATCTTAATCTTCCATATTTTGCACTCGTTTCCAATACTGAAATACAGAATTCAATAAAAATGTTCAAATGTTGTAGGGGGCCTCCCTTATGCGAGTAAATCGAATTACTACGTATAATGTATTTTGCATAGTTGCCAGTTGCTCTTTCGACTTTTAATGCGTTGTTCTATTTCATCGTTAAAGTTACACGTACGGGTGTGTTTTTGTCCCTCTTTTGTTGTTCTTATGCATGATATTTTATTATCTACCATCAAATATTAATTATACTTGACAATTATATTTTAGAGTGAAATTGCCGAAAAAAATGGTAAATTGTATTTGTCGTTGCATCTTGAATGATGAGCTTTTTCTCTAATATAAATTTTCGATAGTTCTGCTTGTTAGTTAAATTTTTTAGTTATTTTCTGTTGGTTACATGTTACAATTTTGCTAGCCAATAGGGAGTCAGTCTCAGAACCATCGTTATTTATATCTCATCAGTTCAGACCGGCAGTACACTCTGTGAATTAATCATTATTATTATTATTATCATAAGAAAACATATTTTCTGTGATCTTTCTCTGTTTTTAATCTGATGTTCAAAACGAAACAATAGGAATGGATATGATTCTCGTGTGTAGTTTCAAAAGTGGTTTCATAAAATCATAGATGCCGTTAGGGGTCCAAGAGGGCTCCCCAATCCCCCCCCCCCAAGGGACATCGTTAGGGGGTCTAAGGGAGAGGGGGGGTGCCCCACCAATCGACATTTGCACCCCTCCAATAATTTATTCTCGCTTAAAGATATATAATGTTGACCTACGAATAAACTGGGGTTGTCATTCGATCAAGAAAATGCAAATGATACCAAAATGTGCCATATTGAAAACGATCAAAAAATATCGAAATTCAGGAATTCCATTCGATACCGAATCGAAATGATAATATCGAATATCAATCGAAAATATCGATTTTTTCAAAGTCCTGATCATGTTCTTTATAGTCTTCTATACCGGTAATCATTTTGCCACACGTGGTGAGTATCTGCCTTTGCGTCGACACTGACACTTCGAGCGTCCACTGACTCCTGAGAACCACACAGAATAATAACTCTTTTTTTGTCAATGTTGAGCACAAGGGAAACACGTGATCGCTGATACAGAATATGCAGTAATATAGTTGAAGCGCCGTGAAACGACACCATTCATTCATTCAATTCAGAAGTGCTTATGATATTTGACGAGGCAGTTTATGTTAACAGTATCAGTTCTCCACTTGATCAGTACCTAGTAATTACATTGGTCCTGAGGTTTGAAGACTGAATACCCATTTGTGATATATCACATCTAAAGTTAAGGCCTTGACACGACTGTCACTGCAAGTAAGATCCTCTCTCCCTCTCCTTCTCATGAGGGACTAGGATTTTTCTGCACTCTGTTCTCTCTTTCATTACACTATTATGAAAGACGTTAGAGATAGCATTCATGAGAATTTTGAGTAATAATGATAAGGACATCATCATTATATATATTATTATCACACGTATGTGAATATCTTGAGGCAGACAACTGTGTTTTCTTATAACATTTTTTTCGATACTGTCGGTAATGCATTGCATATAGTGAATATTTACATAGTCAAGTCATGAGTTTATTGATGACTTGTTCTGGGTAGTTTTCAATTTTTTCCATCTAATTTCACTTCTTTTAATAAAATATGTATTTCCTGATGACGTAATAATATAATAATTAATAATATTGTTCCGATCTGAAGTAAGACATTGAGAGATTTTCAGAGCTCTGACCACGGTAGTTCTGACCATACTAATATCTTCGCTACTGACTGACAGATACCACATTGCCTAATGCACTGTGAGCGTATTGAAGTTGGGTAGGAGAGAGAGAGAAAATGATATGTGAGTCGGCTGTACTATACAAACAAAAATGGGAAAATATTTTCACCAACTCGATTTTTCTCAATGGGGATTTTAATTATGGGGGTCGTATCTTTGAGAATATTAACAATTTGATGAAGTAAACTGCGCACTACTTTTTATGTGTTTCTTGGAGTCCTGACTAAATGCTAGGTCTATATGAATATGACGACCTGAGCTTGCAATCACTCATACTGTCGAGTGACTAATCAATACCAACATTTCAATACTTTTTTGAGATATGAAGAGTTTGGTGATGAACAACATAAATTCTTGATTTATATTCCGGCATTAGGATTTAGGTCGAACTCGGCAAAAAAATTACAACAATATGATCGTTTACATCACAATATCCATGCTAAGGAGACGCGGTGATCTCTCCCCCCCCCCCTCCCCCTCCTTAAAAATAACTGTGCCAGCAGATGAAAAGACCAGTCGGACTGGAATCAGAGGACCGTGAGTGCAAACACACATGTGTCGGCCAAATAGTCAATTTGCGATGACGCACGACTGGCAGTTCACTGTTTGATTATTCAATATTGAATTCAGTTTCGATTTCGAAATAATCGAAAATCGAATGATTGGTTTTGATATCGAATCGAAACCTTGATATTGAAGATCGATCGAAATATTCAATATCGATTGGCAACCCTAGAATAATCACACAATAAAATATTATTACTTATTTTCAATAATGATTCTATTAGGCCTAGATACCAAAATTGGTCTTGAATCGCAAAAATCACTTGAAAAATGACCATATTTCAGAAAAATCACTACTAGGAATTTTGCTGGAAGAAATCGGGAAAATAACTCCAAAAATGTCCATAGTGATTATATTATTAAAAACCACTTCGGTAATGTCCATGGTGATTCAATAATTGGACTTCAAAACTGTTTGTAAATATCGAGTAATCACTTAAAAAATGACATGAGCCTATTTTAAAAAATTCCCTGTGGGGCTTTGCTAGGAGAAATCACAAAAGTATCGAAAATGTCCCTGATGATTCAATTATAAGACTTCGAAACTACTTGTGAATCGCAAAAATCACTTGAAAAATGTCCATATTCTCAAAAATTCCCTGCGGCGCTCTGCTGGGGGATTTCTGCCCCCCAGACCCCCTTTTAGCGAGTAGCTGATGTCCAGCATGGGCGGTCATTTTATTTATGTAACCTGTATACCCCCCCCCCCCTCCATACACAAATCCTAACGACGTCTCTGCATAAAATATAGTTACAGTGCATTATAGGTACCACATCAGATGTTCAAGTTCATTGAATATATGCAAGATTCTTTTAATGCTTTCCAATTTATATTTTAGAAGCACTAACTTTTTAAATAAATAAGAAAAATGCAGCATATCATATTATTACTATAATTGCATTCATTGTAACTCTTTTTCACACAGCTATTATATCATTGATACAAGTACCTAGTTGTAGCCTATAAGAAAGATTATTTGTCTTAATAAATTATGTGAATATTCAACTGTAATAGAAAGATAGTTATATATTTTATCGCTTAAAATATGAATATTGGAAAAAATATCGCCTCCGGCAGCTGGGGTTACACCCAAGACCCCGTTGTGGCTCAGGCTTCGCCCTCGCTGTAAGAGGCCCTTTTGAATGTCATTGCCGCCAAGGCTTTTTAGACCCAGTCCGACACTGCTCAATGCTGAAACACATAAGTATAATGCATTTTACTAGTAAAATCAATTTTAGGCCCTACTGGTAGTTATTAGGCTTCTGTAGGCCTGAGGGGCTAGTTTTATTAGATTAGTGTGTAGGTCCACGTCTAGTTTCACAACCTTGATATTTTTTTTCCTAGACCAAATAAAAAAAGTTGGCTCGACATTAGTTCTTATTTTTTTTTTTATATGGGGTTTTAACGACGCACTAATGATTACTAAGATCTATTGGCGTCGGATGAATCATTAAAATGAGATGATGGGATGATGAGATGAAGGTTTTTATAGGTATAGTGGGAAGGATAGTGGGAAGGAAGCGGTCATGACCTATATTGTGGGAACCATCCCAGCATTAGCCTAGACTACAGAGGGAAACCACGAAAAACCCCTGTAAAGATGGACGGTGGCGGGGATCGAACCGAGTCCGATATGTCCCTTCACCTCCCGGATCACACGAAGCAAGTGAGCTAACCACTCAGCTACTGTGCCGGTACATTAGTTCTATGCTGTACTGCTAATAAATGTGTCACCCTATTGTAGGACTCTAATAATAATAATAATAATAATAATAATAATAGAGAGGCCAATAGGTCTTGGCTAAAATAACCAAATCACTTTTGAGAAAAATTGGATTGAAATTAGAAAAACCGTATAAAAATAATCTAAAAAGAAAAATGAGAAACATCTTATTGAGATGGGTGGACAAGTGGCTAGCAAGCTGAACCTTCATTCAGGGACTTTGGTTCTATATCCGCCAAGGTCGACCAACCTGATGGATGTTTTGCTGGGACAGCTCTATAGCAATAATAACTTTTCATGTCAGTATGCCATCACCTAAAGTCATCAACTCATCATTCACCAATGCCAATCATTAGTCGTCATTACAGTGTGCACATCTTTAAACCCGATAGGCTAGTCCCATATAAATAAAAGAAATGAAATCATTTTTGAAGTATTTTTCTGCGCTAAATTTATGAATACTAGTATATTATCTATATATATATAATATATAAGGGCCTATATGGAATTGAAAAGTGCCAGCTAAAAGTACCTAGCTTTTTTAATGGTAAAATTACCATTATATATTCCTCTCAACTCTTATCATAATATAGAAGCTACTCATTAAGCTTTCCTCTTAGGCAATTATATAATACCAGTAGTGTAGAGTGCCCCAAAATAATTGCTTCTCATCAATTGCCTCGTCCCTCCTGCCATTTACATTGGGCCCCACTTTCCAGAGGATAATGAATTCAATTTTTTGAATATAATTTTAATTCATCATAACAAATAGGTCTAAATAGTGACTAATAGATCTATACATTAGGCTACATTCTAATTTCTATTGGATACACATTTTTAGTAGCACTTTTTACCAATAATAGTCCTGAGGCAAAGAAGAAATACCGTATATGCTTTATCGTATTCAGTTTAGCCAATATGTAGGAATGTAGGATACAGTGATTTTGAAGAATTGACAAATTCAGATTTAAAAACCATGTAATGAAAGTAGGACCCAAACATTTTACTAGTACCGATACCTTTAGGTTATTGTAGGATTAACTCAGATATAGTAGGGTACTGTACCAATATTGAACATTTGGAAATATTATAATATGAGTTTAAACATGTTTAATGGATGAGCAAAGCAAAGACTCAATTTTCCTATAGGCGTACTGCACTTGAAAAACAATGGACATCTTTTTTTCTTCGCGCTCCACAGATTAAACAGAGGGAAGTGATTTGATGAAACTTGGCATACACATATGTCATCGTTTAACTCAATCTTTGCCAACAACAAGCTTTTATAATTTGAATGAATTTTTCACATAGTCTTAGTAGTTTTCAATACCGGTAGTTTTTATTGTCTTTTTATCAATGATAACTGTGAGTCTGTGACGCGTCTGTACGTACGTAAATGTCTACGTACAGAATTGTTCTGATTTTTATTTTCTTCAACTTGACCAGTAGTAGGCCTATCTAGTATCTACAGAAACATTCATCAGTATTTTTTTTATGTGTTCGTATTTAAAAAAAAAATTATTATTCAAATAGTTTCGTACAATATTATGTACAGTTATACGCTCATAACATGACCACAATAACAGTCATAGGCATATATAATAATATTTTATTTTAATTGACAAATTTTTATAACCTTTGTAAGTGCAGTGTTATATTGTCATACAAGTTGAAGGGTGTATAATGAAATGCTAATAAATACAAATACAGACTTCAACAAACAAACCATGCAACTTCAAAAATGAAAATTGTTGAGCATTCTTTTTTCACATCAATCAAAGAGCTCTATTAAGAAAGCTAACAAAAGATGATGATAATAATAATAATAGTACCGGTAATGATAAAAGTAATGAAGTTGAAATTCTTCTTATTTTTTCCCAATATTATTAGGGCCTACTTGAACACGTTCACGAAAAATTCACAAAGCCTGATGGGCCCACATGCTTACCTGTGGTCTTAGGTCAAGAGAAAGAGAGAGAAGTTTATTAAAAACACTGCCGCCAGAACGGTTGCCATGGATACATTATAACAAAATTTATAAAAACAATGCATTATTTTTAAAAAAATAAGAGAATTAAATGTAAAAAAATATAATTTAGAGACATTATTTTAAAAAACTTTTTCGTAATTAAAAAAATTAAGTATCAAGAGTTAATATAAAAAAATGTATTTGAGAAAAAAAAATAACGGAATAGTAATAAAGGTGAGTTGGTGAAAGAAAAGAACAAACGTGAATATAAATAATACTAAAGTAAGAATAGAAAATTAAATGAGATGTTGGCCGTATAAATGATTTCTTTAAATGGCAATTGATCCTCTCAAAGCAAATAAACTTATATGCTCTATTATATCTTTACCAATTGAAAATTCTTTACAAAAGTTTACAAAAAATACAATGAGAAAAAACAATGCTAGATATAAAATAAGAATGGTGAAAAATGAACAATATATTTGACAACAATAACAATAATTAATACTGTAATAATAGTAATGATGTTTTTATTGGTCATTGTTTGACTTTACAGTGTAAAGTGTTTGACATGTCAGTATAAATAAGAGTATAAAAATTCAAAATACCGGTAAAGAATATTGAGTCGCGAACAATAAAGTTATTGTCAGATTCAACTGATGAATCAGTTGAATGAGCCTACACAGTATAATATTAATAGACTACACAGTTGAGAATTGATAATTGTCTTGAAGAAATTAAATGACGTTTTCCAGCAAGTAATCATTAATAGAGCCAGTAACAATTTTCTATGAAAAACACTAAACAGGTTGTACCAACCAGAACCAACAGGTTAAACCAATAAGTTCGTTAAATGATTGAAATTATCTAGAGGTGAATCATGTAGGCAGTGAGACAATAGATCCAAAATCAAGGTGTTTACACTTTTATCATTTTTTCAATTAAGCTGGCCTTCCTTGAACACGATTTGCGTTTCGCTTTCGCAAGGCGGTGGAATTAGGGCGAGCTCAACAATCAGAAATCGCGTCACTGATTGGTCGTTTCAACGTCAAGGTGGCTTAAAAAACCGCTTAGCGAATTCGCTAAGCAAATACCCCGTTCATGGAAGGCCAACTTCACATTTTATATGAAATATCACTCATCCTACAACACATATGAGCTGCGTTTTCCTGGTATTTATACAATCTAGTCCTATGGTGGTTTGCTGCAAATTTTTCTACCTTGTATCAACTATACCTACTGGGTCTTCTAGTTTTGACAGTGATCCAAAATAATTTGTGCATATTTATTCTAGGTACGGTAGGTCCCAGGCTAATATTTAGTATCGATTAAATGAGTCCGGACAGGAAATGCCAATACACATTTTACGTACGGTAGGCGTACTTGGATTGATCAACCAGTAGATTTCCCATTAATTATTCATGAATTGTTTCAGGCTTATGAGCGTAGATTCCCTTCCTGCCCACTGATTCCTGTTGTTGCCGACTGCGAGATCATGACGAACGTCGAGAGCGCAGACGGATCTCAACGAATCACCGAACGAAGATGTAAACTTCACGTTGATGCTCCATATTTACTTAAGAAGGTAGTGCAATTATTTATATTTTCTAAATCTTCTTTAAACTTTGCCATTTGCTGCTTGAGACTGACTAATATTTGTAAACAATAATGAGTACGATGATTGATGAGCATGGAAACAATTCAAGTACTGTAATCTTTGTTGATAGTCATTGATTTGACTACTCCAATTTGCCTTGGTTACGTCCCAGCTGCAGTCTGTGACGTGAGTGTAGAAAAAGTAGAGTTGGATAATCGGCACAGTACTGACTAGACCTTTTGTATGATTATAATCCTCATCCACCCTCAACTACTAACACCTGAGTCAATACTGACAATTTTAGTTGATCTTATAATTATAAAATACTGGTAACTATTATTAGAACAGTGGTGCTCGAAGCACCACAAACCACAAGCATTACAAATGTTTCTCCATTATAGATTTGTAACAAGCAGTTTTATTACAGTGAAACCTCTTTGCATCGGGTCGTCCCGTATCCAATGTTTTCCTGCATGTTTTCTTTAATTCATTTTGTCTTGCTCTACTCCCATGTGAGCAATGTTAAAATTTTTCTGCTTGGATTTCCTGCATGGATAATTATTTCTTATTATAATGATTATAATTATTTTTTCTGTCTGGTCCTTTGATAAATGATGTATAAAGGCTTAGCTGTACCAGCAAATAGGTTCAGGAATCTAATTACATTATCACATCAGACATATCTGTAACATATAATTAAGAACTAATTGCATGCCACAGGAAGAGTTTTTAGGAATGGTAGTTATAATAAAAGTATAATCACTTCTTCAACTAAAATAAAATCTAGCGATAATAAAATCCAACTGTAGAAAATCTATTCTATTCTGTTAGCAAAGTAATCGGATGAACCTTGGTGAGCACTCCGTATGATGCTGACTAGAGCCTCGTATATTTTCTTTATTGCTTTTTCAATTGTCATATATATCATTTCTTGAAATTATTTCCTAGAAATTATCTTGATACTATCAAAGAATCAACTGAATCTAAATGATTGAGTGTACAGGAACTTGACATGTGGTAGACCTACTATAAATAGAGCAATAAGCAACACTTGATTCACTTCTAGCTGATCAACGTGGATTTCGTCTATTTCATCCAGAAGAACACTTTGGACCGCAGGATGAGAAACTTGAACATTGAGTGCCATAACGAGAGCTTTGCCACTCGTTTGATCGTCCTGGAAAATTGCCGATACTATGTAAGTAAAAGTTGTCTATTCTGTTCTGGTGCCTTGAAGGAAAAACAACAAATAGTGAACTTTTATAGAAACGAGGTGGTTATCAAGTATGGACTTTAAACCGCAACAAACTGTTGAGCAAGTGAGTGATATATATAAATCACACTCCGCCTAAGCTATCCAATCCAGACATCTGAATTTATGTAATAAAAACCGTAGCAGGAAGTCGTTATCTTTGTATATAACTTCATATTTCCTATCACTGCTACCACTTATCATTGCTTATCATCCTCAGTGACAAAGTGACCTAGCTGTCGACGCGCCTTTAAAACCCAACATTAATTCATTAATTCATCTGCGTATTATGTATTCGATTTTTTACCATACATTTTTCTCGTACCAGTATGTTTTAAAATTACTTGTTTGTATCTTGAAGCTGTATTTGTTGACATGATGAATAATTTGTATTCTAATGAATCAGTCCTTGTACATTATCCTCATCGTTAACACATCCACATGTTATATTGAAATAGGTAATTGGTCAGCTCATTATATTGACAAGCCCAGTAATGCATATAGGCGTACTACATTGGTTAACATTTTCCATTAATGGGTAATGGAATAGGCCTACCTGATCTTGTTAACTCAGGTACCCTAAGGCTGCATCAGTAATATATACTATTCATCATATTCACTATATTTTTAATTTTTATACTAGCTAGTCCAATGGACAAAACAATTACATTTATTTGACATGAAATGAATTGAATAAGCCTAATTAAATATATTTTTTATCAATTCAATTTTATTCCAAAAGTAAAATACATGAGTTAGACATATGGCTACCAACTAGACAACTAAAGTTATTGATAGTCAAAGGTTACATTTAAATGAAAAAATGCATGTAGGCCTAAACATTGCATAGTCATTATTCCCCAATAAAGGCCAAGGATGACTAGGTAGAATTGTTTGTGTGGAGCACCACAAAATAATAGAAATAAATTGAAGTAGGCCTACTCAAATGTCAAGTTATGTTCTCCGTGTCTTAATACTGGGTACAATACAATTCATAGCTCGTATCACAATTATTTGTGCATTAACGCTGCTTCTTGTTTTGTAGGTTCATCCGGAGAATGCCGACTGGACTTGCTTTGAGCAGTCGGCAAGTCTGGAGATCCGCGCTTTCTTCGGCTTCGAGAATACCATGGAGAAACTCTCCATGAAGCAATATTCTGCAAACATTGCCAAGGTATGACTTACCATTGCTTTGGGGCACTAGACTAAATTGCATCAATTGTGTTGATGTGCACAATTATTATATATACTGGTACAAACGTTCTTTCCGTTTTCTATAAGGTGACCACTGGTGATGTTTAGCGTAGTGATAGTGAAAAGTTTTCAGATTCATGCAAACTTTCATCAGCCCTGTAGGAAGTTTCAAAATTTCGAAAAGTTCGTAGTGGAAGTAGGTATTGTAGGCCCTACTAATAAACAGAGGTTGAGTTGGCACTAAGTTTGAGGCCTTGGTGAAATTAAATCTGTATACCACTGGGAGCCATACCAATTACCGCCACCGTGAATTTCTCAGCGTGAATAACTGGACGAAACATGAAAGATGGTCAACCATGGCGGGAATGTAACTCCGGCGGTCTTATAAATGACAGATCAGAGAGCGAGCTTATGACTGATCCACCCATCTTAGTGTGTCTTACATGTTGGTATAAAATGTGTTCAAAACAACTTTTCATAAATATTTCACTTGATGGAAACTTTTCGGTAAACTTTTCAGCGCCCGTTTCAGCAAACTTTTAACAAATTTGACTCTTCATTAAATTTCACATTGCTAGTGACCACTATCAAATGATGTTTGATAGTTTTAAGTGACTGATACAACTCCTTCAACACTTGGCTGGATCTGTGCTGTACTGACCAGAGTTACATAATTATAACTTTATGGCGTGACTGTAGTCTGTAAAAGGGTTCAGGGTTAGTATAAGCATTTATTTTCTGAACAAGCCTTGTGACATCAAATAGTTGTCTTAAGTGGCTTGACTTTGAACTTACTTCGACCCGATAAAATCAACTGCACGCCTCTAACCAGCATTTTAATAGCCATACTTGACCATAATTCGATAGCCCCAACATCAGCTGGGAAACTTTCATTCCCAATGCACTTAATGTACTCACATTGATTTAAACCGAAATAGGCCTACAAGGGAAAAAAAAATGAAATCGATTCATACAAATTTGGACTAACCAAAGAAACTCCTTTCACACGAAATCACCACACTTCCTGTATGAAATTTAATGAATTTCATATTGTGTCTGAGAGAAAGCTATGCCGCTGGCCAAAACTACAATAATTGAGAAACTGTAGAGAGGATTCTCACTGATCGTGCGTATTCGGCTGCTGACATCGCGCGATCATAGTGTGTCCCACCCTATCGAAGCTCGACCGTCCTAAGTGACTGACGAAAGACTATTTCGAGTTCAACAGGTCTTGTTCTAATCAAGGTCAGACCACACTAAGTTGGCATCTGTCAGATGACATACTCGGAGCAGCAAACAGCTCAACATGCTTAGGCCTATTTTTACGCTTCAAATAAAGAGCATGGAAATTGAAAAAATATTATCTCAAGGAATGCACTCAAATTATATTGGATTATCCAATCTGACAAGTGTTGAAGCAATTGATGGGTCAAAATGTTGAATAAAATGGCTCTTCAACTGGAATTCGGATTAATCAAATTAGTTAACATTGAAATGCCTGTACCTTCCAGCCGGGGACTGCCTTCAAATTCGAAATATGTTAAAATTTTGGATTAACCGAGTTTGGACTAACAAGGGTTCACTGTATTAGGCTATGTTGAATTCATGAAAACTTTACTTCTAACAGAATTATTAATACTGCAGTATTGTTCTGTTTTGCAGGGTAAAGAAATCATCGAGCACTTTGTGATCGTCTTGGCTGAGGAAGGTGTCACATCCGTAGAGGTGTGGGACGAAACGAATGCAGTTACCATAACAAACATTGATAGGTATGTTCCAACTTGTCAGGATGTGAAGGCACGCGGTCAGGGGAATCTAACCCAAAAGGCGAGGCGTACAAATACACTTTTTAAAATAATCATAAACCTAGTATGTTTATATATACATGAGCCATAGGCCTACCCATTCAAATGACCTGAAGCTGAGGAGTTGTATATACGGTAATTAATAATTATTATGATTAGTTTTATTTATAGTTCGCCTATGCAGTTCAACGTTCTTGATTTGTGTTATCTGATATACAGATCAAAAATATTACGAGAGAGAGAGAAAGAAAGTGACTAGTAAATGTTGAACCTTTGTACGATCCGTGTCTTTCTAGCGCCGCTATCACCGCTTCCGACGAGTTTCCTCTGGGAGCGTCCGCAAGCCACGAGGCTCAGCCCACCGACCTGGAGCTCGGTTGCCAGTTCCAGCTGGAGACTGACTACATCCAGCGGTACCTCGGACAGCTCAGTCCGATGCAGGAGTCGAAGCTGGTGCTGCTGCGCTCGTGGGTGGCCAATTTGCAGAAGGGCAAGGTGCCCAGCGACGGAACACTGCTCAGGTAAACAAATACCTGAGAATAAGTCTCTTGTGAGTTCTTGTGTTCTACTGAACAAATTGAAAGATGAAATCCCAAACTTTGTAGTTGTGGTTATTTAGGAGTGTAGTTATTTAGGACTACTACATTGGAACCTCTTGATGTACCGTTTCTAGATCCGTCGTTTTCCCTCTTCCATCATTCTTTTCGTCCCATCTTACTTTCATATAAACAATGTTGAATTTTCTTGGATGGATCGTTTTCCTGTATGGAAGGTTTCATTTTTCTTGTCCCTTGAAAAATCATGGATAGAGATTTCATTCCATTCTGATTTTGACAGATCACACATGGCCTCATGGCCATCAAAGAGTGCAATCACAGAGTAGAATGGTAGAGGGGGGGAAGTGAGCAAAAAACGTGTACCTTGATACTTTTTTACAATTCAAATTTTAATTTTAGGCTCCCTTGGAATTCAAATTAGTGAGGGTTCACTGTACAAGCTTGTAAATTCCTGATCAAGGTAAATGATATGTTATTGCTTCAAGATAGTGTTTGTTTGTGTTCAGATTCCTGCGCGCTCGAGACTTCCACGTGGAGAAGGCTCGTGAGTTGCTGAGTCAGTCGCTTATCTGGCGAAAGAAGCACCAAGTAGACAAGATCCTCTCGGAGTACAACATGAGTCCGGTGGTTAAGGACTACTTCCCTGGAGGGTGGCATCACCATGACAAGGGTATGAATATGCTGCATGCCATACATTGACGTCGGTAAAATTGGAATACTTGTTAGGTTGTCTCCTTGAGGTTTGGAGGTGTTCATTTCATGAGTTCATGAGAACATCAAATGATGCAGATTTGAACTTCCTGGGACTCATCTGTCAAATCAACAAGTCACTAGCCAGCAGTTGGCGGCACTGCCTTGGAATCGTGAGCCAGTCTGGTGCAGGTTAAGGTTGATTCACAATGCAAACTAATGATTAGTGATTAATGATTAAGGTCCCATTTTACAAATGATAAATTTGTTGATTAAGCGATGATTAGTGGATTAGCTTCTTATTACTCTTGGTTACCAATGGTATTTTTGTACCTTAATCAATAAATTAGCTTAATTAACACATTAACATATTGGTAATATGGGGTCCAACTAAAGTTGGCAGATACGGAATCAGTGTTGACGTTCACATTGTGTTTAATATTAGTGACTGACCTTGAAAGTTAACTAACTTTCAACTTTAGTATTAATCATTAGTTTTAATCATTAGTCTGACCAATCAGAAGTCGTGAATTTGAAACGACAGGAAGCAAAAGAAAGCTTTCCGCTCGATGAACCGCTTGTTTACAGCCTTCTAACAAATAGATTTCAATTTAAATCCGTCATCTTGAGACAGCTACGACTCATGGAAATCAATTCTTATTTCAAGCTTGTGTGAATGCTCAGTTTCTTAATTTTAGTATTTAGTATTAGTCACTAATCATTAGTTTGCATTGTGAATCAAGATTTACAGGCGTGGGTTTTTGTAAACAACTTCTAATCCAGGCCTGCCACCAACTTTTTTTTTAAATCCTGTTCATGTTACCCAAAAATCCTGTAAAATCCTGTAAAAATCTTATCAAAATATCCTGTAAAATCCTGTAAATTATGCGTTACTAGTTCGAAAAATGAGGAAATTTACAAAAGTATATTGTACAATTCTGTCAAATAAAAGTTGGGAGTTTGAAAAATGACAAAATTTACGCATGATTTTTAATAAGATTCATTGGCAAGCAGTTTTTACACACCCCTAACACACTGTCTTCTTCAAGTAAGTTCATTTGTATAGTACAGTAGTATAGTGTGCGTGCGTGCAGTTTGGTCGACCATGTGCGCCACGCACATTGTTTGTCCCCTCTTACTTCCCCCTTGCTCTAAGGAAGCCAGCTTGGACAGCCATGTGGTTATCTTCAAGTCAAGTGTTTTCTCAGCAATTTTAACAACACAAGGAGTCCCATTAATACTATATATTATCATGTCATTCATTAGTTAACACTTATCGCACTTCAAAGTGTTGAAAGAGTCAAATTACCAAACTGGATGTTTGAATTAAAAACTGAAAAGCGAGGCAATAAATATAAATATTAGGGCCTTGAATGAAATGAATGAATTATTCTGTCTACATGCACTAGCTGGCTGATTTATTTATTATTGTTTCGTGTTTGTTCAATTTGAATTTCAGCAAAAATTACGAATAAAAGTTGACACAATCACGTCCATTATCCTAAACATTACCGCTCGGGTGTCTCGACCAGCCAGATGTCTGTCTATGACCCTGAAAAGATCCCCCGCCTCCCCCCTCATCATACTAGCACGCGCTGCACATGTGGCTGTGACGTATCTCTAGCTTGCCGGGTCGCAAGGAATGTTGATGACAAAGGATTTCACGTAATAAAATATCCAATTGTGAAAACTTGTATTTGTAATTTTTGCTGAAATTTGAATTAAACAAACACGAAACAATAATAAAGCAGTAGTTTGGACTAATTATCAGTTTGAAATTCGAAATAATAAAATTTCGAATTATCAAAACGAATTAACCTTGATATCCCTATACCAGCGGCCGGGGTCATTTCTCTGGTTCGAATTAGCGCGGAATTCGAATTAACCGAGTTCGAATTATCGAGGGTTTACTCAACTGTATTGGGTTACGCCTACACTTGCCCCGTGCGATCGCACCATCTGCTCGGTCTACCAGTACCTTATGCCCCACCCACTTGTGGGCTAGTGCGCATCGCACTTGCTCACACGATCTAGCAAGTATAGGTATGTGACTTGCAAAATTGCCGAGAAACACGTCGGCGACGAGTATTTATGGGAGAGGGGAAATTTCATCGGGATCTTTTTTGTAGGTTGTTGACCATTTACAACGTATCTGCCGATTTACCGCCGTTCATGTTCAAATATTCGTGAAGTCACAGATATCCGTGAAAATAGGCAAATTTGCTCAAAAATCCTGTACACTTTTTATACCTAAAAAATCCGTGAAAACGGAAAAAATCCGTGAAAACGGCAGGCCTGTTCTAATCTATCATCACTTCATGGTTTCATCATCATCTGCTCATTGATTTTCTCAACGACCTCACCAATGGACTGTTTTTTTTTTTGGCGAAACGAATGACCAAGTGGTAATGAAACTATGAAGTGATGATATGTGAAAAGATGCTCACAAAAAAAGCCCATGCCTTTTACTACAGTAATACGGGACTTAAACGCATGCCCAATGGTGTGATCTCAGTTTCCAAAGAGGTGCCTTAGTTGACTTGACTACAGACGGCCGCCATCCTGCTCATTCGTACCACCATATAACCTGGCTATTGGTGTGCTCATTAAGCACCATCAAAAACAAACAGCTGTTGTCATGCAGGCTTGGAATTACCGGAATCCGAACAGAAAAATGTTGATCAAGACTACTTTCACCTGTATATTATATATATACAGTGAAACCTCTATGCATCGTTCCCAGATCCATCGTTTTCCTGCTTGTATCATTCATTTTTTCTCACCCCACTCCCATATAATCAATGTTGAATTTTCCTGGATGGATCGTTTTCCTGCATGGATGGTTTCATTTTCCTGGTCCCTTGAAAAACGATGAATAGAGGTTTCACTGTATATATATATATATATATATATATATATATATATCATGCCTTGGTTCTGGCTCAATCAGCCAGGGCACTGCTTTGTAATATGTTGTCTGTGCAGGCTAGAATTCCAGATTTAGATATTTGTATTTTTGTAAAAGTCATTTGTTGGCTGTTGCAGATGGCAGACCGTTGTACCTATTGCGTCTAGGTCAGATGGACGTCAAGGGGTTGTTAAAAGCCACTGGAGAGGAGGGGCTGCTACAACTGGTGTGTAGACTTGTTTAGGTGTACTGTGTATCTTATTTACGTTTTAGGAATTGAGTAATTACTATGCCCAACTTCATTGTATTCAAGTAAATAACTAACTGACATCGTTTTCCCTTACTTTTGCCCACTCCCTTCATATGTTTAAAACATCCACAAACGTTGACAACTATGGCAAAGTATACGGATATGAACATGGCCACAAAATGACCTCCCTGTCGATGCGCATTCAAACCCCGAACATTCAAATCAATTAATAATCAATGAATGCCTATATGTGGATGATTTTGGCTTATTTGATAAAATTTTCAATATCAACTAATGCATACTTTTAAAAACAACTATTCATGGCCAAACAATTGACTGTTAACCTAGTTTCGTGTAACCAACAACCGTTTTTCTCTTACCAGACGCTTCATATCTGCGAGGAGGGCCTACAGCTGATGGAGGAGGCCACGCGATCAAGCGGCCAGCCGATATCTACGTGGTGTCTCTTGGTAGATCTTGAAGGCTTGAACATGAGACACCTGTGGCGTCCAGGCATCCAGGTAAATGTGGACACAAATGTTACATCTAATTAGAAGAGTTTTTAGCAAGCATCTCCATTTGACTCTTATGACACATTTTTTTCCAACTCCATTTCTTTTTTGTACGCGCTGTACAGTTTGTATGGTTTAATTGATCTTCAGTAAACATTTTGTGGGCTTGTCCAGCTTGGAACTGTATAATTTGGGTGCAATATAGTTGGACCACTTTTGGAATGGACCCAGTATAAAATTTTGTTCAATCCCATGATAATAGTCCAAAGAGAAAACAATTGGAAAAGTTGAAATTCATATTGAAAATTGAATTTAAATGTATTTTTTTCTGGATCAAATATTCATTAAAATGATCATCACGTGCTATAGGTTCAATCTTATGATATAGCAGACTTATGTGCACTAGGCCCATATTTCTTTGTTTAGTATGATGCTCTAGCAGTCTAGCTGATCATACAGCGCATATACTGCGTTCTCCTACTTGAACAAACGATGATCATCTTTGGCCGTCATGCACCCTCGGGAACATGAATCTTGAGTCTTAATCCAGACATGTTGTAGGCATTGCTTCGTATCATCGAGATCGTCGAGGCGAATTACCCGGAAACCATGGGTCGTGTGTTGATTATCAGAGCTCCACGCGTCTTCCCCATTCTCTGGACACTGGTCAGCACTTTCATAGGTAGGCCTAACAGTTTCTCAGGTTTCAGCTATTTCTTCCAACTTTCACAGTGAAATATTGATGCTTAGTCCCTTCCATATTGGATTTATGAGGGTTTGCTAAAACGTGTCTTTTTTTTTTTTCTATATTTAAGGTACGTTCATAGAGCCACGGCAACACAAATTTGCCGTGCCGTCAAAATGAATGAGCCAATCACAGACTTGCCGGACTTGTCGTTCACTGTGACCTTGAAAGTTGGTTCAAGTTGAACATTTTTCCGGACGACAGACTTGCCGTGATGACGTAGACGATATCACGGCCACTTTTATACTCAAACTGTTTGTTTTGCTTATGGACTTTCGACTGTCAAGCTTGATCACTGTCGACGTTGCCATGGTTATCACATCGATTCGATATATAATTGCCTTGAGTGTGATATAACCGATCGTTTTGCCGTGGTAGTATGAACGGTACAAACCATTTGACGCCCTACGGCACCCGACAAGATTGCCGGCCGGCAAAAATGCCGTGGCTCTATGAACGTACCTTACCTGGAGTTTATTGAAATTTACTAGAAAGATCCAAGTTCTAGGTGTAACACTTGACATTCTTATTGCCACGTGTCTGTGGTTCTAACCGTATGTTAAGGTAGTGTTCTTGGTTTTAGATGAAAATACGCGAACCAAGTTCCTGTTCTACGGTGGTAACGACTATCAGGAGCCGGGCGGTTTAGTGGACTACATTCCTCAGGATTTCATACCAGACTTCCTTGGCGGAGAGTGCAGGGTAAGCCTAGGATCAGAAACTAAATTCTGATTTTTTTCTTCACGTTGTTGTTTTGCATATTTATTAGATAGTCTTCAATTCATGACTCCTCATTAGGACGATGGATGGTTTTAGTACTTCAAACGAACATTATTAAATTCTGCAATAGGTTTCGTTTCTTATAGCTTATCTTATAGCTAGCTATATACATTAGGGATGTTGGGGGGAAGGAATTTTCCTACCTGGATACCTGTCTTCATTACCCGACTCCTACTCGAGTTTTCCTGCCTGCCCCCCCCCCCCCCCCCAAAAAAAAACATAGGCCCTGAAAGTGCCCATATTCATACAAAGATGCATCATTTTCCTCAATCCAACCATCACTCTTATAACTCTACAGGACCTCTAAGTTGCAATGTTGCAATCGCACTGACACATTTGCCCGGTCAGTAACAGCTGGTAATGGGTAGGTAGGGCGGTCGGTGAGGTTTGTGCGTAAGCACATTTTTTATGGCCACGAAAAGTAATTCCAAAATCAAACTTATTTTAAGAAGGCAATGATGATCGCTTTTCAGTGTTTCAAGTCGAATGTGATTTCAATAATATTTCCTTTCCAACAATGACAGGGAAACAGATGGATGTCAAAAGCAGATTTGAAGTAATGCCACACTGGCACATCAGGACAGCGTCACTTGGTTGCTATGAGAATGTGTGAATGTGTGTGTGTTACAAAGCACATTTGTGAACTGAGAGCTTTCAAGGATGTCTGGCATGCAGTCAGTAGTAGTGATGGGTGGATAGGTGAGAGGAGCGGAGAGGAGAGAAGAGTGCGCTTGAGCCGTGCAAGCCCACACTCAAACATCAGACCAAAAACATCATACAGAGAAAAATAAAGATCAGAAAAAAACATTGATTACTCGGCGTGGATAATTGTTTGAACCCGGGTCTCACTTGAAATTGGCCCCGCCCGGGTATCCGCCGACATCCCTGATACACATCGTATCTTTTTTTTTCCATGTGTTGTTGTTGTTGTCACTAATTGAATTGAATTAAGTGGCTTTTCAAATTATCCCGTAGATGAAGTTGAATATCTTGTTTTCTGGTAAGATCAATTGGGATATTTCAGAGGCCATTTATTTATAAATTGTACTGGAAGATGAAAAACGGGAAGTTGAAGTCATAACGTTTTAATTTGGAAGGTTGAGAGATTACTAGATTTTATGTGATTGCATTCACTATCACAGCTGTGTGTTGCAGACTCTGGTGCAGGAGGGGGGACTAGTGCCCAAAAGTCTGTACATGACAGAGAGCGAGATGGAGAAAGAGCGCTGCCCTTTGACGACCGTCAACGAAGATACAGTTTACAAGTCCGTCAGCCTGGGGCGTGGCCATGTAAGTCCTTGCAAGCTCACCTTCAAGTTTCGAAATGCAAGTTCAACGTACTCGAACATAATCGATGTACGTAGTTGAATAAACTATCAAACAAATTTTGTACCCGTTTCGACCCGAATAAATGAAGCTGGTCTACACACTATTTGTTATTTTCAGTAATGATTTTTGTATATCAATTAAATTGATTGATAACTTGCGATGATCCATTACATCACAGATCCTCTGACAGTCCAATATTGTGGACAACTGCTAGATTAACGTGACACTTTACATAGCAAAGTACAATGAAATGGCAGAGATTTAGTTTCAATTGTGGCACGGGGCCCAGATTCACAAAGAATTTTATCTTAAAACATTTTAGCGCTTAACCCATTCTAAGTTAAAACAGAGATATCACGTTTTAACTTTCTCACGGTTTTTTCCTTATTCCCTAGTCACAAAGAATTTTAAGAGAATTTTACCGTGGTGTTATCTTTGGCCTCAACTGTCCGTGCCGTTGCCGTGTGACGTCACATTGTTTTCGACTGTCAACCAATGAGATCAAAGAGCGGGATGTCAATTAATTAGTAATAACGCGATATAAACATCAATTAGTCAATTACTTGTTCACTACAGCTAGATAATATTTAAAATCAAAATGAATGCATATAACAAATGATAGAATTGGGAAAACGATGAATGAGGGAAAATTCAACAAACCAATAGATGCGGGAAAACAATCGTTCGAGATTTTAAGTGGCGAGGGGCAAAAATAACGAACGATAGAAGCGGGAAAACGATGAATGCGGGAAAATTTGACAAATTGTTCATATGGCGGTTCGGTTGGGACCATACAAAACAAGCAATAGATGCGGGAAAACGATCGATCTGGGAACGATAGATCGAGGTTTCACTGTACTAATTAAATCACTACATAAGCCAAGTTGATTGACTCGGCATCTGTTACTCTGAACGATTTGGACGAAAAGTACTAATCTAATCAAGTCACACAACTCCTTCAAACTTCATATAATCTGAACAAGAAACGTATCAACAATCACTATAATAATTAACTGGACCTCAACTGAATAGGCCTACTATAATTTAATACTGGTACAACTGTTACTGCAAATAAACTGGATGTTGATGATTTATTACTGACTTAACCTAAAAGAAATAGCTAACACCTTGAACCCAACATTCATTCATTCCGTCATCATTACTCATAAAAATTACAACTCTTTTATGCAGTTTCCGTGCAATATTTTTCGGTGAATCATGAACTATGTGTGATTGATTTGCCAGGTGCACGAGGTGCTGGTCACGAGCCACGATCCCGGCAGCGTCATCACGTGGGACTTTGACGTGATGCGTCAGGACGTGTCATACGCCGTCTTCCGCACTCACCAGCCGCTCGGAGCCAAGCAGCCGTCGGCCGTGTTGAATCCCGCGGAGCAGCGATCGATCATCGACAAGTGCTGGACAGAGGGCCAGGACTACTTTAGAGTGGAGCAGCCTGTTGTGTGTCACGACGGGGAGAGCATACAGGTACGGTGAAACCTCGTTAGCTTCTTTCGTAATCAACTCGACCACCCTTGATTGTGACACATACCCCTAATGATACGTCAGGGCTCGTAAGCCTCTACCACAATTCGTGGTCGTGGTATGAATGATATTTTTGGAACATGAGTAGTTTTGGCCTACAAAGTAGTTGCCTATGCTATCTGACGGCAATTCAGCATCTAATCATGACAGTTACCACTTTGTGTAAATTGAAACCAAAAAATTACATTTGCAAAAATGTCGAGTAATTTCATATAGGGGTCTACTAGCTCTATTTACTCAGTAAAACTGAATTATTGGACGATGAAAAAAATGTACGCTCAGGTCAGCAAACTACGATGCTATCAAAATTAAATGAAAATGTGTAACATCATGAATAAATTTGAAAAACAGTCTGTCATGAGAATGTTGAAAGCAGGTATATGTAGGCCTATGTATGTATGTTCCTAGCTCCATGAAAATTATTGTTAGGCCCATTGTATTGTATTGTATGTCTTTATTTGAACGATATTTGTATAATATAATAATAACTATACAATCACAGTTCAACATAGGCAGGGTTCACTACAGAGACTTTGTAATGAATTTATTTGTAATTAATTATAGCTTTAGCAATTTTCATCAGCAACTTTCGTCTGTTACTCTCAGGGCTCGCACGTGACGGCTCACGTGGGTACGTACATCCTACAGTGGCGTAACAACGAGACCGACCTGATTGATACGTTCACTTCCTCCAAGGCTCAAGTCATGTACCACTACGACCAACTGACGTCCAGCGACTATCGCGGCTCCATGTCTAGCCTCCAGTCCGGCAACAGCGGCTTCTCGGCGCTGAGCACGCCCTCTGTCGCCAGTTCGTGTCCGTCCAGATGAACTTGACGTCGGTGAGCATTTTATAACCAAGTCTGTCCGCGGTAACTTCACGATGAGAGGGAATCGCACTTTCATTTTTCAAGTTATACGTATAAATATACAATATAATATATAATATGACATATTATCACAATCTCAAAAAAGATTTTTGAAGCTCAAGAAGCTGAGAAAGGAAGCTGAGAAGCTTCTTGAGAAGCTTCAAGAGCTGGAAGAGCTGCTGACAGCAGCAGCTCTTCCATTGAGATTACTTAAATTTATAAACTACTTTTTTAGTTTTCAAACTTGACTATAAATTCATATAATTTCCACCAAGTTCAGTACCGGTACCGTGATTGATTGAAAATAAGTTCATGTCAGTACTCTTTGAATCTTGACAGATGGTACTTGCGATTTCTCTGTAATGTTGATCTTACTGTGGACAGATCGGATATGGTTAAATATATTATTAGGGTTGCCTTCCTGATATCAAGCTATGAACCACGAATCACGATTCAACATAGTCTATATATTTATGATAAAAGATGATAAGATATACCGGTATATAATACATTCCCCAACAGAGAAAACCATTAATTATTTCAAACACATATTTGTGATACAATTTGATACATAAATACTAAGGATTATTTTACTTGACCCAACATATTGATGCTATAAAGTAATTTATGAATATTTATTCTTTTAAATGGCAACCCTAATTAAGGCCTACACTCAAATGGATAGAATCACACCAATCGAATGCGCTAGTGAATAGACAATTCATGAATTGCCTCCAGTTGGAGGAGGGTGAATCCTCTCAGTTTGTTTGAATGTCAAACAAATCTTCCTATTCAATTATTAAATATTATCAAACAATATTATACAAGGTATTCGATGATTGCGCTAACTTTTCTTCGTCCAGTTCATTTATTCGGATGAAGAGAAGTTGGGCACGTAAAGGGCAGTAGCCAGAAGCTTGACGGTTGAGAGATACCAGCAGCTTACGTGCGTTGAATTATGAAAAAATGTCAATTTCCAGAAGGCATTTTGTTGATATAATGAAAGATATAATGATGTCACTGTAGTACAACTAGTCAATTACAATACTCTATTTAGTATTTACCATTGCCAATAGTAATGCGTATTAAAGAAGAACAGTAGTAGGCCTAATGACAAGTTAAGCTAGTGGTTTCTCTCTCCGACAGTGGTAACGGTTTGCTCAAGCGTGGGTCTACAACTGCTCAAGTGATTCAATCACACTGGCTCGGCTTACGTTTATGTGGATTTACGTATTGAGTCATAGTGACTTGGTTAGTGTAAATTGCTCTTTCTAAGTGCTGGTTTCACATTAAACTGATAACCGAGATTAAATCCTTGGCCTGTCAACATATTCATGGCATCCAGGTGTTGGCTTAGCTTAGCTTTGCTTTGACTTGGATGATGAAACCGGCACTTGGGGTAGCAAGTACGTAGCTCTTGCTGGTTCAAGGGCTAACTGAGATATATATTATTAAATGAATTTTATTAGTCAAATATTCTTATCCAATGTAGTAGACCAATAGAGCCAGTGTAACCAGTCAGATTAGTTAGTCATTATTGATGGTTTGCCCAAATAGTACAGCAGTGTATGTTTGGTGCTCATTGAAGATAAAGTGGACTATTATATTTGATTTGGAACGAAGAACATTGCTTGACAGTATCGAGAACATATCAAAATATACTGGTGGTGTATTGATGATTATTCAACCCTTGCCAATATCGATCATTTCCCCCGTGGAGTTTCGTATATACGCTAATCAACCGTACTGCCAGTAATTATGGAAAAATGTTCTCGGCTGCTGTACGTATTGCATCTGGGTGTACAATTTTGTTGGTTATGCTGGCGATGTGTTGGTGATAGTTAGTTAGTCAATATGTTGAGTGTTCTGAATTGCAGACGCTCAATGCCTACCAGATGGTGTTCAGGGTAGAGCGAGTAAATAGCCCTGGGAGAGCTTAGGAGTTGCTTAAGAAGTTGACACATATTTTACCACGTCTGGGGCTGGTGTCAACAATGTGTCATTTGAAACTATTTTTTTTTTGTTTGGTTCTGAAATAAATTTCTTTATAATTTTTCTACTGGTTATCAAATTGACTTGTAATTTTAAAATTTTAATGCTCCACATCACATCTTATAGATAATGTCAGATATACATTTTTTAATCTGGAGTTGTGAATATGATTCTAAGCAAGCAGTTGAACCTGGAAAATTGTAACACTCATGAAACTATCAATGTTTTATATTACTATTATAATATTATTATACCCATTATATACTGTACTACTGTACTGACAATCTGGTTCAAAGTGAAGGAAATGGTCTATGGTTCATGATAGTGAGATGCCTCCAGGCGTGGCCTATTGCTAGTCGAGGGTTGTACGCTGTAGGCTATAGTGATATTATGATAATAGATGTGAGTAATTTACGTGTGTGTACGTAATGTTTAGTACACATATTGTAATTGAGCTGTTATATTAGTGTGGTGACATAGTTTACTGGTGTCTACTTACCTATCATACAAATTCTATGTTTTTAATTATAAATTATACAGTAGATTATTATATTATATTCAAGAGATCGAGTGGTAAGCTGTCATGACAACGATGACATGGAATACAAGTATTGTTTCCATGGTGAGAAGCTATGAGAACACTGCTTCAGATGAATGCAGTGAACATATTAGCACCTCTTTTAAATAAATGTTTACTAAGGACAGGACATTCCATAATCTTCCCCGAGCTGAACGAGTCTCATTTTACGATATTTTATTATGTAGAAAATAGAAATGTAATTAGGAGCAAGTAGATGTACATACTTGTATCAACCAACCATACCATATACATTTCAGGCTGGTGATGAAATAAAACAGAAATAAATTAGTACGTATGCATCGACTAGTTTTTTTATGAATCACAATCCTTTCTTCCTTCAACTACCAGAGTCTTGATATATATAATATATATATATATATATATATATATATATATATATATATATATATATATATTCTGTTAGTAGCCGCTTCCTGACTTTCAAGTGATCACAGTTGAAGTTGAGAATGCACCAGAATAACTTATAAATGTATCAACCACATGTATAATAGTTCCGTTCCATTTGAACATTTTGTAGTGAAATTGCTTCCAACCATTCAGATAACTACTAGAGAAGTACGACAGTTGGTCCCTATCAAACATTTATATTTGCTTTATGTGAGGTCGTTGAATATCATCTGTTGAGAGGTAAAAATAGTCCGGTAAAAATATCTGAGATTCTTATAATCAGTCTTTATTCTTTCCTTATTTTTTATTAAATTTGACTCGATAGTATTTTGGGTAATCTGCACCATGTGACATATTTATTTATCTTGCATCTTGCCAGTATTGACCAAGATTTGTATTTTGTGCTTAGTAAACATTCTTGCAGATGTGCTAGATGCACGGTGGCAAGATATTGTTATTATTCTATTGGATCATTTTCTTGAATTCCAATAATTTCTTTTCAGTTCTTCCATTTTCTTCGATTTCATTCCAGTCTCTTATCGTCCTCTGAACTAAACCGGTTTTCCCTATAATTGAGTAAACTGTCTCCACCTCCATTCTTTCTCCTCCCCTATTACTTCTTTAGATGTCCTTCCAACTCTTCTGCCTAGTTCTTACCATCTGGTACAGTTGTGTCTTGCTTCAAAGAAGTTGCACAGTCTAGTCCTTTATCTCCTTAATTCCACGGTTTCCCATTTCAGTTGTTCAATCATTATGGTTGGTCTTTCTAGTTCTTTCTGTATCACTCCCTTGCTATTCCTAATGGTCCTCCATGTCTTGACTCTCCCCAATACTCTCCTCGAAGCAACCCTCTGTACGCTCTTTACAGCCTTGATTAATACTGTGTCCTGAGGGTCCCAGACTGAACTAGCATACTCCAGTCCAGTGTACAAGGCATAATTATCGTTATGACTCATATCTTGGTCATTTATAATCTGTACCACCCCTTTTTGTAAGGACTTTTTTCCTCACGTGTAAAATACGTGTTTTCAGTTTTCACAAGATTTTGGATCAATCTGAGTATGGTAACCAAAATATCTCGTAAATGATTTTGTTCATCACTGAGAGTAACAGTGACCACTCCGTTTACCATTAGGAAGTTTGTTGAATGAGCCATCACAATAATTAATAATCTTGTGGGATTTATGAGATGGGTGTGAGGTTAGGTTGAAGTAGTAGGTCTTTATCACCATTTTGGCCAAGAAGTACTCCTTGAGTTCTGTTTAAGATAGTTATTTAATCGCGATACATGAAAATGCACGGAATATTCAATATTCAACGTTTATTAACACAAAATATAATAATGACACACGGAGCATGTTACTCAGACGCAATGTCGTTCTCTTGCTTTTGTCACTAGGAGCGAGGAGAGTCCGCACCTCAACACACTCTTGCCAACCTTGGCAACCCAAAATTTACATTGCCAACAGGTGTGTGTAAAAAAATGTCAACTGAGTTCTAGGTTGCCTTTCTCGTCTCTATATCCTAGGCCTACTACTACAGGAATCCCCTTCAATCTAATTAAGGTATAGACGATGGTTGCAATTCAATGGATAATATGGTTTTTGCTCTTTTGGTAGCTACTAGCTAGTGGCCAGCCAAAAGAGATACAATAACTAGTATTTAGTTTCATGGCAGATATATCTTTATTAGGTTTATTTCTATAATATACAGTATATTCTTATATAATATGAGCATTAATATGGCAAGTCTTATTTCACATTCAGTTAATTGAGGAAAATGAAAATATGTATATAGTATAATAATTATTATTCATATCAAATATTTTATGAGAAAATAGATATATAGTTTTAAATAGAAATATGTTATTTATAATATTCCTGGCACTAATAAACAATCAAGTTTTGAACTAGGCACAGATCTATAGTAATAATATCTAATATAATATGAGTATTTGTCAATGTATCAGGTATTAACTGGAACTACATAAGTCCTAAGCATTCACTTGCAGAATTTAGCTGCTAATACTTGAGTATATCTTTCCTTGTGAGTGCTGAATGGAATAAATGCCTTTCAAAAGCATTGCGGATAATGACAGCACACCTAGGAAGTCTTTCAGCTGCAGTTTGATATTGCCGTATTGCAATAAGGCATCATCATGCACATCAGTTTTCACAAAACTTGGGTACGTTGTTTTATTTAATATCTAAAGCATATGCCTGTCAGGTAAATGATGTCAAAATGAGCAATTGATAGGAATTTTAATAGTGCATTCAAATATGATCCTTGTAATATCAATATCCGAATCAATATAACCACGTCGACAATGCGTAATCCTGTTGAATCTCGATATTTATTCACTCATTAATCATTATGGATCCAGCCACTTACCTAGGATAAGCATATTTTCAAGTCCCTTCATAAGACGGGTGACCCAAGGTAGTAACGTCATACAAACATCATTGTGTATTAGTAGGTCTTACTACATTACCCTGACAAGGCCACATATTATTGGTTTTAGATGTAAAACTTCAATCTTTCAAGGGTAGCCTATCTATTTCAATACTAACAGAAATATGAAGAGAACCCCAGCTAAATAGAATCATTCTAGATTGCCTCTAGTGCTTATTGTTGGACAATGTAGGCAGTTTTTTGTGGAACTTATTTAGGCCTACAGAAAACATCAGGTTTGCATCACAATATGCATTGCGTGGAAGTTGATCCAGGTTCCCTCGGGCTAGGAGACCCCGTGTGCTGCCAGCTCACTCAGACAATTATCAAGGTGGTTAGGGTCCGGATATCCGTGACCATGCTTCGATACGCCGCACTCAGTCTTGTGGTGGATATCGTTCCACGTGAGCACGTCCTCCAAACCTACAACATCGGCTATTAGAACCAGACAACATGATGTGCCTTGGCTATCATTCTATAACATTCTATAACAAGCTACCTATATTTTTAAAGACACTAACAGGAATTAAGTTTAAGACAAGTGTTAAAGATTTCCTTATTTGGGAATGTTTTTATAGTATAGATGAGTTAATGAATCAGTGACTGGTTAGAAGTGTAAATCCATGTAGGCCTACTTATTATTTGTTGTAATGATTCATAACCATTACTATTAGAGTTGCCGTTCGATATGAAAACTCATATTGATATCGATTATCGTTTACTTAACATCGGTTATTAATCGTATTATATCGATATTTTTCTCCTAATCGATAATCGTATCAAATGTCAAAATATTATAAATCCATATATAATTATCGCATCAAAATTATTGTGTTACAAAAAGCGTCTTAACAGCTATGTTGATTGATTCATTGACAAGTGGTTGACCGTTCATTCCGATAATTGAAAATAATCATATTGATATCGTATCGCCGAAATTGAATCGATTATTGTATCGTTTGAATAAATATCGATCTAAATCGATATATTGACTGTTGTTGGCAACCCTAATTACTATATTGATGAACCCATATCATGTATGATCCAACCGGGCAATGAAGACATTATTATTATTATCCTGGAAGAAGAATGTCGTCTTATCCACTGAATAATTGTAAGAATTTCGGTCATTAGACAGAAACTTGCTGCAGCTCTAAACATTTGAAGCATTTGAAAGATTCCCTTAAAATTAATTCCCAGAAAATTATGGACTCAAAATACCAAAGCTATACTAATGATATATAGGTCCTATATATTTCTTAATAACATCAAAACTTGATACAAAATCATTGTTCCCCATTTAAGGCAATCGATGAAAGATAGGATCGTTTGACCGGGGCACCTCAAGGGCGATCTTACACCCCAAATAATGTATATATATATATATATATATATATATATATATATATGTATATATATATATATATATGTATATATATATATATATATATATATATATATATATATATATATATATATATATATATATATATATATATATATATATATATATATATATATATATATATATATATATATATATATATATATATATATATATATATATATATATATATATATATATATATATATATATATATATATATATATATATATATATATATATATATATATATATATATATATATATATATATATATATATATATATATATATATATATATATATATATATATATATATATATATATATATATATATATATATATATATATATATATATATATATATATATATATATATATATATATATATATATATATATATATATATATATATATATATATATATATATATATATATATATATATATATATATATATATATATATATATATATATATATATATATATATATATATATATATATATATATATATATATATATATATATATATATATATATATATATATATATATATATATATATATATATATATATATATATATATATATATATATATATATATATATATATATATATATATATATATATATATATATATATATATATATATATATATATATATATATATATATATATATATATATATATATATATATATATATATATATATATATATATATATATATATATATATATATATATATATATATATATATATATATATATATATATATATATATATATATATATATATATATATATATATATATATATATATATATATATATATATATATATATATATATATATATATATATATATATATATATATATATATATATATATATATATATATATATATATATATATATATATATATATATATATATATATATATATATATATATATATATATATATATATATATATATATATATATATATATATATATATATATATATATATATATATATATATATATATATATATATATATATATATATATATATATATATATATATATATATATATATATATATATATATATATATATATATATATATATATATATATATATATATATATATATATATATATATATATATATATATATATATATATATATATATATATATATATATATATATATATATATATATATATATATATATATATATATATATATATATATATATATATATATATATATATATATATATATATATATATATATATATATATATATATATATATATATATATATATATATATATATATATATATATATATAATAGGCCTACTATAGTGATTTTCGTGCTTGTTAGGTTCGTAGACGACATTCTTCTTTCGTGGACACCAGTAGGTATATAGCTGAGCTGTATTAAGAAGTGTCACCAAATTACGTTGAACAAATTTGGACTGTCGTAGTTGGTCAACATCTCGCTAGCACTTGGTACGCATGCACTGAGCAATAGAAGTTAATATTCTACCTGTGGTAACGGAGCGCCCGATGGTGAAAGTGAGCTTTCTCTCGAAAGCCTGAGTCAGCAGGTGAAGCACGAGCCTGCCTTTGGCCGTGTACGGCAAGTAGCATGTGCGAGGGAAACCTACGGCATAGTATGGCCGTCCCGGATTGGGATGCTCCTGTCCCTGGATGCCAGACTGGAAACTGATACAACACATTTCGTGATAGATTTCAGAATGCATACCAATGTATAATGTGTGTACGTGACAAGTGACAACAATGGGGTACAGTCTCTCCCTTTTGAGTATGCATTATTCCACATCTAATTGTCTAATATCAATTCTACTCATGTCTAAAGGTCGCTTTGAAGAAGCGTTTTGTGTTGCAGCTCACATGTATTCAACCATTTGCAGACCACAAAAATCGCAATAAGCAGCACTTTGCTATATTTGTTGAATGTCACCCTACATTCAAAAATTGATACTTCATCAAAGAGGATCCTTCTATTCTAATTTTCAATCAAGTACAAAATTGCCTTCAAGCTCAGTTGGCACCTTCCACTTTCACAGAAGATAGTACTATCCCCATTTTATATTATACTTATTCTAGATTATAATATTTTGTGATGGATGATATCACTTGCTATACTACTAGACTATACTACTTAGAATCCCCACTCCAGAAAGTCCTACTTTTTTGACTTGACATACTGGGCAAGATAAGTCACTTGCACCTCACTGATCTGAAGAGAACTTTCAGGATAGGTCGAGTACTCACGGAATCTTCATTGTGGTCTTCGATAAAACAGATTGATACTTTACATTGAGCTAGCCAGTACAGTACTTCATGGTCAGGAGGCTGGAAGTTGTGAAATTGAAGTTGTGGTTGTGTGTCGACTTACTTGTAAGTTATCTGAATGGTCTTTGATCCTTGGTAGCCGGGCAGCGAGTTATTTGTCACATCATACTCCATCGACCCAGGGGGCATGTTGCCCGTCTTGGTGCCATACACGAGCAGACACAGAGGACATTGGATGAACATGGCCTAGAACAAGTTTACACGTCAACTGGCTTTGTCTACTAGCATTCATCGACTTGTACTTTCATGATTTCTATCTTGGATATTGGTACACAATCGTTGAATACTGTAATTTTTTTTTATATTCACTCATCAGGTCGACAGGCTGATGATGGTAAAGAAGCAGAAGATTCAATATTTAGCTGACAGCATTTTGAAAAAAGTTTTATGTTCATCAAGTAGACCGTCTGACCTTTGGAGACACTACAAACGAACACAAAAGCTCCAGTTGAATTTGAATTGCAGTATTTCACCACATTCACCCAATGAAGGAAATGTAATTAACGTAATTTCAAGCTGGTAACATACCTGTCCAGTGGTGTTCTGATTACTGATGAGCGCATTGAGACAGTCAAGATGCAGATGGTGATTACAATCGGCAAGTGCCACCACATGACCTGAACGAAGCAGGGAACCGAGGCATATCGGGCAGCCTGCATCCACCGGTTCAACAGAGCGTACATAACGTGAGATGACTTCACTCGGCCCGTCAGTTCCAACAATGCCTCCATCCATTACGCTCACCTGTCACCAATCACAGTCAGGCTCAATCATAGCAAGGATTCATTCAGAATTATAAAGAATTTTGGTTGAACAAAAGGCATAGGCCTACAAGTCGGATATGATTACCGGTATAGAGTATTTTCGATAGGCCTATGTAGTATCTGTGTATTACAGTATACGTATAGCCTACATTATTAGGCCCTCTAACTGAAAATTATGTGTTGTGCTAGAGATTATTAAAGCTGTAAACTATCAAAATCTTAATTAAATTATTCAAATAAATAATCATTTTTAATGACGAAGCTAAAATGTTATGAATTATAATTGTCACATGAAACGTTTGAAAAAGTCTACGTTGACTAACAGTAAACCCTCGTTAATCCAAAATGGAAGGCACCCCAACCCCCCCCCCCCCCCCCAAAAAAAAAAGAAGAAGAAAGAAGAAAAATCTCTTGTTTCACGAAAATCACCACTCTCCCCGCATGGAATTTCGTCAATTTCGTATTGTGCACGAGAGTAAGCTATGCGACCGGCCGATAGATAGAAATGGTTGTTAAGGCTTTAATAAAGGTCGCCTCAATGATTATGTTTACTAAGCTAGCTCCGACGCTCGCTAGACCGGCTTCTATTGGCTCTCGGCCGTCCCGAGACGATTGGGTGACGAACGAGCTTTCCAAGCTCAGCATAGTGTTGTGTTCGTCAACGTCTAGGTCGGGTGATACACACAAAACTGAACGTGCATCAGCCTATTCTTCGCGCCAAATAAAAGGATGGGTATTGTGAAAAATAATGATCAATTCAAGGAATTCACTTGAACTATTTCAAATTATTCAATCCGAAAAGAGTGTAAAAGCAATCAAAGGGTCAAAATATTACGTAGTTCGAATTAGGGTTTAGCTGGAATTCAGATTAACCATAGGCCTACTGATCAACATTGAAATGGCTTACTTTCAGCTGGGGCCAACTTAACGTTAAAAAAATGTCAAATTTAGGATTAATCGAGTTTGGATTAACGAGGGTTCACTGTTTATTACGTAGACTATTGAAATGTAGGCCTACTTGAGAACTGGTGCATTGAATGATAGGTCATTCGAGGATTATACTATGGCACTTCTTGCCTTCTGTAGGTTACTGCCTTTTTGCAGTTGAGGCAGGAGGGATATGTGGATATTCTGATTTTTGTTGTCTGCTTATAAATAGGTCTAAATATCTCTAAATATATATCTTATTTGAAATTGAAAATCTCTTTGATGAAATAAAACATCAACTCTGGTAAACTTGTTAGGCCTAATATTAGTCACAATTAGTGCATAATTCATTGTACAGTAGATGCAAAATAAGGATTCTAAACTCTGCTATTTCTTTCATACCTCAACATTGACAATTGGGAGTTTTGCTTTCGACTTCTTATAACAATTTAAGAGTAGTGGGCATTAGTTGTACTGATTTACATCATCTTGTTGAACTGTATGTGCTCATGAATGGCTTCTGTGATTAATAACAGATGTAAAAAATTGAGGACTGGTAGATACGTATAAAACAATTAGTTTACCACAGAGCTGGCACGAGATTCAGACTCATGACTGAGATACGTGGAGACCGTATCAACGCTTGGGCGTCTGCCACTGCGAGAGCTGCTTGAGTCGACATCCATCATGGTTGCTGGCTCAATGTCAGCTCGGTGCACTTGAACTGGGGTGGCCTGTGGTGGTGCAGAATTAGCTTGAGCAGAACTGGCTGGACCTTGATTTTTGCTGCTGCTACTACCTAGAACAGTATAAATACAAATTTTGCAATAATGCTGCATGGTCAAATATACATAGAATTATTATGGTAATGTGGTTAGTTCAAGTGTCCAATGAACATCATACAATTGAGCAAAACTTTATATTCTTGGTGAGGATTAGGGTTCCCCATCGGTTTCAACGTTATAGTGTTGGTAGTCAGCTAATCATTACTGGTGACTTGTTTGTTCTTTTAATTTGAAAAGGTGATGCCCACAATGTGATAATCTTTATAAATGACTTTCTTACCAAAAATGTTTAGTATAGTACGAGCTATATTTTCTTTTTTACTAGAAGTATTCTTCTTGTTTCCATTTTGATGTTTTTTACTGGTAGTTGGTTCTTTTTGCAGTTTGTGTGTAGTGGGATTTTGAGGTCTGGGTGGTGGATATTGTGCTCTACCACCTGCTACAACACGCTGCAGCTCTTCTGGTCCAATCTTCAAACAAAATTTAACATGTTAAATAAATTAAAATAACAGTTGGTTCATTGTTACAGAAGTGGGTATAGACGTGCCACTTATACCTTAATCAATGGATAAGGTGCTTGCTGCACTCGGCGGACGCCTCTAACGTAGCCCGATCCATTTCTAACTTGAGTCAAGTTCAGGAAGTTAATAACGTATGGAAAAGCCAGATTAGACTTGCTGACATCTGTTGTTTGGTCACCCTGAAATACAAAAATAAAATTATTGACAGAGAAGGTAACATTTGATAACCATCATTATATATTTTAACCAATAATCTACTGAACAGTTTGCTTACTCTTGCCCATGCTGCTTCTATTAGACACTGTACGGCCATATCATAGGTATGCCACTCATTTTGATTGTCCCCTGCCCATTCCCATTTAGCACCTTTTCCAGCTGGTGAGTCAGGTAAATAGCACTTTCGTTGAACATTATGAGGCACACCTGAAAGTCAATAAAACACCAATAAACGATGTAAAACTGGACAGTAAATCAATAACTCCGTCTGAATAGACGTACCGCACTTAGATATGACAACTTACTGTCCCCATCTTCTGAGCACTGCGTCTTCGTTTTGAGGTTGATATAATACTGATCTAATGATGGGTCTGCGTCGCTCAATATAACCCTAGTCAGTTTCTTACAATGTGCACGTTCCAGAAGTTGCGAAACATCGGGACTATACGGTCGCCACCGGCCCTGACGATTTTCCCATTCCCAAACCACCACTGCATGACCCGACATGATGCCAAGATATTTCAAGATTTGACCAAGTCCCTATAGTCTTGGCATTGGAAATATGTCGAATTGGCTGTATAGGCCTACACAATCATAGATGTTGGGCCGTCACTGACTATAGAATACCGTTAAAGGCATTCCTAAAATGAGCCTAGGCCAAGGCCTAGGCCTACTTAGCTGTCAGACATACCTATCATGATGACCTAAATAATGCCAATATAAATGCAACTGGCTAGAATAGCCTGTAGACTAATCAGAATAAATTTCAATAATACTATTCATCATCAATGAAAAAAATATGTAAATTTAGATAGACTTCAATCATTATGCATTAGTCAGCACCAAATTGAAAAACTACTTGACACGAAACAACGCAACATGACATACGAAACAAAAACAATTTCGATTCCACTGCCTTCTTAAGAACTGTTGACATAATTGAAACAGCATTGCTATTGGTCAGTTTTGAAAAGGGGGCGTGTCAATTGTGCATGTCAGATTCAGATTTCCAGCTGGCGGTGGACTCGGTCGGTTATTACAGGGAAAAATTTCAAGTGAATTAGTGGAGCTTGAGGTGAGGTTATAAAATTACTAGGTGGTAATTAAAACTTGAAATTTAATCCGTGATATTTGTTATTTGATCTTTTAAACATTAGCCCTTCATAGAAAGTATGTATTCCATGGTATAAGCGTTTAGGAATCCGGAGTAAATATGTTTTTGTGTACCGTCACCTTGGCTTATCTCTGATTTCAGGTTGAGCACAGTGGTTGAAGGTTGAATAGCCTAACTAGGCCTCGACTTAATCTGTCATCTGATGAATCGCCTGTGTTAAGACCTGTAGCTAGCAATTATAATGGAGTGCCCAGATATAGACACTTGTGTTGCAGACTTTGAAGATCTTGCTGCTGATTACAAACTATTAGATGTAAGTATGACCTTCTCGACCTTTTCTAAAGTAGGCCCCAAAGTACATCTAGTCTTTGAGGCCTGTTAGCATTGCTGTTAGTCAGCAGTGTAACATAGTGTATTATAGTCAATGTCAGCAGACAGTTGTTTACTAGACGGAATTTTGCTTCTGTATCTAGTCTCGGCTATTACGTATGTAGGTCCCAGACCAATCATAGGCCTTGTGCCTAGCATGTAACCTAGTGAACCAAAATTGAAAGATATGAACTTATTTAAGACTCCATGAACTGTCCATTACCATCATACCTAGGCCTTTTGTTAATAAGTAGGAACGAAGGGCAGATTGACAATTTAAAATATTATTTAGTTTCAGTTTGAGTCAGTTTGACTGACGTCCTAGATTTGGTAATCTTGCCATGAGTGCGTAGCCAACAATGCTTCCTTAGCAAATGAGTCTACTTGGATGAAAGTCATCGTTTTCCATGTATGCCCTTTAAATTGCCTTACTGACAAATGATGTATTGCACAGGTGATAGTGAACTTTAACCACATATCTATATGGATGAACCGTAGCTTGGAATATCCTCAGTTTTGTGCATTGATATGCTAGGGTCAGTGCCCCAGTTTCTTGGCTGGCTTTGTTTTTTGGCCACTGAATGAATTTTGTTGAACTGTCACAGACAGCTGTTGGAAATCATCTGTTTTTGTTTTGTAACAGTTTCCTTGCTCCTATTCCCTTCCCTTCCTATTCCCTTCCTCAACCAGTGAAAGGAGGAACAGCGGCATCTCACGATTACAACATGGCCGGCCACTTTTTAACTAGGTACACACTCGGCACTAAAACAATTGTCGAAACACCAAAGTGTCAGTGATAGAATGGCGGCCAGCCGAAATCTGACGCAAGACTGGCAAAAACCAAAGCGACCAGAGTTGTAGTGGCCGGAAACTAAAGCAATGTATTTTTATTACAAAATCATTTTTATTACATTTCTGAAAGTACCCACACTAAATTTGACAAATAAAAATATGATGTCAACATCTCATTTTGCTTATGAGTGCACCCCGTCCATAACGTGAGCCAATCAACTGCATTAAATTCTCAAGTTGAAAAAAGTGCTAGAGCAGCCAGAAACCGGGGCGTTGACCCTACGCTCATTTATATTTTTCAGCTTTAATGGTTGATTTTGTCAACATAAGCCTGGTTCACAATTGAAATATGGATTAGTCATTATGAAAGGGTAATTATTATATAGCCTCTTATTTCAACTGCAGATTTGCCAATAGTACACCACCTTCAAAATCATCATTATGCCTTGAACCGTTGGAGTTACAGTGGTTGGCAACAACTGTCAGCAGCCATTTTGACTTTTATTTCTTGAGTGTCTGATTTGACTCTCAGAGAAAAATAAAATACCCAAAATACATAAATGGTAGTGGCTTGACTACCGTGGTAACATTATCTGATTGGTCAAAATTTGGCTTCTCATATAATGGTTATAAGGTAGTAGTCATGAGAAATGGATTTCTTATACCAATCAGCACAATCTCTATTTATGACACAGTTTCTTATTGTGAACGGTTTCAAGGAAACGCCACCATCTATTTCGCTTTAGGCCTACACTATATCATACTCATTATTTCATAATTACTTACCAGTACCCATATTTCAATGATCCTGGCTTGGATGCAACTTGGTTGTTATTTTGTTCTATTATTCCTAGATTCCTTCTATTAACTCTTTATCTGATAATTTGGGCCCTAAATGTTTCATGTCTAGCTTGAATTGTATAATGTAGGCCCTGTTGTGTAATTTAATATATTTTATTTGCCTCACTCTGATCATTTTCTATTTACAGGAATTGAATAAAGAATATGTAAAGAAGTTAGAAGAAGTCGGCGAATTACAGGAAAAGTGCATGAAAGATATCACCCATCAACGGTATCGACTGAGTGTTATTAATCAATCAATAAAGAGGTAAGTTAATGTTGATACACTTTTGTTTACTTTTGATAACTTCAACTGAGTGATCTATTGTCAAACGTGTATGCTACAATTCTATTATATACATGTTCTATGTTCTAGGCTGCGTAGTAAAGATGGAGGCAGGAACGACAATGAAAAAGCGATAGAAAGTTTAGAGAAGGTTATTCTGAAACGTAAAGCACAGCTTCATGACATGGAACAGACGCTACCAAAACAGAATGGGCTCTATCTGAAGATAATACTTGGAAATGTCAACGTGTCAATACTCAACAAGAATGACAAGTAATTATTATTAGCATTGAAATTTCAAATGTAGATTTAATATGGTTGATTATTCAAATGAAATTGATTTAGATTTAAGATAAACACAAGTAAACAGATTTTTCTCAATTCTAATGAATATCAAAACTTGACAAAACTCACAATGTGCCAAGTATGATGGAACGTAGCTAATGTGAGTAGTGACAACTTTGGTGGGAATCTCTTCAACTAAGCTGGTTTTGCTTGAAATAGTTGGGGTATTTGACGTTTATCATGATACCCTGAATCTTTTTGGTGAAAACAGTTTGAAAATTGAAAAATGCATTTCATATTTGTTTATTTACCACTTGTTATTGGCCTAGAGTTGCAGGCATGCCCTTACAAACCGGTTTTACCTATTTATCATACAAATCGTCATTGCCAAATGCTTCTTAAACTGTGTGTTGGAACTAGGTTTTTTTTGCCTAAATTCGACATGTAAGCCTATCACAATATTTGAACCATTTCAGGCTGAAAAGATTTGGCTGAACTGTTTCACAGGCAAGTGATGAACGTAGTCACTTTTAGCTTCATGAAGCACTACTTCAACTATAAAGATACTTCTGAAGAAACTTTTTTCCAAAATATAATGACTTGGCAATTTAAGTGAACGTTTTGTGGTCAGTGTCTTGTATAATATGGCCTATTTGGCCCATATTATAAGCATACAGTAGGCCTATCCCTATGGTTTGTTCAACTCAAAACTTCGGAGTATTTTGCTTTCAATATGGGTAGTCTTTTTATTGTAACTCATCTTTATTCACATAACGCACTGTGTAAATTGTAGGACTAAGATGTATAGTCTGAATATATCGTGAGCCTTTTGTAGGGCCTACTTCATTACTCAAATTGAATATCTACAATAATTGAAATTGTTGGTGGCACTGTTGGTGGATTATGTGAATGCTGTATGTTATTTAGACTATTTCTTATATAATTCTGTTCTCTTGGGATACAAATTTTTCACATTGACCAATCTGTTGATACGAATTGAAGCTTTGTTATTTTTTTTGTTTCAGTTCTAATTGTCTTTGAGTTGATCAGGTAGTTGATGAGGATGTTATTTGTGTTTCAGGTTCCGCTACAAAGATGAATACGAGAAGTTCAAGTTGATCCTAAGTGTGATTGGTTTCTTCATGTCAGTCATTAACTTAGTCACAAACTTCCGGTGAGTCGTCTTACTGGTCATTACGCATACTATTGTCCTGCATTCACCACTCAATTGATGAAGTGAGGAGTTGAGCAATTTCAATGTCAAGGTTGTATAACTTTCAAGCATATATATATATATACACAGGGGCATCAGAACGTTTAGAAAGATGGGGGGGGGGGACGCGACCAATTCCTGATCATGGAGTCACGGTTGGGGGGGGACTCTTCAAAGCACCACAAATATTTTCAGTATGAGTTGTTCAAGGGGTTCTCTAGAAACATTTCCTTCTTCGTTGAAGCTAATTTCCAGAATAAAATGAAATTTCTGAGAAAAATGTTTTTCATGGATAAATTCGTGGTTTCAGAAAAAATAATTGAACGAACGTAATCAAATAAGTAATTCTACCGTACCTGTTGAAACGAAAATGTTTTTCTGGTCGCACCACACATCAAACAGGAGCAAAAATGTTGATGAAATTTGGTGTATAATCTAATTTGATATTGTATAGTTTTGACCAGGAACGTCATTAGGATTTACGTTCCTGTGGGGGCGCACAGGTTACATGAATAAAATGACCACCCATTTGGACACCTGCCACGCGCGAAAAGGGGGTCTGGGGGGTGGAAGTCCCCCAGCAGAGCCCCGCATGAAATTTTGGAAAATATGGGCATTTTTCAAGTGATTTTTGCGATTCACAAGTGTTTTTGGAGTCTTGATGTTTATTGTTTGCTTAACGACCCCACCAACAGCTGGGTTATACGGGGGTACGAATGAGCAGGTGATTATGAAATTATGAAGTGGTGATAAGTGATAGGACATTTACAAAAACCCATGCCTTATACGGGACTCGAACCCACGCCCAACAGTGACTTCAGTTTCTGAAGCGATGCCTCAGCTGACCGAGCTACCGAGGGTGGAGTCTTATATGATTGAATCATCATGGATAGGCCTATCTTTGAAATTATACTTTTGCGATTTCTCCCAGCAAAGCCTTGCTGGGAATTTTTTGAAATAGGCCCATGTCATTTTTCAAGTGATTTTTGATACTGACAAGCAGTTTAGCAGTCCAATGATTGAATCACTATGGACATAACCAAAGTTATTTTTAATAGTACGATCATTATGGACATTTTCGAAGTTATTTTCGCGATTTCTCCCAGTAAATTTCCCAGCAGTGATTTTTTCCTAAACATTGTCTTTTTTCAAGTGATTTTTGCGATTTTTTTTATTTTTGCGATTCGTGAGCACTTCTGGAATCTAATAATTAAATCATTATCGAAATGAAAGGAGGAAGTGTAAAGTAGTAGAGGGTATACTGATACAATTCATAATAAGTAATATTTTATTGTGCGTTCATTCGTAGATCATCATTATATATTTTATATATTGGACTCAAATTGAGTCTTGTAGGACCTTTTTCTTGCCCCCCCCCCCCCCCCCTTGCCCTGCCTGGGCCAAAATTTGGAGGGGTTAATGCCCCCCCCCCACACAGTTCCGATGCCAATGTATGTATATAGGGCCTATATTATATATATATACATTTTTTTTTATAAAGGTGTATCTATCGGTATCTTCTGTGACGTGATTATTACATCCTGAATATATATATATATATATTTATAGGCCTATATATACAAATTGGAAAGTAGGACTAGATTTATAGAGTATTATATTTGTGTTATATATTAATTTTTACAATATGGGAGGAATGATAGATGATGATACAGTATAAGAGAAACAAGTGATGAGAATAAAGAGGTGGTACAGGTTGGAGGGAACACATAGACGGAGCACAAAAAATGGACTGGACGATGCAAGTACTGGGAGGTAGGTTCCACAAGAATCAACAAACTCAAGTTCCCAATACTTTTTCCATGGATTCTCTTTCTGAGTCTGTGGAAAAGGTAGTGAGAAACTTGAGTTTGTTGATTCTTGTGGAACCTACCTCCCAGTAGCTACTCGCATTGTCCAGTCCATTTTTTCCTGTGCTCTGCTCGTGATTGTGTTTCTTCCAACCTGTACGTGGTCCACCTCACTATGTATTCTGTTATCACTTGTTTCTCTTACACTGTATCATCATCTATCATTCATGTCAAATTATCCATCACAAATAAATGTTCTAGGAGTATATCTGTTTATACCATTGTCGGTCAGTTACACTCGAAGAATAAATTGCCAAAAAAATGAAAGTAATGAGAAATGGAATAAATAGAAAAAAAGGTGATGAAATGACCACGTTGTCGGTGTCACCCCCCTCCAAAAAGTTTCACTTGAGGCTACTTCGGCTGCTAATTCTTGTCTAAACAAAGCACGTTTCTTTTCCAGTGCTCTTGAACTGAGCTTCATGTTTCTATTGGTGTGGTACTACTGTACGCTCACAATACGCGAGTCTATCTTGAAAGTTAACGGCTCTAAGATCAAGGGCTGGTGGCGCACTCATCACTTCATATCAACGGTGGCGTCCGGCGTTCTGCTGATCTGGCCAAACACGGAACCGTGGTAAGTGCTATTTCTCTTTGTGCCTTGAACTCTTCTTCTGACATGGAGAATTATTCTACACCAATCAGATGGGCTTAGGCCCAGTATTACCAAGTCCAGTCAGTATTTATTTGAGAGTTGGTGGAAACAAATACCACAGGTAACCATGGTGATAACAAGTTTGAACTGTCAGATAAAGGCTAACTGGACTTGGTAATACTGGGCCTTAGTCTACTTGTTGAGCCGAATACGATAATGTAATACGTTTACGCGGTAAAATGCTGATTGTGTTGCTTGATGCACTTGGTTTACCATGGAAAATTATTTCCAGTGAGGAGTTCTGGTTAGTTGAAGTAGTGTGACCATTTATTGGAAAAAATCTGAAGGCAGCTAACCTGTGTTCACCTGTATCCTGAACATGAATGTGGTGGAATAGAGAACTTGATACCTGTGTAGGCTGTGTAGCAGACACTTGACCAGACCTTTCTTTATTTCTTCATTCTTATTGGGTTCAATGATGCACTGTAACATTGATGACCAAGATCTATTGGCATAAGTGAATGATGAATGATCTGGTATTAAAATGAGTTGAAAGGCAACATTTTTCATGGCATCCTTGGTAGCTTGGTCAGCTGAGGCACCGCTCCTGAAACTGAAGTCACCGTTAAGCGTGGGTTCGAGTCCCGCACAAGACATAGTTTTTTGTAAACGTCCTTTCACATATCATCACTTCATCGTTTCATAATCACCTGCTCATTCGTACCCCCGTATAACCTAGCTGTTGGTAGGATCATCAAGCAAACAATAATCATCATCAGGTAATTTCATTAGGTGTTTTGGATAGTTGGAAAGCAATGATAGTGGAGTATTGTTATGGTCAAATCCTAGTATTTTAATGACAGTATGAAACCACAAAAAAAACTCTGTCAGGGTAATGGGAATTGAATCCTGGAATGAAGGTTCAGTATGTCCCCGTCTCAGTAGACGTTCTTTGAACTGTGAGAAAGAACAGTATTTGTTAGTAGGCCTGATGAAAGAATGTAATAAATGTGATGAAAGAATCTTATTTTTTTTCATAAGTGAAATCTAATTCTGTAAAATGTTGTAATGTGGACCTAATCAGCTAAGTAATTACGATTGTTGCATAGGTACCAGTTCCGCACGCAGTTCATGTGGTTCAACTTGTACATCTCCGTCGTTCAGTACCTGCAGTTCCGTTACCAGCGTGGCGTGCTGTATCGTCTGAAGGCTCTCGGCGAACGTCATAACATGGACATCACGATAGAAGGTTTCCACAGTTGGATGGGTCGTGGACTGACCTTCTTATTGCCCTTCCTCTACTTCGGCTACGCCTTCCAGTTGTACAACGCCTACACACTCTACAACCTTGTCGGTCACCCGGAAGCCAGTTGGCAGGTAAGCAACAGGGCCCAGATTCACAAAAGGTCATAACTTTGATCCGGCTCAAAGTTACGACAATTTCTAGAGATAATATCATATTTGATGTATTATTTTTCATTTTTCAACCTTAATTTTTGATTAAATACATTATTACCATCAATCTATTATTTATTAAAATTAAAAAATCAGAAATAATAGATCAAATATGGTATTATCTCTAGAAATTGTCGTAACTTTGAGCCGGATCAAAGTTATGACCTTTTGTGAATTCGGCCCCAGGTTACTCTACAACAATTTTGCTAAGGCCCAGTATTACCACGGCCAGTTAGTATTTATCTGAGAGTTGGTGAAAACAAATAGCATTGGTAACCATGGTGATAACAAGTTTGAACTGTCAGATAAAGGCTAACTGGACTTGGTAATACCGGGCCTAAGCGTAAAAACTGAGAACGCTCCTGACATGACTTTGTCCAATATTAAACTATTCAATAGTCTTCCAATAGTGATTAGAAAATTACAAGTACAGTGTTTTATACATCGTTCCTGGATTCACTGTTTTCCTGCTTGTATCTTCATTTTTTCCCACCCTACTCCCATATAATCAATGTTAAATTTTCCGGGATGGATGGTTTTCCTGCATGAATGGTTTCATTTTCCTGGTCCCTTCAAAAACGATGAATAGAGGTTTTACTGTAATAGGTTCTAAAGAAATTTCAAATTGGACAGATTAGCTGATGAATGAGGTACAGTATTGTACGGTATTCTATAATTTGAATGAGTGCCTAAAAATGTTGTGACATTATATAAGTCTGTTTATCTGTATTCGTTAATATAATTTATGTACTGTATTAGCTCATGTTTTTATATAGGTCCACTATTCATCTCAAATAAAAAACCCAACCAAGACTCAAACATGGTATGCCTATTATGTAACAAATTAATATTAATGTTAATTTATCTATAAATTAACGACTGCTAATAACTTCAATATGTTTTACTGTCAATTCTGATATAGGCCCATACGTACTGTTATTGGATTCCTCTGTTCAATTTTTATCATAGGCCTATTATATTTTTTATATTATATTTTCAAATAATACTTTGGATAAAAATTCCTATTACCGTATATGACACTCTAATTTCGAAATCCAACTGTAGGTCTACTTGCAGTCAGTGTTGAGTTTGTGCTACATCCAAGCCCGATATCAAGAGAATGATGCTCAATAGTTTTGACTTTTGAGTCACAAGTATTGCATGCAGTATGTCGGTCTTTTTTTTCTTCCAATCATTTTGACCCATCAATCAGTGGAACCTCCTTAGAATATTTTTCAGGGGATCAGACAAGAAAAACTTACAAAAGTGAAAAACTCACTAAAGAACCTATTCAACATGTAGGAAGGAGCATAGGGATAGGATGAAAAAATAAAACTCACTTGGACAAAAAATGTACTAACGAGAAACTTACCAAAGAGGTTCTAGTAAATCTACTTTTGTACAATTTCAAGTAAAGGCGTATCTTAGTTAATTACCAGTAGGTGATGTGTATTTTGGTAAAAAAATGATTAAAATTATAATATGTTCAACCCAAGGTGACGCTATAAACTACAAATCTTGTTGTCATCGAGTTTTATGTTCTCGGTAATATTTTCAATAGGTAGGCCTACCGTATTCATCGTAATTTTCTTTGAATTAGGTCATTGTGGACCTCCTACAATTGATTGAAGGTGTGATTAATTGATTATATATCCAGTTGATTTCTTTGATTTTTTTAGTATCCTATAAAGGCCTATAGTAGTCTACCAGTACTTGGCAATGTGATACCTCTATTGAAAGTGTATATATCTGTCGTAGGTACCAGTGCTGAGTCTTCTCTTCCTCACACTATTCCTTGGCAACACGATCACCACATCTATGGTGATCCCCCAGAAGCTGAGGAAGCGTATGAAGCTCAAGGCACGACTGCTGGTGGCCTGGGGAAGCAGGCAGAAGGTAGGAAATTCTCAAATTGTCGATGGCAATTGAAAATAAATACTGTACCTCTTTATTCCACTAAGACCCAGTTTTACGAATTGATCGGTGGATTAGACAATAGTTAGTGGATTAACTCGTTGTCACCCTTGGTTACATATGTTATTTTCGTACCTTAACAAATCGTTAATGGATTAGTTCTTAGGCCTAACTAAGATTCATAAAGCTGGCTCTAAAATAATAAAGTGTATTGTTAACCTTTATTATCAAATAGAATGAAAACTTCCTTTAATGCCCTTGTGAACACCAATCTATTGATCTGAATATATTGTTGAATGCATAAATAAGTCTGTATTTAGGTTCCAATGATCATCTTAGTTCATGGGCGTCAGCAGGAAGAAATGCAAGGAGGGGGGGGGGGGGGGGGGCGAAATATCCCAAATTCAAAAATCCACAGGGGATTTTTTGAAATTCCATCATTTTATGGTGTTTTGGGAGGTTTTGTGACTGTTTAATTAGCTTTTGATTTTTAAAGAGAAAGAAGACAGAGAATGTTGAAATGGTTGAATTCTATGCAAGTAGTTAAGGGGCCTAATTCAATTCATCTTTTCAAATATTCGATTATACAAAATAGCCAAAATGAGTCATTTGAATCTGTTTGGTCTGTATGATAACCAATATCAAAATCTCTATGGTCAATTTTGGCTGGAAATGCAATGATATTAATTAATAAACATGTTGTACCTTTTTCTGTGTAGAATACTTACCGTAGTCTAGCCATGGAGTTGTACTGTTAACAATAGAACTCCATGGCCTGACTGATTCCTCCATTACCCAATATGTTTGTTTTGTCGTGCCATTGTTGAAAAAAAAACAATTTCAATTTTTGAAATGAATTTTTGCCTGATCCCAGGGGGAGGCAAGTGCACCCCCTTGCCCCCCCTGCCAACGCCCATGTCTTAGTTACAGTTCTTTACTTTTTCATTTTTACCAGCTAGTTATCTTTTTGAAATGACAGCTAGCCAAGTTGAGCCAAGCTAGCCAAGGGAGCAGGAGAAAAAAATGGAATGTGTTTTTGCTTATTTGAAGTTCTGATACTGGTATACTGAATGTTTTATCCTGTCTCAGTAATTATCATCAGTCTGTATTGTCCTAACCGAAGATCCTACACTCCAACCGTTGACTAGGTCTACCATGAAGTTCACTTTCTATAAATAGTAGGCGATACTTTTTCTACAAAACTAATATAAATAAAAAACTTGAACAAAAAAATTTAAAGTGTACCGGTATTTAGCCATTTTTAACTAGGGTTGCCGAACAATCTCGAATATTTCAATCAATCTTCCTTATAAATATCAAATTTATTTTATTTTTTATTATTTCGATATCGAAAGTGATTTTGAATTCAGTAGGTCTGTACAGGCCAACGTAATCACAATCAAAATGGCAGTGTAGAACATTTTTCATTTTGGTTAATCGTTGAAAAGTTGTTTGAAGAACTATAAAATTTCTCTGTTCCGCTGAATGTAAGTAACCAATATCGTCCATCTCAAATAATATTCTTTAAATCAAGTCCTACTTTCCAATAATGTAATTCAAGTATACGTCTGCTATGTTCCTATTTTGTTGTTTTTATCTCGACAGTTCGACGATAGGGGAGAGAGTTCCGCTGACAAGACGGAGTAAGAAGAAGCAGATGGATTCGCACAGCTGCAGGCAGACGATGGCATTTATACAAAACATGGTCCACGACCACAGCCAATCACAGGCTTGTATTTATTATATTACTTTACGTTCTAGGTTAGGTAATTAAGAGATGGGAGGGGGTGTAAACGGTGGGATTTATTACTATTGTATGTACAGTAACAACTTTTTGTGATGATTTATTTATACATGTATGAAACTGTGAACCTTGAATGATCATGGTGTTTAATAAAAGCAAATGTACAAAATGATTTTATCATTTCTTGAGTGGTGATTATTTATATTTTTCAACAATAGTGCATGCAGTACAGTATTATTAACAACTAGGAAAATATAGCATATGTGTTGTAAGTCGTCTGATGTGCGAGATATTTATATGAAAATTAATCAAAAGCTATAAACGTACGCAACTGTTTCTGAAACTTTCGAGTCTAGTCACTCTTTGCCTTATGCAGCCCTACTTGTTCTTCATGCCTAACAAACGTAATAGGCCTACTCATTAATTCATATCTTTTCAAAACAATGCATTCATTTTCTTGAAAACATGACCAAACCAAATTTCTCTCAAGTTGGCAGAAACACGTATTAGAACAATATTAACATTCCGTGAACATTTTATAACAAGTGGATAATTTATTTTGATATTGGTGTGTTTAGGAAATAGGCCTGAGGCTGAATATATTAATTGGGCGAAAGGGAAAGAGAGAACAGCAGCTTACCGAGATTTATGAGTAGAGAAACTCATAGTGGAGAGCTCGTTGATAGAGCACATAGAGATGAAAGGTACACGAGGTTTCGGCTGTTGCCTTAGACACTCCTCTACTCTACTGTGATCAAGGCAATAGCCGAAACGTCAAAATCTCATGTACCTTTCATCTTTATGTGTTCTATCAACGGGCTCTCCACTATGGTAGGCCTTTCCCTACTCATAAATCTCGGTAAGCTGCTGTTCTCTCTTTCCCTTTCACCGAATTCATTTATTTATTTTGATATTGGTTATTAACGTATTATGTAGCAGTTTCTAGTGTAAAATACCGGTACTGTATATTAAAATAGCTGACGGGATTTTTGAAATCATTCATTGTATTTCTGAGTTTTATAAGTTTCACATCAATTTACTACATATTTTTTAAGGCACCTCCCTTTTTTTTCACACTGAAGTGAAATGAATTCATTGGCTTTTTTTTCAATTTCATCTCAGTAGGGGAGAAGGAGGTGTGGGATGGGTGGAGGAGTGGGACTTTGGCTATTATTACTATGTACTATGATAATTGATGATCAAAGTATATCATTGTGCTGCTGCTCACATGTTCTTTTAGGTACTACGTATCTATATTCTGGTGTAGTTTGAATGAAATCCACCACATAGCACCACTTTTATTGAGAAAAATGAAAAAAGACAGTTTTTTTTAACTTGTTTTTTTCCTGAAAGTTTTCAGTTTGGGGCTCTGACAAACTCATCTGTTGTATGTAAATATGGCATTTACTAACAGGAATTCTTTGTCATCATTTTTATCACATTTTTTTTTTTTAATAACATCGAAACTTGATAAAAAATCATTGTTCCCCAATTAAGACTATGGATGAAAAGATGGAATTGTTTGGACGGGGCACCACAAGGGCGATCTTACCACCCCATTTTGATTAGATAAAAGTCTCAGTTTCCGAACGTCCGGAACACATTATGACTGTTTCTGTGATATGTATCCAGACACAATTGTATCAAATTTATAATTGTTTCTTTCATAATTAAAATAAGTTATATGAATGAACTGCAAATCTGTGTATTGGGGAGGAATGGGACAGCATGCAGGGGGGAGACATGGCCCACTATTCTGAGGTTATGGACTTATGGGTGATTTTTTGTTCAGTATGGAATGATCATCAGACCAAGTATTTGCAGTTATATCATGTTTGAAAATGTAATATAATTTGAATTCAATAATAATTTATTAATAAATATAATCAGAAAACAACTGCGAGGAATCAAAGAATCTATCGTTCGCGTTCGATTTCACCAAGTTCAAAAAGACTATGATTCTCTTAGTCTTGGTGTATTACTAGTCCAAGCTGTATCCACTGTCCTTTTACTATTTATAAGAATACGCCATTTTTTAATTGAAAATGCAAATACTTTTACATGTACCGGTATATAGGCCTATATATATATATATATATGTAGACCACCCCGTGGCTCAGTCAACTATCGCACTGTGTTAGAAACTGATGTCAGGTCGGGTGTGGGTTTGAGTCCCACATAAGGCATGGGTTTGAACATCTTCTCACCTATCATCACTTCATCGTTTCATTATCACACGCTCATTCGTATTTCGTACTCATCTATAAGCATTGAAACTCATCGTATAACCCAGCTGTTGGTGGGGTCGTTGAGCAGCATATATGTAGGCTTATACATGTACGTCTATAAAAGTCTATATAGCCTCTATAGTCCTATAAGTCTATAAATGAAGTATATATAGCCTATAAGCTATATAATCTGGCACTAGGCACAATGTCCCACTCCTCCTCATATAATAATAATAATAATAATAATGAAATGATTTTTATTCTCAATTCAAATTCAAATGAAACAACAAAATTCAAATATGCATACATGTATACAGCCAAGAAAAAGAAGTCGTATAATTAGGACCTATATCGGCTGAAACCAAAAAAAATGTAATATATAATAAAGTTTACTTGGAAAATAAAGAATCGAGAAATCCGCGTAAGAGCGTGACTCTTGTGTGCGGACAGACATTTTGAATGAGTATCATGATTTTTCAAGATGACAGGATAAAAATTGTATAGTTTTCTCAAAGTAATGATTTCACAAAAATTAGGATAGTTTTAAATGCTAAATTCAGATTTATAAGAGAAGACTAAAAAAATGAAGAATGAAAAATACATAGATGATCATATAATATCTTCTGGTGTCCTACTTCTTCTCATCCGTAGGAGACATGGGACACATTGCAGACGTGTTTCAAATAATTTATATCAATTAAACTATGTCTTTGATATCTAGTCAAGGTAAAGCTTGAATTACACTGTCAACCAAACAGAATAACAAAAGATGATAATTTGACCGAGTAATGAAATATTGTTCAAAAAACGTCCCACACCTCCTCCTTCTCCCCATATACTATATAGTACGTATATAGTGAATAAAACGCTGTATACTGGTACCATCAATATTTTGTTAATATAAAATATATAATATAAAATAAAAGATAATATATTTATAAGCTGAAAACAGTAATAACAGTACCATTATCATTTGCTTGAGCTCATTCCAATATCAACCATTGCACTGAAGTCTCACATAAGTGGCCTTTATGAAAACCAGATTGATTTTGAATAACAAATGAGGTGAGCCCTTTGCCCTATCATTAAAATAAGCTCCTAACTGTGCATGTACTACTAATTCAATATTTTTTTTTGTATACTGGTAACATATTAATCGGCCTGAATTCATTAATTTTTTTTCATACCTTTCATCTATCGGATGGAAACAATGATTGATTGTTTCCAGTCTTTCGGGAATTTTCCCTGAATTCTGATGCAAGGTTGATTATTCTCAACATTTTAAACCTAACTACGGAATAGGCATCCTTAAAAAGTTGTACTGAAATTCCATCTAAAGTGCCCTCTCTTGTATTTTTCAAAGATTTAATAATTGTATCAAGTTCAATGATTGTAATTAACAATATTTTTTCAAAATATACTTTTTCCATAGACTTTTGAGGAAAAACTGTCAGGCAAAAATCAAAGAATCATTGATAATAGACTAAAACTCACAATGTTTAGATGGTATCAAATCTAATAATATTTTTTTTTGTTCTTCCATGTGTACCGTATGTCAGCAATGTTGGAAGCAAGATGCATTGAAGGTTGCGTCGGTTTGCCGGTTGGAGATGGTGATTCCACTACCTAATTCGAAAACACGTTCCATTCCCTGAGTACTTTCATTAGAACAAAAGATCGCTGCTATATCTAGTGTTGTTTGTAGAAACGGCTGACAGGCTGACAAACCTGATGACAGCTGTTATTACCTGAGCCGAGGTGAACGTAAAGTTCGTTCCTTTTGTAACTACTACCAAAGCACGATCGATAGTTCTTGAAATGTGGCCCGTGAATTTGAACACATTTTTAACATTAGAGGGATGGGAAGTGAAGTCACCATCTCCAACCAGCAAACCAATGCAACCCTCAATACATCTTGGTTAGAAGATTGAAACACATCTATATAAAATGACAGCTTTTGAGTTGCCATTACACTTGAAGCATGTTTGCTATGGACGGTATACTTGCTGATGCTACTTATTCCATCTTGGCAGCCATGAAATCCATTCTTGTTGCTGCCATCCAGTTTGCTTGTGGCAATGTGAATAATCATCATAAAAATACATGAGTAATTTAATGTAAATAGCTTATACCTCGTTCACATTACAGAATTTAACTACAGTTAAGTAGATAACTTTAGTCAAGTTATACTAATATGAATGGAACTTGGTTAATAGTTAACTCTAGTTATGCCTTAACTAAGTTTATAGAACTCAGTTAGCTTTACTGTGATCAAAATCCACCGCCTTCGCAGATAGCAACATCATTCGTATCGTCAAATTGTTGGTTCAAAGGAAGCTTGTATATTATTTACATCATTCGAATTATATAGATGGCTTTGTTCAAAAACAAGGCGAGATAATGGCTAGATATCAACAGAAAATCTGTAAATCTATAAATGCAATATAAAAATTAACAGTAATCGAAAAGGAAGATGGCAGTGCATGACGTCACTAACAACCATTTCATCGCTGTCAGTGTGAACACTTTACCTCAGTTAAGAACGGTGTCACCCATGATGCTAACTGCAGTTAGCTTAACTGCAGTTAGTGATCCTAGTGTGAACGAAGTATTAGGATAACCTACCACAAAAGAAAATAAGATAACCCTAGCAGAGAGACTTATTGATTGTGTATAGGCAGCATGCATAACCTTCAGTTTTAGTATAAAATGTGTTCATTTTTCATAAAAATAATCATCATCATCATAATTAAATTATGCACTTAATTACTATCTTATAATATAATAATTATGCACTCAGTAATTAATAATTATGCACTCAATTATTATCTTACCTTACCTTATTTATTTATGTATCTACGGTAGTTTCTTTAAGGCGGAGAGTCCATTTAGTTTAATGAAGATATTTTTATATATTCTTTAAATGAGAGTAAGTAAAGAGTTGGTACTCTTTGTATGTCACTGCATGAGTTATGGTTGTAGCATTATCTGTATAAAAATTAAGTGAAGATTTATTTATAAGTTTTTTTGGAGCACTATTCTCACAATGATACTTCAGATTCTATTTCTGGGTTCAACAATTCTGGTCTAAAATTATTATATTTTGTTAACTAGCTACAATTCAACAAACTTGGCGATGCTGAACTCACTATACCCAATTGAAAAAAGGAGTGAAATTATATATTTATCATTTATTATTTATTAATAATATATTAATAATTTAATATATGATAAAATATATATGATAATATATAATAGCCCTAAATATAATAATAATATAATGATATATTTATTTTGGAAATATTAATGTGTAAAAATTCAAAACAAGCTCTAATCAATAAATTCCTTACTACAATCCTAGTATTTGGAGAAAGTGATAGGAGGAAAATATCTTGAAATCTATGAGGTATAAAATTTTCTACTATAGGCCCTAGGAAAAGTAGAAAAGTAAAACTAGCTTGGGAAACAGCTTGTAACTGTAGAGCATTCAGAACCTAGAGTTATCGTGCCGTCCGAGTTTTATCATACTGTATAACCCTGTGGTCATCAACATTCAAAAGTACCGTCAGCAGAACATGGTATAGAGACAAAGAGCATTAAACTCCATATTTTTTTACTCTTAGGGCACTGCAAGTTGAAAAGAAATTCATAGCTGTACACCCATAAATATTGGGTGTTGCTACGCTCAATTACGCATCTTGAAAGTGAATTTAAAAGCTTACCATAGGATATACTGAGTATAGGTTTCTACTTATTATCGTCCTGCGGACTAGTGCATTGTGCATACTACATAGTAAGGGTAGAACTGGGTATGGGTCCCACTGCCATCTACTATCTAGGTATTTATTCCAATTAGAATAGGGGGCCTATACATCAAAAATTGAAATTAATTTTCCTATAGAGAATGAAAGTCTCAATTTAGAGACAAGATACATTAATGGGATAGTGAATAATAATATTAATTTTGCACTGGAAATCCTGAAAAATTGAAATAAACAAACGAATGATGCAATATTTGTTTAGTCTGTTTCATGAAGTGGGTAAAGTTTTTTGTGGTGCACTATAACTCTTACTTTCTCCTGCCAGTGACAAAGATTCCTACATGTCTTTCTCTTCCCTCTCTCTTCCCTCTCTCTCTCTCTCTCTCTCTTGGTATCATTAGATGAGAGTATCTATCTCTCTCTTCTCTCTTGACCTGACAATAGCATTGTTTCCAAACAGCTTAGATAAAAAGTAGTGAGAGTTGACCATAATTGTATGATTTACATCATCGTGATATTACATGTCATTCATAATCTGGCTGGCTAATATGATATAATCATGTTATTATCCATTGCATACCTATTTTATTGCATTGACAATTTGACATTTTGAAATTTTTATAATACTAGTATTAATTTTATTAATAATAACAGTAGAACCTACCTCTATTACAAGTTTCTCGTTTATAAGTTTTATTTTTTGCTCCACATTTTAAATAGTTCCATTAATAAGTTTTTCTCGTTGATACTTTTTTTAGTCTGATCCCCTGGAAAATGTATAAAAGAGGTTCCACTGTAGTTGGCATAATTACTATCACATTTGTGTTTATTACCTAGGTTAATTGGTGATATTAATTGGTGATTTTTTTATGAGCAGTAATTGAAGGAATTGAAATTAATTACTAACAGAAGCTTGGATGTCATAATTTTTGTTTACAAAAAATGAAGACAATTGAAATGAATTGAATATTTCACGTTCTACAGTATTGTGATTTGTTATGCCACGTAATTAGATGAGCATAGTGAATATTTTTGTTACACTCGATGGAAAAAATCGGGGCTTGCTTTTTGTTGTGCCCGGCATATTAGTCAGACGAAATAACCAATGGACTTAATTTTTTTTGCTAGGCATAAGTATCACAGCAGAATATTTTTGATGAAAGGTATGATAAATTCCATTCAGAATGACATTGGGTAAAATGTTGTTTTTCAATTTTATCTGATTGAAATGAGATTGTCAAAGAATATTATTATTGCTGACGGTGAGAAAACTCTTGTGGATGGAAGAAGTACTCGGGAGATGCAGATTGCTTGTGTACAGAAGATACTTCCTGCCAATAGTTATGTACGAGGCGGTGACAAGGACGATTAGACAACTAGAGACTATAATATTGCAAGGTGCAGAGATGAAATTTTCAAGGAGTGTGTTGGGCGTGAGGAAAATAGAGAAAGTAAGGAGTACAAAAATACAGAGGGAGCTGCAAGTGGATGGATATAATTATACACGATGGGAAGGGAGAGACTACGGTGGTAAGGACACATGGGAAGAAGGATGGATAGTGAGCGTATACCAAGGCGTGAGTTCGAAAGAGGAACAATCGGAAGAAAGAAGAGAATTGTGGAAGAGAGTGAAGGACAAAGAGTGGTGAGATGATAGGGGAGAATGGAGGGAACTTGTGAAGAGAGTGAAAGTAGAGGAAATTGAAGATGGCAAGGGGTTTTGTGCTTGACCAGCATAACACGATGCATGTCATTTGCCTACAATTTTGGTTCAATTGTTAAACCCCCTAACCCGATTCCTGTTGGGTGTAGGGTATTGGGTATAGGTTTCTATTATTATTAATATTGTTCTAAATTCTTACATGTTTCTACCAACTTTTAAAAAATATGTTCGGTCATTTTGAAGAAAAAGGAGTTGAGTATTAAGTTTACCGGTATATTGGAAAACTCAATTTTTATGTTTGGCAATTGGTCAAACTCAATGGTTTCAAAGTCAAGATGTGTAGATACTAGATACTATAGAGATTTCAAATACATTCCATTTGAATATCAAGCTCACCGCAAATGCCAGCATGTGCTGCATTTTCCTACAATATTTAATATGAAAAATGAATACATTCATAGTAAAACTGAACGTTATGCATGCAGTATCTATACACAATCAATAAGTCATTGACAAGGTTATCTTATTTTCTTTTGTGGTAGGTTATCCTAACCTATTAACTTTAAATCACGTATATACTTTTATGATGATTATTCATAATTCAGTGCATAATTATTATAGGTTACCTGCATAATTATTGATTATTAATTACCTCGAGGTGGACCATCAACCAGACTTTTCTTGGAAGCTATAAGAAAAGCTTTTCGAAGCCTTTGAGTTTAGCACCTTCAAACAAGTATTTATATTTTATATATGTTATTACTATTATTTATTATTATACAGTTGTGCCAATGACCCTCCAGTGCTGGATGCTCTAGGACCAGGACCATTATAAGAAAGTTTGGTCAACTTTCTCTGGCTGACCTGCATAGTATTGAAGTTGACACTGGTGGAGCTACTGTGGTAGGCTTTTACCTGTACACTTGGTTTATCTAGCAGTTGTATGTAGCTGTCTACACTAACAAGACATGGAGGATACAACTTCACACAGTAAATATAAAATAATAATAAGTTCAATTGATTTTTTAGGGCTCACATTTTAAAATGATTGCTATTGACTTTTTTTTTTGGAAAAAAATATATATTCAGCCCACTCAATTAATAACAATGTAAAATATAACATTCAACAGGAATACTGGTAAAAATCTATAAGTTATCAATAAATGAAAATATAAAATATGAAATAATACATAAAATAAAAAATATATGAAATTATGAATACAAGATAAAATTATTATTTATTAAAAAGAGTGACTTAAATTTCATATAGAAAAGACAGAATTTGCAAGGTGTCCACAAATATTTTAGTAACTGATATAATATAGTGAAAAGTCTTTTACTTTTTTTTTTAATGAATATTATGCATTTTGATGAAAATGTTCACAACCTCATAATTAAGTTGTGTGACTCAAAAGGGTAAGAGCACATTCATTCGATTGGAAGGATTTCTTTTCATTCATCCAAGTGAAATAACTTGAAACAATAAAGATACATACATACATCCAATTAATATAACTATTCATTTATTATTATTCATTACTCATTAGTTATGGTACAGTAGTTCCAACTAGTCTTATGAAAAATATCTAAATTCAGGATAACCATCAGACATACCGTACTGACTTCTCAGACTGAAGATGGAGATTGAAACACCTCCAAAATACCGTTGCTTTAGTTATTGTTTTCAACTTTTAACTTTTTATCGTAATCATTATATTGTAATATGGTTTTATTTAAAAAAACTAACTTATATACGACGTATATAGGCCCTGTAAAATATATCTGAATGCAAATATATCAATGTCGTCACTAACAATGTTTTGAAAAGAATTCAAGGATATTGACATGTCAAGATATTTGTCCGTAATTCATAATTATTTGAATTATTCATGTAATCAGTTGATATACCTATATTCCATAAAATAAATAAATATCAAGAAGTGACTCATTATATATACATGCAATGGCTAACTAAGTATAACTTGTAACAGACATAGGAAAGCAGTTTCCTTATGAGATACGTAAGGTAGAGCCCGAAGTGAATAAACGACTGTTGAAAGACTTCAAAGGGGAGCGAGACGGTTTCGTACAGGTCGGAAAAGAGAAGTACTTCTTTCCGAGCAAATATCAGACTGAAGGAACACAATTTTACAACTTCCAACCACGTCCTGATGATATTTGGGTCGCCACATATCCACGATCAGGTAAACCAACCGTTGCAAATGTTACAGTTATTCATCGTTTACTTCTATAGAATAGAATAGATTTTTATTACACAATTAGAAACAAATTATGGTAACACTACAGCAATTTCAATTATGTTTTAGCCAGTATAAGTATGTTGAATATGATTTTATAATAGGGGCCTATGTCCAGTTTTTGGTATAATAATAATACAAATTGTGAATTTATTTATATCTCAACAGTATGGTAATCATTTACTAATTTGTAATTTGCTTTATCAAGTGAGACTAGTTGATCGCTTTGATATCACAGGTTATCAGTAATCACACATATTAGAGGCTTCATCTCCCATTCCAGCATAATCTTCATTGGCATACTGCCTTTCTAGCCATTTATAACATACAATACTACTGAGACGTGTGCCCTCCCCTCTCTCTCTGTTCCTAAACTGGTGCCATAAATATAGTTCCCTGGTAAACATAGCAATATAATTTCTAGTTTTTGATAATATTTTGATTTCCCTAATTTCTTCTGATAATAAAATTGGAATAATCTGGATAATTCATGTGCAAATCTACATTAATTCTACAAAGTAGGACAACAATTAAATAACCGTCCGACTGTTGCAGGGACAACATGGACACAAGAGCTGGTCTGGCTCGTGGCCAACGACCTTGACTTTCAGGCAGCTCGTAAGACGCCACTCGACAACCGCTTTCCATTCCTCGAGTATGTAACCCAACTATACTACCTTGACACATCAGATTTCAATGATGATGAGACTCTTGATAGTTCAGTTCAGTGTATTTGAGAGAATAAAAAACTTGATCCAATATTTAATTAGTGTATGATAGTTATAGGACTATATCAAATTTACGTTGGTTTTTTGTAGTTGTGAAATTGAAACTTGGTCTCGAATTATAAAATTGTCCATATATTGCTATTCATATATCACATCAATATCATATATCATTCATATGCATACATCATCTAAAATTATGAATTATTTGTGCAGATTCTCTACTTTCGTTCACGATAAAGTAAAGGCTGATGCTCTGGAAGGTCACCCTGAACGAGCAGAGATTCTGGCCGCGGTTAGTAGTCCAATGTACGAGGTGTTGAAAAATATGACCAATCAACGCTTCATCAAGACACACCTCCCCTTCTCGTTACTTAACCCTAAGCTGCTCACCTCCGGTAGCAAGGTGGTCTACGTTGCACGGAATCCTAAGGACGTAGCCGTCAGCTTCTATCACCTTAACAGGTTGATCAAAACCCAGGGATACTCAGGAGATTTCAGTAACTACTGGGACTATTTCGAAAACAATTTACGTGAGTATTACCGGTGGTATGTATATTCTACTACAGTACTAGGATTTCGTGTACTTCCTTTGACTAATATATGGGTACCGGTATGTCAATTCATTTTTATTTTGCCTCTACAGATATAACTAAACATGATAGATTGCTCTAATTAAAAATGCTAGTAACTAGATTGGAAGCAAATAAAAATCTTCAAAATAAGAGTCTTTTATTGGTTTTTAGGAATATTAGATCTTGGATTGTTGTGGCATAAATAGATCTTTGGGGTAGTAAGATCGCCCTTGTGGTGCCCCGTTCAAACGATCCTAAACTTTCATCCTTTGCTTTCACAGGGAAACAATGGCTTTGTGTCAAGTTTTTGATGTTGATCAAATCAAATCAATATTACATCCTTGTGTAATTTCTTGAATGTAAACCGATAGTCCCATGGCATGAATAGTTTTTTTGTGAAAAATTTTGTAATTTTATTAGGTAATACATAGTTGAATGCTTGAAGCTTGAGTGATTCCATTTTGAAATATATTCGACACAAATAAACGATAACTGAAGATAGTGTTTTCTCACAGAGCCTTGGGCACCATACTGGTCGCACATTAAAGAAGGATGGGAACAAGCGGATAATCAGAATGTGCTGTTTTTGTTCTACGAAGACATGAACAAGGTAAACGTACAAATTTTAATGGTTTACATTATCTATTCATTGCTTCAATATGCAGTGTGTAAGTGTGAGTTTTACTGAGTTTGAGTATGCATCGAGTACCCATTGGCATGCAAATTAGTTTACCATAGTATTGCTGTTGCACTTTTATCGCATTAAATTTCTACAAATGTGGAGTTTTATGACCTTTCAGCTCATTAAATTTCTAAAATGTCCTAATCCATTTTGAATACTCGTTGAATTATTGTGACGAGTTGCGCCTGCACTTGTAAACATGCAGAGAAAGCATCTTTATCGAGATCGATGAACCCCCCCCCCCCCTGATTTCGTTAATTAGGCTTGGGCAAAGTAGAGGAAGGTACCCAAACTGCCGAAGATTGATATCTTTCAAAGATTCTCATAACCACCACTGAGTACGAGTGTCTGCATAGCTCAGCGCTATGGTATCTGATTACTTCACCAGGATCCAGGGTTTGATTCCCACCATAGGCTTGTTTTTGTTTATTTTAATTTTAAATGAATGCTTCTGGTTATGGTCATGGGATTAGATGATTCTTTTTCATCTACCAATATTATTCAGTGACCGAAATTGAAATTATTCTTCATTATGAATTGGTATTACTGAAAAACGAGAAACGACGAACTTTGGTGGGAAAATACTCCGAAGCCACATCTCTCATGTTCTGTGGTGGAGGGTCATCCATCTCGATTGGGATGCAAGTTAAAACATGCATACATGAGGCGTATTCGTGGCAAATGGTAGAACTATGTCCATTTGAATGACCACTCTTCAAAGTAATTCATTGAAGTTTCCAAATGTGGGCGACCCTTGTCAAAATAATTGAATGGGTTGAATGGAATTAACTGAGTATCACTAATTCTACCAATGTCCGACTAGTGCATATTCTTCAGTAAAAATACTATGCCTATCGTAATAGCATATTTTATGAAGCAATTTTTGAAGATTCTCTTGATTTTAATTTTGATCTAGATTATCACATTATTGGAGATTCAGAATATATAGATGACACACAATAATACTGTTGTTCAAATTTTAATCTTGAATATAGATGTTCCATCTGAAATGAATATATCAATTCAATTCAATTTATTCTGAATTTAAATTACATGAGTTAGACCTATGGCTACCAACTAGACAACTAGTGTTATTGATAGTCAAAGGATACATATACATAATTATGACAAATTGAATTTTATAACTACCATTTTTCTGTCTAATAGGATCTCCCTGGTACAATAAAGACAATGGCCAACTTTTTGAACAAGCCCATAACGGAAATGCAAGTTGATCAGTTGGCTGATCATCTGAGCATCGACAACTTCAGACGTAACCCTAGTGTCAACTGGGACGCTTTCAGAGCAACAGGTTTACTGGAAGACGGAGAACAGAGCTTCGTCCGGAAAGGTATCACCATTTAGAACATATCCTACACAATTTTTTCATTTATTCGTGACCAGTTTGTATTTGGTTTGGGATGTGCTTTTTACCATGTACGTATTACTTCTAATTGAGCATAGAAATGTTATACTGAAAACTGCATAATAAGAACTGAACACAGTCATATTGAATTGTTATGGTAAGCGCACACCATTTTGTTTTGAGCGTTTAGAAGTAACGACAATACATCAGACTTATGTGGCTACATCTAGATGTTATTGCAGGCTGGTATTTATAATTATTTTTCCAGTCCTCGATAATTATCTTGATGTGAACTATCTTGATCAGGATGCATAGAGTTTATTTCAGTATCTTGTGCAATAGTCCTACAACTATAAGAAATTGCATCTCGTATTCTTATCGTCATGTTGCTTGCTCTCTTGTACAAGGATTATTTTCACTTCTTATTACTTGAAGTTTCATGCTGATCAATCAACGCGTTCCACCTGTGTAGTGTAGACAAGCAAAAAATAAAAAACACAGACAAAGCTCCGTAAGAGTAGGGTGGAAGTCTTTGCTATCGCTCATTCCCTAAAATATCAAGGCAACATCAGTATTATGGTAAGGGAAGTTCTTGTAGTTTAACATCAGTTTGTAGAAATATTATCCGTAGTCCTTTCTCCCATAAGCAATGTACTTCTTTGTAGTTCTTCATTCTATGGGTCTACTCTGAGTCTACGTAAGGGCAATACAAATAGTTTCTACGTAGAAAATCATGTTTACTAAACATTGCCGTATTTTGTGTCTCACAGGCACGAGCGGTACCTGGTGCGACACGTTTACACCCGAGCTGAATCGAAGAGCAGACAACTGGATCAATGAGAACCTACAACAAACCGACCTTCGCTTCCCCTCCATCAGCGAACCTTGATCTAAGTGTAGATGAGTCCACTGGTTGGATGATAGCTATAGTATTGCAGCCCACAGATATGATAGTAAACCATAGAGGCGATTGCCCTATAATGCGCACTGTCAAACTGTGTGAGCAGGAACTAACGTCGGCCATGAGTGACAGAAAAGGACCAGAAGACATTATTGACATTCTATCAAAGGTGAAAATTTGGTATTTTGTTCCGATGTTAGATCATATTCTGACTACAGGTAAGCACTTTTGATTACTTTTCACAAGATTCACCAACCTGTTACTGTTTAGAGGTGTAATATTGTGACCAGTGTTAATCTCTGCACATATTTTGATAATATACACCTACTTTTGTTCATCGTAAGTTTTCAAAAGAACTACCGGTATTTCAATATTGCATTTTTCCGATTGTAGAATGATAAAGACAAGGCACTCCGTCAGTGACGGATGTTTCAATTTATCAAAGCCTTTTGCGTATTTTCTACATTATTGATGTAATAATAAAGAAATTGCTCCTTTCTCCAAATTATCTTCTGTCAAGGCCGTCGAGATAACAAACATGTAGGGTTTTTTGCCACTCTATGGTTTACTATTATATCTTATTGATTGCAGCTGTAATCCAAGGTCTGTGACATTAGTTATGGTACTTTTATTTACTATTGGTGACTGAATGGTGACATTTTCAAGATATTTATGGTTCTACTGTACTACAAAGTGTATTGTGTCCACTTTTCATCTACTCTCCACTTCTCACAACACTGGTATAATACTGGTTTTCAACGTGTACGTTTTCGTGTAATTTTCATTGGTTTAGTCAGCCAATGCACACAATAGTGGTAGCAGTTGATTGGAGATACAACAAAGTGGGTAGCCAATCATAGTTGGGCTGCAAAGTAGAATACCTAGCTAATTAAAAATGACTGGCAGATGAAATTGAAATAGTATTTCAATTGAAGAATGTAGGCATATTATATGAGTTTTTTTTATATTTTTGAAAATATTTTTAGGTTTGGTACAGGTACAATTTTCACTTGGTTATATAGACTAGGTAGCTGAGCTGTACAATTAATATTAAACATCATTATTCATTAGGCAATATATATATCTCAAACACAGATAACCAATTAAATTGGGCCAGGGGGTGTTTCCACCAGTTTTTCTAGGGCAGACTTCTCATATCAGTCGGTTCCTTCCAGTTCCAACTTTTTCCTCCTCTACTTCACTACTGCTAGGTCTATCCTCTGTTTCTTCTTCTCTTCCTACGAGTTCTCTCCATTGTTCTCTATTCTCCCACCATCTCTTGTCTTCCACTCCTTCCCATTTTTCTCCTCGGTTGACTACCCCACACTTCACTCCCTCCTTCACTGCCTCACTGCCTCAGTCCCTCCTGTAATATCATACCGGTATATAATTAAAAAACTATTTGCGTCTTTCTTCACCTGTTATGGCATTTTCATGTGTTCTCCCTAGATACATTATAGGCTTTATAGCCATTGGAACTCTAATTAAATCAGTGTTGATTACGTCAGCAGATTTGATTTGATTAATTTTATTACACATGTTTGTACAGTATTATTTTGAGTATCAACAGTCCAGATTTTGTGACCAGGTATGAATATGAAAGTATGTACAATGGTATTAAGAAAGTAACAAGATGCGTAAGATTACTAATAACTTTAAGATGATTTATGATTTTATTTCTGTTACAACAAGTTTAAGTATAACTGTGGTATTAAATGCAGATTGCAATTGTTGTTCCGCTGTCTGTGCAATTTTCTTGATCCTCATTCCTTTAGCTCCGAGTACCATTCTTTCGACCCGTTTGAGGCCGCATCCAATCAGTACCACTGCAGTGATGGTACCGTCTCGTGATTGGTGCAGATGCTCGATCTTCGGTATGATACGGTACGGTATCTCTTGTGGTAGGTTGTCGAGCAGGGCAGCTCGTACACTGTGTTCGATTAGAGACTCTGTTGTTTGATCGGACGAGATATCTGGATGGAACAACCATGGACCTGGCATGGAGATGTCTACGAGGTAATCCTAAGACAATGAGCAGTTATTTGTTTTCTGCCACATTTGGTTCAAGATATTCAATATATTGACTGTATTCATTTATGACATATTTTCAAGACTGTTATTTTTGACTCAATGTTGGAATTTACTTTTCAACTAGTTTTAACCTACAATTATTTTCTGTTATGGTAACAGATAATTTGATGAGTGAGAATGGATCAGTACAAAAAATAAGCTTACCTTGAGTTCTGGTAGTCCACTTCCCGTAAGTGCTGATATCATGAATGTCTGTTCGAAGTGTGGCCAACCCTGGGTCGTGTCTTTTGACCCTTCTTCTTTTGCACACATCAATGTACCAACAAGATCTAGTAGCTTCCGCTTGGACTTCATCAAATCAACCTACACCACAAAACATTTATGTATGAAATTAATTTTACCAATGCATGCCTACTTTGGAAGATGATAAGCCACTCAAACGAATGGGTCGGGTGTTCTTGATGGGTTATACCAGGGTGAGTCCGTGTCCCATTGGTACTGTGGTTCGTTTGGCCGCTAGATTCATACTCTATTGGGTTGTACGTCCTAGGATTGAATCCTGTTAAGGGTTACTTTTTTTTTCATAGAATTGGGTGTATGAAACTGTTGTTTGATCAACAAGTCTATAGGATAGGTTATCTTTTTATGAATAACAAAAATCCAAAGTTGTCTATTTCTATTTACTTTGGCCTATTCATTTATGCTCCATTCAATTAATACAATATACCAATATAAGACTCTTAAGCTAGGCTGAAGCTTAGGGTTACCATACGTCCCAATTTTGGCGGGAGAGTCCTTATACATCAAATTTTGCGTCCCGCTGAGACACCAAGAGGGACAAAAGTGTCTCGCTCGGTTGCGTAATTTATGAAATGGGGGGCCTTCCTATTCATATTTTTCGCATGATGCTTGTCAAATATTTCGCGCTGTTAAAAAATTCGATTAGGCTAAGCTTTGGTAATATTATCACACTCTGAATGGTTTGAGATTTATAATTTCTGCGTGTTTTATCGCATACAATAATATTGCGCGACTTGTTCATGTAACTTGTTCATGTAATTATATTGAAATGCAGGGATGTGAATTGTCTTTCGTTTGTTTACTCATAATTTTTCAACAAAAATGTTCGATTGTATACGTTCCTTCTTACATGACTTAGTAACCACATGGTCATTGAACATTAAAAATGTAAAAATGTGGCTGCTCTGTGGGGGCCACTGTATGGGTTTGTTGCCGTTCACTCTCAATGAACTAGATATCCCGCTAAAATGTATTATAATAATTGCAACCCTACTGAAGCTACGCTAAAGTTGAAATTAACATTGAATACCTAGAAGAGAATGTAGAGATCACGCTCAAAGTCGAAGCTGGAAACTCGCATTGTGCTTGTTAGGACTAATACTCGCACAGCAAATCGGTGAAAATATTGTTCGAGACTTGCAATTCTACCGAAGCAAGTTCGTATGCGGAAAGGGCATGCAATAATTTTCAATTCGCCTCATTTTTGCAGTTTCAAGACAAGGTTGAAGGTAGGTACCCTGATATACAACGGCCCTCCATTCTTCTGACTCACATGAACGTAACCTGCTTCTAAGGTACCTTGTTCAGAACCAGTAGAGATCGTTTATCTTTGTGTGTATGCAAAAGTTGTAAAACTCGCTCATCAAGTTGCTCCCGAGTCCACTTGTTGGATGCGTCATGAATCACGCAAAGTACATCGGCTTCGGAGGCAGCCGAGTCTCCATCCAGCAAGAACGATTTCTCTAAACTATGCCTAGAAATTGTACAAATTAGAAATCCCCAACATGAAATAGGTATTATGGTACTGGTATATATATATATATATATATATATATATATATATATATATATATATATATATATATATATATATATATATATATATGTGTGTGTATAGTCTAGTGAGCTGTGCCAGTCTGTTTTAGGGTTGTATCAAGGTGAACTTTCTTCCTCTTTAATGGGTTTTCATGGTGATTAGGGTACCCTGTTCACACCAAAAAGTTAATCTCGATCAAACTAATTGCGATTAAATGTACGCATGGAATTGTGGGTAAAAAACTAACTGCGTTAACGCACTAACATGGTTTGCTGAACGAGATCAAGACGTTGATCACTGTTAACGTTAATGGAGTTGTGTTCACACTACACGGTAATCGAGATTAAGTCGTTGATCGTGATTAACATTTTCGGTGTGAACAGGGTATGAGGTTTGTGTGGACACAATGTACACCACACCATCGACCCTAACTATCACCATTGATTTTGTAATGCTAGATCACCAAACATAGCCCCGAAACAGATTGGCATGGCTTACTAAATGTTGACCTTAAATATTCTTGAGAATGAAGTAAAAATCATACAGATAAAATTGACATACATTTTAGCTTGTTCTGTTCCAACTAGACCAGGTGTATCTAGAAACACTATTTGCGTCTTGCCTTGGTTGGCTACGGCTTTTGCTTTAAATCGAGTCGTGTGAACTTTACTTGATGCTGAGCATATCTGTTGTCCAACCAACTGATTTATGACTGTGCTTTTGCCTGCATTTGGTACGCCAACAATTGCTACCTTGATCAATCGTGAGTCTTGAACATCGCAACTTTCTACAGCATTCAAACTTAACCTCACTTTCGATGTCCAAATTACTCTCGGTAACTTTTTGCTTAGTAACCGAAAGGTAGAAGAGCATAATGTTCTATCAGTCGTAAAATTTGGTGAACCTTCGAAACATATTATTTTTGTCCTTAAAAAGCCGTGTCTAAACATTTTAATCCACATGATAATAATAGGCCTACAGAGGAGCAATGCACGCACAAGAATGGTACTGGCAGGGCAGCCAATCAAAAATATGCCCGTCAACTCTAGATGCTGTCAAAATATTGATGCTGGAAGGTTGGGATTGTACGCAATTCGTAAACAAATAATTATTTGTTTCATAAATAATTAGTTTCAAGTGGTTGAAACTTGGCCCCTTGGCCCAATTCAATTGGTTATCTGGGTTGGATATATATATAAGGAAGACTGACCTAGCAGCGCATATAATTCACTATAGCAAATATCATTTTTATCATCATTATTATTATTATCCATTATCTATTTATTATCATCATTATTATTATTCATCATTATTTCATTTTATTAGTTTTGATCATATTATTTCACTTTCTTTCTTATTCATCAATGATTATATTATATTATATCATATTTCGTTCATAGTAATATTATATCTCATTACATTCATCAATATATTCATATTATCATATTTCTTTCATTGTTGGTTATATCTTCTCTATGGTTATATGGAAGAGCAGATCTGAATATCGCCATTGTTTGTTGCTTATAAAAAAAATAAAGACAATTGTAATTGTAATAATAGATGAAACGTATGAATAGATTGTTTGTCTTTTCTATGGTATTTCTAAATATAGGCCTGAGTGAGCTTGACTAAAAATTATTTTATTAATTATTAAAATTTGAAACGTGAAAAGAACATAATTTATTTTTGGCTGTCAAGTTTCTGTCTGAATTGAGAGCACTTTATTTTCTTCTAGCACCTTGTTGGTTACAAATGAAAACATTAAAATTAACTGAATAATTTGAAATTATTAACGTTCATTCATTGGTAAAAATCATTGGCCATTATTTGTATAACGAATTTTACTAGCACAGGATAGGGCAGGATTATTAAACACTAATCATATCACAACAATTTCATTAAAAAATATATTTATTGATACAAATTGAAAATATAAAAATGAAATGACTCTCCTACGCATAAATGTGAATTGTGTTATTGTTTCACATGATTGTTTAAAATCATTCATCAACTTTCCATGCATGCTACCTTTATGAATAATTTTTAATAATTTTATTTGGCCTTTCTTGGAAGTGTAGACCTATGTCATTTGGAAGAAAATAATAATAATGATAATACACACTAGATTAGGCCTATTGACAAATTATTATAATGCACATCTATGTATGTGATTTATTCATATTTAAACAGCAGGCCTTTTTTTATCATTGTCGATAAAAAAAATGATTCTGAATCTTATTACTAATATTTTGTTCATACAATATGATCACTTTTCACATGGATTTATGAAATAATTTATATTACTATCGGTATCATGTTGCTATAAATCACATACAATTTAATCAATTACCGTACACAGTTCACACTATTTATCTAGGTATTCTCCTGCTCGTTCCACACACTTTTGCCACCTCCCAACAAGGGCTTGGATCCCTGCTGCATAAAAATTCTCTGATTGAGCCTGAAGCCAGTTCTGAACAGCCATCTTAACTTCTTCATCTGACTTGAAGTGTGTCCCTCCGAGAGCTTCTTTCAAAGGACCAAAAAGATGAAAATCACTTGGTGTGAGATCTGGACTGTAGGGTGGGTGTGGTAGCACGTCAAAACCTATCTCTGAGATTGTATCAACAGTTAAACGAGCCGTATGAGATCGCGCATTATCGTGTTGAAGACAAACACCTCGTTCAAGTAGATCAACTCGGTTCATACAAATTAATGGATGTAAACGATCTCTCAATAATGCACTGTACCATGCACTGTTCACGTTGGCACCTCTGTCCATGTAATCTACTAAAATAATGCCTCTCATATCCCAAAAAATTGTTAAATGAACTTTCTCAGTAGATGGTAAGCAGTGTTGTTTTTTAACCCTCGAGATTGAAGGATCTTGCCACGCACTGAACCTACTATCAGGCTGAAAGTGGTGAACCCATGATTCATCCCCAGTCACAATTCTGCTGAGAAAAAAATCACCTTCATTTTCAAAACGTGTGAATAAAGTACGAGACACTTCAAGGCGTCGTTGTTTTAAATCAACTGTCAAGGTTCTCGGTACCCAACGTGCACAAACTTTGTGGAATTTGAGAATTTCTCTTATTATGCTGTGCATGGAACCTGTGCTCATGTCAAGTTCAATGCAGAGTTCACTTATTGTAACTCGTCGATTATTTCGAATATGCTCTTCAACTCGGGCAATATTTTCAGGTATAACAACTCGATGAGCTTGACCTGGACGTGGAGCATCTTGTGTAGATGCAATGCCAGACTTGAACTTTGAAACCCATTCGTAAACACTCCGCTGTGACATACACTTGTTGCCATAGACGGATTGGAGTCTGCGATAGATTTCACTACCTGGTACATCCTCAGCAACTAGAAAACGTATTACTGCCCGCATTTCTTGTTTAGAGCAAGTTTTCATATCCATATTTACTACCGTATCGATGAGTGTTTTTGAATTATAAATTACATTGTCAAATCAAGTTAAACCATGGTAAATAACCTCAAAGCATTTACTGTTTTTGACAGCTGTCAAGTGTCAACTTGTCATTCCACAGATGTTTTGTAAACCTCGTGGTGGGCAGGGTCATGATTTCAGCATGCCTTTCATTGGTGCAAACGAGTCTCGTTTGGCCTGGCAAGGTACACACAACGCCACGGTCATCAACTACTTCAATCCTTTATGTTCTGATTCAGTTTTCGGGGCCGTGACCCTGGGATGGTTCTAAAATGGCGGACGCGGAACTACTGTCATAAAATAGCGTAATTAATTTACGATTTTACTTGTTACGATGTCTAGCAAATAGCTAGACTTGTGTGAAAATGTGACAAATAGTTGTGTGCTCGTACGTGTGACAAAATTATTCTAGGAAGCTAAGTGATATTCTTACGTTTTAGAGCTTTGGTCCTAGAGTTACCAGTCCCAGGCCTCAAAGTGTGACAGCTTTGTGTAAAACAATATTTGAAGGCCTACTATAAGCCCTTCAACATTTCTCTGCTATTATTTCATAGTACCAAAATTAAGCGTGAAATATACAATATTGAAATGGAGAGCGTTGGTGAATTTGAGTACAATAGCAAAGACCTGATAGGTCATGGAGCATTTGCTGTTGTTTTCAAGGGGAGGCACAAAAAGGTAAATATAGGAAAGATATAGCCTCAGAGGCTAGGCCATTGAGGTCCAGGTCTAGTTCCAAGGTCCTAATAATGGATTTTGTAACTTGAAAGTTACAAAATCGATGCCCTAATGCATGTCTGATGTGCCTGTGTAGACATTATGTTTCATCCCTAATATTATAGACCTACATTTTGGTACCAAGACAAGACTACAAATATTCAATATTTACCGCAATGGTAAATATACTCAATGCCTAGGCCTAGGTGTATGCACATAATTATAGTAAGCCTAGGTATTATTGTTTCTATGCCATACAGCAGTGGCTAATTTAGCTAGACCATTGGTTAGACCTAGGATGGTATAGGACCATAGGCCTGATATACTGACGTTATGAGTGTGCAAATAAATTCCATATGCGTGATCAGCTTTCTAGGTCCAGCCATTGCCTGTCTCCCCATGTGGGCCAAGTTTCACCTACTGAGTCTTATCTATGACTATCAATAACGTAACGGGATAAGCAACATTGCGCTTTCCTTTCGCACCATGCGTATATCAAAGGGATGCCGCCTCACAAATGGTATGATGATTTGCTGGTATTGTTGTGTGTTGATCTATACAAGTAATAGATGTAATGCAATCTGTGAATCCAGCTCTTTCCAACTGCATCAAACAATATTGGGATGAATTTAATTTGAATTGGCCAATCTAAATTTAAAATACGTCTATAAAAGCATTGTCCCCCAGTCAAGAGCCCTACTGCTATATTTATCATTTGATAACTAGATAATTACTCATCATCAATGAGAAAGATCAGAAACAATGCAAGTATACAACTATGTACTATACACTGAAATACGAACCTAATACGTACGATTTGATTTGAAATTGCGAATCTCACAAATGTACACGAAAGCGCTGATTCCATCATGGTGAAAACGGCCTAATGTTAAAAGGATAGGACTTACGCCATGTTGCTTATCCCGTTACGTTATTGATAGTCATAGGTCTTATGGTCCGTTGTCATAGAGGAAGTGACGTTGTTGAATTTGTGAACTCATTATCCTTTGCAACCCCCTTATTCCTTCGGATCTTATCCACAAATTTGAGTCATCTTGAAATATTTCTATTATGGCAAATATGTAAAATCCTTTCAACTGATGTTCTTAAGGGTACGGTAATGTTTTATAATAGGTCTTTTAGTTTTTTCAGTGATGGTCTGGATTAGATTGGGTAAGGTTTGTGCCGAATAGACAACGAGAAATGTTGTAATTTTAGGGTTTATGCCCCGCCCTACTAACCCCAACTATAATCCATCACCAACCTAACATAACCCTAACCGTCACAGATCGGTGAAGGATATGGCATACCCCTATTTTGTTATCTAGGCCTATTTATGACTCGTACCTACTTAGTGGTTACTTAATCATACATTTAATGAGCAAATCTATGAGTAATTGGATTTTCATAGTTGTTCTATAACTCACTTACCAGTAGGCCTATCAGTTCAATAATTCAGTTTTTACCATGTAAATTGAGCTTAGCTAGTCATTCTAAAAAAATCAATTTACGTTATCAGACCTATTACACTCAACTTTTTCCACATATGATTACAGTAGGGCCTATATACCCACTTTCTCTGTTTGATGATATGGTATACAGTAGGCCTACTATACCTATATTCATATACCGGTAGTTCTATTCGATCTTGACCTACATTTTATGCACGGCAATTTATACCAATATGCCTATAGATAGTAGATATTTATTTAGCACTGAATGCTATTTTTTGTATATACATACATTTAGTTACGGTACAAAAAATGACATAACATTGTATAATAAGACAGAAAGTGTTCACAATCAAAGAGTAAAACGAAGCAAGTAATATTTAAATGATTAAATGATTAAATCAGATAATTTAGGTACCGTACGGTATTTTACTACCTAGCAATTATTATCAGCTAGATTCGGTGTTTTCTTTTGTTCCTAAAGTTTTTAACACAGTTTGAGATAAGACGGAGGTATGGAATACTGATAACTTGTCATATTCTAGTACTAGAGCACATCACTTCCTCATTCCAAATTTGCAAAGAAAATCGTTGGGCCTAGCCTCCCTTCGTTGCTCAGTCACATAAGGCACCGCTACAGAAAGTGAGGTCACCGTTGGGTGTGGGTTTGAGTTCTGCTTAAGGCATAGGTTTTTGTAAATGCCCTTTCACTTGAATCATCACTTCATAATTCCATTATTATCTGCTCATTTATACCCCCATATAATCAAGCTGTAGGTGGGGTCATTGAGCAAGCAATAATAAATAATCATCCTAATCAAATCAGTGTACCCTACATGTAGTCCTACAAGTGTGATAAGTGTGTTACCTCCACACATATTTCTTATATGCAATTATTGTTACCGGTATATCATGTACCATTATGATCATGACCCTGTCACCTGTTAATGGCTTTGCTATTCATGCATTTTTATTCTTTGTACCGTTATCATATTTTGCTATTAATATTAAGAGTGTACACTATGTAGGCCTAAATTATAATCTGACGACACCCATACTTGTATTATGTACCAGTCAACGGGATGATGATATAAATACATTACAATACGGTAAAAGTATTAGTCCTACCAGAGGTCCCTACTATATATAAGTAAACCAGTATTATACAAAGAGTACCTTGATATATGCACCTACTACCTAATTATAGCCTAGACCCATACTCAATGACTGTTTATTACATCAAATATATAGAGATCTGTCGTAAAGTTTACTAAAATAAGATTCAACAAATATCTCAACAGGGTATAGGGGAAGGGCCTTGACTTGAATTTAATGCACCTTTAACCCTTAGATCATACTTAGATATATATTACCGAGATACGTTATGAAGGCACACATATTTGTGTCTCAGCAGTAGCTTCACACTGCTTTGCAAACCAGGAAGTTTCTGCCATATTAGACATTTTCGAAGCAATTTCTTGTATATTCTATTTGTAAAGATCCAATATGGCCGCCGAGATCGGAACGAGCATACCCCACTATCGGCCGCAGGAGTAACGTATCTCGGTGTGGTAATATATGCTTAGATAAACTAGGAAATGTTCTAGGTCAATGGGTAGAAATAGTACCGTACTCTTTTTATATATTCTCTTTGCCTCTTGACATTTTATTCTGCAGTCTTCTCAGTTATTTTCTTCTACTTGTCTCAACCATTGATGTCTCAACTGGGCCTTCAACCCATGTTGACTGTGAAAACTTTCAAATTTGTGTCTGGGACCAAGTTGTTTAAAGAAGAGTTTAGAAATAGGCCTTAAATAAATTTGTGAATTAGTTCATGTTATGAGACCATTGTAACAGTAGGCCTATATTTGAATTATTAACAAAACTAGGTACAGTACTATATTTAGTTCAATATAAATGTATAATATTTTAAGATAAGAACTATCTACAGGAATAATTATGTAATAATTCTTCATTCCTGTACCATGATTTATGTATAATAAGTGTTATAAAATTGTATGTTGTATATGTAAACCAAAGAAAAAATAGCAATAATGCTAAATTAATAAATATCTCTCTATCTATCATGTTGCCAATTGCTGATAATATTTCTAGGCCTACAATTTAGAAAGCTTGAGTTTTTTCTACCGGTACCTATAATTTTATTTCATTTGTTGTAATTGTAATTTCATTTTTTATTCACAAATGTACCATCACTAAAACAAAATGAGTTATGTTTGTATAAATAGTGCCATTCACATTGAATTCATAACATTATAAGGAAAGACTGTGTAAACAAAATCATTCCACCCAGGGAGATTTTTATACTGCAGTTGGCCAATTATTAATCAACTTTTGTATTTCAGAATCTAAGCTTTGTCGTAGCAATCAAGAGCATCACCAAAAAGAATTTAGCCAAATCACAAAATCTACTTGGAAAAGAAATAAAGATCTTGAAGGTAAAATACTTGTACCACCTAACTTGGGCATGTATAATTTATTAATATTTATTGAGATAGACTACAATAATTCAAATAGGCCTCTTATGTGTATAATCAATTCAGATATCGATCTTGCCAGTAACAATGTTTAGCTTCTAGGCCTATGAATATTGAAAAAATTGGGGTAGGCCTATATGGCTAATTCTCACTCTAGTATTAATTTCATTTGGTACGTAGTTAGTTTTGAAGTGTCAATCATTGATTTTGGTAATAACGATGAATTTATGTTTTTTCTACTTACTTCAGTGATTTGTCATATAATTGAGGCTCAACTCTTTAAAGATGATGATACTTGATTTGCAGCAGTGTTGAATATATTTGTTGTATTTGCTTAGGAGCTGACCGAGCTTCACCATGACAACGTGGTGGCTTTGTTGGATTGTAAAGAAACTTCACACAATGTCTTCTTGGTTATGGAGGTAAGCATTCTACAGTGTTAGGTAGTAACATAACGAAAGGAACGTGTTCCTTTTCGGGTACTTTGATGGGAACGCGATCCTATTATTAAGCGGTAGCTTTTAACGTAATTGCGTTCCTTTTTATCTCTAACGAGGAACGAAATTCGTGTTCTTTTCAAAGTTCCGTTTGAACAGATTTTACTTCAAGAATGCATATGCAATGTACAAAACGATCGCCTATTTTTATTATGACATATGAAAGAATTTGACTTTGACCCTTTGTCTCACACTATTGACTCAGCCCTTGTCCCTAATCCGTGCCATCCATCTCGTATCTTATTATTTCCAGACATATTTCACGGTATTTCCCTGGCTACTTCTTATCGTTCAGTACGATCTTTTCGTACGTTGCCGTAGCAGATGGCTCGAATTAACCGAGCGTCAGTGTGAGGGATTAGAAAAAAATGTCATCCATTTGCATACCCAGCTAGGCCTAATACATCCCAAGAAAATTATCACTATCTGATGATATCTTCAATAGCCAATGAGAATAAGATTATTTTCAAGACACGTATAGGGAGATTTGTGTAAACACAAGAGGCCCATCCCACTTCAGTGTTCCATCTCAACTGTGCTAGTCCTCGTGATGAAAAAAATTAGTGTTGTGATGGTGTTTTCATTAGTGATAGAGTAATTACGGTATTTAATTGATTATGATGAATTACTATTCAAACATGGGGGGGGGGGAAATCTTTTGATTTGTAACATTTTAAAACCCATGAAAATAGGCTACTTCTGCAAATTCAAACAAAAAACTCAACGTCGGTAACTTTCAAAGGAACTTACCGGTGATTGTTTGAGGAACCTTTGAGTTCCTTTTTTTTTCCCCGAAGAACTGTAATGGTAACTAGTTCCTTTTTTTTATATTTGGTTTTAACGACGCACTGTAATCATTACTAAGATCTATTGGCGTCAGATGAATGATTAATGAGATGATGGGATGATGAGATGAAGGTTTTTATGGGTAGTGGGAAGGATAGTGGGAAGGAAGCGGTTGTGGCCTATATTGTGGGAACCATCCCGGCATTAGCCTAGACTACACAGAGGGAAACCACGAAAAACCCCTGTAAAGATGGACGGTGGCGGGGATCGAACCGGGTCCGATATGTCCCTTCACCTTCCGGATCACACGATGCAAGTGAGCTAACCACTCAGCTACTGTAGTTCCTGTTTGGATGGAGTAACGGAAATTAGAACTATTTCCTTTATTTGAGGAACTTACCCAACACTGGCATTCTAAACGGAGTAATGTGCTCTGCTTTCTATTTTGTAATGATGACATGACCTAATATCTTATATTTTATTTACAGTATTGCAATGGTGGAGATCTAGCTGATTATCTAGGAGGTAAGGTGATATTTAAGATGGGAATCTTTCGTCACAAAATTCTCAAAATACTAAAGCCAATATGATTCTGAGTTCACTTTAAAATGCTTGTAAAAATGATAAGACCCTATAGGCCTATGCAATTTTATGCGGAGTTTGAAATATTTCACGGTACAATATACTGATTAAGTCCAAAGGTTAAAAAAAAAATATATCGCAGGGCATCGTACGCTCATGTACAAGTATGTGCTCAGACCAAGTCTGGGGAATATGATGAACTATATGAACTTGATAATGAACTTCAAAATGGGAATATAAAATGCATAAAACTTGAAATACCGTACCGTAACCTTATGTGTATTTGAAGCGTGTAGACGTCGTCTAGGGGCATGCTCTTTTAGTGTTTCACGTCTGCTCTATATATTCACTGATATATGTGTGTTTGTGTTTCAGTGAAAGGCACGTTGAGTGAGGACACGATTCGTCTATTCCTCTGTCAGTTGGGTACGTAAATCACTTTGTTCTACAATCTTTTACTATCTGTCCCCCTGTTCTCTCGTCTATAAATATGTTCTCTCATTTTCAGCTGGTGCAATGCGAGCACTAAATGCCAAGGGAATTGTTCATCGAGATCTCAAGCCACAGAATATCTTGTTGAGTCATTCGGGAGGCAAGTCATGTCCACAGCCGTCCGAGATTAGACTTAAGATTGGTGAGTAATCCGTACTATGAATCCAATATTACAATTCAGCATAAATAGTAGACCTATTCTACTTCCAGCCAAAAAATTTTAAAGTTCTAACTGGGGATGACATCGATTCTCAAAATCGGGAATCGATTCTCTATATTCCAGAATCGATTAAAAATTGATTTTGAAAAAAAAAAATTTAAAAAATTTTTCAAAAAATTGGAAAAAAAAGTTTATTCTCAAAAAAGTAGTGTAGGCCCTAATTTGAAACTTTTTTTTCGACCTTCCCAAGGCATTTACGTGAAAAATGGATGCTAGAGCCGTTTTTACCATTTACTGTACCATTTGGGTATTTCCATCTACGTTCGGCTGTCAGACGTAACCGAAGGGATAGCTTTTGTCCTGGTAGTAATATCTCAACAATACAGAATAATATGGACAGCAAAATGAGCACTTATTGTGACGTAAAGAAGTACAGCACTGTACCAAAATGAATTTTTTTTTTTGAGAAATCGATTTTTTGATTTGACAATCGTTTTACATCAGAATCGATTCTTAATCGATTCCTGATTAATCAATGTTATCCCTAGTTCTAGCCTGTGTTTGTGCTATCATAAATTTTTTTGTATTTCAAATTAGCTTTTGGTACATTTCGAATAAAAATTCATTATTCAAATCATTATAATGCAGTATTATTGTTCAATGACCTTGAATTGATTATTTACTTCTTCATGTCTTATTATATATTCTTTCCTATTGACCTTCAGCTTTACATTAATTTGTAGGCCTATCTTTGAATATTCCATTTATCGGAAATTTGTGAATGTATAATTGTGGTTACCGGTAGTTAATTAACTCGCTTTCTTTTACTCTGATTGACAGCTGATTTTGGATTTGCTCGTTTCCTCCAAGACGGCGTTATGGCAGCGACCCTGTGTGGGTCTCCCATGTATATGGTGAGTCACTCGTTACTCATTAAAAAGTTGTGACCAACAATTGAATGATCAAACAGTTTTCATTCTTTCGTTGGCCATTATAAAGTCTTCTAAAAGAGACGGTTGATATTTTTCAACAATGATTCCCACCATTCTCTTCGAATATTTCACTCTACACCCTGTACAGTGGATGCGCTGTAATTTGAAATTCAAAGAACCTTAAGGCTTAAAGGACTCATTTTGAATAAAAAAAGTTTGAATTTCTGAAATATCATTATTCAAAACTCATTACGTATTGAGCTTCTGGACCAAAACCAAGGTCAAAACTACCAAAGGATCAGAACTATCGTTTGATTTTCTCTACACCAAAATTTGAATGATCAGAGTTAGAATTTAAAGAGCATGGTCAGTTCTTTATTGTTTCAATGTCTGTATTGAAAGCAATGATTAATTAATTTCGGTAAGATTGTTGTATACTCAACCACGATCAAGGTTTAGCAGTTTGGATTTCATATTTTTTGTACAGATAGTCGTTATTGAATTGTTATGGTAGGCCCTACTTCACTTTATTGAACGAGAATATACTCTTTTTATTTCCCAAAGTGCTATAGCCTATAAATATTATATGATTACTACAGCCTTTATATTGCAATATATACTATGATAAGCTATGCCTATTAGGCCTACTTAATTCACTTACTTAACTTAATTCAATGTATTTTATGTAATATTGTATGTGGATCAAATAGGGACAGTAAATATATTATTATCATTATTATTATTATTATTATTATTATTATTACTCTATGTACACTTGTTCAATTTGCTGAATAATGAAAAAAATTAAATGAAAAAAATAATATATTATAGGCCTATTATTATATGATATAGGCCTATTATTTAATATATTATTATTAAGCTATACGATAAGCTAAGCTATAATTTCTCATTTCAAGTTTGTAACGGTCTGAACTGTCATTTACGAGAGATTGATTCCTGCCGTTTGCCCTTTCAGACTAGGATTTTACGCATTTTTCTGTCATTACTATCGAAATGAGTGAATAATATTATGGTCACGACCGTCAAGCTACGACCGTTTCCTACTCTCCTCTGGACAATAAGATTGTGTAGAACTTGTGCATTCATTTTTAAAAGCTCCATATTTGACATTGATTAGATATATTTCTTTACTATTTATATTCCACTGCGTGTTTCAGGCACCAGAAGTCATCATGTCGCTTCAGTACGATGCCAAGGCAGACTTGTGGTCGCTGGGAACGATCGTGTTCCAATGCCTGACCGGTCGTGCACCGTTCCAGGCGCAGACGCCGCAGGCGCTGAAACAGTACTACGAGAACAACCATAACCTCTCCCCCCGCATCCCGGCCGGCACCTCAGAACACCTCACGAACCTGCTCATGAACCTCTTGCGACGTAACCCTAAGGACAGACTCGACTTCGACTCGTTCTTCACTCACGACTTCCTCAAGGTGCCGAGTCCGGAGATGTCGCCGATTGCGAGTAGCCCGCCCGTCTTCGAGGCACGGTCGCCGAGAGAAAACAAGACGGTTTTCGGGTAAATACAAAATATTGCTCTGGACCATCAGAAAAAATGACTTGCAACCCATTCTTTTAATACACATTCATTTTATTCATTTTTATTGGGTTTCATAACGATTCACTGTACCGGTAGGCGGTAATGGTAAGTAAGATCTATTGACCTGTTAGATAAATAATTACAGTAGAAAGTCTGTTGGGCCTATACAACGTTGAGGGGACTGGGGAAAATAATCGTATAAACGGGTAATCGTATAAAAAATCATATTATAATGAATCCTACAAATATAACAATTTAATGCATATTTTATCTTCCAACAACGTGTTGGGTTTTATTAACAATGATGCATATGTCATTCTTCAACACTGTTTTTGGATTGAGTAGGCCCAATTTGAAATAGTTTGAGTGAATTCCTTGAATTAATAATTATTTTCCCAATTTCCATTCTTTTCAATTGACGCGTAAGAAAAAGGCAACGCACCTTGAGCATTGTGTGTGTCATCCGACTGAGCGGGTCTGACCTTGCCGTCGACAAACACGACAACACTATGCTGTGCTCGGAACGTTCGTTCGATACACCATCGACTCCGGACGGCCGAGCGCCAATAGAAGCGAATCTAAACACGGGCGACCATTTTGATGCTTCAGCAACGATTTCCATGTAGACCTATCTGCCGGTCAATTACGCATCATTACTGTCTTTTTTCATTGTTTTGAGCCAAAATGTAATTTAATTGATGCTAATTCACTTATGATAATGATAATGATAATAATGTCACTGCTGTTGTTCACAAAATCCTTTTACCGCTCGGCATTATTGAAAATACAACCACTTTGCGTGAAGGTCACCTCAAAACTAAACATGATCAGCTGTTGCATAGAGACAAGTGCATCTGATTGGTCAACTGAGATGACCCGTCTGATTGGCCAACTAGAGATGATGCGAGACGCCAGTGGATGTGATGGCATTGTTACCCAAGCTTGGGTTTTTATGACTTTGGGATGGACACCTGAATGAGATTATTGAAGATTGAGGAAGAGGACAAGATATTTTTTTATATTGGGTTTTAACGACGCACTATACTGATAGCTACAATCTATTAGCGTCGGTGGATGATGAATGGGATGATGAGATGAAAGGTTATTTTATTAGGTGTTTTGGATGGTGGGAAGGAGTCGGTCCCATTATCAACCTGAACGACAGAGGAAAACCACGAAAACCCCTGTCAGGATGGTCGACCATGACGGAAATCGAACCCCGGTCTTCCGAATGGCGGTTCAGTGTGTTACCACTTGGCCACGCTTCTCGGTAGGACAAGAAATTGAGGGGTTGGCCTATATAGGAAAAGTCATAAATAAATGAGTTATATAATAATTAACAGAATAAAATAACACATGTTAGCTTATGGAGAATGATTGGGACAGCTAGAAAAGTCACATTTGAATAAGAATAGTATATAAGACGTTCTACTGTAATGAGATTATACGATGCTGAGATGAAGGTTTCTTACAACTTCAAAGTCTTACTTCAAGTGTGAAGCATAGTGGGAAGGAGGTTGTCGTGGCCTATATTGTAAAACTGTCCCAGCATTTATATGGGCCACTGAGAGAAACGACGTAAAACCTTTGTAGAAGTCAGAGGATCGCGTTAAGGATCAAGGGGTGGCAGGGATTAAACTTCATGTATTAGTGTGGCCCAAGCATAACAAAGAATTTTATTCTGCATATTAATATGTGCATGGAAATAATTAGGGTTTTAAAATTCTTTGGAGTTCCGTTTGTTTAGAAGCCACATGCTCCAGCCACTTGAACCCTAATTGAATGATTTGGACAAGTGTCATCTGCGTTTGGAAATAGACATAGTTCATCCATTTGCTCACAGGATGTGCCACTTGTATTCATGTTTCCAACACTCGTTCAAATAATTCGACTGATTTTGAAAAATGATTTTGAAAATTAAAGAAGTAACCAAAGAGTTTTTGAAAAAAAAGATCAAGAGAAATAATATTACTGCATTCTTGTGCAGGTCACCTCGAGCGTCTGGCAAAGAAAACATCTACTACAACAATCCGTTCCACAAGAAACCCGGTTCTCCGGTCGTCGGAAGCCCTCCGAGCACCAAGGTCTTTGAACCCAGGTCCTGCGGTAGCAGTCCGGACGAAGAGGACTACGTACTGGTTCCAGCTCATATCAGTTCCTCAGACGCTATCGAAAAACAGTGAGTCGTTGTAACAGACGATTTTCAAAACGGGTTCAAGATTGGTTCGATCCTTTCGTTAAGAGAGCAGATCAAATTACAACAATTTTAATGTAGCAAGCAATCCTATTAGGCTATATTGGATTATTCTTATTCGATACAACATTTCCACAAAATTTCTAGTACTGTAATCTGGACTCTAAAAATATAACATTTAATGGTTATTCATTTGGTATAAATCATGTTTATAGCCATGTTCAGTTATAGTCACAATGTGCTGTACAACTGAACTTACTGTTATGTTTGATGAATTATTGGATGCGCAAAGCAGACTCAATTTTATTGTACTTGAAAAAAAATGACTTTTTCCATTTTTTTTCATGCTTCAAGGTAAAACAAAAAATACAAATTTTGTTGAAACGTGACAACACATGTTCTATCATCCAACTCGATACTGTATACTTCTGAGGAACAATGGGTTACACCACTTATGAGAAAAACTATTTCAAAATATTTGAAAACCCCATGAGAATAAACCATCTAAAAGAAAATTTGGAAAAAATATTTCCTTTGAATTATTTCAAGTTTTCACAGAATTCAAATATGATGATATGGGCCTCGACGTTATTCCAAAATTTTACATGGGGCCTAAATTGGATCAGCCATTTTAATGAAAAAGAAAATATATAAGCCCTACTCTTGGTCCTCAAGTCATTTTATTTTACTTCAATTAAAGCTATCAAGTGCCAGTTTTACTAATCTTATAGTCAAGTGTTAACCCTCTAACTATTAGTCAAGGTACAGAATAAACATACAAACCATCGGTGATAACAAGTTCACCCGCTAACTCCACTTCGCTTCACGTCGCTTAATCCACTAATAATCAGTTGGTAAAACTGGACCTTGGAAACCTATAGAGAAAAGCATCAGGTGTAATCAATTGAATTGTAAAACAATTGATATGAGCAGCGAATAAAACAGGAAGGCAGTGACATAATTGCTTCAAACTCAATGTGTATTTCTAATCTATATAAAGCTTTCTGTTAGGCCTACATTTGATGTTAATATGCATATCGGCTCGCTCATTCATTAATACATATCAGCCTGCGTTTTCCAGTAGGCCTATCATCAACATGCTGATTTTCATAAAATCAATCATTTTATTTTATTTCACTTCTATCAAACCTTGGGAATAATACTAATTTTCAAAAATAGTGTTGTTTTTAAGCATTGACAATGCACATTGTTTACAGACTGGGAGTGAGTGGAGCCAGCCCCCCCAGACCCAGTTTCCTGCCCATCTCGGAGCCTATCCCTGTGCCCACGCAACGGGCACGCGTATCAATCAGCAAGACAGTCCCCCGATCTCAGCCAATCACAATGAAGCGGACGGCAGAACAACCTCATCTCGGCTCGTTGTCACCTCCCTCCGTAAGATCAGTTTTTTTGTACTATTTAGGCCTAGAGGTGAATATTTGGAACACGAAAAAGGTGAAAGTAATGAATAATAATCTCTCTTGTTGTTGAAACCAAGGCGTATAAAAACTAGAAACAACAGTAACGATTATATGAACTCCTTTTGCTACTATTGTTTCTTAAAATTTCCATCGCCAGAATATGTAGGCCTACTTCTACTTGGGCTTGACAAACATTGTTGTACGCTAGGTGGACCTACAATTCTCTTGGGCCAAACACTTTTTCTTCAGTTACGTTCTCTATTTTCTATCATGTTATTTACTTACAGTGAAACCTCTCGACATTTCTTATAGAACCAGTAAAATAACCTCTGCAGCAAACTTTAACATTGGTAATATGGGAATTGTGGTGGCAAAAATAAATGATAAAGTAGGAAAACAATGGATGCATCGAGTTTCACTGTACCGTATTTTGTTTAAGATTTTGCAAAGTAGACCAATTAAGTATTACCATATCTCAGGAGCTACCATTTTGTAAGTAATAATAGGCATTGTAATGAATGTACATAGGCTAGCAACATGAAAACATTCATGATTGATCACTTGATTTAATCTTAACAATTTCTCATTCTTATGGCTGGCCTCTAATTAATTCAAATGAGTTCTCTAAATAAATCCTAAGTTTGTAATCTAAGATCAAGAGACAAGACCATGTTTCCAATCGAAATAGGGATAATTTACATTATGTAAATTGATGTATTGCTCAGGTACTCTAAATATACGTTGAAGGTCTCTTTATGGTGTAATCTTCGTTGATTAATTATAACGATTACGTGTTTGTGTCTGGCACCCTAGGTTCAGTTTGTTATCGGCACCCCTCCTGGTGGCACAATGCGGCGTCGCTCTGCCTCGGGCTCCTCCTGCGAGACACCGCCACCAGTCACTACGTGGCAGGTGTCACCTGGGTCCCCCTTAAGACCGACAGGTAAATATGTATATGATCTATATATCCACAGAAGAAAAAGGTCATCTACCAACAAAATAAATGTCACCGTATATGTGTATAGTAAACTATTGTTGCTTTATTTTTTGGTATTGTTACCGACACAACTAGCTCAATGCTAACTTGCTTGCTTTGTGTGATCTGGAAAGTGAGGGTTCATTGAAGCTTGGCTAGATCCCTGTCACCTTCCATCTTGAGAGGGAATTTTTGTGATTTTCCACTGTAGCCTAGGCTGATGCCCGGTTCCTACAAAATAGGCCATGGCCACTTACTTCCCGCGATCCTTCTCATTATCTATAAAATCTTTATCTCATCATCTCGTTAATCATTCATCTGACGCCAATAGATATCAGTTACCATTACAGTAGGTACGTCGTTATAGCCAATAAAATGAGAAACAATCAAGGGGATGCATGCACAGTACTAAAAAAAGTAGAGAAATCCAACTTGACTGTTTTTTCCATGTTTACAAAACAGTGTAATTGAATAACAATTATATCAACCCTAAGATAAATTTATGCTCTTCAATTAATATGACATTCTATTTTTGAAAATTCAATCAGTTTCAAGATAATACATCAATGAATTGCATCACATTCTTGGTATTTATTGCATATTAGCCTGGATGAAATTTTTTTTTGCAATTTTTTAATCTGCGAGCTTGCTACTCCAACAGTCAAACAGGGTACATTCCCTATTGCATGCATCTCTGTACAGTAATTATTCAACATCTGCAGAAATGAGAATTTTGTTTGCATAGGCCTATCCTTTGTATAGACAGACCCATTCTGAAAACTTATTTGGTATTTTTATATGGTGTGATTTTAATAGTGAACATATTTATAATAATATGTTAGTCTAGTAATTTTCATCACAATCATAATATCAAAACTACATAATAATGAATTTAAGAATATGTACTTTAACTGGCTCTGATTTACGTCTGAACATTTGCAGGTTGCAGCTCCCCTATTCTAAGTGGTCCCTTGGCGATGTTACCTTCGGCGGATAATAACAACCACCGCCGTTCTCCTGTCATGCCTTTCGGCACGTTGCCAGACATATCAGAGGGCGGCACGTTTCAGCGACTCTTTCACCACGACACACCACCCGGATCTTCCGGAGCTCTCGACCAGCCAATCACTTTCCTAGCGCCGGAGCTCACCGAGGAAACGCTGCTGGAGGTATGTAACCTTCTCTTTATCAATCAATGTGTAGCGTTCATCTAGAGAATCGACTTTTTCACACTATCAAACTAGGAAAGTGCTATATGTGAACTGCGTCGTCAGATGAGCACGTGTGGAAAATTTGAGAGTGAAATGCGTGGAAATGCAAAAGCCCATTTATTGAGGCCAATTTTTTCCGATTCTTTTCCCAACATGCTATTCTGACGGGTATTTCATTTTTTTTTTCAAATTTTTACGAATTTTGAATTATCCGAGTTTGAATCAACGAGGGTTCACTGTATTATCTATAATTCTGTCTGCCCTTAGTGCGTTCAACTCTGGCTATTTGATGAAGAAGCGTTTTTAGCTATAGGTCTATAGCTCTCCCAATGAAAAATATTATCCACGATCACTTGATTACTTGAATGGGCACTCCTCTATAGATAATGATAACTCTTCTGATGATAATTCTGAGTGTTAATCTCATTTGTTGACCTCATCATAATGTTGGTCTCATCATGTTTGACAGCGCGAACACAACGAGACTCTGGCGAAGCTAAACTTCGTGCTGGCTTTGTCCGACTGCGTCGTCGAGTTGGCAACGTCTAAAGCGTCTCCGTTGGAAGGAAACCGCAGGGCTGAACAATTGGTACTGCTGATCAGAGCGGTGCAGCTGCTCGGCTCGGGACTGAGTCTTGCCACGCAACAGTTCCGAGCGGGCCAACTCAGACCGTCGTCGTCGGTACGCACTGGTAAGTCGGGTCCACTCGTATAGACAGTATGCCAAATAGCTGTTGTTACTGTCTTTCATAGCAATACTTGATATATTTTCATGGGGAAAAGCCTGAATTCTGGGCACAGAATTTATTTGCTCTAGGATAGTAGTATAATAGTTGAATGTATCATGCTTTTTTAATACTGTGTAACAACCAAAACTTGTTTCAATGGTACTTGTAACAATGGTACTTGAATGGGACTTCAAGTAGGCAAGAATGAATGATGAGAGCAGGAAAAAACGATGCATCGAGATTTCACTGTATGGTTATATAGGAGAATACAAGGAAATTTGGAATCATTGCTTAAGATGAATGAGATTGGCATACTAAATGATGATTTTGTCAATGGATATATATATATATATATATATATATATATATATATATATATATATATATATATATATATATATATATATATATATATATATATATATATATATATATATATATATATATATATATATATATATAGGCTGTTTGATAACTGATGATTGAATGTTGCGTGATACTATTTTTATTAGTACCGTATAGATTGGATTATAATTTATAATTATTAGGTAGAATGTAGAAAGTATATTCTAAATACTGACTGATGGAACAAATATATATTTTTCATAAGAGTGTAATGCTCGTGATACCAGTATGATGAAACCTAGTTACATTCTCCCTGGTCTCCTTGATCTGTTCCTTGGTTTACGTTCTCCCTAGTCCATTCATCGTTTTCCTGCATAAGTGGTTTCATCTTCCTGGTCTTTTAAAGAGCTTCGACTGTACTTGATTATTCAGTATTTGAACTATTCTTTTCAGTTGTGAATACCCTCAACACCAAGTTCCGTCATTGCCTCAGCGAGTGTAAGCAGCTAAATACACCGGGACTGGTACAGAAAGCTTCTACCATGGGCGCTGACAAGATCCTCTACGAGCACGCCATACAAATGGTAAAAATCTCAAAGGCTATTTTCCTATACACACCAAATGTCTTTTCAGTTGGCCTACTAGTTTTGTTCAACACAAAATCAACAACTAAGATAATTTGATCCTCATGATGTGAGACCTTGGTTTTTGACCAACCCTCCTATGTTACCATTTTTGATATTTTGTAAATGACCATGTCAGTTATTTCACAACAGACCCATTACAGCAAATACATACGTGTACTTTATGACCAATTGACATGTTTTTTAACAAAAATATCACCAACATTGATCAAGGATGATGAATGATATAAAATAAATTATTAAACCGATCAAAACATTTGTTACAACAACGGTCTCACTAATTAATCCATCTTTATCCTATAAGGATAATATTATATGGGAAACAATTATTGTATATCAAGATTTCGGTGAAATTAAAAAAAAAAATCTCTGATGTTTGCTATACGAACCACTGAACTTCTTAATGAAATTTTGTTCATAAAGATTTATACTTTTTCATTACTGGTAGCTTCTCTGTATCCAAGTGTACTAAACTTGATAACTGCACTGCATATAGCCTATATATGGGGCCTAGATCATTTCAAATTATATGTTGAGCATTACTGGTACAGTGAAACCTCTATCCATCGTTTTTCAAGGGACCAAGAAAATAAAACCATCCATGCAGGAAAACGATCCATTCAGGAAAATTCAACATTGATTATATGGGAGTGGGGTGAGGAAAAAATGAATGGTACAAGCAGGAAAACGATGGATCTGGGAACGATGCATCTGAGGTTTCACTGTATTAATTTATAGCTTAATCAAAAATATTTTAGGCTTTGTTTGGTACTATATTACATGATCACAAAATAATTGTCATCAGCAAAGTTATTGTGCGATGTCTAAAATGTGACTTTTAATTTTAATTTCCATCATTCATAAGAACAGGATTCAATTCCCACCATGGTCGACCATCCAGACAGGTTTTTTCGTGGTTTCCATCTGTCGTTTCCAAGGGTTCGTACTGGGATGGCTCCTTAACAACAAACCACAACCGATTCCTTCCCACTATCCAAAAACATGTAAAAAAATAACCTTTCATCACCTCTTCCCATCATCTTATTCATCATTCACCAACGCCAATAGATCTTGGTCATCAGCAGGCCTACAGTGCGTCGTTAAAACCAATATAATGAAATGAAAATATATTCATTTTCCAGTGTCAGTCAGCTGCACTTGATGAACTGTTCGGTAAGCCTGAGGAGTGTTTCCGTCGATATCAGACGGCGCAGATCCTACTTCACAGCCTGGCACAGCAAGTGCACCACCAGCACGATCGAGCGCTGCTCAACAAGTGTGAGTAGAACACCTGATCTGTAGTTTATCTGTATCTAGTCTGATTTGTTCCAATGCATACTAATTTTAACTATACTGTAATTTGCTATAATTGCTAGTCCAGGTTTAAAGTCCCTACTTTCCCACGAATTGCCCCAATTATTAGAGTGAGTCAAAATGTATTCACTTTCCACTTCATTTGCCAACGCTTTTACGTACGTATATTGCATTCATGATGCATTCATTTAGTATTATTTAAATTGCTTGACTTGTTGAATTAAGAATTTCTCAATATAGTATTTAGGCCACTAATATAGCCATTGACAAAATGTTTAGGCCTACACCCAGAAAAATTTTGGTGTAAAAATCTCTTATACTGCAATACAGAAGTCACATATACTGATGCAGAAAAAAAAGAACATTTAGAAAGTGTTCAAGAACAAGTGTCCAAAAAGTGGAGTTAGTTGTTTGAACCCCAAATCACTTATAGCCAATTAATAACAATGTTGGACCGACCTCGTTGTACTAGCATACCAACTGACGATTCGATACCTGTAAAATATTATTTTGTTTTGGAAGTACATAGGCCCAAGTAATAAATGACACATTCTTTCAGATATATCTCAAATTATATCTGATAGGTTGCATGATGAAACACAAGATAATGAACACAAGAAAATGTGGCTCGGATCCATGTAGTCTAGGCGGAATGTGTCGCATTCTGCCAATGGCCCCACTCATACAGGTTTACTTTTTTGAAATTTTTCATCAAGGCGTAGCTACTATCGAGCGTCCAGAGGGCAAAAAGTTTATAAGGCTTCAACAGTGCATGATACGAAAATGCTTATGAGTCAAGTTTTATAATAAATATCATAGGTGGAAGATCAATTTGATGAAACAGTGAACTGATATTTTTGTTAGCTAGTTTCATGTTTTACTTCACCATGGATCATTTCATACAAGTAACATTGTAGATCTGTAAACTTATGTGAATGTTTTTTATGGATTGACAGTATTTTAGAATATACTCATCTGAATGGTCTGAAGCAGATTCCACTACAGTATATTCAAATGGAAAATCACTAGAGTACAATCATTTATGTCTTATGTTTGACACTGAAAATATTAATCTGTGGGTAGGTTCCCCTTGACATCAAAATCTTGAAATGTAATCATTGATTCCCTATTAAGGCTAAGGATGATTAATTGAAAAATGTTAAAATTCAACAGCGTCTCACCTAGGATTATAGCTGTCTGCGTTCGTGACTGCGTTCAAGTTTACTTGAAAACTCTGTAAGAAAGGGAATTATGGTTTATGATAGAATTATGGTCGAACTATCGCATCGCAATAGGACGCTCGGTTGATCGTTCATGATCATATTGGCATTAGGCACTCAATGAGAGGTAGACATTGGCTTGTGGCTGCCACTGTCGAAATTGCAATCTTTTGAAACAGAGAAAAAATTGGAACCGTCAACGCATAAAAAGTGCATAGCTATATTCTAAATTTTCTGTGTGTCGTATTCTGTGTTCATGCCCAACAATGAGTGTCATGTGTGTTGTTCTTACATTATCCATATATAAAAGTAAAATGTAAGTAAAACAAATGTAATGTAAAACAAAATGTAAGCAGTAGGCCCCTACGTGTCTAGATGTTTTCTTGTTTGGCACACATAGCTAAGCAGAATTTATACTGTACATGGTATACAATGTCGCTTATATCCGTATTTAAAAAACATAGTGCTTACTAGTAAACGTTGAAGAACACAATAACCTAATCAACAACGTCACAGTTGCTAGTACATTGCATTTTATTACTCTGTAATCGTAGGTCATATCGAAATGAGACTTTTACTGACATCTAGAAGATAAATTGAGAAACATTCATTATTGTCGTTCTCTCCGATAGAAAAGAAAGAGTTACAATATCGAAAAATCTGTGATACGGCCACCTTGAACTTCGTTTCGAGTTTTCCCTCGTTTTATTGTGTCAAAATGGTGAGCTGTAGAAAGCTGAATGATAGTGCTATCGGTGAATTATTGGGTGATTCTGATTTCAACCCTGATGATCCAGATTCAGTTATTACAGATAACAAAGTTATTACTTGCTAGTGACAGTGAATACAGTGAAAATGAACGTGACAACACAGCAAGACCTGGTCAACATGTAAGAAACCTTATAGGCCAGACAAAGTTATAAAAACATTATTATACATGATTATTATGATAATGAAATGAAATGATCAATATTATATAAAGCAATGTTTTACTGATCAATACAACATTGTATCAATATAGGAAATCCATTTGTTTTTCCTATAAATGTAATAAAAATCCATATAAGCACAAGTATCTGTGCCATGTGAATGTGCTGAAAATACCTTGGCCTGGGAAGTAAGGTAGTGGTTTGGAAACCCAGCTGTCAAGTGGTTAACAATGGGCCTAGGGCCTAAAGCTTGAACTTGGCAGCGATCAAAAAACGAAACATGAAGCAACAGCTAAAATCATTCAAACCCTGTGGCATTTGTCCTCCATCTTTTGTTTCATATAACTCGTTGCAGTGCCGCGGCAAGGCACCGTCATTATCTCCTTACACTCTACCAGAAAATCACGCAGCATTAGGAATAACGCAAGTGACGTATCCATCGCAGATAGCTATAATCCTAGGTCTCACGGTTCTAAGACTACAAGGCGGTCTTGTCACCAATTACAAATAATTATGCAGTGAAACCTCTATGCATCGTTCCTGGATCCATCGTTTTTCTGCTTGTATCATTCATTTTTTCTCCCTCAACTCCCATAAAACCAATGTAAAATTTTCCTGGATCCATTGTTTTTCTGCATGGATGGTTATGTTTTCCTGGTCCCTTGAAGAACGATGGATAGAGGTTTCACTGTAGACTCCTAATTAACAAAAATGAACTGTGACACCAAGAATTCTCAGTGTGATGAAAAGTTGTTTATTTTCCAATAAGTTCTGAACAAATTTTGTATGAGAGCCTACTAATTTATATCCAAATCTTTTAACATAACACATTAATGATATTTGTATATTTTCTCTTTATTTCTAGACAAAGATGCTGTGGAGAAACGTTTATTTGTTTTACAGCAACAAGGATATATCTACTCAACATGAATGAAGTCAACTCGTATATCGCTCTGCTTACTTCGTATGTGTCCTGCGTAACCCCAAGCTTGGAAATAAATACCATTGTAAATTGCAGCCATGTACTCATATATAATTGTAATTTACTTGTAGCATAATGATAATAATAATAATAATAATAATGATAGTCAGGATAATAATATTATAATAAATATACAGTCTTGTAAGTCAGAATTGGCATTACAGTATTTATTCTTCATTTAGTGAAGGATACGTTAACCCTTACTCCATTCACTATTGCTGGCTTGCATGGTAAGTATTGTATTTCTCTATTGTTTTTTGAAAGTTGTGATCAAGTGTATAGGTAATAACGTTATGAACGTTCATTTCAATTTTTTACAAACATTTCAATAGTGACCCTGCCGCAACGAGGGAGCGGAATAGCATCAAATGAACTAATGTCAGAATGTTCGTGTAACATGGTATTTTCCCCTCATTTTATATAATTTGACACTATTCCAGTGGAATAACGTCAATGTCCATCGATTTGACTTTATTCCGTTTCTGAGTACTTATGAGAATTGAATTTGACGTTGTTTCACTGGAATAAGGTCAAATCAAAATGTCCCTATTCAAAGACCGATATCTCCGACTCAATAAGGAAAAGAAAAACGAAAAGCAAGCGCCAACGCTCTTTAATTTCCGGGGGTGAACGCAAATCATTTTCCTATAGGGAGAAACAAGAAAGTGAGGAAAAAAGTGCAATTTCTTTTGACGTTGTTCCGACTATTAATTTGACATTATTCCTATGCTAGGTTTTCATGAAAATAGAATACGGAAAGAATAAGTCAAATTTCTGTTTGACGTTATTCCAGTGGGAACAACATCAAATAATAATTTCACGTAATTCAGTGAAATGAAGTCAAATGCAACTTGACTTTATTCCTGTGCTAGATTTTCACGAAAATAAAATATGGAAAGAAGTCAAATTTCTGTTCATTTAAACCTAGCATAGGAATTAGGAATAAAGTCAAATTACATTTGACTTTATTCCACTGAACAATGTCAAATTAATATTTGACGTTGTTCCGACGGGAATAACGTCAAGCAGAAATTTGACTTCTTTCCGTATTTTATTTTCATGAAAACCCAGCATAGGAATAAAGTCAAATTGCATTCGACTTTATTCCACTGAATAACGTCAAATTAATATTGGAACAACGTCAAAAAGAAATCTGACCACTTTCCTTACTTCATTTTTACCAGAAAATAAAAAAATATGTCGACGTCCCTTTTCCGAATTTTCCCATCCATTATTATATAAAAGATTTACATTTCATTAGAAAATTTGTTATTCCGTGGAATAACGTCAAATGGTTGTTGAACCATAATTTCTTACTGGATTAAAGTCAAATCTGATATTTTGACGTTAATCCAGTGGCATAACGTCGAAACACCTTTTGACGTTATTCCACTGGATTAACGTCAAATCGCTTTTAAAATCCAAGTTTTGCAAAGAAAATGTTATATAAATGATTTGACGTTTTTCCATTTGACGCTATTCCGTCTCCTCGCCTCAACCATATACACACAGAAAAAATGAAAGAACTATAGCCTAGCCTGTGAGACTACACAGTAGGCCCTATATTTTAATTTGGTTTTGTTATTTTGAAACTTTTTAAAACCAGTTCCAAGTTCAACCTCCCAAATAATGAGTTTTAATCAGCATCGAGTTGATTAGTATCAAGGTATGTGAGGTATTCAGAAGGTAAACCACAAATGTCTTTTACGTAGTAGATATTTCGTAGATTCATTTTGAAAACACCAACACACATTAGACCAGGGCTTTCCTACTAGATATCTCGAAGGGCAATTTTTTCATGGGAAAAGTTGAGGTGAGCTACACAGTTAATTGTCCAATGATTTTTATTCATTTTTCACTTGTTTTAAATAAGGTATGCCAGTATACAGAGAACATTTTTCTAGTACACATATATTCAAGCTTTTTACAACTGAACATTTTTTTTAAAATCTGAATTCAACCATTTAAATTGCGCTTCTAGTCTTTGTGTCTTATTCAGGTCTATGTAACTGATATAGCGCGAGCGGGAAAGCTCACAAAGTTGCAAATGAGTGTGCTTGTTGTCACAAGTCAAACGGTAGTGACAGAATACGAATATTTTGTCGGGAATCATCAACTATAATGTCAGTTTAATTGCCGCCCCTGCCGTTTGGCTTTTAATAACAGTTCAACCGTTAACAAATGTGTTCTCAATTTGACTACATAGAATATAGGTAATACCAAATTGCAGTGATTTTACGTTGGTTCGTAAGATTATACTGCGGGCCATTTGAAAAAATCTCGCGGGGCGCCAGCTGGGAGTCTATAATAATAATAATAATAATAATAATAGTCTTTATTTTTCATGTACATAACAATTCCGTCATAACAATCGAAAAGGGCGAGGTTCGATCACATGATCGTTCTTCCACCTAACCTTTACATGTCTGAAGGTTGGTCTAAGGGAGCCGTTAGACCTTCGCACACAGTAGCTGTAACATCGATGAATTAAGATCGAGTTGCAACCACTAACTTCTATTCCATCATTTGCCATGCCACAAACAAACAAGCATTAAAGACAAAGTTATCTACCAGTCTTTCCATCGCGCTGACCCGCAGCGCAGCGTGTTGATAATTACAACACTTGTCGTGTCATGGTCTTGAAAGGCTGTCGCTTAGCTGTTGACTTCTGCCGGTAATATCGGACTCAACACATAGCATAGGATAGCCTATATATGGGAAGACACTTTACATGGACATGAGTGTTGTGGAGGAAATAGGCTATTGGCCTATTAATATCGTTGGAATTAATATCGTATGGATTTTCACTTGCCCAAGTTCATATAATCGAACTATATAATTTTTTTTTTTTTTTTCAATATCGAAACTTGATACAAAATCATTGTTCCCCAATTGAGGCTATGGATGAAAGATAGGATCGTTTGGATGGGGCACCACAAGGGCGATCTTACCACCCCATTTTGATTATTTAAAACTAATGATCTTCAACACCAGGACTGCGCTGTCTGTGACCATAATTTTTTGCCGTAGATAAAAGTATTTCAGTACAGTATAAACATACGAATCTGGATATCTTCCACTTTGAACTAAGTCTCTTGGGCAATGATCACTTCTTTCTCTTGACAGCAGATGTAAAATTGATCATTATACATAATGCACAAATTAAATTAGTGATAGGCCTATAATGTTATAATTAGGCCTATCGCTCTACTAATTATTGGTTGATTATATATCATGAAATAGGTTTATGACAACAATTTTACAATTTAAAATTTTCACTTTTAATTATTATATTAATCTAGGCCTAATCTGTCGGAAGTCGAAAGCAAGTGTTTCAATCGAATCAACAGGTTTTGAATCTATTACATATTTCAATCATTTTTAAAACATTTTGGCTGCCATATATTATCGAATCTGTGTTAAATATAATTCTTTTTTCATATCAACTGAAACGAAATCTAAATGCGTGCACGTTTCTTATTTCTATTCCATCACACGGCTTGAGGAATGTTCAGTTACATCTTTTATCGCTAATTTATTTTCCTATTTATATTTAAATTCCACCTAACGTATTTCATCGACATATGAACACAACTTTCACCCAGAGATCGAGCTGAAAATCGTATCGAGAATTCTCAGAACAAGTCTATGATAGGGTGGGAGGAGGTAGAGAGGCTAGAGACTGGGTCACAGAGTATCTACAGTGGGACCTCTATCCATTGTTTTGCAAGGGACCAGGAAAATGAAACTATTCATGCAGGAAAACAACCCATCCATGCCGCCCTCGGTAGCTCGGTCAGCTGAGGTACCGCTTCAGAAACTGAAGTCACTGTTAGGCGTAGGTTCGAATCCCGCATAATGCATGGGTTTTTGTAAAACTCCATTCATTTATCATCACTTCATAATCACCTGCTCGTTCGTAACCCCGTAAAACCTAGTTGTTAAGCAAGCAATAATAATATGTAATAATCTATCCTTGAAAATTTAACATTGATTATATAGGAGTGGGGTGAGAAAAAATGAATGATACAAGCAGGAAAACAATGGATCTGGGAACGGAGCATAGAGGTCTCACTGTACCGTATCCCCATTGTGCTTAGCTGACAGTTGCGCATGAATTGTATTGATGGTGTAGAACTTGTGGCAAGTGATGATTTTGTACGGTCTGTTGTAAAGAAGTGCAGACAGCGTGATCAAGCACGAAAACGTGCAAACATGTCGCTAGGTCCTTGAATACGAAAACTGCATGCTGGCCATAGTGAGATAGTCGAGTTGCATGCAGCTGTTTGAGGTGGCACTTGAGTTGGTTCAAGTAAGTGGAGGTCGAATCTGTTGCCGCTGTGGGAGGCGCAGTGTTGTCTCGTATACGAGAACGGCCCTAGGTTAAATAGTGAGAGAAGCTCCCTAAAAACTAGGAATTTGAAGGACATGAAGATAACAATAAGAAAACATCCACTGAATTGAATATTGGGTCTTAACGGCGCGTCAACGACGTGGTTATATTGCGAACATTCACATACGCACGTTGTTAGGAATGAACTAGCCATAGCTAGTTTAGTCAGGGTTATGAAAGAATGACATGTTGATATTACAAACCAATCCTTCACTACACAATACTTGAATAGCTGAAAATTATGAAAAGAGGATAATGGGAAAACTCCAAAGTTCTACCTTAATAACGAATCGGAATCGATTTGAGGAAATATCAGTTTGATCTGATTTTTTTCAATTCCAATTTAGAAACGTAGATAGTTTTAATAAGGGCTGAACGAGTACTGAAAACCCTGAAGTACCCCGCTAAAACCAGATTAAATTGTACTGGAATGCGCCCTCAGGGAAGTACTTATCTAGTTATACTATACATCAGCGAGATTTATGAGATATAGGCCTACCTCAAATTAATTTTACGTATACTTTTTGAGGTATTAATTGTTAGCTGTGAAACACAGATTTACTAATCAAAACCGTGCTTACTTTGAAATAATGCTAGTTTTCATTGTATGATTACTTTTGGAACAAAGGAGAAATAAAAGTTTTAATACAAAAGTGTTTTACAATGGTTTGCTTTAATACGCAAAATGTACCACATGTACCAGTACCAATGGTTGAAACATTAATCAAATATACGAGTTGGATTATCACATGTAAGGGTTGACATCTCTAAAATGGAGACATAAAATGAGTATTATAATTTACAATGTTATAATAAAGAACGTTGTAAATGGATTAAGAAAAATCTTTTTCAAAGTAAATTCGAGCAACATTAATATAGCAGGAGATTTTTCAGTTCATTTTTCTTGCATTAAACCTAACATCTTATCATCTTACCGGATCAAATACTTGAAGATTTCCATTTGATTAAAAAATACAAATATCTATATTTTAGGTCCAGTGTATCCTGATGATTTCCCTGTAACTTCCATTTATTCCCATGAGCTTCAGACAATGTACATAACAATATACCAATGGCACCTTTAGATAGATAACTTTCTTGCCCACGCAAAGCCCCACGAATCATTTAAATGTCATTTTATAAACTGTTATCATAGAATAGAAGCCTTGCGGCAGTTACGTAACATTCCTCAGTTAAAGTTGAACTGGACAGATTTTATAATAAATATTATTCTTTACTAATGATAATGAACGTTAACAGCACGTCAATAACGAGATTAAGCAGTAATATTTTTCTTAACATTCATAAAATGTATACGTAGTAGTTCAGTTATATCTATTTTTTATTATATTACGTAATTATTAGGCTAAGCTCGATATTTTTCATATATTGGCATTGATCTTTGTGCATCTTTTGTTTTATAAGTTGAAATACATACTAATTAGTAATTAACGATACTATGGAATGTTTCGTGAGGATTTGCAAGCCAATTTAATTTCTACAGAATATCTTCTATAAATAACACGCAGTACATGAATATCCAATAAAATGTCTCGTGGAGGGTTGCAGTCGACTACTAATAAGAAGTTGTAAGTTTTAACGCCATGAATCTTGTGCAACCTTGTAACTCATTGATTCAGACTTCGTAATATAGGATGGCGGCTCTTTATACTCAAGTTGAGTTGCTAAAATTTTGATCATATCAAGTCTGGTACACACACTACACAAAATATTTACAGATAAAATTTACTCGCGTAATTTCAAACGTACCAAGTACAAGAGCAAATTCAATCATGTTTTGCATCTCATGTAGTATTGATTTGATATCCTCCCGATAATCAAATGCAGGAGCTGTGTATCCAAAATAATATCTTGTCAATTATTATAACTCGTCTCTAGTTCATTCAATATCAGATACAGTCCTACCAATTAGGGAAACAAAGATAAACAAGAAATAATGATCATCGTGAATGATGGTGTAGGAAGACAGTATTATGGTAACATATGACAACGATTGTCTACACAATTACAACACCGGAGTGCACCACTGACTTAATGGAATGTAACAACTTAATTACCACTGGCAATAATCAACATCAATAAAATACCATTTTGAGATTTTCTTCCTTGAAGGAACTAGTTTGGATAAAAACAAATCCAGGGTATGGTATGTACTATTTACATAATATCTAGGGCTCCCATCTAATATTGAACTTTATTCAAGGGGACATTATAAGCCCTATACCAACAATATTAAATGTGCACTATTTTGATTGTGATTTGGAATAGAAATTACTAATTAGGAATGGAAGATATCTTTCACAGCATCTGACATCATCATAACATAAGGGGGAAACAATTACCGTACGTCAATGTTTCAATTTTAATTAGATAACAAGCAGTCGATCGATTATCGATTACTGAATTCAGACAGCAAAACATGAGCCTGTTGTATTACCAACAATAAAAACTAAAAAGTAACCAAATCATCAGAAAAGGTGTCCTAAAATAATATCTTTACTTTATAACCCAACAGTCCTTCTCATCATAAATAACCAGCATAGTTGCCTTCACTAGATCCTACCGAGAGATTACAGTAGCCATACAATGTAAAAAAGTATAAAATTTGTCATATAAAATATATAATATAAAATATGGTCTATAACCTATACAGTGAAATTTTGAACTCCCAACTGATTCGAGTACGTAGTTTACTACACCACTTGCATCCATTTGCACATTGCCCAAGTACAGTAGAACCTCTGTTATAAGTTTCTCGTTTATACATCTATTACATTCATAAGTTCTATTTTTTGATCCAACCATATGCTCCACATGTTGAATAGTTACATCAATAAGTTTTTCACATTAATACATTTTTGTAGTCTGGTCCCCTGAAAAACGTATAAAAGAGGTTCCATTGTATATAAATTAGATAAACTAACTTGAATTGAAAGAGTATTTTAATTTAAAGTTGCCCATTCATGACATATCTAAAACAACACAACGAATAAGAGTATGAAAAGAACAATACAATACGTGCTTCAATTCATAACCGCAGCTTGAAAATTTCAATATATATATATATACGTATATATATATATATATATATATATGTATATGAGCCTATAAATGTTTTATAATCAAACTTCTTGGATAAGATCCAATATCAAGATACTATTCAGGTTGTAATAGTCATGTCATAAAAGATTAGCCTTGGCTGGGACTCAGTTCAGTTCACTATAATTGCCTTTTTGAGAATATAGTTCATGATTGAACTGTGAACTAGAGTAAGGTGGTCACATCATCGTTTCAAATCTATTTCAGTTGAATAATACCGTGTTTTTAATTCTTAGGCTACGTTATTCAAGACGTTAACGTTACCAATGTCGATTCATTTTTTAAATAAAATAACTTTGATTTCATGATGTTTGTAGGTCTACTTTGTATCAAATTGTGAAGTTTTTCAAGATTTTTTTTCAAGTTTTTCAAGATTTTTCAAGGTCTGAATGAGTATAGGCCAAGATCAGTAATCGATGTTACAATTCATCTATCAGTTGTCAGGACTCAAGATTTCACTGTAATATAAAATCTGTCAATATAAAACAAATAAAATCGTCAATAAATAGAATAAGAGCGCTAAGTCAGTGTACAGAGAGTGCGAGTGAGAGAGAGAGAGGTCAGATTATATTTCGTAGTTGCGGAACTTGCTCACAACTTCGGTAGGTGGATCTGATTGCCATTGGCCTGGCCGGCCGCCATAGTGAATGTTTGCGCCGCCTTCGCTAGCCCTACGGTGAGCCGAAGAGCCACCTGATGCTGCTGCACCACCGGGCTCTGGCAACATACGATCTTTAGTTTTCATGGTCGACCAGTGCATCGACTGGAATAAAAAACAACCAATAAGGATGATTATTGACAAAATTATAATAAAATCATAGACCTTATCTCACAAGCAAAATTCAATTTCACATAGTTAACAAAATCAAGTTTTGCTCCGTCCTTTGTATGAAAAATATTATTATGAGCCTGGAAGAAACATTTACATTATACTTATCCAGTGTCCCTGAGTTAACATGAATTAGTTCCATTTAGCAAACAAACTAGGGCCTATATCTACAAAGTATGTAGCAAATTCAAATACCAAACTAGGAATGTGAATGCCTCCTATGTTAGGTTGCATGATTGTATCTAAGTCTGTTGTGCTGTTTTAACACACAAGTGAAATATATTTGAAACTAATTAAAAAAGGGAATCCAAACTTGACGCTTCGGAGATTGAAAATTTGATTTTTTTGTGTACATCATGGGGGTAGGCCTACCTACTACTTTATTGTGAAAAATAAAATAAAATAGAAAAATAATAAATAAAAGAATAAAAAAAATTGAGAGCCTACAACCATATCAGTAGAGAAAACTTGGATAATATTTAGAAAATATTCTATTTCGAACACCGAAAAAATCGTCATAGGCCTACTACCTATTTTGTGTGTGTGTGTGTGCGTGTGGCATACATGTCAGACAAAGTGACTAATCGACTTGAAACTTTCTCTGTACATTGATGTTATACCAAAATACATCCCTATTGATTTTGAGAAAAATGGGTCTGACACTTTTTTTCAGAAAAACACTGAAAATTTAGGATTATTTAGTAAGAAAAGCAATGGGTAAATTTTGCTTTTCAAATTTGATCCAATGAAAATGTCACAATACATAAAATTTGATTAAGTGAGCTATTTGAATGTGGCAAATTTGATGACCACAAATGATATAGGCCTGGATCTAGATGACCAAATAATTACCCACATCTATCTTCAGTTCCACTAGTGATGGGCATGGTTAATGAGTAGTCCGCCTTGATCTATACAACATATGGGAATTCAGAGATATTCTGTTTGGTATTGTCAAATTTCCCAGGTAATAATCAGCCCCTTTGATTGGATGTTAATGTTTATGAGAGTGTCAATTAGACTACTAGTCGTCAATTAGAGCTGCTTAACAATTAAAATAATCAACAGGCCGAATCAATAAGAGCCAAGTCAGCTAAAAACAGGAAGTGAGAGAGACCACCAGACTGTACAGTTTCAATCAAAATTATGTTGCTTTAAACTTTCGATATTTTTTCATATACATATCCTGCTCAGGCTTAGATGCTGTTTCCCTGTGGATTACATTCATATGAGAACGAAAGGAGAATCAGTGACGTCACTGAACCAAAACTTTAGTAGAAATTACAATTTTGTTGTAATAGGCCCTGCATTTTTTCCAAAATTTATCATGCTGCGTTAGGTTTACCGGTACTTAAACAAGCATTTACTGTTTTTCAATATACGGTATCATTTTTTGCCTATATTTTAAAAGTATCGCAATCAACTGATCTTGTCCAAGAACTATACAACCATAGTAAGGTTTGCTACACTTTGATATGGGACTAATGTTGAGAAAAAGTTTGCAATTGATTCGTGTCTTTTTTTGATACTGGTAGCCCTATATGGAGCTCGTAAAAATCAATCGCCAACAACATCAATGTTTTCCAATATGTGAAATTGAATTGTTGCTACGCTTATCTAATTACTACTCGAAAATAAACCAACTTGAACAGTTGAACCAAGCGAGGACCTACCTGGTGCACATGTTCCTTCATACCCAACCACTGCTTGTAGCCGATTGCAATGCCACTGTTCTTCCATTTGTCATAGTTACTCCGTCTCTCTGGATCACACAGAGTCTCCTTCGCTTCCTTCATAAGTTGGAACTTCTCTTGAGCAACCAAATCACCTGCATTTTTGTCCGGATGGTACTGCAGGGCCCGTACTTTGTACTCGGCAGTTATCTGATCCGCCTGGAAATAAGCAAATCAGACAATTACACGACACACATTCTATGTAGGCCTACGATTAATCTCTATTCCCACAAACCATCTTTCAGATCGTGGCAATAGCCGACCTGCGCAGCCACTTGATTCTATTCTCACGAACGGACTCAAGAAACTAAATTCTCTGTACGCACGTTGTTCATTTGATCGCATGCAGAAGACTCTGGCAGTGTGATGTCGCTCGCTAACTTAAAGTAAAAACGAGATGAACAATCAACCTGTTTTAAAACCCAGACCATTGATGTATAAGCGGTATAGGGCCAGAGGGAACGGACGTTGTCAAGGTGGGGGAAAGCGAATAATAAAAGATCAACCAGATCATTTACAATACCGTAATTTCATTTCTGTGGTCTATTGAGAAAAAAATTTCTTGCACATAAAGAATTGATCTGTGACTGTGACCGGGAGATGAGGACAGTTCGGCCCTCGGCTACTCGTGGTATTTTTTTTTTATATTGGGTTTTAACGACGCACGGTAACCCAATAGGCCTACTCAAGACACCGTTTAGAAGTTGTGTAATTTGAACACCACGGCATTTTTGTTCTTATTTAAAGCAACCTAAATAAACCTAAATATACCAAATCTAGGCCCTAACTAACCTCAAAAACCTAACCTAACCAGTCTAATGCTGGCCTTTCATGAACGCGATTTGCGTTTCGCTTTCGCAAGGCAGTGGAATTGAGGCGAGCTCAACAATCAGAAATCGCGTAACTTTCGTCACTGATTGGTCGTTTTATCATCATGGTGGCTTAAACAACCGCTTAGCGAATTTGCAATCCTAATAACGCAAGTATGGAAGCCCAGCATAACCCGACCAACCTGCCGGTAACCTAATCAACCTGACCATTGAATTTTTACAAAATCAATTACCTGACCCACTGGTAAAGCTAACAGACATGGGCTACCAGATAGAAGTAACAGGTATTTTAAAATTAATTTTGAGGAAATATTCCCAAGATCAATTGCTTTCAGTTTTAATGGGATCGATACTGGCAATTAAACACAATAATAAATAATGAAAGTATTTCATAGAAGCTAGCATAGGCTCTACCGTAACTAATGGGGGGTCGTCGATCTCGTTTTAATTGTCTTCACTCGGCCTACGAATATTGCATTTTTTAGTCCAGGGCCCTCTATGGAGGATTAAATGAACTATGTGCTACGGGGGAGTGAATTTTGTGAGCTTGTTCGTAGAAATAGAGGGTCAGTGCGGGTCGGCTATTCCCAAGACCCATCTCGTGAGCTCGTTCGTGGGAATAGAAGTGGCCGCACGGGTCAGCTGTTTGCACAACCGAACAACGGTCCATTGGAAATAGTACTTTGTGTGTCATGAGTCGTTTAGTGGGAACAGACACAAGGTTCGTAACAAAAATTAAGTTTGGATATTCAAATGCTCCATTAAAATTGTGTAAAATGAATTGTAAAAAAATAGTGTTTCGAAACAAATTACCGTTTTTAAACTAGGCCTACTTTCACTGGTTACATTCGACTCGTAGCTTGTTCACTAGTTTGCAGGTTCTAGGACCTAGTCCCTACTTGATGAGGCTATAAGCTTATAGGAAATTATAGGGTGTGCTACAGTAGTTTTTTTTACATTTTACAGAATAGCTAGTAACTGCAATTCTTACGGAATGTTTATAAATGTATACAACAGTACCAGTACCTATAAGTCAAGATATATTTTCTCACGTTTCCAATGTTTTACGCCTAGGCATTCAGCATAGTGTTCTATAAACCTAATGGCCTAGGTCACGTAATAGCATGGTAATAGGGCTAGTTTCGAAATTGTCTAGAGCTTGGACCTGCTTGGACTTACGTTAGACCATTGAGTGGTTAGACTAGGCCTACAAGCTGTCACAACTGAAGTTTATTACTTACCGAAGCTAATTCATCACACCCTAACAAGGCGTAAAAATCTTCATCATCCTTGCGAGTATAATTCAACATTTGATCAACAGACGACATTTTACTGCTTTTACGCTTGAATTAGTATCGAGTTCAATGGAAACAAAAGACCCAATCTGGACTCGATCAGCTGTCACCCTGAAACCCTGGATGGATTTTTGCCTGCTAGTTGCGACCAATCACGTTTGGTTGCTGCTGAGAGCAACAGCAAGCTGCACTTCTGCGCAGTGCTACCAATAGACTGAGCTTTTAGTGAAAATCCCCCCTCCCCCCCCATAACAGGGTAACGGATGGTATGAGAATGGATTCTAATGTGTGCAAATTATTCAAGGAGTTAAATATCCATCTTTCATCGCATGCTCTTTTTATATTAGGCCTTATTCGTCAAGTGTTGGAAATATTATTCAAAATATGAAGGATTCACATTTTAACAATATTCGGTTCGTATGTGGGGCTGTAGGCATGTGTTGCAAATAGATTATTTGAATTATTTAAATTATTATATTTTATCTTATATAATTTTCCTTCCACAGGGTTGACAGCAGTCTGTTTATTATTCAATGAGTGGAAATTTCACCTTTCAAATGCTAATAGGATGATTTAATTCTTCGGAGTATAATTACATTGTCTGTTGTGCCCATTATTGTGGGAAGTTTTTATCAAGCTGAGTGCTATTTCCTCCCAACACCTATTTTAATTTGTTTAAAATGTATTTAAAGTTTTAGCATCAGGTGTAAGCATTTTAGGAGGGTGAGTTGGATATATGAATCACCTACATTTTCTTAAACTTATGATTTACAAATTATACAAATACATTTTTCAACAAGGGGACGTCCATAAAATATGTCACACTTTTTTAGGCCACTTTGAACCCCCCCCCCCCCTCCCACCCATGTCATAGTTGGTCACAAAACCTTTTACCCACCCCTCCTTTAAATACGTCACAAATTCTCATACCCCTCTCTAACAAAAAATTGAAATTAACAGGCGACAGAGGTAAAATAAAGTGATAAAATTAAAATATTAATTTCTTTATGTTTGCTCTTTGAGTAGTCAAACTAGATAATTATTTGATATGCATCTGCTGTTTCTAGGGTGGGTATAAATATAAGAATCTATAAAAATGGCACCAAATTCATAGGACAAAAAAATGGTACGTCACACAGATGCCTCCCCCCTCCTCCCCTTGTAACACCTTGTCAAAAATCTTGAACCCCCCCTCCCCCCAAGCTGTGACGTAATTCATGGACGTCCCCCAAGTTTGATAGGATCCATGCGATTCTTACCTTTTATTTCAACTTATAAAATGGCCTTTGGTGTGATATCAAGACCAAAAATCTTATTATGATCGAGACCTTTATGGCTTTATATTTTAGGTGGAACAGTTGTGAAATCTTTTGATCATGGATGAAGTAAGTAAATATTTTGGAGCTCAGGGACTGGGTCTATTTCAAATATTTCTGAACTGATAAAGATACCATGACCTAAAATGAACTTTCATCAATGCTTCAGCTTTCCAACAATGAAAATACGTAGTTTGGTAGAGATTATAATAATAATTAACAAAATTAATAACAAACTTTTTGAATTGAAAAGAATGTGAATTTTCAATTCAAATTCCAAGGAAACAATATAAGGACTTTCAAAACTTCCATAATTTCGGAAGTTACTTGGGCATATGCATATTCGATCAAGATTATAAAGACTTGAGAGTGTATTTTATGGAATTTTAAAATTTTGAAATCTGTATACACCTCAAATTGAGTTTTACATTGGTTAATATCTGTCTTCAGGATAGGGTGCAAAGAGTTCGGGTGGGTTCAGAGGTTTGAAGTGAGACTAAGGTTACGTTAGGAGTTCCACAGGGTAGTGTGTTGGGTCCCTTATTATTTGATTTATATATGGATAGTCTGACTAGCGTTGTTAATTCGAGAAAAAGGTTAT